>CM024564.1:26236610-26911593 GCA_014182515.1 Eucalyptus microcorys
GAAGTACTCGATTTTCTAAAACTCTATTATGGGGATTTAAATGAAGAGAATTAAATTTTGTATTTTCTGTGTAGAGTAATGTTTCATGGAGATTTTGACAAATCTATGGATCATTTGATGGAAATTTGGAGAGCGAAGGGATTTAATAAAGACATTGATGAGCTTCGACATACACACGATAATTTGACATATTTGTGAATAAGTTTTGTTAGTATTTTAAGATTTCGTTTATTCCCTTTGATTTCTTTTTCCCCTTTTTATTCTTCGTTTACGCCCAAACATATGTTGCACACCTAAATTTTCTCTCTTTTCTTAATTTTTAATTTTTAATTTTTAATATATTTTTAGTTTTTTACTGTTTATTTTATTTTATTTTCTTTCTTTCTTTTGGTCTCTTTCTCAGCAATTACCTTCAGAACTTGAACTCATAGTTCGCTTGGTTTCCCTTTGCCTCCATTTTTTCTTTCTTTCCAACATCCTAGAGAGACATGATCAAATCTTTGCTTTGTTCATCATTCACCTTGCTCTGCTCATCACTGTTCTAGCTTTAAAAAACTTAACATCATAATAATTCTTCATCAACCAGGGAACTCATTAAAGCCAGGATCCATATTCTAAACATCACATATTTAATGAAACATGTTCAAAATCACAAACAGGAACTTAATAGCAGACAATCTTCAGGGAACCAATAGTTAAGATTTCTTGTCCTTGTTTCTCCAAGAATAGTGTATAGAGATACTTACCTGGAAGATGCAGATGTAAATTCCGAAGGAGATCAAACTAAGTATCCGATGTCTTGGGAGGCGTTGTTGCTGGTGATCCACCTTGGTGAAGAAGAAACGAGCAGGAGTTGAGCTTTTCAAGTCTCTGATCAGAAAACAAAGTAAAACAGAGGTGGAATCAGTGAGGTTCCAGTGTGGCAAGTGGTGTCAATCGGTGGTGGCTTTTGGCGTTAGGTGGCGATTCAGGCAAAGATCGAGGATCAATGCCATTGACCGAATCGAAATAGGAGAGTTGGAGAATGAGAGAGAACTTAGCTTTAATCTTGTTGTAGTAACCGGATGATCAATTGCTTGTAGTGATTAATCCGAGTTCAATCTGAGTTCAATCACGGTTGTTTTCAATGGATACCCCTGACTTCCACATGGTTGGCTGGCAGTTGAGCATTTCTCCGCTTAACTGGTTTACAAAATAATAGAACAAAATCTTGATCATGCCTCTCATTTATATTTTTAAGAATTTGCAGAGGTACACAGCTATAAATGACTATTTACGCAATTTGTAAATGTTAAGATACACCTCAAAATCATCCTTTCATATTTGGTATGAATGATTGAGCTCATAACAAGTTATCAATTTGGTTTTAGTTTAATTACTAGTATGGTTTAAATTATATTTGAGGTTTGTCCAGTATCTCCTAGCAACTCAAATAGACATAACATGGAAAGTTCTGTCCAAGAATACCTTCGAGATGATCGGTGAAGAGATGATATGGAGCCTGCAGATGTTGATATTCTAGTGCTTGTACCTTGGTTTGACTTTCTCAATTTCTATCAACTTCCCCATGTTCAACTTGATAATATTTCTTCCTTGCTGGAGACTCACTAATTTCAGTGGAAACTGAGAAATGTACTGAATACTCTTCATGAACTGTGGTTCTTGATAATGAGGTTTCTGTACATCGTTGACAGTCGCAAAATTCAATTTCATATTTATAGAATGTAAAGGAAAAAAGAGAGAAATATGTACCCCAGGCTGCGGATTCTTGGAAGAGGATATACCTGATCGGCACAAGCAAATCAGGTTGCTGGGGGCATGAAGGCAACGGAGCTCTCCATATTGTCGAACAAGCTGCTGGAATTGCCAGACACTCCCAGATCGCTGGGAACAGGGCTTCGGGCTTCGCTGTTGTCTCGCTAATTTTCCTGAACGCCTCCCCCTCCGGCCCCGAGTGGTGTGTGGATTGCTCGTTTGAATAGCAGATAAGACTTTCCCCCATCATCTCCTTCCTCCATTGTCACCATCAAAAACTTCATCACTCCAATCGACAAGAATCCCGCAGTGAAGAAGCTTACCGCAGTTCAGCTTGCCTTGCCGCCGCCACCTCCCTCCTTGCTTCACCTGTGACTGCCTCCTGTGCTTCATGAGCTACAGGGTCAGGTGGGACTCGTCCCTGAATGAAAGTATTATGGCCAGAAAAAAAAGAAAAAGAAAAAAAGAATATGCTTCTCCTGTTTTTTTCTTTACAGATTTTCATGGTTCACGTTCTGTGAATTTTACAAATATGGTATCTAGATTCTAAAATGATTTGACAGTTGACAAATTTTCAGTGCGCTTGGTCAAGAAACAACCGAGTAGTTTTCGCTATGAAACTCCTCTCCAAGCGCTAAGTCTTTTTTGGTGCATAAATTCATCCATTTCCAAGTACAACGCTGGAAAGAACCTGGGAATTTACAGTAGTAAATGCTTCAACAACTAGCAAATTGGACACGCCTAAGGTACTTGATGATGCCCTCAAGGTAGTCACCAGTTACTAACTTACAGGTTTTCGGCTACCAGTGATATGTAGTGGACGCTATCGGCCTTAGAATGGATGGAAAGCGTTGTCTCTTGCAATTTAGACGATTCTTGCTTGGGCTCACTCAGCCGGGCTCTGGTTTCAACAACTCGGGCCTTGGCAGCTTCCAGTGCCTTTGCCTTCTCAGCCAAATCTTCCATTTGAAGTTCCAGCTCTTGCCTAGTAGATCCTATGTCTGCATCACGGGTTTCTCTACATGACCTCAATTTCAAGGCTATGCTTTTTGGGTTCGATGGCTTCGGCAATCTCATCGAGCACGTAGCGGAGCCAGCCCACGTCTTTTTCTGCAGCTTCCACATCCCTAACGATGGCCTGCATCTCTTCGATTGTTTGAGAGATTTTTCTATGCTTCGAGGGCTTTTGCGGAGGCTCGGAAGGAGGAGATTGGAGGTCTCCCGCATCTCAAAGCTGATTTGCTTTGAAACGAGCCTTTGGAAACATGAGTTCGGCATCATCCCACGACTCCACCTTCTTGAAAGACGGATCTTTCGGGGATAGGTTATCGGATAGGTTTCGAAATTCTTCAGGACGGGATCGTCGGAGGGCTTTCGCTCCAAATTCCTTCTTCTTCGTGATGATGATCTATTTTAAATGATATATTGTTAAGACTTCCTGGACGTGTTGACCGATATTGATGGTGAAATGATAAGAATTCAAACTCCAAAAGAATTCTGTTTGAGTCCTTATCTATTTCACCGGCCGAATCTTTCTCTCTTAGTTCTCCAATTCTACTCGGGAAGAGTCTCATTCGAAGTTACTTTCGAAACCTCATCAATTTTCTCGAATCCAGTTTTATTTCCCTTACCATTTCTCCAACGTTAACCCTTATGATGGATGACAATATGAGAAGGCAATATACATTCGCTTGTCCATGGTAGTATTGTGTAGAAGCCATGCGACCATCGAGTGACCGTTGTGCAAGGAATATGAACTCTCCTGTTAAAAGCCTACTCTAATGCAAGATAGTCCTAAAATGCAAAAAAATGGAATGAGGATACAAATTTTAAATAAAATTTTTGTTCAGGGTCACATTCTAATGGGGAAAAATTGTCCAAGCATGACATCTAATGCCCACGACTAATCCTTACACGTGTACGTATCATTTGCATGGCGAGTGGTAAAAAGGTACATCTTGAGTGAACTTCACCCCTACAGCAACATTAGAAGGCAGGAAACCAATCATGCATGATAAAGGAATAAGAGGACCATCCATCCGCTTGCATTTTCCATTTCCGCCTTCTATTTTAACCTTATCGTACCAAGAAATTGCCTCTTGTATATCCCCATTTAGACCCATTCTCTGTTCATTCATTTCTTCAAATGTGTCAAAGGTTTCAATGATCAGAGTAACAAGCAATTAGATGGGTTGTTCTACGTGTGCCCAATTTGGTACAACCATGGCAAATCTAAATTTCTTTTTTGTCATTAAATTTATAAGCTTACAAACTTGTATGGTGGCTTCCCTTCCATGATAGCCTACTTTTCTTTTTGCCGCACCTAAGTAAATCCACTTGATACAATTTTCAAATTTACTATGGAAACTAGGTAATAATCCCAAGGAAGGCTATGTCACACCCGACGTTAATTTCTTATCCATTCGTAAAACATATGAAATTAAAATTCATAGATTAAATAGAAGAAAGGGGATCAGAGAAAGAGAGAGAGAGGCCAAGTAAACTTAATACAAAATCTTGGATTTTATTAATAGTACATCGTTGCCTGGTTTGCTCCTACTCGATCTTGGACTCATCACAAGGTAGAGTAGCGGACATTCGCATATCAGACACTCATTGCTATTTTCATTTTAAGGCTCCGTTCGTTTCGCATAAAATGTTACATTTTTGGAAATATTTTTCAAGAAGCCATTTTCTAGGAGAATGTAATTATCTTCCAATATTTGGCTGAAATCTAAGAATGAAGTGGAAAGTATTTTCCGCTATTCTGTAAATAAATTTTTTTCTTTTATGCATTCTTTTATAATAATTTTTATTATTTTATTTTTAAAATCAATTTTAATTTATTTTTATTTTTTATTTTTTTGAAAAATCGATTTTAAAAATCTTTATTATTGTTCTCTTTCTTTTCTATCTTTTTAGCTTCTTCTTATTTGGCTAGTCAAGACTTACCAAATTCTGACAAGGTCAAGGCCTTAGGCCTCGCCAGATCGGCGAGCCAAGCGAGCGGCAAGATTGATGGCCGGCGGCGAGCCAAGACAGAAGTAAAAGATAAAAATAAAAAAAAAAAAAAAAAAAAAATAATTAAAAAATAATTTTGTTAAAAAATGACAAAAAGGAAAATATGGAAATGTTGACATTGGTGTGAGATAGAGAAAGTGAGTGAGGAAAATATTTTCCTCACTATGAAAAGTCGAAAACTTTTCCCCTATTTTAGAAGATTTTTTTTTTTTTTTGCTAATTGAAAATGACATACATCATCGATAACACTGCACCCACCGCCTGATTTACCACAACGTAGATTACGCACCCCACCGCACACAACCTCTGCAGAAAGATTTTTGAGCTGTACACCCATGTGTTCGGGGTAATCCCAATGGTGAAGAAAACGACGTAGAGCAACAGTGAGGCGACATGTTAGCATCTCAATGTTGCCCTACGTGTTTTCAACACCATTGCAATCGTCCCACTCACATCGGGGTACAATTTGAGAATCTTCCCACTGAGACTACCTGTGCTGGGGTGCTTAGTGGAGTTTAACGATGACGTTCTTATCACTCTTTAAAGCGATCACCATTGTGTTTATTATGGTCCTGAAATGTAACATAACCATTCAACCAAAAAAATGATCACAACACAGAAAATTATATAAAAGCAATCACAACAAATACATTAAGAACACTAATGAAAAACAAATATAAGGTAAGGTACAGCAAAATAACCCAATGCGTTGTCTGGTAAAAAATATTAGAAGGTCTCATCTTAAGAGCCACGAGCCCATAATCTAAAATCAAATAGAATTCAAAGTGTAATTCTAATTCTAATAACTAAAAAGGGATATATTGTAAATGGAAATCTACAAAGAGGAATGACATTTATATGAACTAATCCTTAAATGCTAATCTAATATTAATGCAATGAGATTTTGATATTTTCAATTTTATATAATTTTGACATTTTCTACATTCTTTATTTTCCTGTATATCATATGGAAGAAAAGGACTATCTAAAGTTGGAAATATTTAAAAAATTCAAAGAAAATATCTCCCTAAACAAATGAGCCGAACTAAAATGAAATTTAATTAACATTACAACTTAAGATTGAACCACCTAACTGAGGCTTGCACTTATTTCTCTCTTAATATATATGTGTGTCTATATATATAATAAATTTTTATCATTTTTTATTATTATTTTTTTCCCTTTGATTTCTTTTTCCCTTTTTATTCTTCTTTTACGCCCAAACACATGTTGCACAGCTAAACTCTCTTCCTTTTTTTCTTATTTTGTATTTTTTAAAATAATTTTATTAATTTTATTTATTTATTTTTATTGTGTTCCTTCCTTTATTGTCTTTCTTTCTTTCGGCCTCTTTCTCAGTCCATTTTAGAACATGAACTCATACTTCGCTTGGTTCCCCTTTAACTCTTTCATTTATATTTTCTTTCCAACATCCTGTAGAGACTATGGAGACATGGTCAACTTTGTGCTTTCTTCATCATTCAATTAGTTCTACTCATCGTTTTTCCAGCTTAAAAAACTTAATATCATAAAGAATTTTCATCCACCATGGGATGAATGTTTGAGCTCACCTTGATGTGGAAAGCTTCAAACTGATAACAAGTTATCAATTTGACTTTAGTTTCGTTACTGGTCTGGTTTAAATTATATTCGAGGTTTGTCCAGTATCTCCTAGCAACTCATATAGATATGAATTGGAAAGTTTTGTCCAAGAATACCTTTGAGATGACCGCTGAAGAGATGATGCGGATCCTGCAGACGTTGCTATTCTAGCGCTTGTATCACGGGTTCACTTTCTCATTGTCTCGATCAACTTCCCCATATTCAACTTCATAATATTTCCTGCTTGCTGGAGACCCACAAATTTCAGTGGAAACTGAGAATTTCTTGAGTACTCTAAATGAACTGTGGTTTTTTATGGTGAGGTTCCTGTACATGGTTTGTGTCAGCGCAGAATCCGCTTTGAGAGAAACAAGGGCAAGCGAAGTTGAATGTTACACAAGGAAAACCACGACATTTGAACGAAGGCATAGATGAAGTCGGGATACATGATGGAGTTGGCTGTTCAGATCTATAGGCGAAAGGTCTGACATGGGTCGACAGTCGCAAAATTCAACTTCATATGCATAGACTGTAAACGAAACAAGAGAGAAAGAGGATATACCTGAACGGCACAAGCAAATCAGGTTGCTGTGGGCACGGCTGCGACGGAGCAAGACACGGTAGTGGGAAGCGTCAGGTTGCTGGATCTTCAGGGGTGCAATGGGGAACTCGCTGTATTGTCGGACAAGCCGCTGGAATTGCCACGCCAAGATCGCTGGGAACAAGCCGAGGGAGTAACGGAGCTTCGCCGTTATCTCTCTATTTTTCCTGAACGTCTCCCCTCCTTCCCGTGGGGTGTGTGGAGTGCTCGTTTGAGGATCCTTGAAAGTATTGAGGACGAGAACCTCCAGACGATGAGTGATGACGTTGATTCGAAGTGCCGATATTAGTGCGATCAACTCGGGGGATGAGATGACGATATTGTTAATATTTCCTGGACGTGTTGACCCGATAATGATGGTGAAATGATAAGAATTCAAACTCCAAAAGAATTCTGTTCAAGTCCATACCTATTTCACCCCCAAAATCTCTTTCTTAGTTCTCCAATTTTCGGTTCTTATCTTCGACCCTTTGACCAAGGATCAGTCCCTCCAATCTTCTTTAAAACCTTATTCCAATATCTCTTCAAAATCACCCGGCCTAATTTCCTTCCTACTCGGCAGAGTCTCATTCGAAGTCACTATCAAAACCTCATCAATTTCCTCGAATCCAGGTTTATTTCCCCTTACCTCCCATCCAAAATCTTTTGAACTTTTCTTGGTCCCACGGGATACCAATTCTCCAATGTTAACCCTCATCGGCCTCGTTTGGTTTGGCTTTCCCAAGGGGCTTTGAGCTCCCAAAGCCCTTTGAGAAAAAAATTTGGTGTTTGGTTCAGCATCTGGAGCCACCCTTCCCCAAATGCTTGCATTTGAAATGCTGAAAGCCCAAAGTAGGTGGGGACCTGCTTTGGGCATTCAACATTTTCGGAATGTTAAATAGGGGTTTAATGATTTTTTTCTTCCAATATTACTCTCACTGATAATTGCATTTTTCTCTTTTGCCCTAAATAATTACTGTTCATCATCTTCCTTGGACTTGAAGGGTCACCAGATCTGCTCAGGCAACCTCTGGCATAGACCCCCCGCATCGTCGTCACTTGGGTCGCGGCCTCAGGTGATGTCGGCGGAGCTCAGCCGGTCGGAGCTGATCGTCGAGAAGGGTCGCCTGACCATGCATCGGCATCACTTGGGTGGGTCATGGGATGGCGACCCACACACCAGCATCACTTGGATGGGTCGTGCGACCCAAGCACCGGCGTCGCTTGGGTGGGTCGTGCGACGGCAACCCACGCACCACCGTCGCCTGGGTGGGTCGCACGACCCGCCGCCTCCCTACCACCACTGCCACCAGCCGCCTCCCCCACCACAACCATGAGTTGTCTCCTGACCGTTTCACCCTCTACTTTAGGCACCGGCGTCACCTAGGTTGCGCGACCCACGCACCGCCGTCGCCTGGGTCGCGCGGCCTTAGGTAGTGGCGTCTGGGTCGTGTGACCCACCGTCTCCCCACCACCATTGCCACCAGCCACCTCCCCCACCACAACCACTAGTTGCCTCCCGACCATTTCACCTGCTTCAGCATCTCCTCCTCCTTTTTCCTTTCTTTTTTTTTTCCTTTTTCTTTTCACCTCAAAGCTATTTTGCAAAGTACACCAAAATAAGACTATCCAAACACCATTGCCTTCTTCAAATGCCCATTCCTCTAAAGATGCTTGGGGAAATCCCAAAGTTGAACCAAACGGGCCCATCATGGATGACAATTTGGTTTAGCAAGTAATTCAACCAGTTTCAGCCATGAATAACATAGCATATATTGCGAAGAGATATGATGTAAGTGCATTACGTAATTGACGCTATCACCGTCTAGAAAAAGGAGCTATTCAAGGGCTATAAATAGAATTCATATTCAACAAGTTCGTCATTCACCAATGAAGCTAGCTTTTTCCAAGAAAAGTAGATTAAAAATGCAACCCTGCTCGATCAGGTATACTTGCATCGAAGTGGAGATCGAAAAATTTGCAAAATTGCCATCTAAAGCCATCAAGATAAATAAGATGTCACATAAAAATTTCACAATTGCTTTTTGTCGATGTTGAGCGCTGCGGTGGACCGTGGAAGCATAGACCACGGAGTAGAAGTACTACCCGTACATGACCAATTCATTCAAGGAAGGCCAAGAGTGCGGCCACTACATGCAAATTGTTTAAAAGACGACGAGGTAGATCGGGTGCACCTATGTGAAATTATGAAGAAGAAAATTTTTTATTTCTTCAACGGTGTTTGCTCTATAAGTTCGCATTCGATTCATAGCTAGGAACTATGGTTTACACCAAAGTGCATATATTCTGGTTCTTTCCTCACCAACGTCCCGGTCTCTTTTAATCCCATCTCATTTTATGAACCTAACGTCTTTCTTAACATTTCCATATCTTTTTTTATGACAAAACATTTTATGTCTTAACATAGTAACCTCCACCTTGATTATAAAGTCAATTTCACATTATTTTTCCAAGCTACTTAAACTAACTGAGATTCTCACTAGGCTTAAATTGTGACGTTGATTTGGTTTTCTTATGTACTTTAAATTAATAAATTGATCCTAAGCATAAGATTTGAGCAATAATAACTGACCGCCTACAAGAATCCACACAATCTGAAATTAAAACGAAATTGAACATGAAAAAAAGTGAATAGTGTTTAAACACTTCTGTACCGAATCTCTTTTCAATCAGAATTCAAGTTAGTACTTCATTCACCTCTCGTATGTCCAATAGACAATTTCTTTTTGTATTTTCCACTCTCGATCAAAAATAATTCCAAATGGCATGCATCTGATGTAAAACTGCCGGCACTAATATAGAAAAGGAAAATAAACGCATGTAAAGATATATTTAACAACATATGCACGGGTCATGTAACTAGTGAATATATATAAGGCCGATTTCTTCTTCTTTTTCCCAGCTTCTTAACCTACTGATATTCTCATTAGGCTTAACTCCATGGAAATGGATTCCACTTAACTATTTTATTCAATTGATAAGTTGCTCGTGGGCATATGATTTTAGTGATTATTATGTAACCGATGACTAACTAGATCTTTTATTTCGAGGGGAAATTACCAAAAAGTCATAAACCTATTACAATTGTGTTAATTCAGCAAGGCTGTCCCCATCCTAAGAGAAGGGGAAAAAATTAAAGAGAATAAAATTAAAAAATATTTTTAAAATGCCATGTTAGCGCCGGCAATGGCACATCAGCACTTGTTAAGCAAAATTGATAAGATAGACTGGATTGGTACAAATGCAAAAATTTTAGAACTAACTTAGCCAAAAAAAAAGTTTATGACTGAATTGACATAATTGTAATAGGTTTATGACCTTTTTAGTGATTCCCTTTGTTTCGATAAAATCGAACTATGTTGGCCGAGGCCAACTCGAATGCTTTGCTAGCCTGTGAAATCAAAAACGTGTTCCAAAATGAAAAAAAAAAAATGAGATTGAATTTGGAAAAATGGGATTAATTTGGGATAAGGAAAAAAATCAACCATCAAAGCAGAGGGAAAACATTTGATGCACTTGATGAAACTGAAAACGAAATACGAAGGCTTGCATTGTGCGGTGTAACATGTGTATACTACATTTGACTTTTATTTACACAAGTAGTTACTTGAAATTATAATGACAATTGGCTTGTATATCATCATCTTGAAAGCGCCTGTATAAAGAAAAAACTATGTTGATAATATTTTCCTATATACTTAGATCCAATATTCTTTACCCGATACACATGAATGGGGCGGTTGCCAAATTGAAGGTTCGAATATGCTCTGTTAATGGAAAAAAAAGATGTAAATTATATGTGTCATTCTTGTCAACATGTGTCATTCTTGTCGATGTTGAGAGCAATCATAGGTAAGTCAGCCAAATCCATATAGCTCCAGAGTCAAAGACGTTCAATATGGTCGCTGCCCGACATAGTTCTCGTCATTGTTGCAAGTCGTGAACACGTCCCCATCGTTGCAGACCCCGTGGGCGCACCAGATCTGCCTCGTCATCTCCGAGACGATCTGCGTGTAGCGGCCGCACACTTGGCCTACCTCGCACGTGTTGATCGTGTACGTGCAATACTTTTCCTCCGCCGCTCAAGTCACTTTAGTTATCAACTAAAGTGAGTTGGGGAGGTGGCGTAGGGAAAAGTTTAAAAATGCATCCCGACAATTGGATCCCCTTATGAAAAGACTCACAGGACTAACAAATGCTGAAGAAGGGGCATCAAATGGGGAGGAATACAGAAAACTAGTTGAGCAAATAGAAGCCTTATGGAGGCAAGAAGAAATGTACTGGTGCATGCGATCCATAATTAATTAGATGAAATGGGGGATAGGAATAAGAAATTCTTCCATGCCACCACGATTCAGAGAAGACAACACAACAAAATATCTATGCTCAGGCTAGATGATCACAATTGGTGCCGAGATCAGGTTTCCCTCAAGCAACATATAATAGACTTCTACAAATCATTATGTACCTCAGTTGGATCTAGACATTATCAACTTATTCTAGAGTAATGCCTACCAGTGGTTACAAATGAAATGAACGAGGCTCTTGTCATGCAAATCACTAGAGAAGAAGTGCAAACAGTAGCGTTTCAAATGGGAGCGACAAAGGCACTAGGGCTAGATGGACTTAATGGTTTATTCTACCAAAGCAACTGGTCAGCAGTTCAGGAGGATATATTCAGGATGGTGGATTCCTTCTTCATTCAAGGTACATTTGATCCTGAAATTAATAAGACCCAAATCATTATTATTCCCAAAGTCACAAATCCTGAGAGTCTTACCCCGTATAGACCTATTAGCCTTTGTAACTTTAATTATAAAATCATTGCAAAGGTTATGGCGAATAGACTAAAACCCTGGCTTCCAAATATTATATCCTTGGAACAAAGTGCTTCTGTTGAAGGTCGATAAATCCAAGACAACATTTTTATTGTCCAAGAGGTATTACATCATCTGAGAGTTAGAGAAAGCGAAAGTTTAAGGCGGTTTTGAAGTGGGTTAATTCCAAAAAAAAAAGCACTAACTTCAGGTCGATGGACAAATCTAGCCCAAACTCTTTTTTGTCTCGTAAAAAAGCATCAACTTTAGGTTGAGTGACAAATCTAGCCCAAACTTTTTTTTGTCACGTAAAAAAGCACCAAGTTTAGGTCGAGTGACAATTCTGGCCCAATTTTTTTTTTTTTGGAAAAAAAAATCACCTACTTTCACTTAAATCCTAAATTCGGCCTCCCTTAACTTAGATTCATTGATTGTCCTTACCAATAAATCCATGTGCACTTGCTGGCTAACACCATCCATTGTCTTCTTGTTTGAGCCACAGCTTGAAGAATAACGGTGAAACTATGTCGTCTCCTATACTTCATTAGTAAGTAAAAAATTCTCCATATTGAATTTCTCTGGCTAGACTTTATTGTTTTGTCGTAATATGAACCTATAGATCACCGCCCGTCAAGAAAAACCCTGGATGAGATCCACCAACCTCACAGCTAGAACCTTTTCTCCTGAAATAAGATTGACTTCAAATAGAAAGTTAATGGTAGGGGTTAGATTTTGGATAGAAGTGAAAGTTTGTGATTTTTATGAGACAAAAAAAAAAAAAAATTGGGGCCAGAATTGTCACTTAACCTAAAATTGGTGCTTTTTTACAAGACAAAAAAAAGTTCGGGTCAGATTTGTCACTTGACCTAAAGTTCATGCTTTTTCATGAGACAAAAAAAAGTTTTGGCCAAATTTGTCCATCAACTTAAAGTTGATGTTTTTTTTTATGGAATTAGCCCGTTTTGAAGTTGGATATGCAAAAAGCCTACAACAGGGTTGAATGGGACTTCATCGTGACTACATGTTAAATTGGGTTTCCGTGATAAATGGGTCTCTTTAGTCAAGCATTGCATATCTTCAGCATCATTCAGCGTGACGGTTAATGGGGACCCTTGTGAAGCTTTTCATCCAACTCGTGGGATTAGATAGAGGGATCCATTATCCCCCTATCTCTTTATCATTATGGCTAATGTCTTATCTTCCCTTATGTCAAAAGCAATGATAGATGGAAACATAAAGGGAATCCAACTGAATACCAACTGCCCTTTGCTTACACACTTCCTCTTTGTGGATGATGCCATTTTCTTCCTCGATGGAACTATCACAGAAGCACAAAATCTTGCAAACATTTTAAACCAGTTTTGCTTTGCATCGGGTCAGTCTATTAACCTTAACAAGTTAGGTCTTTTTTTGAGGAAAAATTGTCCTTAGGGATTGAAATCAAACCTTGCAGCAGAACTACGAGTGCCTATTATTGAGAAAACAGGGAAATATTTGGGCATACCTTCAGATTGGGGAGAAATGAAAAAACAAATGTTTTCTTGGGTATTAAAAGGGGTTGATAGGAAATTAAAGGGATGGAAAGAGCAATTAATTTTGAAGGCGAGCAATGAGGTGCTGGTCAAAATAGTGGTTCAAGCAATACCGCAATATGCCACGTTAATGTTTAAAATCCCTATCTCCATTTGTAGAGCAATTGAAAAACGAATTTTAGGCTTCTGGTGGAAACAAAATGCAACATGAAGAGGTGTACATTGGAAAAGTTGGAACTTATTGAAGTCTAGGAAAGATCAAGGAGGTTTAGGAGTTAAAGACCTAATCGACTTTAATAGAGCTTTGTTGGGGAAACAAACCTGGAGATTGAGTCAAGCCCAGGATGCCTTATGGAGTAGAATTTTTAGAGGACTCTACCTTCCTAGAGGAGATTTTTGGAACGCTAAAAAGGCCCTAGACCCTCTTGGGGTTGGCAAAGTATACTAATGGGAAGAGATGTTATTGAACCGAAGATCAAATGGGAGGTAGGAGATGGGAAAAACATCAAGATTAGAGAGGATAGGTGGTTGTTATGACATCCTGATTTTCGACCCTGTCCTGATAATATGAATTGGGCTTTTCATCGATGCACCTATAGTCTTTTTCTCTGAGCTTATTATCCACGAGATAACTAATCTATCATGTGAAGCTGTTAAGGAATATAAACGCAACTGACTTGAGAATTCGATCAGAAATCGACTATTCGACCGTGCTAATCTGCAAGGGTCAATACGGCATCGTTAAAATCGATTAGAGATCGGAGATAGGTCGATTCAACATAGGCATGTAATTAAATTGTGGGTGATTCCACCTGATTGCAAAATTCATGTCGAATGGCACTAAACCGATTTTTCTATCAATTCTGTACCATGTGCCCGTAATTGAAATCTTGAGATTTTTACGACAACCGAGAGTCGCCGATATGTTGAAGATGCACAATGTGGATCGAAAATAATCGACCATGGGTCAAACGCGTAAAAAACTCCTAAAAGCTACTCAGTAGGTTAGGTCACATAAAATCGCGTCCGGTTGAAATTAACCATGGAATTGAATCCGGTTTCAAGAATTGAAAATTCTAGCGCGTCACGATTTATTTTTAGGACGTCGACTCATCCTTTGAAATTTTTTTGACGAGCCCGGATTTTCGGCAAAAAATCAAAATTCGACAAAATTGATTCAAAAAATTCGGATGGCCATTTTTGGGTGGACTTTTGGCCTTCATGTTGGATCAAATGGTGAGGGAAATTGTGGGAATTGGTATGGGTTTCCTCCTCAGCAAATTTGGCCATTAAATGGAGGTTATTTGGAGTGAAATTGAAGATGGAACACATGAAATTCGTAGGGTCATGAGGGCTGCAACATTTGGACTCCATCCTTAGCTTGTTGGAGAAGCTTGGGAGGGGAAATTGGCTACTGGTGATAGGTGAAGACTTTGGGGGCTTGTACTCAAGTGTTTTGGATATTTATCCTTGACTTTGAAGGCTCATTGTTCCCCCCTTTCCGGCAACAACTTCTTATTCTTCTTCCTCACTCCCTCATTCTCCATTGTTGCTGAAGCATAAAGAAAACAACTAGCTAGCAGTTTGCAAGCCAGCCGCTGCACTGCTCGACTGCCTCACGCTGCCATCCGAGCCTATTGTCACCCTAGTCGCTGTCCGCCAGCTCGCCTTTGCGCCGTCTGAGCAGCCGTCCTCGCGCCCGAGCTCAATCGCCCGTCCGTCCTTCGCGAGCTGCCAGCCCTTTGTGTCTGCCTAGCTCCAGTCATCAGCTATTCCAGTCACCCGAGCCACCACCATCTGCCCTTGCTCGAGCTGCCGTCCAGCCCTACCCGTCCCCGTGCTGAACCACCTCAGCCCCGATCGGTTTTGCCCCTCCTCAGAACCGAGAGATAGCTTGAGTCGTGAGGCTTGCTTGGCATTTTTGGGCCCTTCCGAGCCATCTTTGGTATCGCTATGGGCTCGAGTCTTGCTCGCCTTCACGTCGTTGTTGCTGTGAACTCGTTCGACTCGTTAAACCGGTGAGTTTATCTCCTAATCTCCTATTAGGATGCTAATTACACTTAAATATGGATTAATGGCTAATTAGTGGATATGATTAAGGGTTAATTTAGGTAGCGTAATTAGTTATGTAGTTAATTAGTTAGATTAATTAGGTGGTTAGATAGCTTAGATGATTAGGGCACGTTTGGTAATAATTCTGTTTTCGGGAATAGATTCTGATAAGAAATGATTCTTTTTTATTCTATTCTCATTTAAGCATTTTAAGCCGTCTGGTAATTGTCCAAAATTTCTGATTTTGAAATAAAATTGTGTTTGGTACCATGCTCATTGATTTTGTTCTAAATCAATTTATTTTAATTTTTAAATAATTTTTTTTACTTTTTTTCCTTTTCCTTTTTTCCTTTTTCTCCTATTCTTCTTCTTCTTCTTGTGACTAGTCGCCAGACCGGCGACCAGCCAAACGAGGGCCAGCGACCTCACTGAAGCGTTGCCGGCCCTCGTCGGCCGAGCCTCAATAGCAGCTAGGCGACGCTTGCCTAGCCACCAGGCGGGCTGGGCGAGGCCTGCCTGGCCATCGGCGAGCTCGTCAATGGCTGGGCTTGCCTTCGGTGAGCTCGCCGGACCTCAACCTGGCTTGGCAAGCCTCCGATGAACTCGCCAGACCAGTTGCCGGCGACTAGCAGCGGCGGCAGCAGACGGCGACGGACAGCATCCGCGGGATGGCGGTCGATAAAAAAGAAGAAGAAGAAGAAGAAGAAGAAGAAGAAGAAGAGAAAAGGGAAGAAGAAGAGTTGGTTTTGATTCTTACAATTATTGAAATTGATTAATTTAGAAATAAAATCATAAAAACACCATTAAATCAATTTAGCACAAATCAACGCTCCAATAAATAAACAGACTGCACCACACTGATCAGCATAAAATTTCGGTCGTCGGCTATCCCTGCCTAATTTCCGGAAAATAAATAAATAATTAAATAATTCCGAAAATATTAAATAAATAGTAATAAATCCAATTTAGGCCCGTAATGCCTTATTGGAAGCCGAAACGGACTCGGAAAATTTTTGAAACTCGTTCAATAAATATTAACACGAGTCTACTTGCTAATTTCACTAACCATTTGCCTAACATGCATTAATAAAGCTATAAACTAATTACTCAACTCTAATCTATCCACTTAATTGCACTTAATTAAATCTAATCAACCCCTCAGCATCATTAACCTACTAATAAGGGATTAGTGAGCAAAACTCACTTGATTAAAAGTGGAGACTGGATCACCGCGACGACGGTGCGACGGCAACCGAACTTGGGCTCGCGATGACACCGACAGGCTTGGACCGGGCCTGAACTTGACCCAACAAATCTCAGCCCAAACTGAGATTTGCACTTGAATTGGGCCGGGCCTGAAGCGGCTTACTTCACGGGCTTGAGCTGCTGAATTCTTGGGCCAAAGTTGGGCTGGACTTCACGTGCAAGTGGGCTGGATTTGCTAGGCTGGAAACTAATCTAAAAATGGGCTCAACCTTGGGCTGATGGACTGACTCAATTCGCTGGGCTGAGAGGCCTTGAAATCTGCGGCCAACGTTGGGCTAGGCTTTGGCTCCAAATGGCGAGGGCTGCTCGGTGGACTTGGTCTTCAATGGAGCTGGCGACGCTCGGGCGTTGGAGGAAGCGGACCGATCGAAGAAGTAGTAGGGCAGAAGCTGCTTCGGTTGTCGACTCGATGCAGCTGGAGCTTCGTTGGACGCTGCTGGGTCAACACATCGGCAGAAGGGAGTAGCTGGTGTTGACCGTGGAAACGCGTGGAGAGAAGGCGCGGACACGGAGCTGCTTCGGTCGAATTGCTACTTGATGAGGGAGTAGGGAAGGAGAGGAGCTCGGTCTTCGTTGCTGGTGGAAGAGAACAAGCAGCTGGTGGAAGAAAACAGGCAGCTGGCGCACGGTGGAGGTTGAGAGGTCAACAATGGCTTTGGGGTTGATGCTGCTGACTGAAGGAGACACAGAATAGTGGAGAGATGCGGCTGGATGCAGGCTTCGTGGAGCGACTGAGCGGATAGAGATAGAGGAAGTAGCTTCAGTGGGTAGAGTCGTGGACGACCGAACATGGGGATGGCGAAGAGAGCTGCAGCATGGCGTCACGTGCGTGAATTCGGTGGAGAGATGAAGGGAAAAATTGAAGTTGCAGGGAAATGAAAACAAAACCGAAGCCCACAGAAAGGAGAGATCGCTTGAGTGAGGAGGGGAACGGATGAGCATGCTGGAGAAGTCAGCTGGGAGGGGGAACAAAAATCACCAACCTTAGCCAATACATTGAATGACTTGGTCCTGCATGCTCTCAACCTAATCCCTCTTGTCCCCTAATTCTTTCTAGAAGGATAATCCCACCATTAATCAACTTTGAAGCCAAAATTTGTAGCCTTCAACCATAGCTCCGAATTTCCCAACTTTAGGATCAATTTCTTCACTCAATTTCTCAAATTGAGATCTAATTTCAATGAAGAAAATCCCGAACAATTTTCTATAAATCCCTAACACTCAAAGGCTTGGCTTGGAAGTCCAAATTTCCTTCAAATGAGCTCATCCGAATTTCTGTCAATTTTCCATGACGTCCGAATCGATTTTCCTTAAAAATCTCGGAATCTCCGAAAATTCTTCGGAGGATGAGTCGATGTTCCTAAAATACGTCATGACAGCACAGAACTTTCAATTTCTGAAATCGGACTTGAATTCACGGTTAATTTCCATTCGGCGTGTTTTTAGCGTGACCTAGGCTACCAGGTAGTTTTGAGAAACTTTTAGTGCAATGACTCGTGGTCGATTTTCTTTGAGTCACAATGAACCCACTTGATACATTGGCAACTCTCGATTGTCGTGAAAATCTCAAGGATTTAATTATGGATATAGGGTACCAAAACGACAGAAGAATCAGTCTAAGGCTGGCCGACGAGAATTTTCCAATTTAGTAGTGTTACCCACGATTAGCCACACCTCTCAGTCGAACAGACCTATCTTTGATTTCAAATCGATTTTATACTGTGCCGTAATGGCTTCTAAAGAAGAGCATGGTCGAGAAGTCTATTCCTAGTCGAATTCTCAAGTCTATTGCCTTAAAATTCCTTAATAGCTTCCCTGAATAGCCTAATTATCTCGAGAGTTATCAGCTCTAAGAACAGCCCTATAGGCGTGTCAATGAAATGCCCGATTTATTCAGTAGAAAACATGATTGAAAATCTGGGATGTCACAATGAATGCCAAATCTAGTAAGAGAGAGAAGACATGATCATTCTCCTTCCAAAATTTTGAGAAGTATAGTGTTTCGACTCTCTCGTAACTTCGTGAAACTTCAAAGTGAATTACAAACCTATGGAGGAAAATGAGCTTTGATTTTCTTGTTGCTTTCGTGGACTTTTGACTTGAACTAGAGAGTTACAAGGGAAAAGAGCTCCGACTTTCTCACTATTTTTGTGGAGCTTTAACATGAACTAAAGAACTATGGATGAGTCATGAAGTTTCAACATGAACTAGAGATACAGAGAAAAATGAGACGGAAAGGGTAGGGTTTTGTTTTAGAAAACGCATTGCCATTATCATTCGAGAATTAAAAAAAAAAAATTCCTTTTAGTTTTAAATTTGTTCATTTAAAACATTAGGCCGTCTACTTCATTTTTGTTTGTCTATTTTTTTACTAGTTTCCTCTCTTTTTTATTTTTTTTTATCGGTCCATCATTCCTTAATCAAAATTGCACTAAATAATTTATTAAGCTAGCATACCTAAAATGTTTAATAAATATACTAAATATATTATATATTATAGAATAGAAAGAAATTTAATTATATAAATAAATAAAAACGAAAATTGTTGTTCTTTTTTGTTATCATAAATTTTCTTTTTATATTTAGCATTCAATTATTTTTTAAATTTTATTAATTTAGGAAATTTGTTATTCAAGAAAAATAGTTATTATACTATGGATATTATAAATTCTATTTACCTTTATCCAACCTTCCTCATGAGATACTTTTATCTGGCTCATATCCCTTTATATACAACCTTATCTTATTTTGAGGAACCAAATACAAATTAGCATAAAATTTATATTATTTTAATTTTTATCTTGACTATCAAACGTAGCCTTAATTTTTTTTATAAAGGATTAGATAGAAGACTTTGTTTCTTTCTTTAATGATGTTTGGAATATAAGTTCTTAATTTGTGGTTGGTATTGCCAGTCTACTAATTTAATATGGGAACTTCCCATTGTAAGGCAAATGAGGGGTTGGGACTAATTTACCTAAACAAGAACAATCCAATAGTGAAAAGTACAAAGAGAGTTTGGGAAAAGGGAAAAAGTGACAATGTGGCACAAAATTGAAACTTGATCCAGATATAAATGAATTAAACAAAACATCTCAAAGCAAGACATTTCATACGTCTATAAATCATAAAATTAACCGGGGTTGAGACGACTCAGAAATGGTGTCCTTTTTTAATCGTGAGGAACAATGTCATTTCATCTTCCTGATGTGTTTATTGTTCACTTTCGAGTGCTATTAGCCACATTAAATTTTACATCTGTCTTATGATTGGGAAACTTAACCATGGATATTTTTGTTCACCAACTAAAAGTTTATACATCTTTTTGTGTCATTTGAAAAGTTATCATCAAATCAAACCTATGACATCATACTCATTTATTTCATCTCCGATTTTTTTTGTGAAAAACGGCTTAAGATACCATTGACAGCATAAACTCCCATTACTTTTAAAAATAGCTCCAAAGAAATCGCTCTTTGCGAATAGTGTGACATCCTAAATTTTGACCCCGGTTCGATAAAGTGAAATGGGCATTTCATAGACATACCTATGGTCATTTTTCTTTGAGCTGATCACTCACGAGTTAACTAACCTATTGAGTGAAGCCGTTAAGGGATGTATCCGCGGTAAAATCCCTAAAAGCTACTTAATTGGTTGGATTGGACTAAAATTGTGTCCGGTCGATTTTAAACCATGAAATTTAATTTGGTTTCGGGAATTGAATATTCGAGCGTGTCATAATTCATTTTTAGGACCTCGTCTCATCGTTCGTCAATTTATCGACGAGTTCGAAATTTCGGAAAAGAAATTATCGGAGAAAAAAATCAAAGACCGGAAGAAATTAAAAAGTGAAAGAGAAAGGGAAAATAATAATAGTAATAAGAATAATATAATTATCTTATTATTTTGTTATTTTCTTTTTTCTTTCTCTCTCTCTCTCTCTCCTTCCCTTTTTTTTTCCCTCGTGTGGGATCCTCCACCGATTGCCCCCCTCTTGCCGTTTCTCACTTTGCTTTCCCTCTCCCCTTTTTACTTTTTTGACTTTTCAAACCCTCTTATGTCACGCCCCGATCCTCGGGCACGCACACATCCTTCTCGCTTGGTCGATTTTATAATGCAATATCCCAGGACTATATATCGCCGACCCTTTTCATTTATTAAGCACATGCGGAAGCAGTTATAAATCCCCAGACAGTAAATCGATGGGATAGAAAAATAGGGCCATATTTTTCATATTGAAATTTATAACCAAACTTTTATACAAAACACAAATCAAAGTACTTCACAACTTTTTACTCTATCTCTATTCACATCAAAATGGAGATCTCAAAAGAAGATAAAATCTCAGTTCACCCGGGCCGTACTCAAGGCCTCTCTCGGTATTATCTTCTTCTTCCAAAAATCATTCTCCTCAGATTTTACATCCGAGTTCTCCTTCTCAAACTCCTCCTCCTCAGCTCCTCAGCGGGGTCCTGAAATGTTTTCCCCAAACCGGGATGAGACTACGTCTCAGCGAGTTCTACCCCACTAAGGCCCGATTAGTAAACCATTATACTATAGGTTGCCTAAATACGCACAGGTCAGAGGATTTACCTTGGCCTCGGATCCCATCTGCAAGTTAGTACAATTCATAATAGGCACCCACTTACTTAAACAAATCGAACTAGTCGATTACATGTCATCCAAATCATTCCCCACGGTGGAATATCTAGAAGTCAGGCCACGTGCATTCTCCAGGACGACATCCCAAGTCTCCGAGCCACGTGCCTCAAACCTTGGGCCCACGTGCATTCTCTAAGGCGACCTCTTCGCCAAGGTGGTACATCAAGTCACCGAGCCACGTGCCCTTTTAGATGCCATTCTCGTCAACTGGACCCACGTGCATTCTTTAAGGCACTAGTTTGCCAAGGTGACGCATCAAATCACCGAGCCACGTGTCCTTTTTACGATGCCCGGGCCCAAGTGCATTCTCTAAGGTACTCGTTCACCAAAGTGACGCATCAGATCACCGAGCCACGTGCCCTTTTAGATGCCATTCCAGAACGTCGGGCCCACGTGCATTCTCTAAGGTACTCGTTCACCAAGGTAACGCATCAGATCACTGAGCCACGTGCCCTTTTAGATGCCAAATTCTGTCACCGAGCCACGTGCATTCTCCAGGACGACATACCGAGTCTCTGAGCCACGTGCATTCTCTTAGGCGACCTCTTCGCCAAGATGACATATTCAACCACTAAACTCACGTGCATTCTCTAGGTGATATTCCAATTCACCGAGCCCACGTAATTTCTTTCAAGTGATTACCAACTTACTTTTGATACCGACAACCAATGCCCAACGATTTCTCAATCAAATAATCAACAATCAAGTCAATATGAATAACTCCTAAAATTTCATAATTAAACCAATTCCATACAATTTAAAGCTCAATTAAATAAACGGACTGTGCCACGACGATCAGTACGAGATTTCGGTCGTCGGCCATCTAAATCTTAATTTCCAAAAAAAAAAAAAATAATTAATTAATTTCGAAAATTAATTAATAAATATTAAAAATTCAATTTAGCTCAAATTAAAGCCCGATTAAATAAACGGACTTCACCACGGTCATCAGCATAATATTCCGGTCACAGGCTATCCCAGTTGAAGTTTCGGAAAATAAATAATTAATTAATTAAATTCCGAAAATTAATATTTAAATACCAAAAATTCCACTTAGGCCCGAAAAGCCTAATTGAAGCCCACTAAGGGTCGGGAAAAATCCCGAGATACTTTCAATAAATAGTAGACCATGTCTACTTGCTAATTACACATTCAATTTGTCTAATTCGCATCACAATTGGCTAATAAATACTAATTTATACTAATCTAACCACCTAAACCTAATTAATTAAAACTAAAATAACCTTAAGCATAATTAGCCAACTAATCAGGGATTAGTGAGATTACCCACCGGAATCGCGTGCAAATCGGATCAATCCGACTGGGGCGACGCGAGGAACAAAACTTCCCAAAGCGGGTCTCGGGTTCGGGGCCCGGAAACGGCCCAAAAGCGGGCCCGAACCAGCTGGAAACCCACTCTGTGGGTTGCTGGTTTGGCCTGGCCGGAGCTGTTCCGGCGGCTAGGGCGGCGAGGGGAGGCCGGCGGAGGGCAAGGGGGACGCCGGGGAAGTCGAGCGGTGGCCGGTGGCGGCTGGAGGCGCCGGACAGGGGCGGAGCAGGGGCGAACAGGGCTGGTTCGCGTGGGGAAGGGGCGGCAGCGGGCGACGGACGCGGGGCGCGGGCGTGGGCGGCAGGACGACGGCCTAACGGCGAGCTGCGGTGGTGCGTGGGCGGCGACGACGACTAGCTGCTATCTTGGCTTCTCCCACTTCTGGTTCGCTGATCTTCACGAAGAAGAAAGAAGAAGAGAGAGAGTGACGAGAGAGAGAGAGAGAGAAGGAGAGAGAAGAAGTTTGAAAAGTCAAAGGAGAAAAGAAAGAGGAAGACAGCAGGGGGGAAAGTCGGTCGGTGGGGGTGTTGCACGAGGGAAAAGAGGGAAGGAGAGAGAGAGAGAGAAAGAAAAGAAAGGGAGAGAAAAAATAAAATAAAATAATAATCTTATTCTAAATTTTCTTTTCTTTTTCCCTTTCTAATTTCTATCGGTCTTCAATTTTTTTCTCCGATAATTTCTTTTTTGAAATTTCGGACTCGTCAATAATTTGACGGACGATGAAACAGGATCCTAAAAATGAATTGTGACACGCTCGAATATTCGATTCCCGGAACCGAATTCAATTTCGTGGTTAAAATCGGCCAGATGCAATTTTAGTCCAATCCAACAAATTAAGTAGCTTTTAGGGATTTTACCGCGGATACATCCCTTAACGGCTTCACCTAATAGGTTAGTTAACTCGTGAGTGATCAGCTCAGAGAAAAAGGACCATAGGCACGTCAACGAAATGTCCATTTCATTTTATCGAAACGGGATCAAAATTCAAGATATCACATCTTATCTCTTCTTCTCTCTCCCTCGACACTCTCTCTCCCCCTTGTTGTTCGAACGAAGACAGAAGTAGAAGCTGAAATTGCAGCCACACGAAGACAGGAGCAGCTCGCCATCACCGCCCGCACTCCGCCGCCCGCGCGTCGCTCGTGCGCCGCCATACCGCTCACCCCTCGCGTCCTCACCACCTAGCAGCACCATCCAACTCCTATTCGGCCTCTGTCCAGCTTCGTGAGCAGCTAAGGAAGCCGCCGGACCACCGACCAGCTCTGTCTGGCCATCGTTCGGACTCACCAGAGCTTCTCTCGCCCTCCCCCAGCCTTGCTTGGCCATCTCAGCCACCGGAGTAGCTTTGTTTGGCTAAGAACAGAAGCTGGAAAATGGGTTTCCAGCAGCGGTTTTAGGCTCGTTTTGAGGTTTCTGGGCCCTGAACCTGGGACTTGCTTTGGGAAGAATCGATCCTCGTGTCGTCCCCGTCAGATTGATACATTTTGCGCTAAATTCCGGTGAGTAATCTCACTAATCCTTGCTTAGTAGACTAATTATGCTTAAATGTTGATTAGTGTTAATTAAGTAGGATTAGGTGGTTAGATTAGAATGGATTAGTGATTATTAGCTAATTGCATTGCATATTAGTTAAGTGGTTAGTGTACTTAGCTAGAGAATTGCCTATAGTATTTAATGATTGCATCTCGGGATTTTTCCCGACCCTTATTGGGCTTCAATTAGGCAATACGAGCCTAAATTGGATTTTTGGTATTTATTTATTAATTTTCGAAATTAATTAAATAATTATTTATTTTTCGGAAATTAGGTAGGGATAGCCGACGACTGAAATTTCATGCTGATCGTCGTGGTGTGGTCCGTTTATTTATTTGAGCTCTATGTTGCGTGAAATTGATTTAACTGTGATAATTGATGAATTATCCTAAATTGATTGAAATTGAGTGCAATTGAATGATTTATCAATGGATGGCCAAGTATGATTATTTAGCATTTATAATGCTGGATGAATTGTAAAGTGAAGATAGTCGTGAGGGTGAATTATTTATACTCTTTGCCAAGATCAATTAGGTACGATAATATCGGGTATTATCAAGTTAGGAGAGAATGACGTAGCACATGGCTCTGTGATTAATATATCACCTTGGCGAAAAAGACACCTGATAGCATATAAGTAAATTGTTTCTGTTGGCTTATGATCATTATATCACCTTGGCGAAAAAGACGCCTGAGAGCATAGTAAATTGTTTATGGTGGCTCTGTGATCATTATATCACCTTGGCGAAAACGACACCCGGGAGCATAATGAATTGGTTATATTAGCTCTGTGGTTAATATATCACCCCAGCGAAAACGACGCCCGAGAGCATTAACATGGCTCTGTGACTGAGTGTACTATTGGAGGTTATAGTGAGAACTGAAATGACCTAGAAATGGTCCGATTGACATGTGATCGACTAAGTCGATTGATCAATGATTTGATCTGATTGTCGTGAATTGATTGATTATTTGATGCATTTTATGAAGCATCTGTATATAACCTTGACTTGCAGGTAGAATCTGAGGCCAAGGTAAGTTCTCTGACCTGTGCATGTATAGGCAGCCTGGTTAGCATATCGGTTTCCTAATTGAGTCTTAGTGGGGTAGAACTTGCTGAGACGTAGTCTCATCCTGGTTGTGGGACAATATTTCAGGTCCCTAGATGACGATCGTGGAGGATCGGAAGTCCTGGAGTTCGGAAGGTGGAGGCTGAAGAATCGGCAAATTGGTCTGACTAGTGGATGTTAAGACAGTCCCCTTTTTGATAAGCCGACAATTTTGTAAACAGCCTAAGTTTGTAATTAACCAGTTTGTCTATAAAGACTTGTCTTGGTTTGAAAATTTTGATCCTGCTTTTCTATCCCATCGTTTTATTGTCTAGGATTTATAACTGCTTCCGCATGTGTTTAATAAATGAAAAGGTCGGCGATACATAGTCCTGGGATATTGCATAATAAAATCGACCAAACAGAAGGATGTGTACGTGCCCGAGGATCGGGGCGTGACAAATAGGGATACCAATTTTGTGTATTCTTCAATCTCGATAACAATTGGAGACACCTGTATTAATTCTGATATAAGTTCATGCTTATGTGGTCCCACATTTTATCGAACATGCGGTAAAGGGCTTGGTCAAAGAGATAACGTGCAATGTTAAGAGGGACAACTCGTTTCAAATCTTCACAATCAGTAAAAAGATAAGCTTTAGATCATCAAAACAGATTTGAGACTGATCGATTTCCACACAAGCGCGTCTGTAGATTTCGTACTTTATTTATCTCAAGAAATAGCCGAGAACAGAGCACGTTCAAATCGATCAAGAGAAGGATTTTTACCCGTGGTGGTTTCCGGCCGAACATGAGCAAAGTGCACCAGAGAAAGTTTCTAAGAATGGAATCAGTGATAGAGACAACGGAAGCTGCAATTCAAGCTCCTCGTCAAATGTGCCCGAGAACTGGGTAGAAGAGAGTTTGTCAAAATATGTCTAAAATTTGAGCCAATGAACGAAAGCGACCCAAGATAAATTAACGTAAAGTCCGAAAGTTGAATATTTGTTGTCTTCCACCATGGAAATCTAAATTTTCTGTTCAGCATTGGAGTCTAAAGTGATACTTTCAACGTAAAAAGGAAAGTCAATATTGGAGTCCAAGTCGGAAGAGGAAACAAATTTCCTATTTTCAATTCATAATATTCAATGAGAGCGTTCTTAGGGCGTTTGCTTTTCTGACGGGCAGAGCGCATATATATTTAAATATGTACTCGTGGGCTGCTCACGAAGAATTGGTGAAGCGACTTTGACCGAGTGCTTGGCGTTAGTTTTCTGTTGATTTTCTTCGTAAAATTACACTAATAATTTTAGTGTTGAAGCCGATTAAATTTTGGGATAAGATTTGTGAATTCCTTTGAGATTGAGAGATTAATCGTGTAAAATAGTGGGGTTAAATTCTGTTTGAATTTATTGGATGTATTTATTGAATTTAAGAGTTGGGAAATACTGAAGTTATTTGATTGATTCGTGTGATTGTAATATTTGTTATATCGCTTAATGTATAATCACATTCTTTGCTGTCCACATGGATGTAGGTCACTTCGATTGAATCACGTAAACTGACATCCAATTTATTTTCTTATTCTATTTAATTGTTGTTTGATTGCTTGTTTTTTTGCAACAATTTGGTATAAGCATTAGACTTAATTGAGCTAAGCAAATTGATGGAGATGATGCAAAAACAGTGAGAATGGACAATTTGATGGGAGGATGTTAGTTTCTAGAAGATGTAGATTGAGGATTACCAATACCAAAGAAATCTGCACTTACTTCTATTTGGGAAGTTGATGAAGCAAGCTAATTGAGAATCATTGGACACACAAGCTTTGGATGTTAGTCGGTTGACGTTAGCTCGTAATGTTGCGTTTAACATCATTAAAAAGAAGACTACCGTGGGCTGATGAAGGCTCTATTAGACATATGAGAAGCCCTTTTCGATTAACAAGGTCTATTTGATACAATGCCTATTTAACTTAAAGATGGGCGATCGTGCATTAATTGCTTATTATATAAATGAATTCAATGTGATTGTTAGTTAGTTGAGTTCAGTTGATATTAACTTTGATGATGAGGTGTGTGTTTTGATTCTATTATCTTAATTGCTTAATAGTTGGAATACTATTGTCATTGTCGTTAGTAATCTCTCTAGGCCAAGAAGCTTGACATTTGATGAGGTTCATGACTTGCTTCCGAGTGAAGATATTCGTAGGAGAGAATCTAATGAACCTACATATACTATTTTAGTAGGTGAAAGTAGAGGAACAACTAGTAATTGTATTTATAGAAGTAATATAAATTTGATCCTATGTAGTCAGTCTACAATTGGTGGTGTCGTCTATTGGAGTTATGGCAAGAAGGGATTACCTTAAGCTGAAGAATGAGAATGGCAAGGGAATTAGAGTTTAATCTACAAATAATGTTGTGATTGTAGCTTACTATAATTCAAATAATATTGATTATGTCTTATCTATCATAGGATATTCGTCATTTGATAGATATATTATGGATTTTGCTTGTTCGTTTCATGCTACACCAAATAAAGGTTGGTTTTTTACTTATTAATGCATAAACAATGATAAAGTGTAGTTGGGAAAGTGCAATGTTGTGGGTGTTTGTGATGTTAGAATCAGAATGAATGATGGTATCATAAAGACATTGATTGGAGTAATGCATGTCCCATAATTGAAAAATAATTAGATTTTTTGAAGTGCCTTAGATTCAATGGTGATTATCTTTTGGAAGGTGAAGTTCTAACGGTTGTTCGAGGTACCCGGTGATAATTAAAAAAATCAAGCCAAATAGCCTACATGAGCTTTGAGGTGAGAGTGATGGATTTCGCCATAGAGAAGTTATATGCATCTGTTCGAGAGTCTAAATTGTTGCTTGATGCATTTGGGACACATTGGCGAGAGAAGCCTGAAGGTTTTGAGTGAAAGGAATCTGTGTGATTATGTGTCTAATGAATTGAATGTATACAAGTGCGGTGACTCAGACAATTGGGAGAAAGTGCAATTCAATACAATCATCAGAGAAACTGCAGAAATTGCAAAGTTGATTCACTTGAATATTTGGAGGCTATCATAATTTCCTTTGAGGAAGGGTGTGATTGTGCTTGGGCACAAGTATGATGCTATCGTTATGATTGGACAATTGAGAGCTTTGATAGAAAATTATACAGGAAAGACAATTAAGTATGTACGAACTGATCGTAGAGTTTTGCTTGGTGTGTCAAACAAATGTTACATAAGGGTTGAGAATGCGACATAGATCCTCATGAAGGGATTTCTGAGGTCAAACCTGCGGTTTACCGATTTGACATTTGTTTCTGACTTTTGGCAGGAGTTCCACATGTGGCTCTTCCTCATGGGCGGCAGCATGAGATCCTCAGGGATAAGTACGTCTTATTTCATCAATTCGCACTACGTTTCAATACCAGGAACCGGAGTGTCTTTAGTCTATCGTCCGATTCCAACGGCGACATTTCTTCACCGTAGCTTTATGACAACGATCCAGCGGCAGGCCTCACGGTGCTATGGACTCTGTCAGTGGCTTTCTTTGCCTTGCAACAATACCAAATGTCAAGCACCAACAATATATCGGATAGTACTTTACATGGTAAAAACGTTCCATTTATCGATTCACTGTAACTTACCTCTTTCTCCCAATCGGTACATCCTGTTAGGATCGCAAGTAACAATGCTTGCGCAAAGAGTGCAACTATATAATCCCCGTCCAGAGGCCCTACAGCTCGATAAGAAGAAAAAGCAATTATAGGAATATCGGATTGACTACCACATTTGCCAACCATGGGAAAACTTTTGGAGAGCTTTCATGTCGCCACCAAGGCGCATTCACTCGCGCCATGTGGTGCTCAATCTAAGGGTTGAAGTTTTGGCCAACTCAATCCTATAGTACTCTCTTACAAAAGCTTCCACTTTAATCCGGAACCACGTTGATCTCCCATAGCCGATCTAACACTGCTTGCCATTCAGGTGGAAGAGTGTTCATCAAAGCCGGCACCTTCTCAAAATCCGGCATAAGATAACCATTCTAGATGATTTCCTGTATCATCGATTGACCTTGACCATGTGTGATACTAAATCACCATCAAGCCACCGATAATCAGCTAACTCTTTCATCAGGTCTAGCTCTTCATTCGTCCGTTCTCGGGATTGCGGTATCCGTGCATAACGCATCATGCTTCTTGCAACGAATGCGAACTCAAATGGATCACTTATAATCCACAATTAAACAAAATGGAAAATACATAATTTTCCATGATTCATGCAACAAATGCAGAATAAAAAAAATGGATTACCTCTAACCCACACAGACATAATTGAAAAAGAAACAAATTCCTTTTTTTTTTTTTTTTTGGGTCAACGGTCAAAGTCAACGGTCAACGGTCAACGGTCATCGGTCGTCGGTCAACGGGTCAACGGGTTGCAACTATAATCCCCGTCCAGAGGCCCTACAGCTCGATAAGAAGAAAAAGCAATTATAGGAATATCGGATTGACTACCAGTTACGATGAAAGGAGAGGACGTTTTGCAGCAGAATGGTAAGGTAAATACCTTTCCACCAAAGTGACAGACAAAAGCTAGGAATACGGCCACTGGAATACCCAGCAAATAGTAGGCACCCAAATTGATGACAGCTCCAATCTTTTGCCATCCACATCCTCTTGCAATGCCTTAAAAAATGTAACATATAGCATAAAAAAAGTCAAAGTACAAATCGGCTTTAACTTCAACATATTTGAGATTTGACACATTCTCCATCTGCCCTCCCTAATTGTCAGAATAAGTTGTTAAAGTTAAACTAGGTCAGGTGCACCATTAAACTGTAATTATAAGCAAACTTCGTGCATACCTGAAAGCACGGACTGAATGCCATCGATAAGATGGGAAGTTGCGACTAGTACCAACATATCTCCCACATAGTTCACTATTTCTTCTTCTGTACTATAGAGGTAGCCCCACGCCCTTCGACAGAAGATCATGAGAATACCAGCAAGCAAGCCTTCCGTGGCGACCATCATTAAGGAAACATAAATTGCCAAACGAGCTGCTCGTGGTCTTCCAGCACCCAATTCATTTGAAACTCTCGTGCTGCCAACAATAAGGCCAAGAAAGGGTGAGACTGTGGAATAGCTACATCGTCTGCAGGATCCACTGAATTAAATAAAGGTTAACCAGTTAAGATTACCTTATTGAACCACTGAGTCCTAGAGGTATCATGTAAACCAAGGAGCAGGTATTCAGGCTGAAACAAGCACAGGATACTAAGTTCACATTGTTTGAAAATGATAACAACTGGTGCCAAGAGGTTAGCAACTTTTTTTGCCTCTTGTTGACACAAAGTACTGATGCACCTGATTGAGAGAACTGATGTTTCGAGTTTTGGGTTGGGAAGAAGTCCTGATAATAAGACCATCATTTCAAAGGACCAAATCTCGAAGCTGTTGCAGTCAAAGAACCAAACAAAAACATCATGATTGCTTCGAGCTACAGAATCATGAAGACCCATGTCGATATTGTACAAGGAATAGTGTCAGAGCCAATTAATAAGAAAATGTGTCCCTTCGAAGTCGTAAAAATCACATCGTGAACATAAACTAGAATAAAAAGGTTGACAGCCCATTGGTGATTCTGAAAAAGAATTATGACCATCATTTGTTTTGTATACTGTCCCGCAAGTTTTTTATCTTTTATAATATAGTTTTTGCTAAAAGTGAACTAGGAGAAGCATAAAAGCTAGAGAATTACCAGATCATGACAGCAGAAGGAATTGCTAATTTCAGAAATTCAGGAATCCCATGAAAGGCCTCCTTGGAGAAACCAGTCCAAGTTCTTTTGCAAGACGGTGAAATTCTAACATATATTGCCAGTAATAGCACGTTTATCCAGTACGAGATAGCATTTGCCAAAGCAGCGCCTTTGTTTCCGAGTCCTGACTTGAACACCAGAAACCAACATATGAAAATATGCAGGAATGTGGTGATTCCTGAACTGACCATCATTGGAACAACATTATTCTGCGTCTGCAGAAACCTGACGTGGCACTGCAGGAGCGCATACGCGAAAATGCTAGGGATCATGAAGCGAGCGTAGGATCCTGCCTCTGCCGATATCTGAGGATCTTGCTTGAAGAATAGAAGGATTTGGCCAGTGTTGGCCCAAATGATAGCTAGTGGAATGCTAGCCAATAGGAGAACGATCATGGCCCTCTGCTTGTGGATACCAAGCATGTGGTATTGCTTAGCTCCATAAGACTGACCGCAAAATGTATCCAATGCACTTGCCATTCCTATCTGTCATAGACCAAGCATCTATAAGATGGTGGTTGGAGCAAATTAGACGTCCCAAAATGAAATTCAAGAAGTTTGTCACTATATCCTAGGAACCCAAATGAGGTTGCTAGGAGCATTAGGAGTGTGTGGCCATATTTCACTCAACTTATATCCGGTTCAGGAATCTGAACAAGGAAATTCTTTCATCTATTTCATTTTCGGACTAGGATCCCCAACAATCTTTTTTTAAGTGCAGTTAAAAATTGTGCTGATTTGTGGCAAACACCAACGTTAAGTTTCCAATCTTGGCATTGCTAAATCTAGCTAGAAGGGAGAGAATCACACATTTAGCACACTGAGCTTATTGAGAGATAATATATTCAGTAGATCAATCTTTGTCAAACTGCAATAATCTGAAAATGAGCTAAGGTTAATAGACGGGCAATCTATACATGGTACTTGGAAAGCAGGCCTGCACGCAGTCTTAATTGATCCAACAATTGCTAAACTCTGTTTATTCAACAGGAAAGAGAACTCCTATAATCATGTCAATAATGGAAGTGGCACTATACATCTTTCAAAATAAATAATATCCTGGAAGAAAACTTTCATAGAAGTGACATAGTATGATGCTACTTTCCAGTTCTTAAAGTCTTTCATCTCTTAGTTTATCTCAAGATTAAAAGAGGAAGAATTGTTGGGTCTTACCAACATGCTAAAGCCAGTCACAGAAGCGAATGACGTGGCCATGGAAGCCCCGGAAAGTGCTAGCTCTCCAAGATGACCCACAAACATCACCGAGATCACCTGCAAACAATATATCATCAGGTTCACCAATACCAATGGCCCAGCCAATGACAGTTGCTGCTTTATTTCCGAGAAAATCTCGTCTCTCTTGAATCCATTCCCCAATGTGGATGCTGCCTTCTCCTGGGGAACCGCTAACAGAAGTGACTCCAAATGCTGTTTCTGTTCTTCCACATCCATTGATTGCTTTCTCTGTGCTTTTAGGCTGAGTGAGGGAAGCAGAGGGAAAAAAACAGGGCAATAGCTTTTTAGATATCGTAGAGATTCTCTCTGCAGAAAACGACCAAGTAACTCGTATGCTTATCTTCTCGCATGTTTATTGAAGTAGAATTTGGCAGACTTTGTCGCGTTCGAGCATTAAATATCTCAAGCGTCTCTTTAATCTACGGGTGAGAGCTTCTGACGTGTTAAATGCACTTAAAGTGAACCAAGACAACCAGAAGACTCCAGCGAATGAGACAACTTGTGTCCTTTTCACAAATGTAATTGGAAATTCAGCATTCCTTTTTATTTTGCTTGAACTAGAATATGAACGTCCTCGTAGATATCGAGCTTTAATATTCGATCTTCAATCACTCTCTTGATTTTCCAATTAATGATACACTGAATGTAACCATTGGAGTTTAAGAAAGAAACAGAAAACGACAAGCTTGTCAACAAGGGTGGGCTAGAAAAACGGTAGAAAAGTAGGGCACGATTACAAAGAAGAAAGAAGGAAAAGGGAAAAGAAAGGAAGGAGAAAAAAGAAGCAAGAGCATTCGTGCCTACAAGCTTCGGAGACAAGGACAAGACGGATTAACTCCGTTTCATAGTGTCTGGAAAGGAGTCGTACTTTTTGTTCATTTAATCAGGAGGAATTTTCAGAGTTAAGCCCTAAATTCGGATTCATGTGAATTACGAGTTTCTGGGTTCAATGTAGGGGTTGTTAAAAGGTGAAATTAAGTAAAAATAGTAGTCTAGGATGTTGTGAAATTATGGGATTTTTCTTTTCAAAGAGACATGGGAGTTTACAATGAGGAATTTTTAAAGTTTCACGTGCATTGCTAGAAGTTGTAGCCGGAGGGGACATCTTAAAGGGGATTGTGTTAATCTAAAGAATGAGAATGGTAAGAAAATTAGACTTTAGTCTATAGATGATGTTGCAATTGTAACATATTGTAATTTGGATAATATTGATTATGTCTTGTTTATCACTAAAAAATTGTCGTTTAATGGATAGATTAAGGATTTTAATTGTTCGTTTAATGCTAGACCAAATAGGAATTGGTTTGCTATTTATCAATGCATGGATAATGGTAAAGTGTAGTTGGGAAACAACACTAAGTTCGATGGGTGTTGGTGATGTTAGCATCAAAATGCATGATGGCATTATGAAGACATAAATTCTAGAGTTGAAGAATAAGTTTGCTTTGGATTCAACCAAGTATCAATATACTTTAGAAAGTTGTTCGATATGCTTCGGTGATAATGAAAAAAATCAAGTTTTTTTAAGTTCTTTGGATTCAATTAGGTATCAATATACTTTAGAAGGTTGTTCGATGTGCTTTCATAATAATGAAAAAAAAAAAAAAAAATCAAGCACATTGACTTGTATGAGCTTCAAGATGAGATAGTGACAGATTTTACCGCAAAGACATCATATCCATCTATTCGAGAGTTTGAATTTTGGTTTATGCATTTGGGACATATTGGTGAAAGAAGCCTGAAGTTTCTAGGTGAGAGAAATCTACTGTATGATTTTGTGACTAATGAACTAAATATGCAAATGCTATACTTGAACAAACTGTCACGCCCCAAACCCCGGCACGCATACATCCCTCGATGGTCGATTCAAAATGTGACGTCCCAGGACGCGTCACCGACTCTTTCTTTTTATCTTTCAATTAAGCACATATGGAAGTGAATTAAATAAACACCCGGCCAATAAACAAATATAGGGATAGTAAAAACACATGCTAGTGATTTTCACAAACTACACTTTATAAACATACCAAGTTAACCCTACGAGTTTATATACTCAAATGTGTCTTAGAAGAAACCCCTAGGCAACCTAAACTCCACTAGCAATAGGGCCAACCAAAAGGTGTCGCATCATGTGCCCACCACATCCGCACTCGTCAGATCTCCATGCTACGGCCCTGAAAAAGGTTAACCACAACGAGGTGAGATAAATCTCAGTGAGTCAAAACCCTAAACCCCGATTAGGATGCAAATTTGCCTTGATGGTGGTCCTAAACACGCACCATACAAAACTCACCTCGCCTCGGCGCGTCACTGCATGTTAGTACATCACATATACTATTATCAATGCAGCAAGCATAATCAATAATCGGAACACATATTCTCACTTTTCAAACATTCACATGGGTCTCAATTATAAGGTAAAACCGTTATGACATGTCTCATACCGTGCCGCACAATTTTGCCTCATAATCAAGCGCAATTATCACAACCATTCAGGCGTGTTCGGATTATTATGACCCATCGGCCACAGCCAACTCGAAAGTCGGCAGTCATCCGGTGTAACCAGGCATCGTCCCGCTTCGTTCCGAAATCCATCCATGAATGGCAACGTCTAGCATCCTCCATCTAGATGGCATTCCACACAGGAGCATCGTCCTGCGTAATCATACAGATCAGGACGGGTTCACCTAGTGACCACACGAGCACATACTTACCCAAGAACACCATGCTTTGCATTCAAATGCCTTGTTTTCAAATAATGAACTTGGCCAATTTTTCTTCGTATTAGAAATCCCGGTAAAATAATCGTGCGTGGTCACACATTCGAAATCAAATTGTCAAACTGAGTACACTCCCATTTTAAAACTCCATGGTTTTATATAGTACATAAAGATTGGTGTCCAAAATCGACACCTGGCGTTTTTCCATTTAAAAGCCCATAAAACCAAGTTTTATACTAAAAATCAATAACTACCATCAATCACTTAATGGCATATCATATTACATAGAAACCATCAAAATCAAGCATAATGCCATCATATAGCCAAGAACACCAAATCCCTTTTAAAAATCAACTTGGTAACTTTTTTTTTTTCTTTAAAGCTCTTGGAAATAAATTCGTACGGGGTCACGTATTTGAAATCAACTCGTCAAACTTTGCACGCATCTAATTTGAAACCTCACGGTTTTATTGAACACATAAAACTTGGCGTCCAAAATTACGGTTTTATTGAGCACATAAAACTTGGCGTCCAAACCCAACACCATATTTATTTTCTATTTTCTTTTCCAACAACCCTTTTTGGAACTAAACTTGGGTAATCCTTTTTTTTATTTATTTAAAACTTTTGGAAAGAAATTCGTAGGTGCTCACGTACTCGAAATTAATTCGTCAAATTTTGCATGCACCTAGTTCAAAACCTCATTGTTTTGTTGAGCAAATAAGTTTTGGTGTCCAAACCGGACACCTTATTGTTTTTCTATTTAATTGCCCATAAGGCCAACTTTTGCAGTAAAAATCGAAACCAACATAGAGCAACCAATCTTGTTGAAATATAATATGCGGAAACGACGGGATCTTGCAATTTACGTTAACGCGAAATCACCAAAGAAATAAACAATAAATAATAAGAACACTAGAAATTTACGTGGTTCGGTCCGAGTATCGATATCTACATCCATGGGAAAAGCCAGCAGCAAATAATCCAGTATAATCGGAGAATCAGAGTTTACTCACGCACTCAAGTGTTTCTCACACCTAGATTTAACCCCAAACTCAAAGTGTTTATAAATAAACAATTCACTTGGATATAAACTTACGGCACAAAAATACTACTCGTTTAAGTCGTACGCCAAAAAGAAAAGATAAGCAACGTCCTTTTCTTTTTTTTCTTCGTGCAGCTCTTCTCTCGGTAGACGTGCAGCTTCTCGCGGCTCCCTTCTACATAGGGCTTCTTTTCCCTTTTATATGCGTGTGCCCAAAAGTCAAAGTCTTGACTTTTGGGCCCACCTCTTCTGATTAACGTGTAGAGGCTTCAGCTTCACGCCAAAAAGTTTTGGCAGTGCAAGAAAAGAAACAGGAGACCTAGGCCCACTTTTGGCTTCTTTGCGTGGAATATGTGTGTGTGTGCCCAAAGAAGAAATTCTTCTTTTATCTTTTATTTCCTCTTTTGTAATCCTTCATCGAGTCTAACTGAGTTTCTTCTACTTGGGAAATCTTTATCAACAAAATTCGGTTTAATAAATTGTTATCCGAATTCAAACTCGAGGCATTAATTTAACAATTCTTCATATTGGCTCGATGTTTGAAGCCAAGTTATAGTACTCATCATCCATACTGTTCTCCCAACGCCCTGACGGGCATTCACTCTTCACAAACTCCAATAAAGCTCAAGTAGAACTTGAGCTTCGCCAAAGGAACAGACTTAGTTATCATGTCTGCCGGGTTATCTGTTATAACAATCTTTTTTACAATAACATTACTCTTAACTAAGACATCTCGAATGAAGTGGTACGTGATGTTTATATGCTTCGTTCGCTCATGATAAACTGAATTATACGCCAAATATATCGCACATTGGTTATCACAGTGTATATCCACATTTTTCTGTTCTAACCTAAAGTCCAAGAGCAAACTTTGTAACCATATCGCCTCATTCGCTACAAAGATTAGTGCCATGTACTCTGCCTCAGTCGAAGACAATGCAATGTGATCCTATAAAGACACTTTCCAACTAACTGCACCACCCGCTAGCATAAACATGTACCCTGCTAAAGACCCGCAGTCATCCAAGTCACTAGCGTGATCTGAATCCATAAAACCAATGGTCTCACTGCCATTGTTGTCCCTCCGATACACTATACCCACGTTTCTTGTCCCCTTCAAATATCTGAGGATCCACTTCACATCTTTCCAATGAGCTTTACTAGAACGCTTCATATAGCGACTAACCACGCTCACAGCTTATGAAATATCAAGGTTAGTGTACACCATAGCATACATAATACTACCCACGGCACTAGAATAAAGAATACGGGACATATGCTCCTCTTCCTTCTCAGTCTACGGTGATAATTTATCTGAAAATTTAAAGTGCTTTGCTAAATGTGTACTTACAATTTTTGTTGACTGCATATTAAAACGTGCCACAATCTTCTTAATATATTTCTTCTGAGATAGATGTAAAACTCCTACAGTCCTGTCATGCGAAATCTCCATACCTAAAATTTTCTTTGTAGCACATAAATCTTTCATCTCAAATTCAGTATTTAACTGCCTCTTCAGCACATCAATATCAGACATATTCTTAGCTACTATCAGCATATTATCAACATATAAGAATAGATAAATCAAAGAATCATTCTCCAATTTCCTAAAGTAAACGCAGCTATCCATCTGACTTTTTGAATAGTTTTGACTAGCCATAAAAGTATCAAAACGTTTATACCATTGCTTAGGAGACTGTTTCAGCCCATACATAGATTTCTTCAACAAACAAACATGATATTCCTTACCCGAAATAGCAAATCCCTCTGGTTGCCTCATGTAAATCTGTTCCTCCAACTCACCGTGAATAAACACAGTTTTCACATCTAGTTGCTCTAACTCGAGATCCGGCGAAACAACTATGGCAAGTAAAACATGAATAGAAGTATGTTTTACCATAGAAGAGAACACCTCATTATAGTCAATGCCTTCACGTTGTGCATATCCTTTCACCCCAAGTCTCGCCTTATACCTCGCTACTTCGACACCGAGAATGCCCTCTTTCTGTTTGAAGACCCATTTACTTCCGACAATCTTCTAGCTCTTGGGTACTTTGACCAGCTCCCATGTTTAATTTCGATAAAGTGATTCCATCTCTTCATTCATAGCCCTTAGCCATTGTGACGACTTCGAACTAGCCATCGCCTCAGAGTAAGACGAAGGCTCATCTGTCTCCACTTCATCACCTACAGTCAATGCATAAGCAATATCTGTATAACCATAACGTACCGGTGATTTAATTTGCCTTCTTTGTCTATTTGCGGCTATAATGTGCTACGGTTTTACTGGTTGTTCATTATCACTGACTTTAGGAACTGCAGCTTCATCTGTAGTCTCAATTTCTATTACCTTTGAGGTCTCTAGAGTCTTTACTTCAAGCTCCACCTCACTAATGACACTATGATCTGTCGTCTCTGCTGGTTGTGTCTCAGAACTCCTCCGTTGAAACATTGCAGTCTTGTCGAAGATCACATCTCTGTTGATTAGAAAACCGGGTGATCTAGGATCGATGCACCACAGTCGGTAGCCTTTCACCCCATGTGCATAACCTAGAAATATGCACTTCTTCGCCCTCGGCTTAAGCTTACCATCACTTGCATAAGCATACGCAGGACATCCGAATATACGTAATCCGGAATAATCAACAGGTTTCTCCAACCATACTTCTCAGGAGTCTTCCACTCGATAGCAGCTGATGGAGATCAATTAACCAGGTAACATACCATGTTCACTGCTTCGGCCCAAAATTCATTGCTAAGTTCTGCATGCGAAAGCATGCATCGAGCTCGCTCAAGCAAAGTTCTGTTCTTCCGTTCTGCCACGCCATTTTGCTATGGTGTCCTAAGTACTGCGTGGTGTCTCACAATACCTTCTTTCTCGTAGAACTTGGTAAAATCTTTACCACATATTTCAATGTCATTATCGGTTTTCAGGCACTTGATTTGTTTATCTGACTGCTTCTCAATCAATGCCTTAAATTTCTTGAACCGATCAAACACATCATATTATGCTTCAAAAAGTATACACATAACTTCCTTGAATAGTCATCGATAAATGTCAGCATATATCGGGCACCTCCTTTCGAAGGAACCAAAGACGGGCCCTAGACGTCTGAATGAATATATTCAACTGGTCGCTTAGTCGAATAAATAGCTGTAGTAAACTTAACTCGATGCTACTTCCCATAGATACAATGCTCACATAAGTCCAGCTTTCCTGTTTTCTGACTCTTCAACAACCATTTCACTCAGCATTGTCATACATGCGTCGCTCATGTGCTCTAAATGCATATGCCATAATTGAGTTAAGTTAGAGTCTGACTCACCTGATGAAACTGCAGCGGTTCCGGTCACAGTCTCTCCTAGTAGATGATAGAGAGTAATTACTTTTTTCCTTTTAATCACTGTCATGGCACCTCGAGAGATCTTCAGTACTCCACCTCCAGCGGTGTACCTACACCCGATGTCATCGAGTGTCCCCAGAGAAATAAGATTCTTCTTAAGCTCCGGTACATGCCTCACATCTGTCAATGTGCGCACCACCCTATTGTGCATCCGAATCCAAATTGTCCCTATCCCCACAGCCTTACAGATTGCATTATTCCCCAAAAGAACTCTACCACCATCTGCAGTTTGGTAAGTAGTAAACCAGTTCTTATGAGGCGTCATATGATAAGAACACCCCGAATGTAACACTCATTCGTCTCCTGACGAAGTAGCAGTCACACATAAAACAACTTCTGCATCACTATTGCGCCCCTCGGCAACGTTTGCCACACTGCTTGTGACATTCTACCTATCAGCTTTATTCTTCCGCTTTGGACAATCTCTCCTGATGTGCCCCTCCTCGTGACACTCAAAGCACTTCACGTGTCCCTTGGACTTTCTATGGCGTGATTTCGATCTGCTTTTACTTCTGTTGCTACTAGGTCCTTGATGTTTTTCTCTGCCCCGAATCATCAGTGCTTGCGCTACTCCTTGCACCAGACCATCATCTCGCAACTTTTTCTATCACTCCTTAAAGAATAAGGCAGACTTTATCTCTTCTGAGGTAATTGTAGTACGCCACTACAACAGTAAATCAGTAAAGTGCTCTCATGACTCTGGTAAAGAGGTTAACAACACCACGCCTTGTTCTTCATCATCAAGTATCTTACTGATGTTATAAAGATCCATCATGAGTTTATTAAATTCATCTAGGTGGGTTATGATAGACATACCTTCAATATATCTAAATTGAAAAATCTTCTTTAACATGTACAAGCGATTGTTCAAACCTTTCTTCACATAAAGTGCTTGAAGTTTTTGTCTATAACGCTACGGCATCCTTCTCCTCAGCAACCTCTATCAAGACATCATCCGACAAATTTAACAAGATTGTGCTCTTTGCTTTTTCCATTAGCTCTACCCTCTCAAAGGCTTTCATTATAATAGGCAACTCATCTTCACCAACCAGTGCCTTGGCCAAACCTTGGGTTGTCAATAAAGCTCGCATCTTGATGCTCCATAACACAAAGTTCTTGCTCCCGTCAAACTTCTCAATTTCAGATTTCCTCTCAAGACATAATTACAATAACAAAATTTCCAGATAATAATTAGACAAGCAAAAGCTCCAAATCACAATCAAGAAATCTGTTCCAAGTTCTGATACCAATTGTTGAAATATAATATGCGGAAACAACAGAATCTTGCAATTTACGTCAACGCGAAATCACTAGAGAAATAAACGATAAATAATAAGAACACCATAAATTTACGTGGTTCGGTCCGAGTATTGGTACCTACGTCCACGGGGAGAGCCAGCAGCAAATAATTCACTATAATTGGAGAATCAGAGTTTATAATAACTCACACGCTCAAGTGTTTCCCACACCTAGATTTAACCACAAATCCAAAGTGTTTATAAATAAAAAATTACTTGGACATAAACTCACGGCACAAAAATACCACGCGTTCAAGTCGTACGCCAAAAAAAAAAGGATCTCCAACGTCCTTTTCTTTTTTTCTTCGTGCAGCTCCTCTTTCGGTGGACGTGCGTTTTCTCTCAGCTCCCTTCTACGTAGGGCTTCTTTTCCCTTTTATATGTGTGTGCCCAAAAGTCAAAGTCTTGACTTTTGGGCCCACCTCCTTATGATTAATGTGTAGAGGCTTCAACTTCCAGCCAAAAAGTTTCAACAATGCAAGAAAAGAAACAGGAGACCTGGGCCCACTTTTGGCTTCTTTGCATGGAATATGTGTGTGTGTGCCCAAAGAATAAATTCTTCTTTTATCTTTTATTTCCTCTTTTGTAATCATTCATCGAGTCCAACTGAGTTTCTTCTACTTGGGAAATTTTTATCAACAAATTTGGTTTAACAAATTGTTATCCGAATTCAAACTCGAGGCATTAATTTAACAAATCTCATAATATCACGCATAAGTCTTAAGCATGCCAAAAGTCAGCCAAATCACCACATATACATTCTCCAGCAAGCAAGACACCAAGAACAACTACAAAACCACAACCGGCCCTAACCGGCAGAAACCGGGTCCACTCGTGCGTCTCTACGATTAGTTCTAGAAACATAACCAAATGAGTTCAAATTTTTTTTTAAATTTGAATATGTTATAAAAGACACTTAAATTAACACTTTTTATGAAGAAACCTTGACCCAAATGTTTCTAGAATAAGAGCAGTAAATCGCTCAAACCGTTACCAAAACTGTGTCCGTGTCCAGAAATTACGCTTTCCAAAACCAGCTTGGTTCGAGATCCAAAACTTGTCCGTTTGATCTTAAATTTGACTATGTTAAACTAAAAGATGTGATGAAATTTTTTTGTGAAGGAACTCTTTCGAAAATTGAACCCTAAGAGTTAATACAAATTCTTTAAACACCAAAAAGGTCACGGGTTCCAACACAAACCGAGATTTTGCTTTGCATGAAACGAAGCTGAAATCTTGTTCTTGTAAATCCATAAAATTTTGAGTAAAATATATGTCATATTTGAAGAGGTTTAGGACTTTTTCAAGAAGAAAACAATCTCAAAATCGTAGCATGTTTTAACCCACGAAATTGGCAAATGCCGAGTGTCCAATAAACTGCGATTAATTAAGCTAATCCAACTTAATTAACACTAATTATTCTTAGCACTAATCTAACCAAGCTAATTAAAACTAACATAAAAAAATAATTAACACTAATCTAACCCCCTAAGCGCAATTAACAACCTAATCAAGGATTAGGGAGTTAACTCACCAGAATTCGACGGCGGGGAGTTCGCAGCGACGGCAACGCGACAGCAACGAGAACCCGAGACTACTGTGTCTCGAACGGGGGCTGAGATGGCCCTACAAGTGCTCAGCCAAGGCTGGACTCAGTTCTATGGAGCTTGTGGTCCTTGCTGGTCAATGACGGACATGGCTCGGCTGGACGGTGGGGCTGGTGGCATGGGAGTGGTGGCTGTGGTGGGGCGTGCAGTGATGTCCTAGTGGTGGTGTTGAAGCTATGAGCGGTGGAGTTGGCAGGTGATGTGGGTGAGCTGGCGTGGTGATGCGGACGCTGCTGTGGTGGGTGAAGTGGACGGTGGAAATTCTAATGATGGGCTGCTAAAAATGGGATGATGGATGGTGGGTGATGGTGGATGTTGATGAAGATGGTGGTAGATGATGAATGGTGGGCTGGTGCGGTAGGAAATGATGGGGAAATGGAGGAGATGAGGTTGAGGAGAAATGAACGTGAAGGAGAAGTGGGCAGAAGAAAGGAGAGAGGCGCCGGGGGGGAAGGCTCACACATGAAGGAGGAAGAGAAATGGGAGAGAGAGGGAAAAACCATGAAGTCAAGGCCATGGCCAATGAGAGCCCTAGAGAAGTATCAAGCCACTCATGACAAGAGCCCCAAATCTTCATCCAAATAAGTCAATTGGTCAACTAATTATAAATTAGTTCTAATTTCCACAATTAATCCATTTTTGGGCAGCCAAATAGCACACTCGTCCTCCCATCAGAATTTCCATTTTATTTTCTTTTCGTTCGAAATTGATTTTTCCGTAAAATTCCGGACTTGACGAAATTTCTCCGAAACATGAGACGACGTCCTATAAACGAATTGTGACACGCTTGAACGTCCAATTCCCGAAACAGAATTCAATTTCGTGGTTAAAATCGACCGAATGTGATTTTAGTATGACCTAACCTATCGAGTAGCTTTTAGGGATTTTAGTGCGTTTGACCTATTGTTGATAATTTTTTATCCACGTTTGTGCATCTCCGAATCGTAGACGACTCTTGGTTGTCATAAAATCGTGAGGGTTCAATTATGTGTCCTGAGTATAATATCGATAGAAAATTGGTTTATCGTCATTCGACGAGAATATCGCAATCGTGCGGAACCACCCACAATTCGACTACGTAATTCTATCGAATCTACTTATATCCAATCGTAATTCGATTATAACGGTGTTGTATTAACCCTTGCCGATTATTATGGTTGAGCAATCAATTTTTGATCGAATTCTCTAGTCTGTCGTGTTTATATCCCTTAATGGCCTCACCTAATAGATTAGTTAACTCATGAATGGCCAGCTCAGAGTAAAAGGACCATAGACGCATTGATGAAACAACAATTTCATAAATTCGAGATAGGGTCGAATTTCAAGATGTCATGCAAACAATGGAAAGTGCAGTTCAAAACAATTATTAGAAAAATCACAAAGATTGCGAAGTTGATTCATTTGGATGTTTGTAGGCTATCATGATTTCCCTTAAGGAAGAGTGTTATATCTGTTCTAATGGTTTATGCTTAGGCACAAGTATGATGCTATTGTCAAGATCAAGCAATTGAGATATTTGATTGAAGAGGAAACAAGGAATATGATCAATCATATGTAGCCCGTGTCACGCCCCGATCCTCGAGCGCATGCTCATCCTTCTTTGGTCAATAAAAATTATGCGACTTCCCAGGATGAGTCGCCGACCCTTTTATTTTATTGCACATGCGGAAGCAACTAACAAATCCCCTGACAGTAATCATCTCGGGATAGAAAAGTAGGACATCACATTCACAAATAAACCACACTTTTATAAACATACTGAGTCATTTACAAACGTCTGTACCCAAAAGATTTGTTCTCAAAAAGAGGCTGTCCTATCAGACCTACACTCCAGGTCACTTCAGCTTAGCTCCAGATCTTCCCTCTACGGCCCTGAAATTTTTAAGCCCACGACGGGGTGACATATAAATCTCAGCAAGTTCACGGTCTAAGCCTCGATTAGGAGGGAAATACACCCAGAAGTGTCCTAACCACACAACCACTCAATTGACATAGAGGACTTACCTCGCCTCAGTTTCCTTCCTGCACGTCAGTACAGTTCAATCGCAATGCATATAATTAGTGCACATAACAACCGAAACACCTCATCAATTCAATTAATCACCAGGAACCCGTTCCATGCCACGTAGTTTTGGTCTCATAATCAGGTGTATCAAACTCAATCATCATGCGTTCCAATTGTTAATTACACCCCTTAAGGGTACGGCCAACTCAGAATTGGCAGTCTTCTAGCATTACCAGGCGTCGTCTCACCTCCTTTGAGCATGGCGACATCTCTCAATTAGACGGCTTCCCTGAAGGGGCGTAGGTCCAGAATCTACTGCGACCCGAGTCCCAATGAATGGGTAACGTCCGGCTTAATAGCCCATGACGGTTTCTCTTAACCAACACATGACTAATCAATCTAGGCCCAGGACACTGTGTATTGCACTCAAATGTTTCAATTAAAATAGTGAACCTGGCCTATTTTCTTCATATTATAAATACACGGTAAAATAATCGTGTGTGGGTACACGGTAAGATTGAACCCAGAAAATTCATAATCTCCAATTTAAAATCCCACTGTTTTATATAGTATATAAAACTATTTTCGGTGTTAAAATCCGACACTCGGGATTCTTTTGAATAAATAATGAATTTCACAAATTTTGGAATTAAATACTCAAAATTCCAATCAGCACTCAATTTACACAAATTAACATCCAATTGCATAAACTGAACACACCATTGCAATCAGCACAAAATTCCGGTCACCAACTATCCCGGTCTAATTTCCGGAAAATAATTAATAATTAAATAAATTACCGAAAATTAAATAAATTACAAAATAAATAAATTTAAAGCATTTAATTAAATTAACCTAAACTAACTAGGCTAATTACTCTAACTAACAATTAAATCTAACCATTCTATTTAATTTAATTTAAGTACACTAACTAAATAAACTAACTAATTCCTAACTAATCCACCTAACTAAATTAACCAAACTAACTACATACTAACTATATACTTAATTTAACTAAACCATCCTAAGCCTAATTAACCTAATTAATCCACAAATTAGCTAACTAACACACCTCTAAGTGTCATTAGCCCACTAATAAAGGATTAGAACGCAACTCACCGGTTAAGCCTGAAAATCGGCTCACGGCGACGGCGGCGCAACGGCGGCCGAGACTTAAGCTCACGGCGAGGCCGAGGGAACACTCAGACCGGTTGAAAAACCGCAAAAGAAACTCACGAACTCGGCTGAGTTCGCTGGAATCCACGGCTGGCTTCGGTCTTCGGTGGACTGAGCGAAGCTGGCATTGGTAAATCAGCAGAGGAGAATTCGGTGGTCTTCAACGGGCTGGTCGTGCGGGTGATGGACTGCTCGCTTGAAGCTGGACGTGAAGAGCATGGGCTTCGGTGAGGGAAAAATGGGCTGCTCGATGAAGACGTGTGGGCTCAAGACGCTGAAGGTTTCACGGTCAACTTTGCTGAAGAAAAACTCCTTTAGTTGACTGAATTTGAGGTGGCTTCGGACGTGTGGTGCAAAGAAGAAACGGTGGGTGAAGGTGGTGCGTATGTGAGTGGGGTGTTGGATATATGCCCTAAAGCTACTATGTAATAGTTACATATTAGGGATTTCAGTTGTACTTTCATTATTATTATTTAATTAATGGCAATGACGTATTCATTCATTTGTCCAATTATTTTATATTTATGAATGATTCCATAAGATCAGTTGCAACTAGACTTATTCTTGAGACGTCAAGAATATATGTGACGTGTTCATAGTTGGACTGAATCTTTAAATCGTTCCCGGTCGATGGATTATTGAATGGATATTAATAATCCTGTTGAGACCGGTGTGTTCTTAACTTCGCTATTAAGTATTGGATACTTAAGGGAATGATGAGTCACATGTCATTGGGTATTATGATGCCTGAGTTAGAACACAGGTGTTTGTATTAGACAAGTTCACTGAACGTGACGCATATGGAACGATTAGCGACATGGAAGCTTTTAGCTTGGTCAATGTCTAATTGTTCATGCTTTGGTCTTATGTAAATAATCCTTAGACCTGAGGTACAGTGTTAACTTGTGTATTGAACAACTATGGTTCACGGGTGCACATAATGCCGGGTCGTTGATCCGTCTTTATATCTGATGGTCATAGTTTGTTTCTATACGAAGTTACATGTGTGCGCAATATGGAATTTGTCTCCTTGTTAAATGCAAGGTATAAAAATGATGTCCTATGCGATCTAATTATGACACTGCATTGAAATCCTCGGCCGGGGTTTTAACCGAGAATAAATTGTTTATGTCTCGAATAAAATGCATGTCAATTAGATTTGTGAATATGATCGAATTAATGACTTGACTAATATTCCATGGTCTTTGTTTGATCGGGACATAGTAAGACAGAGGGATTGAATTACACTGTAGTCAAAGCTGATAGGTTCATTATGTTCTTAAAGTATTCACACTATCTGGGTAGCCATGACATATTGCTAGATGTCAATCGTGGCTTGTAGGACCTAAAAGATTAATCGGGACAATTAATTCTTTTGGAAGTACTAATGTGTTAGTACAAGTCTTACTACCAGCTTAGTGATGAATCTAGGGATGTCACACACTATAAACAATTAGGATGACGTGGAACAAGAGAGAAATATTATTGCAAATGTGTTTGTAATTACTGCAATCGAATTGAGTCGATTTGAAATTAAATTAAATGAGATTTAATTTAATTTGTGTTATAGTCACGAGCCTACGTGCATATGATGCACACGCATGCCCAAAGTGAATACATATTAATGTATTCCAAATGCACATATAAAGAATAAGTCCTTTTTTATTTTTTATAAAAAAAAGGGTTTGATCAATTAATTTTCATTTAATTAATTAATTAAAGTGCACGTGTGCAAAGTGGTTTTATTTTGAATTAAAAAAAAATTAAAGCTTAAAGCTTCGTGCATGTGCACGATGCTTTAAATCGTGCACATGGTCAGCGGTTGCTGACCATCATGCACAGAATCGTGCATGAGTGGTTTGCTCATGCACGATTGTTCGTGCAAAAAGCGGACGATCAGCAACGGTTGCTGATCATCCATCGATTAGCAACCGTTGCTGATCGGTTATATACTTTTTATTTTAAATTCTGTTTTCAAGGGAATAGAAACAGGGCTGCTGAAATAGAAAAAAACGGGCGTGTGTTTTGGTTTTTAGAGACATACGATGGGTTGCTGAAAAAGAGAGAAAAACAGTGTGTGTTCGTGTGTGTGTTCTTGAGTCTTCGAGACGCGAGAAAGAAAACAATTCTCTCTCATTCGGGCCGTGGCTAAATACGTAAATGATACGGAGAATTGCTTCACGAGATTGCTAGCACAATCAAAGTGGTGATTATCCGAAAGTTCTCTCTTCCGTTCGACGTCAATTGTTGGTGTGTCTGAACTAGAGGTTCGACGCTTGTGGGACTCGAACTGTAGAACATCCGAACCGATTCGTTTCAAAGCGCGCTTCGAGAGGTAATTCATTTAACTCCCTTTTTATGTTGAGATTTTTGATTAAAATGCACGAACAACGCCTTAGGAGAATCGTGTATAAAATATATCTTTGTTTCCGCTGCCTTCCTTTTGTTAATTTTTCTTGTACATGATTCATGAAACCCCAACATGGGGAAGGTTTCGGTGGAGAGAAATGAAAGAGAATGAAAGTTGCAGAGGAAATGAAATGAAAAGTAGAGCAGAGAGAGATTGAGAAAGAGAAGATGCGAAGAGGATGGGATTGTGGGGACGTGCTCGAGAAGCTTGGCCAAAAAGGGGGGCCCCAAAGTCCAACAATCCTATCCTTTTAATTGATTGCATGTCCCCTAGATCTTTATGCATAAATATCCCAAGGTTTCCCCTTAATACTTTCTTGAAATAAAATCCACAATTTATCCAATTTTGGTGCCAAAATGCAGCTCTTCTCTTGTCATCCGAATTTCACTTAATTTAGCTTCACTTTCTTCCTCAATTTCTCCAATTCGAAGTCCTATTTTGAAGAAGAAAAAGTCCACATAAATTCTATAAATTCTCATCATCACATGGCCCGGCTTGGAAGTCGAAATTCCCTTCAAACGAGCCCGTCCGAATTTCCGTTCAATTTCCAATTCGATTTTCCGTAAAAATCTTGGAATCTCCGAAAAATTTTCGGAAAGTGATTTGACGTTCCTAAAATGAATCGTGACACGGCAGAACTTTCAATTTCTGAAATCGAGCTCAATTTCGCAGTTAATTTCAATTCGATGTGATTTTAGCGCGTCCCAATCTACTAGGTAGCTTTTAGGAATTTGTTAATACAATTGACTCGTGATCGATTATTTTCGAGCCACAATGTACATCTTCGACACATTGGCGACTCTCGATTGTCGTGAAAATCTCGAGGTTTCAAATACAGACACAAGGTACAAAAACGACAGAAAAATCGGTCTAGTGCCGTTCGACAGAAATTTGCAATTAGGTGGAATCACCCACGCACTAATCACATATCTCTATCGAATCAACCTATCTCCGGTCTCTGATCCATTTTGACGGTGCCGTAATGACCCTTGCAGATTAGCACAGTCGAGCAGTCGATTCCTGGTCGAATTCTCATGTTTATTGTATTTAGATTCCTTAACGGCTTTACCTAATAGGCTAGTTAACTCGTGAGTGGCCAACTCAGAGAAAAATGCTATAGACACGTCGATGAAAAGCCAAACTCGTCTCATCGAAATTAGACTCGAAAATCAGGATGTCACAGCTAGACAATAGTATGGAGTTCTACATGGAACTATAAAATGAATTTTGCATAAAGGAAGTTATGGTGAGACATTGTACCAATGCCAATGAATCATGACATGTTGTAGAGTTGATGAGCACATTGTTATTAGAGATGGTCCATATAATGCTTTATAATGCTAATAGAGGTGGAGGATATCTATCAGATATAAAGCACAACAAGCTAGCTAGTAAATAGATCATCATCAACTGTGATTAGATGGACTCTCGAAGAGGTTTAGTTAGGTAATGTTATAGTTTATTATGTTCTTAGAATGTTTGGTTACCCATAATATTTTCAAGTGAGTGATGATAAACTCGATAGGAGGTTAAGAAAGTGCATGTTCTTAGGCTATGTATAAGGTGAGCGGGTTTATCGGTTATAGTGTCTGAAATTAAATTCACTTATTATTGGCTAAGAAATTACATTTGACAAATCTCCAGTATTTATGGATAAGGCTGATTATAGCAGTGTTAATGCGAATCTAGATGGTGTTTAGTTCAAAGTGGAGGTGCAATGAGAAACTACTGAGGTAACGCATATTAGTGAAGTAGTTGACACAGTGCTTATAGCTAGTTGGAGCCTATAAAGCAAATGGTTACTAAAATGCATGTTGGATCTCCTCACAAATATGGATGCAACAATAGTTTTGCTTTATTTGTGGTAAATGAGGTCGTCTCAGAAAATCCTTATGAAGCAGTTAAAGGTGCAAGTGGAGTACGGTAATGGTGAAGTTCAAGTGAGGTTTGAACTTGAAAGATATTTGTGGCAATTGAGCCCATGAGGGGTTGTGGGAGAGTAGTATGTTGAAAGCTTATAACAGAAGTCCAATACCTACACTTAGAGAGATCTCCAAGAGATGACCTATGTTTGAATCTATTAACATATCCAGTTGGACTTACTTTCACTCAAAAATTTAAGTCAATAAATTATGGGCTAGCTAGGATATATTACTTGCTATACACCATACCAATTTTTCAATATAAGACTTCTTTGATATAACTCTTATGTGCATCCCAACATTAACAAAGTTCATATGTTCAACGACACTAGTGTGACTTGGTTAAAATGTTAAGTCAATATGGAGATTGTTAAAATATATCTTAATTTTGAGCCCATGAATGAAGCTTAACCAGAGATGAATTAAAGGAAGGTCCGAAAGTTCAATATTTGTGAATGTCTACCATAAAATTCTAGCGTGAATTATAACTATTCTATTTCAATAATTAATTTTTGTTCCAAAAATTGATTTTTCTATTTCTATTTCTTGGACAAATTTTTGAGTAAAAATATATGTTTGATAACGATAGAAAATTTTTGTTCCCATAATAGAAATTTGCTTGATAATAACACAAAATTTTCCTCTCTCAACTGGTCGCGAAGAATGGCAACGATAGTGAATGGTGACAGTGATCAACGGATGACGGCTAGCTACTAGTGGATGGCGGGTAGCAACTGGGGGCCAACAAACGATGGCAGGCAATCGAAAATGACAGGTGACCAACGGCTGACAAACGGTGACCGATGGTTGCAAGCCGTGGGTAGTAGTAAGTTGGTGGCCAACTAGTAGTGAGGGTGAATAATGAAAATAATTTATTTCTCATTTCTATTCTAGAAATAGAGAAATAAAAAAAAATATTTACTTCTCATTTTTATTCCAAGCTAAAATTTTGTTTCAGAAATAGAAAAATTGAAATCGCTTTATCAAATAAATTTCTATTCCAAATTTATTTTCGAAAACAGAAAAATAGTTCTGACAGGAAATAAAATAGTTATCATGCGTGCTTTTTCAACATTGGAATCCAAAATGATAGTGGACTTTGATTGTTAAAAGGAAAGTCAATATTGGAGTCCAAGTCGCTGGAGGAAAAAAATTTCCTATTTTTGTTTCATAATATTCAATGTGTGGGTTGCGAGGGCTTTTGCTTTTTTGTGGGTAGTACATATGCAATTAAATATCTACCCGTGGGTTGCTCTAGTGGTCACGAAAAATTAGTGATGGATCGTTTTCTACAAGTGTTTGGTGAGGTTTTCTCATGATTTTCTTTGCGGAATTGCACTCATAATTTTAATGTTGAAGCGGATTAAATTTTGTGGTAAAATTTATAGATTCATTTACGAGATTTAATTATTATTTTGTGAGGAATTATGAGATTGTGAGGTTAAATACTATGTGAAAATTAATGAGTGTAAATAGGGCGTGGGAAATACTAAGGGTATTTGAGTAATTTGAGTATGATTGTGATTTCTATTTTATCACTTCATATATAATTGAAATATTTACTGCTTTCCTTATAGACGTAAGTCGCTCTGATCAAACCACATAAATTTAGTGTTTGATTTATTTTCTCGTTCTATTTATTTTATTGTTTAACTGCTTACTTTTCACAATAATATCCAAGGTGTGGTGGAGCTCGGAGGATTTTTTTTTTTTTTTTTGTGCTGCGTCTCTCGTTTCTGAGGTGTGTGTTTTCCCAATGGCTCCTCTCTCTCTCCCCCGCTGGAATGCGAGCAGTTTTTGAGTGTTCCAGTGTGGTCCCTTACTATCGGAAAGAAAAATATAAGCATCACGATCCATTCAGTTACAAAAATCTAGCTCGGCAGATTCTGGGGATATCTCCTCGCGCTGAATTGCTTCCATCGCGCGCGTGCGCTCGAGTTTCACGTTAGACGGGAGATAGAGTAGAGAGAGAAATAGAGATGGGCGGGCTTCTAGCTTTCACGGGCCTTGGAATCTTGGGCTCAATTTTAACCTCACTATCTCTCATCAGCACCTGCCGCCAGCAGTTTTCAGCTCTACATTTCTCTTGATCCAGCTCAGTCTTCACTCCTTCAGTTGCAGCAAATACATCGGAATTTCTCTCTATGTTGTCATCTCAAGTGGCCTTTGAAAGGGTCAACATAAGCAGCTGCATTTCATCTGAATTCAGGCTTCGATTTGTACTATTGCAGCCGCCCATTCAAGGTGCAATTTCGGCAGTTTGTCCTTGCTTGGTGTCCCTCCATTTTAAGCTTAGTTTCCATCAAGCTTCCCTCGGCAGAGATTGCAGCCGTCCAGCTCCTTAAATCAAGCCGGAAAGGCCGTTCATTCAGCATCAAGAGTCACGGCGAACACCCATGTTCCCTTTATGTCTTCACAGTTTTGCGTGCTGCAATTCGCCCTGCAATTTTTCAGCAATTTTTGTTTGCCATTTTTTGGAATATAATATGCGAAAACGACAGGAGTTTGCAATTTATGTCAATGCGAAATCACCAGAGAAATAAATGAAAAATAATAAGGACACCAGAAATTTACGTGATTCGGTTTGAGTATTGATACCTACGTCTATGGGGAGAGCCAGTAGCAAATAATCTACTATAATCGAAGAATTAGAGTTTACAATCACTCACATACTTGAGTGTTTCCTACACCTAGATTTAACCCCAAACCCAAAATATTTATAAATAAACAACTTACTTGGACATAAACTCACAGCAAAAAAAAAAAAAAAAAAAATCACACGTTCAAATTGTACGCCAAAAAGGAAAAATCTTCAGCTTCCTTTTCTTTCTTTCGTGCAGCTCTTCTCTTGGCGTGGACATGCGGCGTGGACGTGCGGCTTTCTTCTACATAGAGCTTTGGCAGCTTCTTACGGAAAAAAAAAAAAAAAAAGACTTGCAAATATTTATGTTTTTATACGTGTGCCCAGGTCAAAGTTTGACCTCGGCCCACCACTTTTTGGCTCCACTCGTGCAGAGGACTTCATCTTCACGCTAAAGGGTCCTTATACGTGCGTGTGCCCAGAGTCAACACTTTGATTTTGGGCCCCACGATCTGATTGCCTTTTTCGGATTCTACAGGCTTCTGCAGCAAAGAAGAAACTTTGCTCCCTTTTTAAAAAAAATATATATTTCCTCTTTTGTAAATCTTCAAGAGTCCAGCAAAGTTTTTCTGTTGATCGAAAACATCCAAGCGAATCGCGTTTTGCAAACGCTCAAACTCGAGACATAATTTAACAATTTTCCATCTTGGCTCGATGTTTGAAGTCAAGTTATAGTATTCATCATCCATGCTGCTCTCTTAACGCCCTGACGGGCACTCACTCTCCACAGATGCCAATAGAGCTCAAGCAGAGCTTGAGCTTTCTAAAGGAACAGACTTAGTCATCATGTCTGCCAGGTTATCTGCTGTAGCAATCTTTTTAATAATAACATTACCCTTAGCTAAGACATCTCGGATGAAGTGGTATATGATGTTGATATACTTCGTTCACTCGTGATAAACTAGATTATACGTCAAATATATTACACCTTGGTTATCACAGTGTATATCCACACTTTTCTGTTTTAGCCCAAAGTCCGAAAACAAATTTCGTAACCATATCGCCTCCTTCACTACAAAGGTTAGTGCCATGTACTCTGCCTCAGTCGAAGACAAGGCAATATGATCCTGTAAGGATGCTTTCGAATTAACTGCATCATCCGCTAACGTAAATACATACCCTGCTAAAGACCTGCGATCATCCAAGTCACCGGCGTGATCTGAATCCACAAAATCAGTGGTCTCACTTCCATTACTGTTCCTTCGGTACACTATACTCACGTCTGTTGTCCCCTTCAAATATCTGAGGATCCACTTCACAGCTTCCCAATGAGCTTTACCAGGACACTTCATATAGCGACTAACCACGCTCATAACTTGTGAAATATCAGGCCTAGTGCACACCATAGCATACATAGTACTACCCATGGCACTAGAATAAGGAACACGGGACATATGTTCCTCTTCTTCCTCCATCTGCGGTGATAATTTATTTGCAAGTTTAAAGTGCTTTGCTAAAGGTGTACTTACAGATTTTGCCGTCTGCATATTAAAACGTGCCACAATCTTCTCAATATAATTATTCTAAGATAGACATAAAACTTCTGCAGTCCTATCATTCAAAATCTCAATACCCAAAATTTTCTTTACAGCACCTAAATCTTTCATCTCAAATTAAGCATTTAACTACTTTTCCAGCACATCAATATCAAATATATTCTTAGCTTCTATCAGCATATTATCAACATATAAAAGTAGATAAATCAAAGAACCATTCTCCAATCTCCTATAGTAAACGCAGCTATCCATCTGACTTTTTGTGTAGTCTTGACTAACCATGAAAGCATCAAAACATTTATACCACTGCCTAGGAGATTGTTTTAGCCCATACAAAGATTTCTTCAACAGGCAAACATGATCTTCCTTACTTGGAATAGCAAATCCCTCTGGTTGCCTCATGTAAATCTACTCCTCCAACTCATCGTGAAGAAACACAGTTTTTACATCTAACTGCTCTAACTCGAGATCCTGCGAAGCAACTAAGGCAAGTAAAACACGAATAGAAGTATGTCTTACCACAGGAGAGAACACCTTATTATAGTCAATGCCATCACGCTATGTATATCCCTTCGCCACAAGTCTTGCTTTATACCTTGCTACCTCGACACTAGGAATGCCATCTTTCCGTTTAAAGACCCATTTACTTCCAACAATCTTTTGGTTATTAGGTACTTTGACCAGCTCCCATGTCTGATTTCGATGGAGTGATTCTATCTCTTCACTCATAGCCTCTAGCTATTGCGATGACTCTGAACTAACCATCGCCCCAGAGTAAGATGAAGGCTCATCTTTCTCCACCTCATCACCTACAATCAATGCATAAGCAAGATCTGTATAACTATAACGTACCGGTGATTTAATTTGCATTCTCTGTCTTACTATGGCTATAGTATGCTGCGGCTTTGCTGGTTGTCACACCATTCTGTTGTGGTGTCCTAGGTATTATGTGGTGTCTTACAATACATTTTTTGCATAACTCAGTAAAATCTTTACCACAAAACTCAATGCCATTATCGGTTCTCAGGTACTTGATTTGTTTATCTGACTGCTTCTCAATCAATGCCTTAAATTTCTTGAACCGATCAAACACATCATATTTGTGCTTCAGAAAGTATACCCATACATTCCTCGAATAATCGTCGATAAATGTTAGCATATATCGGGCACCTCCTTTCAAAGGAACTGAATACGGGCCCCAGACATCTGAATGAATATATTCAACTGGTCGTTTGGTTGAATGAATAGCTGTAGTAAACTTAAATTGGTACTGCTTCCTAAAGATGCAGTGCTCACATAAGTCCAGTTTCCCTGTCTTTAGACCCTTCAACAACCCCCTTTCACTTAGCATCGTCATACCTACCTCACTCATGTGCCCTAAACGCATATGCCATAATTGAGTCAAGTTAGAGTCCAACTCACCTGATGAAACTGCAGCGGTTCCGATCACGGTCTCTCCTAGTAGATGATAGAGAGTGTTCACTTTCTCCCCTTCATCACTATCATGGCACCTCAAGAGATCTTTAGTACTCAACCTTCAGCGGAGTATCCCCAAAGAAATAAGATTCTTCTTGAGCTCTGGTACATGCCTCACATCTGTCAATGTGTACACTACCCCATCGTGCATTCGGATTCGAATGGTCCCTATCCCCACAGCCTTACAGGCTGCATTATTCCCCAAAAGAACTCTACCACCATCCGCAGTCTGGTAAGTAGTAAACCAGTTCTTATGAGGCGTCATATGATAAGAACACCTCGAATCTAGCACCCATTCGTCTCCTGATGAAATAGTAGTCACACATAAGACAGCTTATGCATCACTATAGCTCCTTTCGGCAACGTTTGCCACACTGCTTGTGGCATTTTGCCTATCAACTTTATTCCTTCGCTTTGGACAATCTCTCATGATGTGCCCTCTCCTCGTGACACTCAAAGCACTTCACGCGTCCCTTGGACTTTCTATGGTGTGATTTCGATATGCTTTTACCTCTGCTGCTACTAGGCCATTGATGTTGTTCTCTACCCCGAATTGTTAGTGCTTGCACTACTCCTTGCGCCAAACCGTCATCTCGCAACTTTCTTTGCCACTTCTTAGAGAATAAGGTGGACTTTACCTATTCTGAGATAATTATAGTACGCCCCCGCAACAGTGAATCAGTAAAGTGCTCCCATGACTCTGGTAAAGAGGCGAGAACATCATGCCCTGTTCTTCATCATCAAGTATCTTACTGCCGTTCTTCAGATCCATCATGAGTTTATTAAATTCATCTAGGTGGGTTTTGATAGACGTACCTTCAGTATATCTAAATTGAAACATCTTCTTCAACATGTACAAGTGATTGTTCAAACATTTCTTCACATATAGTGCTTTAAGTTTTGCCCATAACGCTGCAGCATCCTTCTCCTCAGCAACCTCTATTAAAACCCCATTCGACAAATTTAACAAGATTGTGCTCTTTACTCTTTCCATTAGCTTTATCCTTTCTGAGGCTTTCATTATAATAGGCAACTCATTTTCACCATCCAGTGCCTTGGCCAAACCTTGGGTTGTTAGTAACGCCCGTATCTTGATGCTCCATAACACAAAGTTGTTGCTCCTGTTAAACTTCTCAATTTCAGATTTCCTCTCAGATATAATTTCAATAACAGAATTTCCAAATAATAATCAGACAAGCAAAAGCTCCAAATCACAATCAAGAAATCCAACCCCAAGTTCTGATACCAATTGTTGGAATATAATACGCGACAAGATCTTGCAATTTACGTCAACGCGAAATCACTAGAGAAATAAACGAGAAATAATAAGGACACTAGAAATTTACGTGGTTTGGTCCAAGTATCGGTACCTACGTTCACGGGGAGAGCAAGCATCAAATAATTCACTATAATCGAAAAAACAGAGTTTACAATCGCTTACGCGCTCGAGTGTTTCCCACACCTAGATTTAACCCTAAACCCAAAGTGTTTATAAATAAATAACTCACTTGGACATAAACTCACGGCACAAAAAAATATATATATATATATATATATATATATATATATCATGCGTTCAAGTCATACGCCAAAAAGAAAAGATCTCCAGCTTCCTTTTCTTTCTTTCGTGCAGCTCTTCTCTCGGCATGGACATACGGTGTGGACGTGTGGCTTTCTTCTACAAAGAGCTTCGGTGGCTTCTTATGGAAGGAAAAGAGCAAATATTTCTGTTTTTATATGTGTGCCCTGGTCAAAGTTTAACCTGGGCCCACCACGTTTTGGCTCTATGCATGCAGAGGACTTCATCTTAACACGAAAGGGTCCTTATACGTGTGTGTGCCCAGAGTCAACACTTTGACTCTGGGCCCCACAATCTGATTGCTTTTTTCAGATTCCACAGGCTTCCACAGCAAAGAAGAAATTTTGCTCCCTTTTTTTTTTAATTTTATATTTCCTCTTTTGTAAATCTTCAAGAGTCCAACAAAGTTTTTCTGTTGACTGAAAACATCCAAGCGAATCACGCGTTTTGCAAACACTCAAACTCGAGAGATAATTTAACACCATTTCCTACTTGATTCTCCAGCCTAGTCTCCTACAATTCCTAGCCCTTTGGGACCAGCCAACATCATGGCTATTCGAACTTTGTCTGCAGATGCACATAGGTGAGAATTGCTTCCATTTTCGGTTCTTGTCTTGTTCTCCAAATGCACATGGATGGTTGGAGGTCTAAAGAGATTAGTTACGTGAGAAAATGAGAACAAATGGGCTTGTATAGCATGAGAGAGAGAGAGAGAGAGAGAGAGAACCAAAAGGAATAATAATAATAATAAATTGCTAAGACCATTAACAGTTTGATTGATTTGGGAGCTCTTGCGGTCTCATCAATTTGAAAATTTTAGATATCGGGCCTAAGTATCTTATTGGGCCTGTGCATCAAGCTTAGCCCAACTAGGTTTCCGCCGGCCTAAGTGGCGTGGCTCAGTCCGGTCCGGGTTCAAGCTATTTGGCCTGATCCGGTCCAAGCTCGGGCCGTCTTTTCAACGAACTGGGTCGGACCTAACCTGGGGATCTGACTCGGGTCTTTTATAATATATTATAATTTTATAATATTAAAATAATATTTTAAAAAATAAAAAATAAAAAAATAAAAGATTATATATTTTAAAATTAAATATTTCGAAAATTAAAAAAATTGCGGGGTCTGTTTAGAAATTGACATGTCTTGCTTTCTTAGTGTAATTATACCTTTATTTGCTTGCACATTGATTTATCACGTGTTTAATTTGCATAGTTAATTATGTTTAATTGCACGTGCTCAATTTTACTGCAATCAGGATTTTGGCAGCTATGATTGTTACTATAATGATTGCACACCTGCATGATCACCTCACATGTTAGTGGATAGGTATAAAATCAATCTAAACTGCCTGACAAAAATCTCTTCTTCTAAAATGAACAAGCTTAGGTACCAAAAGCGCACTAATTGGTCAATTAGTGTAATCAAGTCCCCAACCCTAGATTCTCTAGTTGCGTAGGAAGTGAGGTATACTCTCCTGCCTCACTTGATTTCTAGCCGACCCTAATAGGCTAGTGACGACTCCATTTTGCAAAATTATTAGAAATACCCCAATGTCACGTGAGGTATGGGCTTGGGAGAGCCCATCCCTATCATGGGCCTTTCGCTCAATATCACCATTCGGCTTATCTTGTTTGTATTGCCTCGCGCATGAACGCCCAGTATTCGGCCGAGTGAGCATCCATTCTATCCATATTGCCAGATAAATCCCACTAATTCTTTCCCTAAATTTGTTTACCATCCTTGCCGTTCCACAGCTTTGCTAATTTCCGGAGCACTAACTTCTGCAAATATCTTGATTCTTTCCATCATTACATCTCTTCATACGTTATTTTCTTTTCTTCCCATTCCTCACTCAGTATCTTGGTTTCAAGCCTCTGTACTTCATCTTATTTCGATAGAAAATGAAATAATCAAATGATTTTCATTGAATAACTATTCATCTATTGTATTTTCACGTAAATAGGGGTAAGAAAGTTCTATGGAGAAATGGTGGTTCAATTCGATGTTGTATAAAGGAAAATTATAAAATTAGAATACAGGTGTGGGCTAAGTAAATCAATTGATAGGTTTGGTAATCCTATTTAATGACATTTACATATTTATACAAAAAAAAAATGATTTCATCTATCTTGCCCCCTTGCCGGATTTTGTGACATCCTGAATTTCTAGTTCTGTTTTCAATTGAATGAATCGGGCCTTTCATCGATGCGCCTATATTTCTTTTCCCTGAACTGATCACTTACGGGATAACTAGTCTATCAGGTGAAGTCGTTAAGGGATTTTAATGCAATAAACTTGAGAATTCGATTAGGAATCCACTGCTTGACCGTGCTAGTCTACAAGGGTCATTACGGCACAGTTAAAAATCGATTAGAGACTGGAGATAGGTCGATTTGACTAAGCCATGTGATTAAGTGTGGGTGATTCCACCTAATTGCAAAATTCTCGTCGATCGGTACTAGACCGATTTTTCTGTTGTTTTCGTACCTTATGTCCGTATTTGAAATATTGAGATTTTTCATGACAACTGAGAGTCGCCAATGTGTCAGAAATGTACAATATGGTTTGAAAATAACCGACCACGGGTCAATTGCATTAAAAATTCCTAAAAGCTACCCGGTAGGTCAAGTTATGTTAAAATCGCGCCAAATCGAAATTAACCGTGAATTTGAATCCAATTTCAGAAATTGAAAGTTCTGTCATGTCATGATTTATTTTAGAAACGTCGACTGACCCTCCAAATATTTTTTTGCAAACCGAGATTTTTGGCGAAATTTCGAAGTAGGGCCGTTTTTTATTGGAAAAATCAGGGGACCATTTTTTATCGCGTTTTTGGGATTCCAGTTGGATGAATTGATGAGGAAAAAAGTTGAATGGGATGATGGCACCTTGGTTGAATTTATGGGGACTGATTTAGATCTAGTTGAAGGAGAATTGAAGTGGATTTGGGAGAATTTGTGTCAAATTCGTAGGCCATGGTCACCACAACATTTGGACCATTTGGTGAAGCTTCTAAGGGAAGTCTTGGGCTGCAAATTGGCTTGGATGACAGCCAAGGCAAGTGGGGCATTGCCAATGAGTGTTTGAAGATAGAATAAAGAGCTTTGGAGGCCAAGAGGGACCCTCCAACCTTCTGTTGTCCCTTTCTTCTCCAGCAAGCTTGCTTTCCCCATTGCAAACCATTTTGAGCTCCCAAAAAACCAAAGGAAACCGCCAGCCTTCCCCCTTGCCGTCGCAAGCCGCCCGTCGAACCACTAGGACTGCCGTCTTGCTGTCATGCCCTCGTGCGAGCCCGTCGCGTGCCGTCTACCCGTCCGCCTGCTCCTGCTTGTCCCGCAACCCCAACCGTGCCCTTGAGCCTTTCTGGTCACCATAGGAGCTCAGCCGAAGCCCCTTGGCCACCGTCGCCCCTGCTCGCCCGCTGCAGCCTGGTCCGCCCGTCCCTTGCTGTTTCTAACTCTGTTCTAGCTTGCTCTGTCCTTGGATAGAACTGAGAAGCCCAGCCAGCCATGAGCCTTTGAGACCCATTTCAGACCTCTTCCAGGCCTCGCTTGGCTTCGCCGCCAAGAGGTTTATTGCTCGTCTCTGCGTTGCCGTCGCCGTGGACTCATTGGATTGCTAAATCGGTGAGTTTACTTGCTATACTCTACTAAGGGTGTTAATGACGTTTAAGAGGTGTTTAGATTAGGCTAATTAGGGATTAGGTGGTTAGTTAGAACGGATTAGTGATTTAATTATTCGATTTTGCATTTTAGGTGGTTAGAACGGCTTAATTAGGGACTAGATAAGTTGTACTATTTACCTAGATAGGTTCAGAAATTTTCCCGGCCCGTTCGGGTGGTTAATTAAGCGTTTCCAGCCTAAGTTTACATTTTTTGTAATTAATTGCATTTATTTAATGAATTTTAGTATTTATTTAATTATTTATTATTTTTCGGAAATTATACCAAGATAGCCAGTGACCAGAATTTCGTGTTCATTGAAGTGGTATGTTTAATTTATGCAATTGAATACTATTTTGTGCAAATTGAGTGGTGATTGTAATTTTGGGTATTTATTCCAAAATTGTGTAATTTTGGTATTTAATCAAAAAATACCGGGGCGTCGGTTTTAACGCCAAAACTATTTTTAGGCACTAAATTAAACAGTGAGATTTTTGAAAAGAAAGATATAGCATTTTGGCTCAGACAGATTGTGTACCCACACACGACTATTTTTCTCCAGTATTTTTATCACGATGATATTAGGCCAAGTTCATTATTTTATTTGAGAAATGGGTGTGCAAAGCACAACGTCTTTTGCCGAGATTGATTTATCATGTATCAACTTTGGTGAGCAATAATATTTATATCAGCTTTGGTGAGCATTAATAATAAATCTCAGCTTGGGTGAGCAGTGATCGAATTGAGTCGATTGATTGAGTGGATCGATGGATTGATGGTTTGGGTTGAATTGATTGGTTGAGATTATGATTGTACTGATGTACAGGAGGGAACTGAGGCAGGGTAAGTCTTCTGACTTGTGTGTATAGCTGCCTCTAAGCATATTTCCTTTCTAGTCGGAGTTTAAGGGGTGAACTTGTTGAGACATTGTCTCACCCCGTCGTGGGTTCAACCTTTTCTGGTCCTTAGATGGGAGTTCCTCCGAATGTTTTGGCCAACCCAAGAGGATCACCGAGCAGGTCTTCGTTATTCCTCTTCTTGGGGGCCAAGGAGCCTAGGTCTATGAACTCATGAGGATCATTGTCTAGGTCGATGCAGGTCTACCTCGGAGGGTACCCCATCAATTCAGAGCGTGGTATCGTGCCATGCGAAATGGACCCAGAGAAGGTCCCTTGTAGGATTCTGAGGTCCCAGTGTCGGTGTTAGAAATCACTTTTGGCGAGGGTACAGCTGACCCTTCTGGTGGTGCAGTGGTGGACCCAAGTCCCTAGGAAAGCTCGGGGTTTTCAATTGGGGGTTCAAACGCCTAGAGGATTTGTAGACTTTTTGCTTGAGTAGACTTTTGTTTATAGACTAGTATTGTATAGAAACTAGTCGGCTGTGCATAAAGGTTTGTTTCGGTTGTGAAATTGTGGTCCTACTTTTCTATCCTATCTTTGTGTTGTTTGGGGATTTTTTTATATGCTTCCGCATGCGCATTAAAATGAATGGGTCGGCGACGCGTCCTAGGACGTTGTAATTTAATCGACCACCGAGGGATGGGCACATGCTCAAGGATTTGGGCGTGACATCCCCGCCCAGAATGGTATCATAGCGGGTCAGTGTTTGTAGTGATAAGGTGCGATGGGTTATGGGATAGTTAGTAAGAAAGGCATTTTTCTTATGTAGACGCTTGTGATTGATTGATTTATTGTTTGTGTGGGTTGCTCAGTTTTCGTAATTTTGTGTGGAATTGGAAAGTAGGTTTGTAGACATCCTGTAAGATGAGCGATCCGGAGCCAAGGATTTCTCATAAGAGGAGCATTATGTTGGCCTCTTAGGGTAGGACGCCAACTAGGGTCGATACTCGAGGTGGTCGTGGTAGAGTGTAGGCTCAAGCTAGTGCGAGTGAGAGAGTACTGCTGTAGCCGGTACTGGTGTAGCAACATATGGTGATCCTAGAATCAATGGGATCGTTCAGATGCTTAAGTTTTTGAGAAATCTAATGGAGTAGCAAGTTCAGAATCAAGCTGCCGTTGCCGCTGCTGCAGCTGCACCTGCTAGAGTCCAACCTAGGAACGTGATCAGGGAGAGACCAATGCACAAGTTAATTGAGTAGTTCCTGTAGTTGAACCTCCCGAGGTTCACTGGTGGAGGAGATCTTGAAGCTGCATCGCTTTGGATCCAGGACCTGGAGAAAGCCTTTGCACTTCTGATGTGCACTGAGGAGGAAAAGGTTGTCGTGGCAGTATATCAACTACAAGGTAACGCGAATACTTGGTGAAGAGCCACCAGAGGCACAGTTTTCCCTGAAGGCGTAGTCCCAGTGTGGAACGCTTTCCTTAGAGTCTTTAACAACAAGTACTTTTTGGGTAACGTTTGAGAGTAGAATATGGAGGAATTTCAACGCCTCCGTCAGGGCATGCTGACCGTGGATCAGTATGAAGCAAAGTTCACGGAGTTGTCGCAGTACGCTCCAAGATTGATAGAGGATCCTAAAGACAAAGCTCGGAGGTTCAGGAACGGACTCCGACTAGAATTGAAGAATCCACTGGTACCGCTTGATCTCAAGGATTATAACAAAGTTTATAGTCGGGCCCAGTTGATAGAGAGAAATTTGAGTGAGCAAGCCGCCTCGTTTGGGTCGAGGTTCAGTTCGAATAGAGATGGGAACCGGTTTGGGAAAAGGCCCATGATCGAAGGAAGGTACCATGTTCCGCCCAATAAGAAGGGTGGAATAGGCAAGTCAGTGCCGAATCAGAATGGCAAGTGTAGCTTCTATGGAAGGCGACATGGTTCGGCCCTGTGCCATCTTAGGATGGGTGCGTGTTTTGAATGTGGCCAACATGGTTACATGGCCAGAGACTGTCCTAGAAGACCAAGGGCACTGCAGTAGTTACTACTGCTACCACCGATAGGTCAGAATAAAAGGTTCGTATCGCAGATTGCACATCAGGGAGAACAAAACAGACCTCTAGCTCAGGGAAGGACGTTTGTTATCACGAGAGGACAGGCTGAGGACACGCCTGATGTGATTACAGGTACGGTTTTACTGAATAACCATGATGCTTATGCTTTATTTGATCTTGGTGCAACTTATTCGTTTATAGCTGAACAGTTTGTTAAGCTAGTAGGATTGATTCCTGAGTTGTTGGAGTCAGTGGTTAGCATATCTACACCATTAAAGGATAAGGTGTTAGCTACAATGGGTTGTCCTGGTTGCAAGTTAGCGATTGGTGAGCGAGAGAGAAGGATAGATTTGATAGTCCTAGTCATGTATGATTTTGATGTGATAAGTGGCATGGACTAGCTCACCAAGCAACGAGCTAAGATGGGCTGCTATTGTAAATCGATTTAGTTTAACGATACAGTTTACTCTTCCTTCGAGTCGCCCTTTTGAATACTTGGCAGCTCCCTTCATTTGTCTTATCATGCAAAGTGAGGGCTATTTTGGCACCTAAGGCATTTGCATCACGAATCTCTAATGTTGATTGTAGAAACTCTTACAGCCAAATGTTCAAGTGCTTTAATTGCCAAAATGCGCAAGAGCCCTAATACTAGCATTTTAGTAACATATGATGCGGCTCTTGATAAAACTCATAAAAAAACAATTTGGTGGCGGCCCAATCTCCAAATAAAGAAACTTTTTAGAATGGAATTCAGCTTCGTTTTGCCTCTATGGAAAATTGGTGCCTATGATGCCTCGATGCATGCTTAATCCTCAAATTCCATGAGCCTACACTTTTATCTTTTAGAAGAGGTAGATGTCGATCTGATAAACTCCTCATCCTACGGAGAAAGCGATTTCGTGTAGAAAGGGCCTGCAAAGCTTTCTTGAAATTCATTTTGAAAGGTAGACATAAAGATTCGCTTGAACCACTTGTGCATTCGTTTTTTTTTTTTTTTTTAGGGATGATTTTCATGAAATTGAATTCTATCATAAAAAAAAAGTTGCTTGATTTACAAAAGCATAAATTGGATTCGCAATCAAAACCTAGAACGGAAAACAAGATTCTTAACAAGAATAAATATAATGATAAAATACAAGAAACTCTTGTATAGATAAGAGTAAAAATCAACTCGCTCTAGCTCTAGAATTCACTTCTTTATGTGGTCCAACACGAGAATGTCAATGAGCATCACGCATGACCTGCAAAAAAGACGACAATGTCAGTATGTGGAGTATGTGAAAATGATCTCTCAATGAGGTCGCTTCTTACAGCAAAATCGGCGGCGGTATATGCCCCATAGTCCTTATTACAAGGTTTCAGTATTTCGCCAAGATTTTGTCATGAGAGAAGGGGCATCATTAAAAGATCAATCGATAGCTATCAATCGAGCGTCCATTCTTATTCTAAAAGTTTCATTATGCTTTATTTGATCTTGGTGCAACTTATTCGTTTATAGCTGAACAATTTGTGAAGCTAGTAGGATTGATTCCCGAGTTGTTGGAGTCGTGGTTAGCATATCTACACCATTAAAGGATAAGGTGTTAGCTACAATGGGTTGTCCTGGGTTGCAAGTTAGCGATTGGTGAGCGAGAGAGAAGGATAGATTTGATAGTCCTAGTCATGTATGATTTTGATGTGATAAGTGGCATGGACTGGCTCACCAAGCAACGAGCTAAGATGGGCTGCTATTGTAAATCGATTTAGTTTAACCTGTTAAGGGGTGGAAGTTTCAAGTTCACTGGAAGTCGAGGAGGACCCTCGATTTCCTTAATCTCGTCGCTTGAGGCAACCCATTTGTTAGATGGGGGTTGTCAAGGTTACCTGACGACTGTTGAGGAGCTGAAGATCGAAAATATCTTAGTGGTACAAGAATTTCCAAACGTGTTTCCGAAATAATTGCTAGGCCTGCCGCTAGAGAGAGAGATAAAGTTCGTGATTAAGTTAGCACCTAGGACAGAGCCAATCTCTAAGGCTTCTTATCAGATGGCATTGTCTAAGTTGAAGGAATTAAAGGTGCGGATGCGTGGAGTTGTTGGATAAGGGATTCATACGTCCCGGTGCATCACCTTGGGGAGCACCAATTATGTTCGTGAAAAATAAAGATGGTTCGTTGCGCTTATGCATCGACTATCGCCAATTCAATCAGGTGACGATCAAGAACAAGTATCCACTCCCGAGAATCGACAACTTGTTTGACCAACTGCAAGGAGCGTTGATATTTTCAAAGATTAATTTGAGGATAGGGTATCATCAGCTTTGGATCAGAAAAGGAGGACATATCGAAGTCAGCATTTCGTACTTGATACGGCCATTATGAGTTTACTGTAATGCCATTTGGTTTGACAAACGCCCCAACTGCTTTTATGGATATGATGAACCGAGTGTTCAAAGAATATCTGGATCAGTTTATGATCATATTCATCGACGATATCCTGGTGTATTCGAGAAGTTCTGAGGAGCACGAGAGGCATTTGAGGATGGTACTTTAGACCTTGAGGATTCATGGATTGTACGCCAAGTTCAGTAAGTGCAAGTTTTGGTTGACTCGAGTTGCGTTTCTAGGTACATGATTTTAGGCGAAGGAATCTCCATGGACCCAACTAAGATTGAAGCAATTATCAACTGGCCAAGACTAATGACAATGATAGAGATCAGAAGCTTTCTAGGTTTGGCAAGTTATTACAGATGGTTTGTGGAAGGGTTTTCAGCGTTAGCGTCGCCGTTGACTTGACTACTGAAGAAGGAAGAGAAGTTTGTGTGAACAGACAAGTGCGGGAGTAGTTTCCAAGAGCTTAAGTAGAAGCTGACTACCGCATCTATGCTGACCATACCATTTGGTCCTAGAGGATACGAGATCTATAGTGATGCGTCGTTTATAGGACTGGGTTGCGTGTTAATGCAACATGGTAGGGTTGTTGCATACGCGTCCCGTCAGTTGAGACCTCATGAACTGAATTATCCGACACATGACAAATCATTTTCACTCTAAAGATTTGGAGACATTATTTGTGTGGAGAAAGATTCTAGATCTTCACTGACCATTAAGGTCTCAAGTTTCCATTCTCTCAGAAGGAGATGAATATGAGACAGCATCACTGGATGGAACTCCTAAAAGACTATGATTGTGACATTTTGAATCACCCTGGAAAGGTGAACAATGTTGTAGATGCGCTGAGTCGGAAGTCTTCAATTGTGCATATGATGGTTAATGAATGGACTTTACTTGAGAAAGCTCAAGACTCGGTTTTCAAATTTGAGATAGGCCACCTTTCAAATCTTATGGCTACCCTCAGAATTGAGCCGGAAGTGCAGATCAGAATCAAGACGCTTCGGTGGATAGACATAGAGATTTATAAGATTCTGCAAGAGAATACTGAAAAGAAGAAGGCTGACTTTCAGATTTTGGAAGACAGAACACTAAGGTTCCGAGGACAATTGTGTGTACCTGACGATGTAGAGCTTAAAGAAGAGATCTTATTAGAAGCTCATTGTAGCAGTTACAACATTCATCCTGGTAGTACGAAGATGTATCAAAATCTGCGTCAACACTATTGGTGATCCAGTATGAAGGTGGGCATTGCCAAGCATGTAGCCAAGTGTCTGATGTGTCAGCAAGTAAAGGCACAACATTGTAAGTCGAGAGGACTTTTGCAACCTCTCGAGATTCCTGAGTGGAAATGGGAGCACATCACAATGGACTTTGTGACAGGCTTACCAAGGAGTCAGAGGGGTAATGATTCCATTTGGGTAGTGGTCGACACACTGACGAAATCGGTTCACTTCATCGCAGTATGAAAGGACCTCGATTTGGACAAACATGCAGAGTTGTATGTGCGGTAGATTATTCGTCTGTATGGAGTGCCGATGACGATTACATCATACTGAGACCCGAGATTCACAGCCGCCTGTTGGGAGAGTTTACAGGCTGCCTTAGGAATGAAGCTACAGTATAGTACGACCTATCATCCTTAGACAGATGGCCAGTCTGTGAGGACGATTCAAACCCTTAGAGACATGCTATGAGCTTCCGTGTTGGATTTCAAGGGAAGCTGGTAGGAACAGCTTCATCTTGTCGAGTTTTCCTACAACAATAGCTATTAACAGAGCATCCATATGGCTTCTTTTGAAGCATTGTATGGCAGAGCGTGCAGAACGTCAGTGTGTTGGGATTAGGTTGGAGAACGAAAGATCACAGGCTCAGAGTTAGTCCAGCAGTCAATGGATGCAGTTGGCGTCATTAGGGACAGATTAAAGACCGCTCAAAGTCACCAGAAAATCTACACTGATAAGCATGGAAGGCCATTGAAATTCCTTGGTGAGCACGTTTTTTTGAAGGTGTCATCAATGAGGAGTACTTCGCACTTCAGCAAGAAAGGGAAGCTGAGTTTGAGGTACATAGGTCCCTTTGAGATTCTGGAAAGAATAAGGATTCTAGCGTATCGTCTTGCATTGCTGCCGAAGTTGGCGCAAGTGCATGACGTCTTTCACGTGTCGATGTTGAAGAAGTATGAACCTGACCCGACCCACGTACTGAATTTTGAGGAATTAGACGTGGACGACAGGGTGTCGTACATGGAAAGACTAGTTCAAATTATAGGGGTGCGTTTGGATGGGCATTTAGAAAGCCCATTCAAGCCCCAAAGCCCTTTCATCCCAAATTAAGGTGTTTGGCAACATCTTTCAAGGGGCTTTCAATTGAAAGTCAGCCCTTAGAAATGCTGAAAGCTCAAGGCTGGTGGAGACCAGCCTTGAGCTTTCAGCATTCCTCAGCATTTTCGGAAGGCTGAAGGGCTCATTTAATGAAAATAGTGAGTTGCCTATTTTACCCTTAAAATTTTATTGAAAAACCACTTTTACCCATCTTGATAACAAAAAAACCTAGATCTGGTTCTCCCCCTTCCATCGCTCCGCCTTTTCTATGGCCGGGCTTTTGCTGTCGTCCCTTCCGCCACCCGCGATCTCTTTCCTTCGCCGTCGAGTTCGGTTCGAACCCATCCGCCGTTCCGGCGCAGGTTGTCCCCTCTATCTCTGTGGGCTCTCTCTCTCCCCATCTTTTGCTGTTTTTGCCGGATCTGGAATCTTTGCGACGGAGATCAAAGAAGGAGGAGGAGGAGGAGGAAAAGGAGTTGGAGATGGAGATGGGAATGGAAAGTTCTTCGCGTGCTACCTCTTGGTCTCCCTCAGCCCTCGCCACAAGGGTCAAACCTACATCGGGTAACCATCTCTCCTCCCTCCTCCCCTTCCTTGTTTGGGCTCCGATCACCGTTCACTTCCCGTCGGCGATCGTGATCCGGAGACGGGTTTGGCTCTCTTGCGCATCTCTTGTCGACGGCGAGCTGATCTTGAAACCGGCAGCGTGATTTCTGTGTCTATCTCGGATAGGTTCACAGTGAACCCTAGACGGCGAATCAAGCAACACAACGGGGAATTGATGTGCGGAGCGTGGAGGACCAAGCGAAAGCGACCTTGGGAAATGGTCTTCTGCATCTACGGCTTCCCCTCCCATGTCTCCGCTCTTCAGGTTCAGAAATTGAAAGAACAATTTCAATAGCAATTTTTTCGAAGTTCGTTCTGCAGAGCACGAGTCAATCGATCGCTTTCTCGGACTGTTTTCATGAATTGAGGGTTTAGACTTCTGTCTGTACTCAAAATTACTGAATTAGTTATTCGTCTACTTCTTACAGCCATTATGCCGTCAATGCATGCTTGGCTCCGCTATATTCAGTTGAAGGAATGCATGTGATCACAGTGGAGGGAATTGGAAATCGAATGCATGGCCTGCACCCAGTTCAAGTAATTTACGCAAGGTTTTTGTTTGTTTTGCACTAAGCATGCTGTTTTTCCTCTTCGTTCTATTAGTGTCTTTGGCTGGTCTCATATGAAAGGAGTTCTACCCTAATATTGTCATTGTCTGCAAGCAATGCCATTATTTTGGGACCTTCTAAGAATGAATAGAGTAGTTTTGCTGCTCCTTATGATCTGACCTCGATAGTTATGAGATTTCTAAATGCATTTCCAATTCTTTCTCAATCTGTGGATTCTATTATAAGTATTGGATATATCATATGAGGTGAGGATTTGTCTCTGTGGGTCAATATGGAACAATTCATTGATAATTCTTATTTAAAATTTAGAGGGAGAACTGATGAAAACTGTTTTGTCACTATTGTAATCTTAAACTAGTTTCAACATCAAAGTGAACTACTTTTCAACAAAGTACACAAAGCATGCTGCTGGTTGCCCGGGTTTGCTTGGGCACATGAAGGTTTAGATTTGCCCAATGGATGAGCTCCCACGCTATTCTGACAGAATTGAAGTTTCGATGCCAGACAATGAATGGGAAGGCGAGGCAGAGCTTGACGATGAGGATTGTGATGCTCACGGATCGGAGGAACACTCGGTAAGAGATGACATGATTCAGAATTCGTGGGATGATGAACCACAGGTACACCGGCCCATTTATGGACAAGATTATGGTGTCAGCTTGTTGCCGGTTGGTGTACGATCTTCTGTCAACCCTAGCTCCTTTTCCTCAGATGAAGGGAGGAGTGCCGAGTTAAACAAGCAGTTAGAAGAAAAATTGCCCGAGACAGCGTTGACTGCTAATAACAGCCAAGAGACTAGTAGATTTATTGCATCCGAGGAAATTGAGATCATAGAACTATTCACCCCATCGCCGAATCATACATCTTCTACGGGTAAGAGGAGAAGGGTTCCAACCATATGTCCCAAAATTATCGACTTGACTCAGTCTCCCATTTTTGTCTAATTATGTTGAGTGTAGGATGCTGTAGTTTAACTTCAGAATAATGATGGAATCATATGTAAGGATGTAACTTCCGCTTGTGCTTTATAATAAATATACGTGAAGTAGATCACTTCCGGCGATCTCTTTCCTGTGAAGGCGATTGGTTGCATTCTAGAGGACGAGTAACTTGCTGTTAACTTTGGGAGAAGTTGATGCAGTAGTTGTACTTTGGCGAATTTACGAAATACACCAGCAAAATGTTCGAATTTTGAGGGAAGAATATATATCAACGTGTTATATATTGTGTTATATCACGAACCCATCAAGTATTCTACTCGAGCCAAAACAGAGCGAAACAGCAGAAGGTGTCCATAAATTTTCACAGAAAAAACATAGGAGGCCTCGGGGCATTAGGGTCATTAATTTGTATTAAATCAAGCCTTGCTGCTTTGTGCATTGATATACACTAGAAATTATGTGCAATTCCATTTGATGTTTTTTAGCAAAAAATAAGAATTTTAATTATAATAAAATTGTTTACGCAACATCTTTAATATTATTGTCAAATATAAATTTAAAAAGTTACGAACATTATTTTTTTAATTTTAAACAAATAAAAAATAAAATATTTACATTAATCACCAAAGGGGCTTTGCAAATGTGTTTTCTACCAAACAGCATTTCTCTCAAAGTTATTTTTCAAAGTAGAATTTACCAAACAGTCTTTGCATTTCCTCCAAAGCCCTTTAGGCTAAACTGCTTTGCATTTTCCCAATGAGCTTTCCAAATGCCGAACCAAACGCACCCTAGATCACAATGAACAGGTTCTGCGCACCAAAACGATCCCGTTAGTTAAAGTGGTCTGGCAACACCACGGAAGTGAAAGAGCAACTTGGGAAAGTGAAGATTCGATGAGACGACTGTAACCCCACCTTTTTGTTTAAAGATTTGTAATGGTTTAAATTTCGAGGATGAAATTTTTATAAGAGGGGAAGAGTTGTGCCATTTTGAATTTCCAGTTTTGTTTTCAATTGAATGAATCGGGCCTTTTATCGACGCGCCTATAGTTCTTTTCCCTGAACTGATCACTCACGGGATAACTAGTCTATCAATCGAAGTCGTTAAGGGATTTTAATGCAATAGACTTGAGAATTCGATCAGGAATCCACTACTCGACCGTGCTAGTCTGCAAGGGTCATTACGGCATAGTTAAAAATCGATTAGAGACTGGAGATAGGTCGACTCGACTTAGCCATGTGATAAAATGTAGATGATTCCACCTAATTGCAAAATTCTCGTCGATCGACACTAGACCGATTTTTGTGTCGTTTTGATACCTTGTGTCCATGTTTGAAACCTTGAAATTTTCACGACAACCAAGAGTCGCCAATGTATCAAAAATGTACAATATGGTTCGAAAATAACTGACCACGGGTCAATTGTACTATAAATTCCTAAAAGCTACCTAGTAGGTCAGGTCACACTAAAATCGCGTCAAATCGAAATTAAATACGAATTTGAATCCAATTTCAAAAATTGAAAGTTCTGTCATGTCACGATTTATTTTAGGAACGTCAACTCACCCTCCAAATATTTTTCTGCAAACCGAGATTTTTGGCAAAATTTCAAAGCAGCGCCGTTTTTGACCGGAAAAATCAGAGGATCATTTTTTGTCGCGTTTTTGAGATTCCAGTTGGACGAATTGACGAGGAAAAATGTTGAATGTGATAATGGCACCTTGGTTTAATATGGGGACCGATTTAGATCCAATTGAAGGAGAATTGAAGTGGATTTGGGAGAATTTGTGTCAAATTCATAGGCCATGGTTACCACAACATTTGGACCACTTGGTGAAGCTTCTAAGGGAAGTCTTGGGCTGCAAATTGGCTTGGATGACAGCCAAGGCAAGTGGGGCCTTGCCGATGAGTGTTTGAAGATAGAATAGAGAGCTTTGGAGGCCAGGAGGGACCTTCCAACCTTCTACTATCCCCTTCTTCTCCAGCAAGCTTGCTTTCCCCATTGTAGACCATTTTGAGCGCCCAAAAAACCAGCGGAAACCACTAGCCTTCCCTCCTACCGTCGCAAGCCACCCACTGAACCGCCAGGTTGCCGCTTCACCGTCGCGCCCCTACGCGAGCCCGTTGCACGCCGTCTGTTTGTCCACCTGCTCCTATTTGTCTCACGACCCCAACCGTGCCCCCGCGCCTCCTTGGTCACCGTAGGAGCTCAGCCGAAGCCCCCTAGCCACTGTCCAGCAACTGCCGTCAGCCTTACTCACCCGCTGTAGCCTGGTCCGCCCGTCCCTTGCCGTTTCTAGCCCCGTTCCAGCTTGCTCGGTCCTTGGACAAAACCAAGAAGACCAACTAGCCGTGAGCCTTCGAGGCCCATTTCGGACCTCTTCTAGGCCTTACTTGGCTTCATTGCTAGGAGATTTGTCACCTGTCTCCGCGTTGCCGTCACCGTGGACTCACCGGATAGCTAGACCGGTGAGTTTACTTGCTAAACTTTGCTTAGGGAGTTAATGACGTTTAAATAGTGTTTAGATTAGACTAATTAGGGATTAGGTGGTTAGTTAGAATGGATTAGTCATTTAATTATTCGATTTTGCATGTTAGGTTGTTAGAACGGCTTAATTATGGACTAAATAAGTTGTGCTATTTACCTAGATAGGGTCGGAAATTTTCTCGGCTCATTCGAGTGGTTAATTAAGCGTTTCCAGCCTAAGTTTGCATTTTTGGTAATTAACTACATTTATTTAATTAATTTTGGTATTTATTTAACTATTTATGATTTTCTGGAAATTATATCGAGATAGCCAATGACCGAAATTTCGTGCTGATTGCAGTGGTTTGTTTAGTTTATGCAATTGAATGGTATTTTGTGCAAATTGAGTGGTGATTGTAATTTTGGATATTTATCCCAAAATTATGTAATTTTGGTATTTAATCAGAAAATACCAGGACGTCGGTTTTAACGCCAAAATGATTTTAGGAACTATATTAAATAGTGAGATTTTTGAAAAGAAAGAAGCATTTTGGCTCAGATCGACCATGTACCCACACACGACTATTTTTATCGAGTATTTTTATCACGATGATATTAAGCCAAGTTCATTATTTTATTTGAGAAATGGGTGTGCAAAGCACAAGATTCTTGGCTGGATTGATTTATCGTGTATCAGCTTTGGTGAGCAATAATATATATATAAACTTTGGTGAGCATTAATAATAAATCTCAGCTTGGGTGAGTAGTGATCGAATTGAGTTGATTGATTGAATGGATCGATGGATTGATGGTTTGGGTTGAATTGATTGGTTGAGATTATGACTGTACCGACGTGCAGGAAGGAACTGAGGTAAGGTAAGTCTTCTGACTTGTGTGTATAGCTGCCTTTAGGCGTATTTCCTTCCTAGTCGACGTTTAGAGGGTGAACTTGATGAGAGATTGTCTTACTCCATCGTGGGCTCAACCTTTTCAGGTCCTTAGATGGCGCTTCCTCCGGAACGTTTTGGCCAGCCTAAGAGGATCATCAAGCAAGTCTCCGTTATTCCTCTTCCCGGGGGCCAAGGAGCCTGGGTTTATGAACTCGTGAGGACCATTGTCTGAGTTGATGTGGGTCTACCTTGGAGGCTACCCTATCAATTCAAAGTGTGGTATCGTCGCGAGCGAAATGGATCCAAAGAAGGTCCCCTACAAGATTCTGAGGTCCAAGTGTCAGTGTTAGAAATCGCTTTTGGCGAGGGTACAACTAACCCTTCTGGTGGTGTAGTGGTGGACCCAAGTCCCCATGAGAGCTCGGGATTTTTAGTTGGGGGTTTGAATGTCTAGAGGACTTGTAGACTTTCTGCTTGAGTAGACTTTTGTCTATAGACTAGTATTGTATATAAACTAGTCGACTGTGTATAAAGGTTTGTTTCGGTTGTGACATTGTGGTCCTGCTTTTCTATCCAATCTTTGTGCTGTTTGGGGATTTATTTATACGCTTCTGCATGCGCATTAAAATGAATGAGTCGGCGATACGTCTTAAGACGTCGCAATTTAATCGACCACCAAGGGATGGGCACGCGCTCGAGGATCGGGGCGTGACAGACTTACTTTCAATATGTAAATCCTTTAATTGTGGAAGGAATTCTGCCAATTCCTCCTCTTGGCTTCGAGCATGCCCCCACAATTACAGTCCTTTCAAGATTGTGATGTGCGATCCCCCTTTTAAGCTACTATTCTAGCCGTGATGCATTATCCTCCATTCCTTATTGGCCAAATTTAGACTCCAATTCGGGTTGCCATGTCAAATATCCTAATTCAAGTTGTGCCCCTGATCCATTCAATGAATTTAAGACTTTCACTTAAAATATGTCAATTTCAATGGGCACTTGTCAATAAGAAAGATTCTGTAATACTCCACGGTATTTTGCGTGCCACTGAGGATGCCAATGGCAACCATACAATATTGATTTTTATTTTTAATTTTTGGGTTTAGGGATTGGACTCAATCACTAATTTTAACTAAAGAAAAATCAAAATTTAAATGTCAACATCGTCCCCAAAAAAAAAAAAATTGCCGACCAGTGCAATAAGTTAGTAATCTCGCGGCCAACATCGAATGGGAGCAAAAGCTCCAGCGAAACGACCGTAAGATGGGAAACTTTAACACTATCTTTACGAAGAAAAGACAAAACTTTAACACTAACTTTAACACATGCAGACCTCATCTTAATAATTCATCGACATTTGTAATCCAAGCCGGCGATGATTCCTCATGTAAAAATAACATTCTTAGTTTGACTTTTGCAATTGAAAAAAAAAAAAAAAAAAAAGACGAAGGATACTTGCGTAGGTATTATCCTTCCCCCTCATGGCATATACTCCAAATTAATCTTATTTATAATATGTAGCTCAAAGCGTCAACACAAAGCCGGCTCTTTCTTTTTAACTCATAACAATTACTTTGTCTCATGCTCTTATTTCATCTAAAAATAGAAAGATATGCAAGGCATTACTCTTACAAACTTAGTGTTAAGCTAAGATAATCGAAAAGCATGGCTAAGATCACCAGTCACAAGTCCACCATCTTCTTCAACTTGGTTTCGATACTCTTGTTCGTCCTCATGGTCACCTGGGTCAAGAGCCTAATAGTTGGAAGTAATGGGTTTCTAATCTCCATCAAATATATATTTTCTTCCTGCATACTTCAAAATCTCGTTCTGCAACTTCATCGTACATTGAGGATCCGCTTTCTATTTCAAAACCTCGGCCAACCACAAGTCACAACCCTAGTACCAGTACTTTCGACCAGTTTTTGAATAAAATCTGTTTTAATGCTGCAATAGTAGCTGGAAGTTTTTCTTTCCTACAAAAGGATAAGCAGCTTGACAATACCCATGTTTCTCATAATATTAGAGTAGTTTTCAATGCACGCGCTAAGCACGATTCTTTTCATTGCTAGTGTAAATTACGCAAATAGTGTTTCACTAGTCATCAATCAAATCATTTTGTTGGGACTCAAGTCTTTCTCCGGTTTATGCATGGTGCTTTACAGGGGAACCTTTCCTTTTGTGCCACGAACTGGCGCAAGTGAACAGTGAAGACACTTGCTACGCAATAGCACAGCACTATGAATCGACTCTCGACACCTTGTATTTCATCAATCCAAACGTAAACTGCGATGATATCTCCATCGGTCAATATCTTTACGTCTCCGGGGAGTGGTTCTAAGCCACAAAGATGTCTAGTTTACAGCTCTATGAATGAAGGAATGGATAAGTGCAACGCGCTCATTACCCATTTTTTAGAAATTATTCTCAGGAACAAAATGTCATTTTTTTTTATTTCTTATTTTTGTTCTAAATTTATTTTCCCATTATTTTTCTATTTCAAAGAATAAAAAAATTAATTGACGTTACGAAATATGTTTCTATGCTTTTTCTATTCTAGAGAGCAAAAGGATAAATTAATAAAGAAACACAAGCATCGCCAAATAGAGCCTTATCTCTGATGCGGATCCCCAGAATCCATGTTTTTTTTTTTTTTTTATTGTTTTCTTGCAATCGTGCGTTCCCTTCCTGAACATCATGTGGATAAACCCGTTGACCTTCTTTTTGCTTAGGAAAGCAGCACATTTTTCATGATTTAAAGCAATTAAAATGGACCAAAGAAAGTTAGAAGTGCAGACTTTCAAATCTCTCAATTTTCCAACGGACATGGCCACGAAAATTCAGGTTGTCTCCACAGAGACCATCAAGCCGTCCTCTCCAACTCCACCTCACCTAAGGAACTTCAATTTCTGCTTCCTCGACCAGCTGGCTCCGACGTTTTATGTTCCGGTCGTCCTGTTCTACTTGGCTCCTGACCAAAAGGCGGCGCCAGACTCAGCCTTGGTTTCGGGACACTTGAAAACTTCGCTTGCGCAGGCGCTTTCCCTCTTCTACCCTCTAGGTGGAAGGGTGAAAGGAAATGCTGGCATTGATTGCAATGATGAGGGTGCACTCTATATGGAGGCGAAAGCTCGCTTCGAGCTGTCTAAAGTCCTTTCGAACCCAGACATCGATCAGCTGCAGCAATTCCTCCCATTCTCCCCATGGAGAGTCAGTACCAACATTGACGAACAAGTCATTGTAGGGGTCCAAGCCAATTTTTTGACTGTGGCGGCATGGGGATCGGCATCTGCATCTCTCACAAGATTGCTGATGGGGCGTCGGTTTCTGCTTTCCTCAACGCATGGTCTGAAATCGCCAACAATGGAGTCGACAGTGAAGCGAGCCTCATCACTCCCTTCCTGAAAGCATCCGAGCTCTTCCAACCAAAGGACGTAAACTACCAAATGCCATCTGGCGTCATCAGCAGAGAGAAGCTTTCGACCAAGAGGTTTTGTTTCAACGGTGAGAGCTTGGCTCGCCTCAGGGCCGGGTTCGGTGGTGTCAATCCTACTCGTGTTGAGGCCGTGACTGCCCTCATATGGAAATCCGCCTTGGCAGCAGCAAGGAAGAGGCGAGAGTGGAAGGAGAAGTATCCCCCATCGTCAGCAGTCATACATGCGGTGAACATCAGAAGCAGGATAAGACCACAACCATTGCCCGAGACTACCTTGGGCAATCTGTTGCAGGCCGTTGTGGCACCACTCATGGAACCAAACAAGGGTGACGAATTGCAGGACTTTGCAGGCATTCTCAGAAATTCAATAAGGGCAATTGACAGCGAATATTTGAGCGCGCTTCAAGGCGAGAATGGATTGGCCAAGGCCTGTGAGAACCTCATGGCGACACGGAAGCTGGCAGCGTCGTCTGCCATCGAGCTCTACAGGTTCAGCAGCTGGGCGAGGTTCCCGTTCTACGAGGCTGATTTCGGCTGGGGAAGACCTGCTTGGGTGTGTACCACTGCTCCCATAAAAAATTTGGTCATTTTGATGGGAACTAGATGCGGGGATGGGATCGAAGCATGGATCACCTTGGCCGAGCACGACATGATCGAGTTCGAGCACAACGATGAGTTGCTACAATTTGTTTCGCCAAACCCCCGATCATGAGAAGGGCGACGCGATGATGATAGTGATCCTTTATGGTTTGTTTGTCCATTTGCTTAATTTAAGTTTCATATGTTCGTTTGCTTTGTTAGGTGCCCTAAACTGGTTAAAGGGTTTGTACGTTATTATCTATGTGTGATTCAAACTGCAAATAAAAGGATGTTTGAAATTCAATCCTCGGACATTTTAGTTTGAAAAACCTTGTTGAAATGGAAAATACTATATATAATATTTTTTATGTTGTATTATCCACAAAGAAATCTTGTTAACAAATGTCTTAAAGGTACTTTTACCGATTTATAGAATATTTAAAATTAGTAAATAAAAAATTCAGACACCCTAAGAAAACTTCAATATGAAAGCTCTATATATATATATATATTGTTATATAAAAGCGCATCAAACCTAGCTTGGAAAATAACCGAAGGGTGCTGCAGTCATAATATTTACTATTAAAACAAGCAATGCTACATGTATTAAGAAATTTTATTAAAACATTTTTACTAAATGATGTGGCAATTTTGTATTGGATATTTCAAGAAGCCAATGATTCAACGCATGGTTTTCATTTATTTATACCCAAACAAAACTTGTTATAGTAAAAATTAAGTAAATTTTAGTAAGATTTTTATGTGCATCTAGCATTCTTCTGTTAAAACTTGTTATATGGACTGAATTCAAGATTACATTGGGTTATAAACCACATAGATGAGTTGACAAAGCCAACAACCCAAATATCAGCCTGATGTTTCCAGCAATTCAATAGATAGAGCAACAGAAAAATAAATAAATAAATAGAGCAGTAGGATAGGAAAATGTAGGCAAGAATTCAAAAGAGGAGAAAATATTAAATAGGAGTGGGATTCCAGCATGTCAAAATCCCACTTCATTTATTGGCAACATGTGTCATATGGGGCCCACCGCACCGTAGCCGCCTTACCATCTCGCCTCTCTCTTTCCTCTCTTATTTTTTCCTTTATTTTTTCCTCTTCTTTCCTTTCACTCTGATGAGGACGGCAACAAATGTTTGTCCCTTTCCACCACCACCACCCCCACCGTTGTCTCAATCCAACACCTTGCCACTGTTTTAGTCCTTAGTCATTGAGCTTGAGCTTGGCTGGCGAACTTGGACCTCAGATTTTGGATCAAAGGTCAAGTGAGCCCTAGATTTGTGATCTAGAGCTGAGGTAGACCTTTAATCTAACTTGATTCAAGATCGACGAGGGTCGGCTTAGGCAATGAACAATGTGGAGGCGATAGTGTGGTTCATCAACACGGCATGGGGCCTTGACATCTTGATTGACACGGGTGCAAATGTAGAAGGCATGGGAGGAGTTGGACAGGAGGACGCGGCGCTAGAGGTCGGAAAAGGAGCGGGCGAAGATGGAGGCGATGTGCTAGAGGCAGCGATGGTGGCGGTAGGTCTAAGGTCTAGAGGGAGGAAGAGCTGAGAGCATGAGTGGAGAGAGAGCACGAGAGTACTTTTTTCTTTTTTTTTTTTTTTTTTGAGATGAGAGAGAGAGAGAGAGAGAGAGAGAGAGAGAGATGTGTGTGTGTGACATCCTGAATTTTCGACCATGTCTCACCTAAATGAAAATAGAGATGTGTATGTATGACATTCTGAATTTTCGACCCTGTCTCGACTAAATGAAATGGGTTTTTCATTGATGTGCCTATGGTCATTTTTCTTTGAGCTGATCACTCACAAGATAACTAATCTATCAGGTGAAGCCATTAAGGAATATAAACGCGACAAACTTAAGAATTCAATTAGAAATCGATTGCTCGACCATGCTAATCGTCAATGGTCAATACGGCACCGTTATAATCGATTAGAGACCGGAGATAGGTCGATTCGACAAAAGCACGTAATTAAATTGTGGGTGATTCCACCTTATTGCAAAATTCGCGTCGAACGGCACTAAATCGATTTTTCTGTCGATTCGTACCCGGTACCCGTAATTGAAACATTGAGATTTTTACGATAACCGGGAATCGTCTATGAGTTGGAGATGCACAACGTGGATCGAAAATATTCGATCACGGGTTAGACTCGCTAAAATTTCCTAAAAGTTACCTGATAGGTTAGGTCATGCTAAAATTGCATCCGGTTGATTTTAATCACGAAATTGAACTTGGTTTTAGGAATCGAAAGTTCGAGCGTGTCACGATTTATTTTTAAGACACCATCTCATCCTTTGAAGAATTTTTGGCAAGCCCGGGATTTTGGCGGAAAATCAAAATTTGGTAATTAAATTCAAGGAAATTTGGATTGGCACTTTGATGTGAATTTTTGCAACCAAGTTAAGTTGGTTTGGGAAGAGTTTAAGGGAAAATTGTAAGGGCTGCTACCATGGCATTTTTGGGCCACCAATTTGACTTGATTTGGTGTGAAATTAAAAATGGAAATCAAGAATTTGTAGGGCTGTTGGGCTGCTAAATTTTGGCCTTCAATTTGGCTTGATTTTATGAAGGTATGGAAGGAAATTAGTCCTTGGGTGACCTATTGATTAAGTTGGCTGAAGATAAGAATGAAAAACACTCAAGTGTATGAGATATTTAACTTTGACTTGCTTGGCCTTTGTCCCATTGTCCCCTTCTCTTCCTTCTTGTCTCCCCTTCTTCCCCTTATACCCGACCAGCCCTATCCCTCCCCCTGCAAAACACTTCTTCTTCCTTAGCTTTTCTTCTTCATTTTCCTCAATTGTTGTGTTGCCAGCCCTTGCGCCGTCTAGGCCAACCACCGCCTCACGCCTTGCATTATTCGAGCCGCCCACAAGCCAACCAGCTCCTGCGACCAGCGTCCCCGAGCCTAAGCTAGCCCACGTCACAGCCCCTGCTTGACTGCTGTCCAGCCCAGTTCGGCCTCCCTCCCATCCGAACCCCAGCCCATCTCGCCACCGCTCGTTCACCACTCGCCTGCCCCGCTCTAGCCCCCCAAGCCAAGCCCGATTAGCCCCTTGGTCCAGCTCATTCAGCCCAACTCAGCCCCGAGCAGAACCGATCCTCCTAGCCGGACCCGTGAGCCTTGTGGGCTTTTTCAGCGTCTTCCGAGCCTCCTTTGGAGTCACCGTAGGCTCGGGTCTTGGTCGCCATTGCACCGCCGTCGCCGTGGACCCGTTAGCTCGCTTAACCGGTGAGTTGACACCCTAATCTCTATTTAGGGGTTAATTGCACTTAGAGGGATATTAGTTTTTGGCTAAGTGAGGATTTTGGCAATTTTGGATTGAGAAATTCGGATGGCCATTTTTGAGTACCATTTTGGCATCCAAGATGGATCAAATGATAAGGAAAATTATGAAATTTGATGTGAACTTCCTCATTGGCATTTTGGCCATTTAATTTGAGGCCAATTGAGGTGAATTGAGTTCAATTGAAGGGGAAATGCACAAAATTCGTAGCCATAGGGGGGCTGCAACATTTCAGCACCCTCTTGGCTTGCTAAAAAAGATTTGGTGAAGGAAATTGGGTTGTGAATGAGGCTGAAGATGGTAGGGCCTTGAACTCAAGTGTTTGAGATCTTTTGGGAAGACTTTTGTGGCTTGTTGTTCCCCCTCCAGCTGCAGCTCCTTCTACTTCTTCTTCCTTGCTCCTTGGCATTCCATTGTTGCTGAATCAAGTGCAGAAAGCTAGTTAAGAACCAACAACAACCGTCGACTGCCTCTCACCGTCGTCCGAGCACTGCCCGAGCCCATTGAAGTCGCGTGCCTATCCCCCACGCCTGCGCCAGCCTGCCGTGCGTCCACCATCCCAAGCCGTCGTCCACTGAAGCCAGCCGTCGACCAGGCCACTTGGAAGCCGCGTCGCCGTCGTTCCAGCCACCAGCTATCGCCGTCGAGCACCCTTTACCGCTCGTCCAAGCCGCCGTGCTGTTTCCTCGCCGTTCCAGCCAAGCCGAGTTGCTCGTCTAGCTCATCCAGCCCAAGTCTAGAACCGAAGTTCCAGCTGGGTGCTGAGACTTCGTGGCCCATTTACGACCCTTTCTTGGCCTCTCTTGGCGTCGCTCTAGGCTAGAGTCTCGCTCACCTCCACATCGCCATCGCCGTGAACTCATCAACTCGCCAAACCGGGAGTTTACTTGCTAAACCTTGCTTAGGAGGTTAATTATGCTTAGTGGAGGATTAGCTTAGCCTAAGATTGGTTTAGGTGGTTAGATTAGTGTAATTAGTAGTTTATTTAGTTAATTAAGCTAATTATGTGGTTAGATTAGATTAGTTAAGGGTTAATTAGATTGTATGATTTATTTAGCTTAGTGAATTATTTATTTAAGCCCAATTAAGTGGTTAGATTGGTGTATTTGGCTTAATTAGGCATTTATCTAATTATTTTTCATTTATTTAATTAATTTCGTCATTTATTTAATTATTTAATATTTTTCAAAAATTATATCGGGATAACCGATCGTCGAATTTCATGCGATTGCTTTGTGGTGTAATTAGTTTGTGCAATTGATTGTTAGATTGTGCAATTGAGTGATGATTGTTGATTTTCAATTATTATTTCAAAATTATGAAATTTTGGTATTTAATTAGAACGGGTTTTGACATAAAAAATATTTTTAAATACTATATCAAATAGTGAGCTTTTAAAAGCAAGGGTATCAATTTTTATGGTTCGATTTGACCGTGTACTCACACACAATTATTTTATTGAGTGTTTTTAATATGAAGAAAATAGGCCAAATACATTATGTTAATTGAGGCATTTGAGTGCAAATCACAATGTCCTTGGCTGGGATTAGATGGTCGTGTGATGGTTATTAGAACCCGTCCTCGATGTGCGTCAGGTGGACGATGCTCCTATATGGAATGCCCCACATCAACAGATGCTGAATCGCGGTAGAGGTCGGACCGAAGCTCCTTCAGAAATGCCGTCTAAAGGTAGACGTTGTCGTGCTCAAGGGATGAGACGATACCCGGTTATGCCGGAAGACCGCCGAACGTCGAGTAAGCCGTGCATGTGGAACCGTAATTAATTGGAACGCATGAATGAGCGTTTTAACCGCGCTTGATTATGGGATGAAATTATGTGACACTAAATGAGACGTGTCATAACGATTTGGACTTATAATCGAGACCCATGTGATTGATTGGTTTGGAAGTAAGATGTTCCAATTGATGAGTGCATTTACTATATGCATCTGTTATATGAACTGTATTGACGTGCAGGAAGGTTCCTAGGCGAGATGAGTCTTATGTGATATGTTATTAGACTGCATCTAGGTGTATTACCTTCCTAATCGGGGTTTAGGGCGTGAACTCGCTGAGACATCGTCTCACCCCATCGTGGGTTTCATTCTTTACAGGTCAGTATATGGAGGCACGTCACGTGCGTTATGGGGTCCTGAGGGAGGTAGACTTCCAGCGTTCCCATTTCCCAATTCCTGGGACCAGCCTGACCCGTGAGTTTGTTAAGTCCACCGTTTGGGTCGATGAGAGCTTACCCCACTTGGTACCTCATCGTTTCAAGGCGTGGTGCCTCCACAAGCCTGATGAGAGTTGGGAGGGTCCTTTGGGTGGTTTCGACGGGCTTCCCATTGGGACCGGGGAGTGGGAGATAGGGCACCCTTTGGATATCGACACTCTTGATGGTGCTGTGGAAGAATAGGAGCAGGAGACCGGAGAGTCCAGAGTTTAGGTGGCTTCGTATCCCTTTTTGATCTAAACTTCTGTACATGAACCCTAGAGTTGGCCTCTGTATATAAACTTGTGTTTATAAAGTGTGGCTTTTGTGAATTGATTGTCCTGCTTTTCTATCCCATATTAATTGTTGTCTAAGGATTGTTTATTTCGCTTCCGCATGTGCATGAATCGTTTTAGGGTTGGCGATGCGTTCTGGGAACGTCGCAATTTAGTCGACTACTGAGAGATGTGCGTGTGCTTGAGGTTCGGGGCGTGACACTTCCCTTCCATGATAGCCTACTTTTCTTTTTTCCACACTTAAGTGAATCAACTTAATATCATTTTCAAATTTACCATAGAAACTAGTAGACCCGTCAAATGGGTGGGTTGGGTCGAGTTTGGGTCGGGTCGAAAATGGGTCGACCCATATTTGACCCATATTCATGTAGTGTAAATCAAATGATCGATACCCGACCCGACCCATACCCAACCCATACTCGACTCGACCCGTATTGCTAAAACCTATTAATATTTTAGGAAAACCCACATCTACTATATGCTAATTGGATTAAAACTTCAAATTAAATTAAAAATAGTAAATAAAATAAAATAAAAGTTAAAAAAAAAACCTATAAATTGAAATATTTATAAAGAATTATACCATGCACATGTTTCTCTTATTTGAAGTGAACATACCATTGAATAACTAAAAATTGTAACATTAAAATTTTTTAACTAAACCTAAAAAGCTCATTTTTATGATTTTTTTTATAAAAGAAAAAAGTATTGTTTAAACATTTTTATGCAATACAAATTTTTTAACAATTTTTATGCAATACAAATTTAATGGAAAAATTTTATAATTCTTTTTAAAATATTTTTGAAAAATCGAATTTTTAATTTTTTTAAATATAATTTTTAATTATTTGTATTTTTAAAAATATAATTTTTAATTTTTAATAATTATATTTTTCTTTTCTCTTTTCTTTTTCTTCTTCTTCGGCCGGCCGCTAGCCACGATGACGGCCGGTGACCGGCCACGGGCGAGATTAAGTCTTGCCGTCATCGGCGAGATTGAGCCCGCTCAACGCTGGCGAGCTTGAGTCTTGCCAGATTCGGCGAGGCCGAGGCTCCGCCAGCGTTAGGTGAGGCTTGATCTCATCGATCTAGCGAGGCCAAGGCCCCACCCGACGCTTGCGAGCTCGAGTCTCGCCAGATCCAGCGAGGCTTGAGCCTCGCTAGTCGTCGCCGAGGTCGAGCCTCGTCGGATTTGGCAAGACTCGAGTTCGCCGACGTCGGGCGGGGCTCAATCTCGCCGATTCGGTGAGGCCAAGGCCCCACCCGATGCTGACGAGCTCGAGTCTCACTAGATCCGGCAAGGTTCGAGCCTCGCCAGTCGTCGGCAACCTCGAGCTCGAGCCTTGCCTGGCCTGTCGCCGGCCGATGGCCGGTCGCTGCCCTACCGACCGCCGGCTAAGGAAGGAAGAAAAAGAAAGAAAAAAAGAAAAAGAAAAAGAAAAGAAAAGAAAATTAAAATATGAAAAATAATTATAATTTCAATTTTATATATATATATATATATATAAACATTCTTATAAAGTTAAAGAGGGAAGGCTTGGGTTCAAAGTGAGTTTCCTAATAAACCATTCAGACCCTTTTTGTTTTTTTTATTCTTTACTTTCTCAAACCCATTTCTAACTCATATTTAACTTTCACTTGAGCCATATATGACCCATTTAACTAAAAATGAGTCATAATATGGGTTTATGACTTATTTTGCCAGCTCTAGAAACTAGGTAATAATCCCAAGGAAGGCCATGTCACACCCAACGTTAATTTCATATCTGTTCGTAAAACATATGAAATTAAAATTCATAGATTGAATAGAAGAAAAGGGATGAGAGAGAGAGAGAGAAGTCAAGTAAACTTAATACAAAATCTTAGATTTTATTAATAGTATATCATTGTTTGCTTTTCTCCTACTCGATCTTGGACTCATCACAAAGCAGAGTAGCAGACATTCACATATGAGACACTCATTGCTATTTTTGTTTTAAGGCTCCATTTGTTTCGAGTAAAATGTAGCATTTCTGAGAATTATTTTTCGGGAAACCATTTTCTAGAAAAATGTAATTATTATTTGGTGTCCGACTGAAGCCTAAAAATGAAGTGGAAAATATTTTCCGTTGTTATGTAAAGAAAATATTTTCCTCCATGCACTCTTTTTAAATAATTTTTTTATTATTTTATTTTTAAAATCAATTTATTAATTTATTTTTATTTTTACAAAATTAAATTTAAAATTATTTATTATTTTCTTTGTCTTTTCTATCATTTTATCTTCTTCTTCTTCTTCTTTAGTCACCGGCCGTTGCCATGGCCGATGATCAGCCAAAGGCAAGCTCAAGGCTTGCCAAATTCCGATGAGCTCGAGGCCTCAGGCCTCACTAGATCAACGAGCCAAGTGAGGATGAGATCAATGGCCGGCGACAAGCCAAGACAGAAGATTTTACTTTTTTTTAAAAAAAAAAAGAAAAAAAAAAACTAGAAATTCGAGTTATTTTAAAAATGAAAAAAATATGTATGGAGAGGTTAACATTGGTGTGAGATAAGAAAAGTGAGTGAGGAAAATGTTTTCCTCACCATAAAAAGTGGAAAATATTTTCCCTATTTTAGAACTTTTTTTTGCTGATGGAAAATGTTTTTTCTGACTAGTTCATTTTCAATGAAACGAATGTCGGAAAATCTGAAAAATATTTTTAAAGTTGTTTTCTGCGAAACAAAATGGAGCTTAAGTTATAAAAAAATTTATTTCATCCAATTTTTCTCTTCTTGAGATAGTCCATCATAAAATAGTACGAGTTTATGATTTTGTCTGAATTTTCTAATTTTATGATATTGAATCACAATCTTACCACGATTCAGATCTCGATCCTGTCTAAAATAGAATCTGCAAAGAATGGGATTGTCCAGACAGTGGAGGTTCAAGATCCTATGAATTTACGAGAAGTATGGATGACATGTTTCAATGGCCGCCATGTAAGGATGCTGGAGCGCCTCCGTCACCATGGTCCTCTTCCTCAGGTCGAACACGAGCTTCCGCTGCAGCAAGTCCGCGGCCAGAGGATCAGCCTGCGGGTACAACCGGGAGAAATGGGTCCCCCTTGAGGTATTGAGCAACTCAATATCCTCCTACCTCTGGCTACGGATCGCGTTGATAATCAGCTTCAGTTGGTTGAGGCACTCTTGTCTCGGAGGATCTCCACGAAGATGCAGCCCACAGACCAGACGTCGATCGAGGTCCCATATTTGTCGCATGAGAGCAGCTGCTCAAGGGCGTGGTACCAGCGTGTGACCACGTACTCGGTCATGAGCTGCCCGTCGCTTTGGGTAGCCCACGCAAGCCCGAAGTCGCATATCTTCAGGTCGTAGTTGGCGTTCACCAGGAGGTTTCGGGCTTGAGGTCGCAGGGGAGAACAATGGCCAGTGGAGATATTTCAGCCCTCGTAGTAACTGAATGTGCAGAGTCAAAATCAGAAGAAGAGTTAGAACTGGAAAATACACGCGCTGCAATGCAACAACGTATATCATGAAGTTAGTCAAGCAAAGTCTAGTGACTCAAAGTCAGAAAGTCAATATATTCTTAAGCTTCAATTAATCAAAGTTTATCCTTACCCAAACGATGAGTTGGTGATAAAGACCTAAAAGACTGGAGGGCGGCGCAACTCCAGTAAAAGGCGGCAGCATGTGAGTAAGCCATTCTATACGGCAATACCTCTGCGAATCAACAAAAGAGGGGCGACATGATTCAACTAAACCAGCCACAAAAAACCGCATGAACGAGAATGTTGGACTTAGCTCACCAGTAACTCTTTCCTTATTGTGCAGATGAACTTCCAAGCGGCACTCGCAATCACTGAGTTCATCATACAGTTGCTGGAACTTAACATGGGAGGCATTGCAGGAATCCTGTTGTGGCGGGGCTCGCTGAACCCAGTGTGAGCTTTGGCATAACGTGATGGCTGGCTGTGGCAGCAGCTCTGCTGATGATAGTTCAACACAACGAGAACAGTTGCAAACCATGGAATAAAAAGGATAAAGCTTTGTCGTCTTCTCCAATTTTGGAACGATCGTGCCCCCTTACCATGAAGTGATGATGACCATATATAAGCGCAGAGAGAGATTCGGTTGTAGGAAAATCCTAGCGTTCTCTCTCACCCATTTTCGGTTCCAAAGATCCGCTGTTTCTGAGGATCGTTCCGGCGTACCCTGTCTTAAGTCGAGTGAGTCATCAGGTTAAAAAGAGAGAATTCGGTGATCTTCCTTTTCTTCTGGTCCGCACGCGAGTTTGTTCAGAACAGTTCAGAACGAGAGAGGGGGGATACCATTCTTCTCTTATGACCGTACTTGTCTAGGTGTATAAAAAAGATAATATAATTTTCTTTACGCAAATGACTTGATCAGGGGCATAACATTTTCTCCTTTACATTATGATAGAGGATTGGTTTTTTATAAGTTGGTTGCTATATAAGTTGTTAATTACGTAGATTATTTCATATTGTTAGGATTCATATCCACGAAGTAAAAACTTAGATGATGATATTTATATAGTTTAGGAGGAAGGTAATGACGAGGATGAATGTCGTCTTTTCAAAATTGACTATAATGGTCATAAGGAGCTTTTTGTTAAAGAAGGTAATGTCGACCTTCTCAAATATACAAGGCTTGTAGAAGACGACGGCATTGATGCCAATGATGCAAATGAGGATATGACAAAGAGACGGCATCGGGTGAAGGGTGGGATCCTGCCACACGCACTCCCCAATGCTCATAATGGTGACCTTGATAACGTTGTTATTGCACTCCTCAAGGTTCTTGACAAGAGGTGAATGACATTGTTAATGACATTCCGTAGATGACCCATTTTCAAAATCCCTTACGAGTGCAAGACGACATTGTCAAATTCACCGACTGAAGTATCAAAGAGGGTGTGTGACAGGATCTCCTCCTCCGCCCAACCCCGGCAATTTGCCATATGTCATTTGCAATGCTGGGATCGACTTCTTCCAATCTAGTATCAATGCCACCTATACAATGTATATCATGAAGTTAGTCAAGCAAAGTCTAGTGACTCAGAGTCAGAATGTCAATAAATTCTTAAGCTTCAATTCATCTAGCTTTTTTTTTTTGTAAAAGTTCAATTCATCAAGTTCATCCTTACTAAAACGATGAGTTGGTGAGAAAGACCTAACAGACTGGAGGGTGGCGCAACTCCAGTAAAAGGCAGCAGCATGTGAGTAAGCCATTCTCAACGGCAGTACCTCTGCAAATCAACAAAAGAGGGGCGACATGATTCAACTGAACCAGCTACAAAAAACCGCATGAACGAGAATGTTGGACTTAGCTCACCAGTAACTCTTTCCTTATTGTGCAGATGAACTTCTAAACCCCGCTCGCAATCGCTGCAAACAAGAAGAAGGCCTTACCGATGGTGATCACATTGTAGAGCGATACGTACATCATCGATAATACTGCACCCACCGCCTGATTTACCACAACGTAGATTACGCACCCCAGCGCACACAACCTCTGCAGAAAGATTTTCGAGCTGTACACCCATGTGTTCGGGGAAATTGTAATGGTGAAGAAAACGACGTAGAGCAACAGTGAGGCGACATGTTAGCATCTCAATGTTGCACTACGTGTTTTCTACACCATAGCAATCGTCCCCCTCACATCGGGGTACAATTCGGGAATCTTCCCACTGAGACTACCTGTGCTGGGGTACGGATTCAGCGCCGCCTTGGACTAGGTGCTTATGGAGTTTAACGATGACGTTCTTATCACTCTATAAAGTGATCACCATTGTGTTTATTATGGTCCTGAAATGTAACATGACCATTCAACCAAAAAAATGAATCACAACACAAAAAATTATATAAGAGCTATCACAACAAATACATTAGGAACACTAATGAAAAACAAATATAAGGTAAGGTATAGCAAAATAACCCAATGCGTTGTCTAGTAAAAAATATTAGAAGGTCTCATCTTAAGAGCCACAAGCCCATAAGCTAAAATCAAATAGAAGTCAAAGTGTAATTCTAATTCTAATATCTAAAAAGGGATATATTGTAAATGGGAATCTACAAAGAGGAATGACATTTATATGAACTAATCCTTAAATGCTAATCTATTATTAATGCGATGAGATTTTGATATTTTCAATTTTATATAATTTTGACATTTTCTACATTCTTTATTTTCCTGTATATCATCTGGAAGAAAAGGACTATCTAAAGTTGGAAATATTTAAAAAGTTCAAAGAAAATATCTCCCTAAACAAATGAGCCGAAGTAAAATGAAATTCAATTAACATTACAACTTAAGATTGAACCACCTAACTGAGGCTTGCACTTATTTCTCTCTTAATATATGTGTGTCTATATATATAATAAAATTTTATCGTTTTTTAATTTTGTTTCCCTTTTTATTCTTCTTTTACGCCCAAACACATGTTGCACAGCTAAACTCTCTTCCTTTTTCTTATTTTCTATTTTTTAAAATAATTTTATAAATTTTATTTATTTATTTTTATTGTGTTCCTTCCTTTATCGTCTTTCTTTCTTTCGGCCTCTTTCTCAGTCCATTTTAGAACATGAACTCATACTTCGCTCGTTTCCCTTTAACTCTTTCATTTATATTTTCTTTCCAACATCCTGTAGAGACTATGGAGACATGGTCAACTTTGTGCTTTCTTCATCATTCAATTGATTCAACTCATCGTTTTTCCAGCTTCAAAAACTTAACATCATAAAGAATTTTCATCCACCATGGGATGAATGTTTGAGCTCACCTTGATGTGGAAAGCTTCAAACTGATAACAAGTTATCAATTTGGCCTTAGTTTCGTTACTGGTCTGGTTTAAATTATATTCGAGGTTTGTCCAGTATCTCCTAGCAACTCATATAGATATGAAATGGAAAGTTTTGTCCAAGAATACCTTTGAGATGACCGCTGAAGAGATGATGCGGATCCTGCAGACGTTGCTATTCTAGCGCTTGTATCACGGGTTCACTTTCTCATTGTCTCGATCAACTTCCCCATATTCAACTTCATAATATTTCCTGCTTGCTGGAGACCCACAAATTTCAGTGGAAACTGAGAATTTCTTGAGTACTCTAAATGAACTGTGGTTTTTTATGGTGAGGTTCCTGTACATGGTTTGTGTCAGCGCAGAATCCGCTTTGAGAGAAACAAAGGCAAGCGAAGTTGAATGTTACACAAGAAAAACCACGACATTTGAACGAAGGCATAGATGAAGTCGGGATACATGATGGAGTTGGCTGTTCAGATCTATAGGCGAAAGGTCTGACATGGGTCGACAGTCGCAAAATTCAACTTCATATGCATAGACTGGGAACGAAACAAGAGAGAAAGAGGATATACCTGAGCGGCACAAGCAAAATAGAACTAACTTAGCCAAAAAAAAAGTTTATGACTGAATTGACATAATTGTAATAGGTTTATGACCTTTTTAGTAATTCCCTTTGTTTCGATAAAATCAAACTATGTTGGCCAAGGCCAACTCGAATGTTTTGCTAGCCTGTGAAATCAAAAACGTGTTCCAAAATGAAAAAAAAAAATGAGATTGAATTTGGAAAAATGGGATTAATTTGGGATAAGGAAAAAAATCAACCATCAAAGCAGAGGGAAAACATTTGATGCACTTGATGAAACTGAAAACGAAATACGAAGGCTTGCATTGTGCGGTGTAACATGTGTATACTACATTTGACTTTTATTTACACAAGTAGTTACTTGAAATTATAATGACAATTGGCTTGTATGCGCCTGTATAAAGAAAAAACTATGTTGATAATATTTTCCTATATACTTAGATCCAATATTCTTTACCCGATACACATGAATGGGGCGGTTGCCAAATTGAAGGTTCGAATATGCTCTGTTAATGGAAAAAAAAAAGATGTAAATTATATGTGTCATTCTTGTCGATGTTGAGAGCAATCATAGGTAAGTCAGCCAAATCCATATAGCTCCAGAGTCAAAGACGTTCAATATGGTCGCTGCCCGACATAGTTCTCGTCATTGTTGCAAGTCGTGAACACGTCCCCATCGTTGCAGACCCCGTGGTCGCACCCGATCTGCCTCGTCATCTCCGAGACGATCTGCGTGTAGCGGCCGCACACTTGGCCTTCCTCGCACGTGTTGATAGTGTACGTGCAATACTTTTCCTCCGCGCTCAAGTCACTTTAGTTGTCAACTAAAGTAAAGTGACTTGGGGAGGTGGAGTAGGGAAAAGTTTAAAAATGCATCCCAACAATTGGATCCCCTTATGGAAAGACTCATAGGACTAACAAATGTTGAAGAAGGGGCATCAAATGGGGAGGAATACAGAAAACTAGTTGAGCAAATAGAAGACTTATGAAGGCAAGAAGAAATGTATTGGTGCATGCGATCCAGAATTAATTGGATGAAATGGGGGATAGGAATACGAAATTCTTCCACACCACCACGATTCAGAGAAGACAACACAACAAAATATCTATGCTCAGGCTAGATGATCACAATTGGTGCCGAGATCAGGTTTCCCTCAAGGAACATATAATAGACTTCTACAAATCATTATATACCTCGGTTGGATCTAGACATTATCAACTTATTCTAGAGTAATGCCTACTAGTGGTTACAAATGAAATGAACGAGGCTCTTGTCAGGCAAATCACTAGAGAAGAAGTGTAGACGGCAGTGTTTCAAATGGGAGCGACAAAGGCACTCGGGCCAGATGGACTTAATGGTTTATTCTACCAAAGCAACTGGTCAGCAATTCAGGAGGATATATTTAGGATGGTGGATTCGTTCTTCATTCAAGGTACATTTGATCCTGAAATTAATAAGACCCAAATCATTATTATTCCCAAAGTCACAAATCCTGAGAGTCTTACCCAGTATAGACCTATTAGCCTTTGTAACTTTAATTATAAAATCATTGCGAAGGTTATGGCGAATAGACTAAAACCTTGGCTTCCAAATATCATATCCCTGGAACAAAGTGCTTTTGTTGAAGGTCGATAAATCCAAGACAACATTTTTATTGTCCAGGAGGTATTACATCATCTGAGAGTTAGAAAGAGAAAGCGAAAGTTTCAGGCGGTTTTGAAGTGGGTTAATTCCAAAAAAAAGTACCAACTTCAGGTCGATGGACAAATCTAGCCCAAACGTTTTTTTGTCTCGTAAAAAAGCATCAACTTTAGGTCGAGTGACAAATCTGGCCCAAATTTTTTTTTATCATGTAAAAAAGCACCAACTTTAGGTCAAGTGACAATTCTGGCCCAATTTTTTTTTTTTTTGTGACAAAAAAAAATCACCTATTTTCACTTAAATCCTAAATCCAGCCTCCCTTAACTTAGATTTATTGATTGTCCTTACCAATAAATCCATGTGCACTTGCTGGCTAACACCATCCATTGTCTTCTTGTTTGAGCCATAGCTTGAAGAATAACGGTGAAACTATGTCGTCTTCTATACTTCATTAGCAAGTAAAAAATTCTCCATATTGAATTTCTCTGGCTAGACGTTATTGTTTCGTCGTAATATGAACTTATAGATCACCGCCCGTCAAGAAAAACCCTAGATGAGATCCACCAACCTCACAGCTAGAACCTTTTCTCCTGAAATAAGGTTAACTTCAAATAGAAAGTTAATGGTAGGGGTTAGATTTTGGATAGGAGTGAAAGTTTGTGATTTTTATGAGACAAAAAAAAATTTGGGGCCAGAATTGTCACTTAACCTAAAATTGGTGCTTTTTTACAAGACAAAAAAAAGTTCGGGCTAGATTTGTCACTCGACCTAAAGTTCATGCTTTTTCATGAGACAAAAAAAAAGTTTTGGCCAAATTTGTCCATCAACTTAAAGTTGATGCTTTTTTTTATGGAATTAGCCCGTTTTGAAGTTGGATATGCAAAAAGCCTACGACAGGGTTCAATGGGACTTCATCTGTGACTACATGTTAAAATTGGGTTTCCGTGATAAATGGGTCTTTTTAGTCAAGCATTGCATATCTTCAGCATCATTCAGCGTTACGGTTAATGGGGACCCTTGCGAAGCTTTTCATCCAACTCGTGGGATTAGACAAGGGGATCCATTATCCCCCTATCTCTTTATCATTATGGCTAATGTCTTATCTTCCCTTATGTCAAAAGCAATGATAGATGGAAGCATAAAGGGAATCTAGCTGAATACCAACTGCCCTTTGTTTACACGCCTCCTCTTTGCGGATGATGCCATTTTCTTCCTCGATGGAACTATCACAGAAGCACAGAATCTTGCAAACATTTTAAATAGTTTTCTTTGCATCGGGTTAGTCTATTAACCTTAACAAGTTAGGTCTTTTTTTTGGGAAAAATTGTCCTCGGGTATTGAAATCAAACCTTGCAGTAGAACTATGAGTGTATATTATTGAGAAAATAGGGAAATATATGGGCATACCCTCAAATTGGGGACAAACGAAAAAACAAATGTTTTCTTGGGTATTAGCAAGGGTTGATAGGAAATTAACGGGATGGAAAGAGCAATTACTTTCGAAGGCAAGCAAGGAGGTGCTGGTCAAAATAGTGGTTCAAGCAATACCGCAATATGCCATGTCAATGTTTAAAATCCCTATCTCCATTTGTAGAGCGATTGAAAAAAAAAACATCAGCCTTCTGGTGGAAACAAAATGCAACACGAAGAGGTGTACATTGGAAAAGTTGGAACTTATTGAAGTCTAGGAAAGATCAAGGAGGTTTGGAAGTTAGAGACCTAGTCGACTTTAATAGAGCTTTGTTGGGGAAACAAACCTGGAGATTGAGTCAAGCCCAGGATGCCTTATGGAGGAGAATTTTTAGAGGACTCTACTTTCCTAGAGAAGATTTTTGGAACGCTAAAAAAGGCCCTAGACCCTCTTGGGGTTGGCAAAGTATACTAATGGAAAGAGATGTTATTGAACCGAAGATCAAATGGGAGGTAGGAGATGGGAAAAACATCAAGATTAGAGAGGATAGGTGGTTGCTGTGACATCCTGATTTTCGATCTTGTCCCGATAATATGAATTGGGCTTTTCATCGATGCGCCTATAGTCTTTTTCTTTGAGCTAATTACTCACGAGATAACTAATCTATCAGGTGAAGCCGTTAAGGAATATAAACGCGACTAACTTGAGAATTCGATCAGAAATCAACTGCTCGACCGTGCTAATCTGCAAGGGTCAATATGGCATCATTAAAATCAATTAGAGACCGGAGATAGGTTAATTCAATAGAGGCATGTAATTAAATTGTGGGTGATTCCACCTGATTGCAAAATTCATGTCGAACGGCACTAAACCGATTTTTCTGTCAATTCTGTACCGTGTGCCCGTGGTTGAAACCTTGAGATTTTTACAACAACCGAGAGTCACCAATATGTCAAAGATGCACAATGTGGATCGAAAATAATCAATCATGGGTCAAATGCGTTAAAAATTCCTAAAAGCTACCTGGTAGATTAGGTCACGTTAAAATCGCGTCCGGTTAAAATTAACCATGAAATTGAACCCGATTTAAAGAATTGAAAGTTCTAGCATGTCACGATTTATTTTTAGGACGTTGACTCATCCTTTGAAGAATTTTTGACGAGCTTGGATTTTTGGCGAAAAATCAAAATTCGACAAAATTGATCCAAGAAATTCGGATGGCCATTTTTGGGTAGACTTTTGGCCTTCATGTTGGATCAAATGGTGAGGGAAATTGTGGAAATTCATATGGGTTTCCTCCTTAGCAAATTTGGCCATTAAATGGAGGTTATTTGGAGTGAAATTGAAGATGGAACACATGAAATTCGTAGGGCCATGGAGCTGCAACATTTCGACTCCATCCTTGGCTTGTTGGAGAAGCTTGGGAGGGGAAATTGGCTACTGGTGATAGGTGAAGACTTTGGGGGCTTGTACTCAAGTGTTTTGGATATTTATCCTTGACTTTGAAGGCTCATTGTTCCTCTCTTTCCGACAGCGGCTTCTTCTTCTTCTTCCTCACTCCCTCATTTTCCATTGTTGCTTAAGCATAGAGCAAACAACCAGCCAATAGTCTGCAAGCCAACCGCTGCACCGCTCGACCGCCTCACACCGTCGTTCGAGCCTATTATCGCCCTGGTCACCATCCGCCAACTTGCCCTTGTGCCATCTGAGCAGCCGTCCCCGCACCTGATCTCAACCACCTATCCGTCCCCGGCGAGCTGCCAGCCCCTCGTGTTTGCCTAGCTCTAGCTGTCTACTGTTCCAGTTGCTCGAGCCACCACTGTCTGCCCCTGCTCGCGCCGCCGTCCAACCCTACCCGTCCCCGTGCTGAACCACCTTAGCCCCGATCGATTTTGCCCCTCCTAAAAATCGAGAGCCAGCTTGAGCCGTAAGGCTTGCTTGGCCATTTTGGGCCCTTCCAAGCCTCCTTTGGTATCATCGTAGGCCCGAGTCTTGCTCACCTTCACATCGCCGTTGCCGTGAACTCGTCGGCTCATTAAACTGGTGAGTTTATCTCCTAATCTCCTATTATGATGCTAATTACACTTAAATGTGGATTAGTGGCTAATTAGTGGATTCGTTTAGGCCTAGATAGGATTAAGGGTTAATTTAGTTAGTGTAATTAGTTATGTAGTTAATTAGTTAGATTAATTAGGTGGTTAGATAGCTTAGATGATTAGGATGCGTTTAGTAATGATTCTATTCTTGGAAACAAATTATGATCAGAAATAATTCTTTTTTATTCTGTTCTCGGGAACAATTTTTAAGCATTTTAAGCCATCTGGTAACTATCCAAAATTTTGACTTTGAAATAGAATTATGTTTAGTACCGTGCTCATTGATTATGTTCCAAATCAATTTATTTTAATTTTTAAATAACTTTTCTACATTTTTCCTTTTTTTTTTTTTTTTTTTTTTTCCTTTTTCTCATATTCTTCTTCTTCTTCTTATGGCCAGCAGCGACCGGCCAAACGAGGGCTGGCGACCTCACTGGAGTGTCGACGGCCCTCATCGGTCAAGCCTCGCCAGCAGCTGGGCAACGCTTGCCTGGCCATCGGCGGGGCTGGGTGAGGCCCGCTTGGCCACCGGCGAGGTCGCCGATAGCTGGGCTTGCCTCCGGCGAGCTCGCCGGACCTCGCCCTAGCCTGGCAAGCCTCTAATGAGCTCGCTAGACCAGTTGCTAACGACTGGCAGTGGAAGCGATGGACAGCAGCGGACAGCAACCGCGGGATGGCAATCGATAAAAAAGAGGAAAAAGAAGGAGAAGAAGAAGAAGAAGAAGAAGAGAAAATGGAAGAAAAAGAGTTGGTTTTGATTCTTATATTTGTTCCCGAAACAAGAATTAACTTTTTTTTTTATTCTTGATTCTCTTCCAAATCTACTTTCGGGAATAAAAATTATAAATTTGTTTTTGAGAACAAAAATTTTACCAAACACGATTCTGTTCCAAACTGATCCCGGGAACAAAAAATCATAATCATGCATTGTTTGGATGATTACCAAATAGTGCCTTAGTCTAATTAGTGTATGTTATTTATCCTAAGCTAGGTTAGTTAATTATTCCAATTAGGTGGTTAGATTAGCTTTAGGTAGATTAATTAGTGATTTAATTTAATTATTTTGCAATTTATTTAATTATTTATCAATTAGCGAAAATTATATCGGGATAACCGATTGTCAGAATTTCATGCTAATCATCGTGGTAGTGTTGGTTTGTACAATTGAGTGCTAATTTATGTAATTGGATGTTGATTGATGATTTTTGATTTATTATTTCAAAAATATGGAATTTTGGTATTTAATTAGAAAAATACTGGGTGTTGATTTTTGACGCCGAAAAGGTTTTAAGTACTATATAAAATCGTGAACTTTTAAAATGGGAGAATACCATGTTTTATGGTTCGATTTGACCGTGTGTCCATGCACACCTATTTTACCGAGTGTTTTTAATATGAAGAAAATATGTCAAGTACATTATTTGAAATTGAGGCATTTGAGTGCAAAGCACGATGTCCTTAGCCGAGATTAGATGTGCGTGTGATTATTATGAGAACTCATCACGAGCGTTTATGCCGGATGATGCTCCTTCAGGAATACCCCATGTCAATGGATGCCGTCGTAGTGGAGGTTAGGCCAATGCTCCTTCGAGAATGACGTCTAGATGTAGACGTTGATGTGCTCAATGGGGCGAGACGACGCCTGGTTATGCCGAATGACCGCCGACTGTTGAGTTGGCCATGGCCATTAGGTCGTAACTAATTGTAACGCTTGAATGAGTGATTTGACCACGCCTGATTATGGGACAAAATTGTGTTGCACGAAATGAGACGTGTTATAATGATTTGGCCTTATAATCGAGACCCCTGTGATTGATTGATACATGAAAGTGAAGCGTTTCAATTACCTAATACATTTATTGTATACATATGTTATATGAACGGTACTAATGTGCAGGGAGGTACTGAGGCAATGTAAGTCTTATATGATGTGTGCATAGGCTGCCTAATCAGGGTTTAGGGTGTAGACTTGCTGAGACATTGTCTCACCCCGTCGTAGTTTAAAATTTACAGGTCCCTAGATGGGGGAGGGTCACGTTTGATACGGGGTTCCGCAGGTGATGGATTTTGAGAACACCTTCTTCCCTATTCCCAGGACCACCCTGACTCGAGAGCTAGTTGAGTAAGTGGTTTGGGTCGATGAGGGCCTACCTCAGTTGGTACCTCACTGATTCATAACATGGTTCATTGGCTTTCCTCAAGGGGGTCGGGAGGGTCCTCTTCAGGGTTTTGATGGGCCTCTCCAGGGAGTGGGAAGCAACTCACCCGATGGATCTCGACACCCTTGATGGTGTCGTGGTGGACCCGGAGCCCATGGTTGTAGAGCCAAGAATTTAGATAGCACAGTAACCCTTTTAGTTTAGACTCTTGTGTATATAAACCTAGGTTATTTATAAAAATATGTTTTGTGTTATTTGACTGTCCTGCTTTTCTATCCCATGTATTAGTTGTTTGGAGATTGTTTAATTTGCTTCTGCTTATGCAATAAAATGAATGGGTCAGCGACGCGTTTTGGGAACATCGCAATTTGATCGACCACCGAGGGATGTGTGCACGCTCGAGGTTCAGGACGTGACAATTGCTATTTGGGAAAATTGGAGGTCCTGCAAATCAAAGTGATCCCCACTTTGTAGTTGACTTGATTAATTAGAGATCCAGGGAATGGAACTTACAATTACCGAATGAGACTTTTGGAGAGAGTATTGTATAAGAAATATTAGCTACTCCCCTAAGCCTAAACCCTAGGCCAGATAAACTACTTTGGACAGTGAACAATTCAAGCTTGTACAAAGTAAAAAGTGGCTATAACAAACTCCGCACCCAGAGGACAACTCAAACAGAGCATTCGGCATCAACTTCTTACTAGAATCCCAAAAGATTGTGGACTGAGATTTGTAAACTACAGACCTATCCCAAAATCAGATTCCTATTGTGGAGTGTTTGTAACAATGATCTTCCTACCAAAGAGAACCTTTACAGAAGGAATATGATACCTGACTTGTTATGTCCTCTATGCGGCCACGCTCCAGAATCAACAGAACATATTTTCCTTTTATGTGCCTGGACAAAGGAGTTATGGTCAGATCCCAAGCTTGAAGTCGATACCTTCCCGACAAGTATTACTCGAATCGACAAAAAGGTATGTGAAGTTCTTACCTTGAAAGCTAGCCCTCCATCCAAGGCTCTGTTTGCAGGAGTCTTCTGGCTAATTTGGAAGGCAAGAAATGCCTCAATCCTTCAAGGATGCAAACCTCGCCCAAAAGCTGGAAGAAGCTAATCATATAACCTAGTTGTTTGCAAGATGGAATACCAACATGGCTCAATCAAACTCAGTAATCCATCCTCCAATGAAAAGCTAGAACCCGTCACCTTTGAGATATCTAAAACTGAACGTCGATGGATCATGATGTAGCTCCACGATGGAAGGATCGGTTGCGGGGATCTGTCGAAATGAAGATGGAACTCTCATAGATGGGTTCGCAAAGCAAATCCGAGGTCCCTCTGCGTTTGTAGCTGAAACCCTAGCAATCAAAGAAGCTCTCTCGGGGATAAAGATGAGGCGTGAGTTGAGTTATGCACAAGCACACTGAACTGAAAGTCTTCTGCACATGGAGATAGCTTCAGACAACTTAGATGCTGTGAATTGTGTCATGGGCCAAATGGAGATCCCTTGGACTTCTAGATCCATCATCCAGGATTGTGGTCTTCTATTAGCCCAACTAGGAGCAAGAATTAAACTAAAATATAAGCCTAGAAAAGCAAATTGTGTTGCAATTGGGTAGCCAAGGTCCACCGAGCTGAAACCCTTCCATCCAATTGGGTTGCTTACCTTTGATTGTCCATAAAGTTATAGTGCGCGTGCCAATTATAAATGTGACACTCCCTTGTTGTTCAAAAAAAATTATGCATGTACGTAATAGAACCCGTGAGGGGTACCGAGATTGGTTTAAAAATTGAATTATCAAGCGATGCAACAAATTGTAAATGCCTATATAATGTAATTGGGCAATATCTAAATTGGGACGAGATAAAGGAAATTCACATGAAATGTCCTGGCCAAAGGATTTGGTTCACCCGACTGAATGGAGAGGGGAACCGCACCAATTGAATAATGGGGAAGTTCGATGAATCCGGGCCAAGTAAATTGGCAAGTTTCAAGCGCGCGCTTTAGGCGTTTCTTCGGCATGAGATTAGAGACATAAAGTAAACAAATGATTGAAGGCCATCTCGTGAAATCGGAGGAGGGTGGCTTCTGTTGTTTAGCACCTCTGAACTCTTGTCTTGTTCGCATTATAGGACAAGGTCGCCCATAACCAGCAGTCTATTCAAGGTTCTAAACTCAATAGTGCTAACCATTCTGGAAATAAAGCTTGCATGTTGGATTTCAAGGGAAGCTAGGAGGAACAGCTTCATCTTGTTGAGTTTGCCTACAACAATAGCTACCAGCAAAATATTCAGATGGCTCCTTTTGAAGCGTTGTATGGCAGAATGTGCAGAACGCCAGTGTGTTGAGATGAAGTCGTGGAAAGAAAGATCACAGGCCCAGAGTTAGTCCAATAGTCAATGGATGCAATTGCAGTCATCAGAGACAAATTAAAGATCACTCAAAGTCGCTAGAAAAACTACACAGATAAATGCTGGAGACCATTGGAATTCCAAGTTGGTGAGCACGTTTTTCTAAAAGTGTCACCAATGAGAGATACTTCGCACTTCGACAAGAAGGGAAAGCTGAGTTCGAGATACGTAGGTCTCTTTGAGATTCTTGAAAAAATTAGGACTCTAGCGTATCATCTTGCATTACCACCAAGACTGGCACAAGTGTATGACGTCTTTCACGTGTTGATGTTGAGGCAGTATAAGCCTGACCTGACCCACGTGCTTAATTTTGAGGAATTGGACGTGGACGATAGAGTGTCGTACCTTGAAAGCCCGGTTCAGATTGTGGATTGTAAAGAACAGGTTCTGCACACCAAACCATCCCATTGGTCAAAGTGGTCTGGCAACACCACGGTACTGAAGGAGTAACCTTAGAAAATAAAGATTCGATGAGACGACTGTGCCCCCATATTTTTATTTAAGATTTGTAAGGTTTAAATTTCGAGGATAAAATTTTTATAAGAGGGGAAGAGTCATGGCATCCTGATTTTCGAGTCTGATTTCGATGAGATGAAATGGGCTTTTCATTAACGTGCCTATAGCATTTTTCTCTGAGTTAGCCACTCATGAGATAACTAGTCTATCGGGTGAAACCGTTAAGGGATTTTAATGCAATAGACTTGAGAATTTGACCACGAATCGACTGCTTGACCGTACTAATCTGCAAGGGTCATTACGGCACTATCAAAATCAATCAGAGATCAAAGATAGGTTGATTCGACTGAGATATGTGATCAAAGTGTGGGTGATTCTACCTAATTGCAAAATTCTCGTCGATTGATACAAGATCGATTTTTCTGTTGTTTTGGGTACCCTGTGTCCGTATTTGAAATCTCAAGATTTTCACGATAATCGAGAGTCATCAATGTGTTGAAGATGTACATTGTGATTCGAGATAAATCAATCATGGGTCAATTGCACTAAAAATTCCTAAAAGCTACCCGGTAGGTTATGTCACACTAAAATCGCGTCAGATTGAAATTAACCGTGAAATTGAACCCAATTTCAGAAATTGAAAGTTCTGTTATGTCATGATTCATTTTAGGAACGTCGAGTCATCATTCAAAGAATTTTCGGAGAGATTGGAATTTTTATGAAAAATCGATTCGGACGTTTTGGAAAACGAACGGAAATTCGGATGGGCCAAATTAAAGGAAATTTTGGCTTCTAAACCGAGTTATTTGGCGATGGGGACTTGTAGAAATCTTGGGGACTTCTTCTTCATCAAAATTGGACACCAAATTGGGGAAATTTGGTGAGGAATTGAAGCTCAAGTGTGAAATTCGGATATTAGGAAGAGGGCTGGAATTTTGGCTTTAAATTTGGTTTTGTTGTGGGTTAAATTGCTAGAAATAAATAGGGGACAATGCAATTAAGGGAATGGATAAAGATGGTTGACTTTAAGCTCTCCAAGCTTGCCGAGCATGTAGCAAGCTGCCCCTCCACCAAAACAGCCTCTGCCTTGCCGCGCGTCCTCCACCATTTCAGTCTTTGTTTTGCTTAGTCAAAACTCCACCGAAGCCTCCTCGAACGTTGACTCCGAAGTAGCTCCTCTCAGCCACGCATCTTCAATGCCACGTTGCAACTTTCTTCGTCCATCTCCTCCAGCCGGCATTGATCCAGCAGCTTAACCGAAGCTACTTCTTTCCAATTCAGCCGAGCCCAAATCTCCAGCTCAACCCATCTTCAGTTTAGCCACTTGCAAGCTTCAGCCCACGTAAATTTTTCACGCCCAGCAGCCTACAGCAGTCCAACCTGCGCTGCAGCCCACCAAACTAAGTCCAGCAGCCTATCTTGAAGCCAGATCAAGCTTAGCCCAATTTTGAAGTCCTCTTCAGCCCATCTTCGGCCCAGCCCAACTCAAGAACAAATCTCAGCTTGGGCTGAGATTTGCTCAGCCATTTTTAGGCCCAGTCCAAGCCCTTTGGTGCTGCCACAATCTCAAGTTTCGGCCGCCGTCACGCCGCCATCGCAATGAACCGGTTTTTACGTTAAACCGGTGAGTTTATGCACTAAACTCTTCTTAGTAGGCTAATGATGTCACGCCCCGATCCTCGAGCACGTGCCCATCCCTCTCTGGTCGATAAAAATTTGCGACTTCCCAGGACGAGTCACCGACCCTTTTTATTTTATTACACATGCGGAAGCGAATAATAAATCCCCTAACATCAACAGTTTGGGATAAAAAAAAGTAGGGCAACAGATTCACAAACAAACACACATTTATATATACACCGAGTCATGTACAAAAGTCTATGGCCAAAAGACTACGCAAGACTAGCCCTCCAAAAGAAGTGGTCCTAACTAACCTACATTTCAAATCACTTCAGCACGGCTCCAGGTTCTCAACTCTACGGTCCTAAAAATTGAGCCCACGATGGGGTGAGATATAAATCTTAGTGAGTTCACACTCTAAACCCCGATTAGGAGGGTAATACACCCAGAGGCATCCTAACCACACAACCACATAATTAGAACAGTGGACTTACATCGTCTCAGATCCTCCTTGCAGGTCAGCACAATTCATATACACAATGCGTATCATCTCAATGCATAACAATTGAAATGCTTCATCCGATCAATTAATCACAGGGGTTTCGATTATAAAGCCAAACCGTTATGACATGTCCCATAACATGCCATACAATTTTGTCTTATAATCAGGTACATCAAATTCCAATAAACATGTGACATCCCGATTTTTGAGTTTGATTTCGATGAGATGAAATGGGCTTTTCATCGACGTGTCTATAGCCTTTTTCTCTGAGTTTGCTACTCACGAGTTAACTAGCCTATCAAGTGAAGCCATTAAGGAATCTCAACGCAATAGACATGAGAATTCGACTAAGAATCGATTGCTCGACCGTGCTAATCTATAAGGGTCATTACGGCACCGACAAAATCGATTAGAGACCGGAGATAGGTCGATTCGATAAATGTGGCATTTGGGTTTTCGTCAAACCTCAAATAAGTAACGGCTCGTCACAGGTCGATGGGAGTATCGACAGACTACATCATTGGCACCATTTGTGGACACTATTTCATCATCGTCATCATCGGTATAGCATTAGGCCAACGTTTCATCACCACCCGTCATTCCAAAATATCAACTTTCGGAGAGAAATTTCCCATACACGGCCATGCACACGTCCGATATTAACCCCGAGCGGCCTCACCAACAGCCACGTTCTTCGGCCATGTAGCACATAAAGTTCCCTTCCCATTTGTGGCGATTGAAGACTACCCATTTACATGGCCACAATTAAGCTAGCCCCAACTTCCCCATGCACTTGAAGAAGTCCCCATGCAGCTACGTCCACGCATCTAAGAACAGCCCATATGCACGCCCCTTTGATGGTCAACAAAAGAAGAGGAATGTTGACTAAGAGGCACCAAATGGCAGCCACGTCTTCTACCCCACTCAGCAAGCCGAAGAAGCGCGTGAAGACCACGACTTCCTCCTGCTGTCAACGTGCGCGCGCTCCTCTCCTTCTTCGGCCAGCAAGCTTCGAAACTTATGCACACACGTCCTCTCCATTTGCTGCCAGCGCAGCTTCGTTGGTTGACTCAAGAGTCAACTGAAGAGAGCCCACGTCCGTTCATGCGTGGGAGAAGGTGGCAGCCCCAAAAACCCGTGAGAAGCCACGTTTCCTCTTTCCTTCGTGGCCGATCAACGCAAATCAGCGCATGCAAGGAGACACGCCCTTGCATGAGAAATGCGAGGTGTCCCCTTGCATGAATGGCCCTTGAGCTGTCGCCGATTCTTGTTGACACCGTGAGTTTCTTTGACTTAAATTGTCGACTTGTTGGAGGCCGGTTCTTTCTCTCTCTCTCTCGGCAGTTCAGACCCTCTTTGTCCAGCAAGGTTTTCGGTAGATTAAGATTAGAATCCTCTCACCATCTTGCTCGCTCCTCACCGTTAGCCATCGACCTCCTTCACCGCCGGCCCGGGAAGCGCACCATCTCACCTCAACCGTAGCTCGAATTCTGTCGCCACCTCTCTACCATAGCAGGACCCGAGAGATCTCGGCTTGCGCCTCGCCGCACGCCGTTGAGCCGCACCACCGCACTGAACCCTTTGCAGTTAACATTGTAGGACTTGAGGCAAGTTGAAGTCTACTAATCTATATTTTTGTAGTGCTGTTGCTGTCCTAGAAAGTGCATTGGTAGGTTGGATTGTTGGATTTTGATGCTGAATGATGATTTATTGAGCAACCAAGACTGTTTTGAGGTTGAGCGATTGATGAAGTGTTCGGATTTCTCATGCATGTGCTTGATTTATGGCTTATTGAGAAATCGAGACTGTTTTGAGGTTGAAAAATGGATGGATTGCTCGGATTTCGCATGCATGTGTTTGATTCTTTGAATTTCAGCCAAAACAGATTTTTGGCGATTATAAAATCATGAGGAATTCAGCCATTGTTTCGGTTTTGGAAAAGAAAACCTCCTGACTTGTGTTTGAAACTCTATTTATCATGGCACTGGTTACAAGTGTTTCAAAAATCACACGGTGCTTTCTAAATTTTCGAGTTTTGTATCGAATTGTCCAAACCATTGAAGGTCGGGTTGATATCTCGGTTTACCTTACGAGTTTTTAAATTTGGTTATCGCTTTTGAACAAAATCGGCCATAAAATGATTTGGAAGAACCTCCCGACCCTCGCTGGAATTTTTATATAAACCAAGGCACCGTTCATCAACGTCTCAAAAAGAAAAGAAAAGGTTTTTGGCACTCTCGAAATCCCGAACTTTGATGCGAACTGATTATTATAAAGTCATGAAGTCATGAGTGGGGTTTAAACTTATCAATGTGCCGAATTCAAATTGTTGTTTTGATAACTCTTTTCAATTTTGGACAAAAGTTGCAAGCATGGTTTAAGAAATTGCATATGATTTTGAAATGCATTTGGAGATTAGCTGTGGGAGTGGACCTACGGGCTTTCTGTTTTCATTGTTGAGTTTCGTTCATTGGAAATTCGAAAATGCTTTGGTATATGATTTCAAAACATGTCATTGTTGTTTTGAAAATGGTTTGGCACTGAAATGACTTGGTTGATATACCATGGCTGAGATTTCAATGAAAACTCAGGGGATTTCTGATGGCTTTGCATTGAAAGTGTTTTGGTATTGAAATAAATTAAGATGTTAATTGTTACCGTTGGACCCTCGAGTCAACGATGCCTTGGGAGTCAAGATGCCCAGAGGTTTGAATGAGTCGATGCCCTTTGGATGCCTGGTTGTATTTTGAATACATGCCCAGAGGTTTTCCCTGGGAGTGTCGAGATGCCCAATTGTATTATGATACATGCCCGAAGGGTTAAGGGTTGTATTATGATGCATGCCCGGAGGGTAGGGGTCACCATTTTCATGGCGCGCCCCGGCGATTCCTCGTGATGCTAGGTGGGGTGCGAGATGCCTAGAGGTGTAACGTAACACGCTCTGGATGCCTGGTTGTATTATGAATACATGTCCAAAGGCTTTCGCGACGCCAAGTTGGGTGCGAAATCCCAGAAGGACGCAAACATTGTTCCTCTGGAGGGATAAAACATTTTGAATGTTAAAATGGATGATTATACTAAGTGTGAGTGTGGTCTGGTTATGTGACTAAATTGTATGGCATGGAATGGGACGTGTCATTACAGTTTGGCCCTATAATCGGGACTTGTGTGACTGAAATGATACATTCTGGTTTTGAAACTGCATTGCCATTGCTTTTCAAAAGTCTTATCGATTTGATGCATACTCATTCCTTGATTTCCTGTTTTATCTATCTTGCATGGACTTGGATTGTGATTGCTTGCATAGTATAGCTTGGTAGATCTTCAACTGCTAGGTGGTTGTACTCACCACGTTTGGGGACTAACATTTCAAACTAGATAAGATGCCTCTATTGCCACCGTCGCTAGCAGACGAACCAGATGGATGGGTGTGACTGCAAGAGAGGATTAACAAAGGCGAGATTTTTGGACGCCGACACTGCTTGATGGACTTATGGATATAACTGATGGAAAAGAAGTCAGTTATTTTTGAAAAATAGCCGGGTATGGAAACTTGGCATTTTGATGTACCAACCCGTGATGTCCATCTAGTTATGTAAATAAAAATGTTCGGCTTTAACTTATAAAATGTTTAGTTGGTGTGCATTGTTTTTAAATATAGAGAAGTGAGTTGTTGGATACGCTTCCGTCATACTTTTGTGCAGGGACCAAATCAAGCATACTAAAGAACCCCCATATGACTTCTCGGAAGTCCTTTGATAAAGAGAAAAAAAAAAGGGATATCTAGGTAGAGAGAACAATGTGGTGACCCTAACGGATTGGGGCCATTGAGGGGTGCCACGATAGAGGTGTGTAATTAGTGCATGGGTGATTCCACCTAATTGTAAAATTTTTGTCGAACGGCACTAGATCGATTTTTCTGTCATTTTCATATCCGGTGTCTGTATTTGAAATCTCGAGATTTTTATGACAACCGAGAGTCACCAATGAGTCGAAGATATACGTTGTGGCTCAAAAATAATCGACCACGGGTCAATTGCATTAAAAATTCCTAAAAGCTACCTAGTAGATTGGGACACGCTAAAATCACGTCGGATTGAAATTAACCGCGAAATTAAGCTCGATTTCAGAAATTGAAAGTCATGTCGTGTCACAATTCATTTTAGGAATGTCGACTCATCCTCTAAAGATTTTTTCGGAGATTTCGAGATTTTTTACAGAAAATCGATTCGGAAAATGAACGGAAATTCGGTTTAGCTCATTTGAAGGAGATTTCAACTTCTAAGCCGAGCTATTGGATGATGGGAAATTGTGGAAGTGTGTGGGACTTTTCCTTCTTCAAAATAGGACTTCGAATTGGAGAAATGGAGAAAGAAAGTGAAGCTGAATTAAGTGAAATTCGGATCACAAGAGAAGGGCTGCATTTTTGACATTTAAATTGGATATTTGTGGTATTAAATTACAAGAAAGAAATAGGGGACATAAGGGATAAGGTTGGAAGCTTGAAGAGGGAACCAAGCATTCAATTCAAGAGATAGGTTTATTGACTTTTGGCTCCAGCCTTGGCTTCCTTCGCATGCCTGTCCACTGCCTCTCTCCCTTCTTCGCTGTCTCCCTCTCTCTCGATCACGGCCCGCCCTTCTCTTTTACTCAAGCGACTCATCCCCACATTTTCTCTCTGGTTTTGCTTTCATTTCTCCCTCTGCCTCACGCCTCCACCGAAGCCTTCATTTCCCTACTCCACTCACGCTCGACCACTTCCACCCACCATTTCCCCTCTGCTTGCCACACGTCTCCTTGGTCAACCAAAGAAACCCCTTCCCAACTTGTTGACCGTGAAACCTTCGGCATCTTGAGCCCACATGTCTACATTCGAGCAACCCATTTTTCCCTCACCGAAGCCCACGCTCTTCGCGTCCAAGTCATCCCTCTCTCCACCGAATTCTCCTCTGCTGATTTGCCAACGCCAGCTTCGCTCAGTCCACCGAAGACCGAAGCCAGCCGCGAATTCCAGTGAACTCAGCCGAGTCCGTGAGTTTCTTTTTGCAGTTTTTAAGTCAGTCCAAGCTCCCTCGACCTCGCCGTGAGCCCGGATCTCGGCCGCTGTTGCGCCGCTATCGCCGTGAGCCGATTTTCGTGCTAACCGGTGAGTTAGAGGTGTGTTAGTTAGCTAATTTGTGGATTAATTAGATTAATTAGGCTTAGGATGGTTTAGTTAGATTAAGTATATAGTTAGTATTTAGTTAGTTTGGTTAGTTTAGTTAGGTGGATTAGTTAGGAATTAGTTAGTTTATTTAGCTAGTGTACTTAGATTAAATTAAATAGAATAGTTAGATTTAATTGTTAGTTAGAGTAATTAGCCTAGTTAGTTTAGGTTAATTTAATTAAATGCTTTAAATTTATTTATTTTGTAATTTATTTAATTTCCGGCAATTTATTTAATTATTAATTATTTTCCGGAAATTAGACCGGGATAGCCGGTGACCGAAATTTTGTGTTGATTGCAATGGTGTGTTCAGTTTATGCAATTGGATGTTAATTTGTGCAAATTGAGTGCTGATTGGAATTTTGAGTATTTAATTCCAAATTTTGTTAAATTCATTATTTATTCAAAAAATCCCGAGTGTCGGATTTTAACATTGAAAATGGTTTTATATACTATATAAAACAATGAAATTTTAAATTGGAGATTATGAATTTTCTAGGTTCAATCTGACCGTGTATCCACACACGACTATTTTACCGTGTATTTTTAATACAAAGAAAATAGGCTAGGTTCACTATTTTAATTGAGACATTTGAGTGCAATGCACAGTATCCTGGGTCGAGAGTGATTGGTCATGTGTTGGTTAAGAGAAACCGTACTAGGGCTGTTAAGCCGGACGTTACCCATTCATTGGGACTCGAGTCGCAGTAGATTCTGGACCTACGCCCTTTCGGGGAAGCCGTCTAATTAAGAGACGTCGCCGTGCTCAAAGGAGGTGAGACGACGCCTGGCGATGCCAGAAGACTGCCAATTTTGGAGTTGGCCATACCCTTAAGGGGTGTAATTAACAATTGGAACGCATGATGGTTGAGTTTGATACACCTGATTATGAGACCAAAACTGTGTGGCATGGAATGGGTTCTTGGTGATTAATTGAATTGATGAGGTGTTCCAGTTGTTATGTGTATTGATTATATGCATTGCGATATGAACTATACTGACGTGCAGGAAGGAAACTGAGGCGAGGTAAGTCCTCTGCGCCAATTGAGTGATTGTGTGGTTAGGACACTTCTGGGTGTATTTCCCTCCTAATTGGGGCTTAGACCATGAACTTGCTGAGATTATATCTCACCCCGTTGTGGGCTTAAAATTTTCAGGGCCGTAGAGGGAGGACTTGGAGCTGAGCTGAGGTGACCTGAAGAGTAGGTCAGATAGGACAACCTCTTTTTGGGAACTAGTCTTTTGGTTATAGACTTGTGTAAATGACTCAGTATGTTTATAAAAGTTTGGTTTGTTTGTGAATGTGATGTCCTGCTTTTCTATCCCGAGATGATTACTATTAGGGGATTTATATTTGTTTCCGCATGTGTAATAAAAAGAAAGGGTCGGCGACTCGTCCTAAGAAGTCGCATAATTTTTATTGACCAGAGAGGGATGGGCACGCGCTCGAGGATCGGGGCGTGACAAAACATGCGTTCCAATTGTTAAATTCGCCCCTCTAGGGCACGGCCTACTTGAAGTTCGACAGTCTAATGGCGTAACCAGGCATCGTCTCACAACCATTGAACATGGCTTTGTCTCTCAAAGATGGCTTTCCTAAAGAAGTATAGGTCCAGAATTTACTGCGACCAAAATCCCAATAAATGGGTATCCCATATAGGGTAACATCCATCCGACATAGTTCGGGGACGGGTTCTCTTAACCAACACATGACCATTCAATTTCAGCCTAGGACACTGTGCATTACACTTAAATGCCTCAATTAAAATAGTGATCCTGGCATATTTTCTTTGTATAAAAATACCCGGTAAAAATAGTCGTGTGTGGGTACATGATCAAATTGAACCCTGAAAATTCATAACATTCTTTTTAAAATCCCATTGTTTTATATAGTATATAAAACTATTTTCGGTGTTAAAACCCAACACCCGGGAATTTTTGAATAAATATCGAAATTAATAATTTTTGGAATTAAATACTCAAAATTCCAATCAGCACTCAATTTGTGCAATTTAACACTTATTTGCAGAAATTAACAACACCATTGTAATCGGCATGAAATTCCGGTCATTGCCTATCCCAGTCTAATTTCCAGAAAATATTTAATAATTAAATAATTTCTAAAATTAATTAAATAAATACATTAAATATTAAAAAAATGCTAACTTAGGCTAAATAATTCTAATCTAACCACCTACTAAACTAATTAATTTATCTTAACCATTCTAACTATAAAGCTACCTAACCGGCTAACTAAATTTAAGATCTAACCACCTAATTCACTAATCTAACTAACCTTAATTAATTAAATAAACTAAAACTACACTAATATAAACTTAAATAAATATAAACACTCCTTAAACATCATTAGCCTACTAAAAATAGTTTAGTGCATAAACTCATCGGTTTAAAGCGAGAACTGGTTCACTGCAACGGTGGCGCGACGGCAGCCAAAACCTAAACTTTCAACGGCGTCAACGGGCACTTGGACTGGGCTAAAACCAGCCCAACACAGCTTAGCAAGCTTTGGCCTTCGGCTTTTGCAGGGGCTGCTGGTCGCGGGCTTAGGCTCAAAATTGAGCTGAAGAAAATGCGCGGGCCTCAATGAACTTGCTGGAATGGAAGTTGGGCTGCTGGGCCAGAGCAAAGAAGCAGCCAAGGCTGCTGCTAGGCTGAAATCCACCGAGAGAAATTAACATGGCCTACTGGAATGGAGATGGGCTGAGCTGGGGAATGAATGCTGGACTTGGGCTGAAGGTGAGGAAGCAGCAAGGAGCTGCTGGTGACGATTTGGGGAGCTTCGCTGGAGATGCTGCGGCTTCTGTTGAATGTTGAACGAAGATGCTGGTGGTGGCTGCCTCGATGATGCTGGGCGCAGAAAAGAAGCTGGCACCGAAGGGAGAAGCACTTATGGGACGTTGCTGCAGTGGGACTGAAACATGAGGGAGAGGGATGGACTGGCTTCGGTGGTTGATGGTGAAGACGCGTGGACGGCAGCGAGATGGAGGCAATTCGATGGTGGAGCAGGGCGTTGCTGCGGTCAACAACCGGCAGAGGAAATTGCATGGTTGACTGAGGTGTGGAGGTTGCTAGACAAGTGGCTTCGTGTGGATGAGATGGGCAGTTTCGGTGGAGGGGATGGCAGCTCAGCTTTGAAGAAAAAAAAGGAATGAAGAATAAACAAGGGCAGCTGGCGTCCAAGGGAAAGGAACGTACGGGTGGTCGGCGAAGAAGATGGAGGGTAGCTGGTTGGTGTGTTGGAGAAGTCACGGTGGGGCCCAAAAGTCAAGAATTTAGCCATTCAATTTAATGCTTGTCCCCCCCCACCCCCAAATACTTTCCAACAAGAATGTCAAAATTGCAGCCCCTTACCAAAATTTCAAATTTCACCACATAAGCTTCAATTTCCTCACTCAATTCTCCACATCGACGTCCGAATTCACCAAGTAAAATGCTCATAAAATTTCTATAAGTCCCCATCACCAAATAGCTTAGCTTGGAAGCCCAAATCTACCTTCAATACGGCCCGTTCAAATTTCCGTTAATTTCCAAATCGTCCAAAACGATTTTCCGTAAAAATCCCGAACTCTCCGAAAATTTTTCAAATTGTGAGTCAACATTCCTAAAAAAAATCGTGAAACGACAGAATTTTCAATTTCTTGATGCAATTGACCCGTGATCGATTTATCTTGAGTCACAATATACATCTTTGACACATTGATGACTCTCAGTTATCGTGAAAATCTCGAGATTTCAAATACGGACACCGGGTACAAAACTGACAGAAAAATCGGTCTAGTGTTGATCGACGAAAATTTTGCATTTAGGTGGAATCATCCACACACTAATCACGTATTTCAATCAAATCGATCTATCTCCGGTCTCTAATCGATTTTTGATGGTGCCGTAATATCCCTTACAGATCAACACGGTCGAGTAGTTGATTCTAAGTAGAATTCTCAAGTTTATTACGTTAAAATCCCTTAACGACTTCCCCATATAGTCTAGTTATCTCATGAGTGATCAGCTCAGAGAATAACACCATAAGCGCGTTGATGAAAGACCAGATTTATTTAATCGAAAACGAAATCTAGAAATTCAGGCTGTCACAAATAACATTTAAGGGGTGTTTAGTTTAATTTAATTAGGAATTAGGTAGTTAGTAAGATTATATTAGTGATTTAATTGGTTAATTATGCATGTTATGTGGTTAGATCAAACTATTTAAGGCCTAGATAGAATGTGCTATTTATCTAGAGTGGTTCGGGAATTTTCCAAACCCGTGTTGGTATTTAATTTAGCAATTATGGCCTAGGTGAGTATTTTTGGTATTTAAATTGATTTATTTAATTAATTTTAGTAATTATTTAATTATTAAATATTTTTCGAAATTAGACCGGCATAGCCGGTGACCAGAATTTCATGTTAATTGCAATGGTGTGGTTAATTTTTGCAATTGAGTGTTAAATTGTGCAAATTGAGTGTTGATTGGAATTGTGAGTATTTAATTCCAAAATTTGTGAATTTCAATATTTATTCAGAAAGTCTCGGGTGTCGGATCTTAACATCGAAAATGGTTTTATATACTATATAAAACAGTGGGAATTTAAATTGGAAAATATCAAATTTTCTGGTGTGAATTGACCATATACCCATACACGATTATTTTACCGTGTATTTTTAATACGAAGAAAATAGGCTATGTTCACCATTTTAATGGAGATATTTGAGTGCAATGCACGATGCCTTGGGCCATAATTGAGTGATCGTGTGTTGGTTAAGAGAACTCGTCCTGGGCTATTAAGCTAGACGTAACCCTTATATAGGACGCCCCTAGACAACGAGAAGCCGGTCGCAGTAGATTCTAGACACGTGCTCCTTCGGGAAAGCCGTCTAGGAAAGACGTAGCCGTGCTCAATGGTGTGAGACGTAACCTAGCAATGCCAGAAGACCACCGAACATAGAGTAGGCCGTGTTATATGCCGAGATTAAAACTAGGAACGCATGATTATATGAGTTGAACAAGCCAGATTATGGGACAAAATTGTGTGGCACGGTATGTAACGTGTCATAACGATTTGGCCCTATAATTAGGACCATTGTGCTTTGTTATAATTGATTATGGCGTTCCTATTGATGAGCTTATTTGCTGCTCATGCTTTCATGCTGTTTGTGATATGAATTGTGTGACATCCCAGATTTTCAACCCTGTTTTCTACTTAATAAATCGGGCATTTCATTGACGCGTCTATAGAGCTATTCTCAGAGCTGATCACTCTTGAGATAATTAGACTATCTGGGGAAGCCATTAAAGATTTTAAGGCAAATAGATTTGAGAATTCGACCAGAAATTGGCTGCTCGACCATGTTCATCTGTTGAGATCATTACAACACATACGTAAATTGATTAGAGATCAGAGATAGGTCAGTTTGATAGAGATATGTGGCTAATCGTGGGTGACACCACTAAATTGGAAAATTCTCGTCGGCCAGCACTAGATTGATTTCTCTATCGTTTTGGTACCCTGTATCCGTATTTGAATTCTCGGGATTTTCACGACAACCAAGAGTCGCCAATGTATCGAGTGAGTTCATTGTGACTCGAAAAAAATCAATCACGAGTCATTTGCACTGAAAAATTCCAAAAACTACCCAGTAGCCTAGGTCACGCTAAAAATGTGCTGAATGGAAATTAACCGCGAATTCAAGTCCGATTTCAGAAATTGAAGATCCTGTCATGTCACAATAAATTCTAGGAGTGTCAACTCAGTCATAGAAGATTTTTCTGACATCTGACACTTTTTGGGAAAAAGTCATCGCCGGGTCGTTTTTGTGCAGAAAAAGCCGAGGGTTGTTTTTTATGGCAAAATTGAAAAGCAAGATGGATATACGAGTGAGGAAAAATGATAAGATGATCGATGGATGACCAATTGAGTTTATCAAAGCTAATTGAGATTTAATCAAGTGAGGAATGGTGTCCAATTGAGAGAGTTGAGTGCCAAATTCGTATCTCCCCTAGGCCTAGTCTTTTTGGACCATTTCAAGGGTCCTAAGGCAAGTGATGTTGGCTGATTTTGAGCCAAGGGAATATGCATGGACTAGGATGAAACTTGATGGGCAAGTTGTGGAAAAAAATGGACCAAGGGTCCCTCCATCTCTCACTCATCTCTATCCTCTCTCTCTCTTTCTCATCACTCCACTGTCCAACCCTCCTCTCCTCTCCCTCTTGCTTTGTGCAAAACAAGCAAGGAAGAAGAGCCGGAGCAGCCCGCCTGGACGCCAGCCGTGCCACTCGCCGCCGTCCGCTCCACCGTGCATCGCCCGTGCATGTGCTGTTAGCCCCGTGTGCCGTCACCCCTTGGTCACCTCCCTCTCGCCCATCAGCTGCTATTCGGTTCTGTTGTAGCTCAGCCAAGGTTGTCCATAGCCGTTTCTTTGCCGGTAACCCTCCCTTTAGGCCCGGTTTGACCTAATCTTTCATTTTCGAGCAAGTCCCGCCTAAACCGAGTTGTTTTCTCTCCATTTCCAGCCAAAATAGCAAGTTTCGAAGTGGGTTTCCAGCAGGCTTGTGAGGCCATTTTGAGGTGTTTCCGTGCCTCGAACCCTAAGCCCGCTTTGGAGTTAAACGTCCCCCGCGACGTTCCTAATGTTTTAATCCGAGCGGATTGTTAAATGGGTGAGTTTAGCTCACTAATCCTTGCTTAGTTTGCTAATGATGCTTAAGGGTTGATTAGATTTAATTAATTGCAATTAGGTGGTTAGATTAATTTAGAATAATTTAATTAGTGACTTAATGATGCATGTTAAGCGTTTGATTCGTGTAATTAGCAAGTAGAGACGTACTTCTATTTATTGAATGCATCTCGGGATTTTTCCGATCCATTTTGGCATCCAAGTAGGCATTACGGGCCTAAATTGGATTTTTAGTATTTATTTATTAATTTTAGAAATTATTTATTTATTTATTTATTTTTCGGAAATTTGGCTGGGGTAGTCGACAACCGAAATTTTATGCTGATTGTCGTGGTGCTGTCCATTTATTTATTTGAGCTCTACGTTGTGTTGAATTGAATTGATTGTGCAATTTTAGGAATTATTCCTAAATTGATTGAAATTGAGAAATTGATTGGTAGATGGCCGAGTATGATTGTTTAGCACCAATAATGCTTTGATGGGCTATTAAGTGGAGAAGATGGTGAGAGTGAACTGAATATACTCTTGGCTAAGACCAATTGGGTACATTAATATCGGGTATGGTAAAGATGGGAAGGAAATAGTTAGTGCGTGGCTTTGTGATGAAGTATATCACCTTGGCGAAAACGACGCTCGAGAGCATGCACGTAAATTGTTTATATTGGCTCTGTGATTAAGTATATCACTCCGGCGAAAACGACGCCCGAGAGCATGTACGTAAATTGTTTATATAGGCTCTGTGATTAAATATATCACTTCAGCGAAAACGACGCCCGAGAGCATGCACATAAAATGTTTATATCACCTTGGCGAAAACGGCGACTTAGAAAATGCCCGTAGCTCAGTGATCGGTACATCCTCTTGGCGAAAACGACACCTTAGAGAATGCACGAAGTCGGTGATTAGTATGTCACCTTGGCGAAAACGGCGCCTTAGAGAATGTACGTAGTAAGGTGACTAGGTATATTATACTGGGAATTGTATAGTATGGATGGAAATGACCGAGGGATAGTCTGGCTGACATGTAATCGACTAAGTCGATTGATTAATACTTTGATATGATATCGTGAATTGATTGAATTGAAATGATCGGGAAATGGTCGGATTGACATGTAATCGACTAGGTCGATTTGATCGATGTTTCGATCTGTTGTGATTGTTGGGTGCCTATTTGAATTGTACTAACTTGCAGGTGGAATCTGAGGTCAAGATGAGTCCTCCGACCTGTGTGTGCATAGGCAGCCCATAATGTATTGGTTTACTAATCGGGTCTTAGGGGCTGGAACTCGCTAAGACGTTATCTCACTAGTTATTAAATAACCATTTCAGGCCCGTAGATGGCAGTACCTCTACCTCCTCCCATGTGTTTTGGTTTATCGGAGGAAATCATCGAACAGAAATTCCACACGCCGATGCCGAGGCACGTCGAAGGATTGGAGTACGTAATGGTGAAATCCATTATCTGGGTTGATGTGGGTAAACCCTAGAAGGTGCTCCATCAATACCGGGCATGATATCGATACTAAAGTGATGGGCGAAGGGTGGGCCTGATACCAGAATTTGAGGTGCCTAGGTATGCTTTGGAAGTAGTGTATGGAGAGGGCATTGTAGAACCTAGAGGTGGAGAGGTGATTGACCCGGTGACTCCCGATCTTGAAGGCCCAGTATCACCTGAGTATGTTGCGATAGGCTCTAGCGGGAGCGTGGAAGGAGGAGAGTTCATCGAGCAGGAAGAGAACCCAAATGAGGACTCAGCGAAGGACTGAAACCCCACCCCTGTTTTTAGACTTCGTTGTTGAACAAGCTTGAGTAGGACCGGACTTAGTAGTTGATCTTGTATATATTTGCATAATGAATTGCAATGTATATAAGTGTGTGGGTGTTTCCGGTTTCAAGTTTTTAATCCTACTATTCTATTCCATTGTTTTATTGTCTAAAGATTTTATTTTATGCTTCCGCATGCGCATATGAAATGAAAGGGTCGGCGATGCGTCCTAGGACGTCGCTATTAATCGACCAGGTGAGGGATGGGCACGCGTTTGAGGATCGGGGCGTGACAAATTGTGCTGACCTGCAGGGTGGATTTGAGACGAGTTGAGTCCCTAAGGTTGTGTGATTGTGTGGTTAGGACGCTTCTAGGCGTATTTCCCTCATAATCGGGATTTAGAGCGTGAACTCGTTGAGATTTATATCTCACCCCGTCGTGGGCTCAATTTTCAAGGCCATAGAGTGGTGGACCTAGAGCCGAGCTGAGGGAACCCGTGGTGTAGGTTAGATAGGACAGCCTCTTTTGGAGAGTCAATCTTTTGAAATCTTTTGGGAATAGACTTTTGTTTATAACTCAGTATGTTTATAAAAGCATGTTTGTTTATGAATCTATTGTCCTACTTTTCTATCCCGAGATGGTTACTATCAAGGGATTTATTATTCGCTTCCGCATGTACAATAAAATGAAAGGGTCGGCGACTCGTCTTAGGAAGTCGCAAAATTTTATCAATAAGAGAGGGATGGGCACACGCTCAAGGATCGGGGCGTGACACTTAGTCTAGGGACTAAATTGAACGCGCATCAAAAGTCCAGGAATCGTATTAAATAATTTAAAAGTTCATGGACGACATTATACATTGCGCTAAAGTTCATAGACCAAATTGAACAAATTAAAAGTTCAGGGTCTACATTAAATAAATTAAAAATTTATGGGCTACATTGCACATTGAGATAAAGTTCATGGACCATTTGTACCATTTTCACATAGATTCGCTTGTTGGACGATCTATTGAATGTTACTACAATTAAATAAGTTAGGTAGCACGGAGAAGGAGACAATCCAAATAATGTCATTACTTGGCATTATATTGAACGGCTTCTCCATATATGGCAATTTTATATTCCTTATCCGGCAATTCCAGAAAAAGAAAATTTATCCTGTTGCACCAAGGAACGAAAGTGGGGAAAAAAGAGAGGAAAGAATAGAGTGAATTTTTCGATTTTCATGCTGTAAGTCAAAGGAATGCTAGTGGCGGGCACTGCCAGCCCACTAATTTAATATTAGTACTTTCCTTTGTAGGGCAAATCACTGGGATGGTATAGCTTACCTAAACAAGAACAATCCAAAAATGAAAGAGAGAGAAAGAGCTTGGGAATTGGGAATAAAATGACAATGTGGCACCACTTGATCGAGATATCAACGAATTAAACAAAGTATATTAAGGCAAGACCCACAAATCATACAATCATTATGACCTGGGTTGAGACGACTTATAAACGGTGTTCTTAAGTCATGAAAGATAATATCGTTTCATTTTAGTGACGTGTTTGTCATATACTTTTGCGTGCAATGAGCCAGCTAAATACTATATCAGTCTCTAATGATAAATATATTTGTCCATCATGTAAAAGTTTATTTATTTATTTTTCATTTGAAAAGTCGTGATATTTCTATCCTGTGATGATAAGTTGATGCATTTTTTTCTCTTTTATTTGGCCTTACCTATTCAGAAATGCTAGGGAAATTTGTAAGAATTTGTATTAATGTGGATTCAGCATACAAAATGCATGTATTCATGTCGTTTTCTTTGTCTTTTTGCCAAATATTAATTTTTTTGGCATATAGACAATCCCTATGCACTTTCGCTAGATAAATGTCGCACGAATTTGGAATTTAACAACGTTTGACATAAAACGGAAGGAACCTTAGACAAAATGAAAATACAATATAGAACATATAAGGACAAACCAGACAGTTGGGTTTGACAGGTGGTGTAACGGATGCACACGATACTTTCTTCCTTTTGGCAATAGCCAGCATGTAACAACTCATTCAAATTTAGGGAGGTAAGAATGTCATGTAATATTGGAAAAAATATTTTAAAATATCATGAAAAAATATGTGAAACAAGTGGATGAGATTAGGAGTGAGCAGTTCCATGATCGATCCATGTTCCACTTAAAACCTGAAAGCCATCCTATTGGGATCGATTCTCTAATTTTTGGAACTTGAATCTATCTTGTATATCTTGGAGTGTGGAATCTACTCTATCAATCGACTCTAATGTCTATTCGTGAACCAACCAATTCCTCTTTATTTATTTTTTTTGGTCATGAAGAATATGAAACTCTTCTATTAGTAAACTAGATAAATGGTTGATTATGTTGCTCAAGTAAACCAAGCTGTGCTCAAATTACTTGTTAGTGTTACTATCGGTTCTCTGTTTTGGAATGGATATGTCATGAAATTTTTGCAGCATTTGCATTTCTCGTCTTTTTAGAGTTCGTGAGTTGGTTGGTGCTCTATCTAATTATCCTCTTCAAAGATTTTGCTGTTTCTGGTGTTGTCTTGGTATTGTTCACGGGCATTTTCATGAAGTATTACACATTCAAACTCATCAGAAAATTCTTAACGATTTGTGTAGGCATTTTTTTAGTTAATAGTTACCATAAAAATACCTTGTAGAATTGTTGAATATGCTGTGAGCATGAGGTTTGACATGTGTAATAGGTCGGTGTGGACTGGATCACACAACACTAGTTCCAAATATTTGAAGCCAAAAGCTAGACTGATTCCAAATTGAACCAGAAACCAAACAGGTTCTCATACCCAATTCCACTCGGGAACCATGCTCATTTTTAGATGATATATGAATAACAATGAACAAAAGGCAAGGCTGGTGTTGCGTGATCTTCGTTTATGTCCTATCACAATGGATAACAAATTAAAAGGAATTTCTTTGCATAAATACTAGGAAGGGAATGAAACTTAGCTAAGAAAATTTGCAACGTGAAAATGTTGAAAAATATGGTAGGAGCTACTCATTATCTCTAAACTCTAAAAGTCAAAGTTTCCTTGGATTTGATGCATTTTCCGTGTGCACTTTCCAAGAATGAATTGAACAAAAATATACCTTTTAAGAGTACCAACAAAGGGAAAATTCCAAATAAGAACCCAAAATGATCTCATTTTTTTTTTAAATAAGAGCTTGAAGTGGACATTATTTCAAATAAATTCCCGAAGTGGTTATGGCTGTTTCAAATAAAGACCTATTCTCGTCAACTTGCCAGCTAGCAAAATATTCCGGTTAATCAAGGATATTTTCGTTAAAACCCAAGTTAAATTTAAATTAATTAGAATGAAAATCTAAAAAAAAAAAAAAAAAAGAGGAAAAACATAGGCGGGAGGGCCTGCCTGTGTTTTCCTTTTTCTTAGTTTTTTTATGAAAAGAAAAAAATTAAAAAAATTTAAAATTTAAAAATTTTAAAAGAAGAAATTGCCATTTACAACGGGTGAATTCAAGCCATTCTTTAAGATTGATATGGACACTTTAGGCTCTTATTTGAGAAAATGAGGGCACTTTGTGCCCTTATTTAAAAAAATGTCCACTTTATGCCCTTATTTAGAATTTTCCCTACCAACAAATCATGAATCTGCCCTACAAAAAGGCATCAACTTTAAGGCTTGGGATAAATATACAGGAACTTTTTAAATGGTTCAAGAAAATGCACGGATAGACCAATAGAGGAAAAGGCATGGACTTTTGGGTTTGGTACAAATCTAGCGGAAGTCTCTTAACACCTTTAAAAACCAGGAATATTACCCAAAATGAGCTCGAAGTTTCCTTCGTAACTCCCGAAACTTCTTCGTAGTGGCCTTGTTAGATGTCTCATTTCATAGGGAACCTCAAAGTGGCTCTATTTCATTATATTCCATGAGATTCATAGTTGCATTACTTATAGCTTATTTGTTCATAGACAAAGCTGATTTGGAATTGTTTTTTATTCCAAGGCATAACCTGTGTCCATGCACTTCATATACGCCTGGAGTTCGCTCCCAAAAATATAGCCATCCCTACCCCCTCACGTCAATCCCACAAGCCTCTTATCCATTCTTGTTCGACTGGAGGGGACACCAAAGACCTCTGCTCTTCCATCCCTTGGATAGATAGAGAGGGAGGGCAAAGCTTTTTGGTTTTTTCATGTTGTCAAAGAGTTGAACAATGAAAATAGATGGCGAATGCCTGATCAAATTGACCGGGTCACGTGGGAACAAGGTTCAGATACGCTCCCCTAACTGTGTTTGCTATATAAATTCTTAGGCTGTGTTTGGTCATTTGGATGTTTAGTCAAGATAGGATTACGTATGATAGGATGATAAATTTAGGAATTTTGTAATATTCTATTCACTAGGTGAACCGCAATAATAATGTCGGACACTTTTATATTTTATTTGGCCTATTGTTTAGTATAAATGTCAAATGTCATATCAATACGAATAAAACTAAATATGCACAAACGGAGATGGTAAAAATATTTTGTGATTAACTATTAAAAAAACTACAAATGCATAAACGGGGGTAACCTCCATCAATCAATCCATGATTAACTAATGATCTAAATATTAAATAACAAATGAGCTATAGCTTTCCAGAGCCACAGTTTCGACTATGACGAGAAACGTAAACAAGCTCCAACAACATTGATGAGTTAAATTAGGAAGTGAATGCCAAATCTAGTAAGAGAGAGAAGACATGATCATTCTCCTTCCAAAACTTTGAGAAGTATAGTGTTTCGACTCTCTCGTAACTTCGTGAAACTTCAAAGTGAATTACAAACCTATGGAGGAAAATGAGCTTTGATTTTCTTGTTGCTTTCGTGGACTTTTGACGTGAACTAGAGAGTTACAAGGGAAAAGAGCTCCAACTTTCTCACTATTTTTGTGGAGCTTTAACGGGAACTAAAGAACTATGGATGAGTCGTGAAGTTTCAACATGAACTAGAGATACAGAGAAAAATGAGACGGAGAGGGTAGGGTTTTGTTTTAGAAAACGCATTGCCATTATCATTCGAGAATTAAAATAAAAAATCCTTTTAATTTTAAATTTGTTCATTTAAAACATTAGTCCTTCTACTTCATTTTTGTTTGTTTATTTTTTTACTAGTTTCCTCTCTTTTTTTATTTATTTTTTTATATCGGTCCATCATTCCTTAATCAAAATTGTATTAAATAATTTATTATGCTAACATACCTAAATTTTTTAATAAATATACTAAATATAATATATATTATAGAATAGAAAGAAATTTAATTATATAAATAAATAAAAACGAAAATTGTTCTTCTTTTTTGTTATCATAAATTTTCTTTTTATATTTAGCTTTCAATTATTATTTTAATTTTATTAATTTAGGAAATTTGTTATTCAAGAAAAATAGTTATTATACTATGGATATTATAAATTCTATTTACCTTTATCCGACCTTCCTCATGAGATACTTTTATCTAGCTTATATCCCTTTATATACAACCTTATCTTATTTTGGGGGACCAAATACAAATTAGGATAAAATTTATATTATTTTAATTTTTATCTTGACTATCAAACGTAGCCTAAAAAGGATTAGATAGAAGACTTTGTTTCTTCCTTTAATGATGTTTGGAATATAAGTTCTTAATTTGTGGTTGGTATTGCCAGTCTACTAATTTAATATGGGAACTTCCCATTGTAAGGCAAATGAGGGGGTTGGGACTAATTTACCTAAATAACTAATTTACCTAAATAAGAACAATCCAATAGTGAAAAGTACAAAGAGAGTTTGGGAAAAGGGAAAAAGTGACAATGTGGCACAAAATTGAAACTTGATCCAGATATAAATGAATTAAACAAAAGATCTCAAAGCAAGACATTTCATAGGTCTATAAATCATAAAATTAACCGGGATTGAGACAACTCAGGAATGGTGTCCTTTTTTAATCGTGAGGAACAATGTCATTTCATCTTCCTGATGTGTTTATTGTTCACTTTCGAGTGCTATTAGCCACATTAAATTTTACATCTGTCTTATGATTGGGAAACTTAACCATGGATATTTTTTTTCACCAACTAAAAGTTTATACATCTTTTTGTGTCATTTGAAAAGTTATCATCGAATCAAACCTATGACATCATACTCATTTATTTCGTCTCCGATTTTTTTGTGAAAAACGGCTTAAGATACCGTTGACGGCATAAACTCCCATTACTTTTAAAAATAGCTCCAGAGAAATCACTCTTTGCGAATAGGGACGCCAATTTTGTTTATTCTTCAATCTCGATAACGATTGGAGACACCTTCCTGTATTAGATCTGATATAAGTTATGTGGTCCCACATTTTATCGAACATGATGCGGTAAAGGGCTTGGTCAAAGAGATAACGTGCAATGTTAAGAGGGACAACTCGTTTCAAATCTTCACAATCAGTAAAAAGATGAGCTTTAGATCATCAAAACAGATTTGACACTGATCGACTTCCACACAAGCGCGTCTGTAGATTTCGTACTTTATTTATCTCAAGAAATAGCCGAGAACAGAGCACGTTCAAATCGATCAAGAGAAGGATGTTTACACGTAGTGGTTTCCGGCCGAACACGAGCAAAGTGACCACCAGAGAAAGTTTCTAAGAATGGAATCAGTGATAGAGACAACGGAAGCTGCAATTCAAGCTCCTCGTGAAATGTGCCCGAGTACAGGGTAGAAGAGAGTTTGTCAAAATATGTCTAAACTTTGAGCCAATGAACGAAGGCGACCCAAGATAAATTAACGTAAAGTCCGAAAGTTGAATATTTGTTGTCTTCCACCATGGAAATCTAAATTTTCTGTTCAGCATTGGAGTCTAAAGCGATACTTTCAACATAAAAAGGAAAGTCAATATTGAGTCCAAGTCGGAAGAGGAAACAAATTTCCTTTTTCAATTCATAATATTCAATGAGAGCGTTCTGAGGGCGTTTGCTTTTCTGACGGGCAGAGCGCATATATATTTAAATATGTACTCGTGGGCTGCTCACAAATAATTGGTGAAGCGACTTTGACCGAGTGCTTGGTGTGGGTTTTCTATTGATTTTCTTCGTAAAATTACACTAACAATTTTAGTATTGTTAAAGCCAATTAAATTTTGGGATAAGATTTGTGAATTCCTTTGAGATTGAGAGATTAATCGTGTAAAATAGTGGGGTTAAATTCTGTCTGAATTTATTGGATGTAATTAAGAGTTAGGAAATACTGAAGTTATTTGATTGATTCGTGTAATTGTAATATTTGTTATATCACTTAATGTATAATAGCATTCTTTGCTGTCCACATGGATGTAGGTCACTTCGATTGAATCACGTAAACTGGCATCCAATTTATTTTCTTATTCTATTTAATTGTTGTTTGATTGCTTGTTTTTTTGCAACAATTTGGTATAAGCATTAGACTTAATTGAGCTAAGCAAATTGATGGAGATGATGCAAAAACAGTGAGAATGGACAATTTGATGGGAGGATGTTAGTTTCTAGAAGATGTAGATTGAGGATTACCAATACCAAAGAAATCTGCACTTACTTCTATTTGGGAAGTTGATGAAGCAAGCTAATTGAGAATCATTGGACACACAAGCTTTGGATGTTAGTCGGTTGACGTTAGCTCGTAATGTTGCGTTTAACATCATTAAAAAGAAGACTACCGTGGGCTGATGAAGGCTCTATTAGACATACGAGAAGCCCTTTTCGATTAACAAGGTCTATTTGATACAATGCCTATTTAACTTAAAGATGGGCGATCGTGCATTAATTGCTTATTATATAAATGAATTCAATGTGATTGTTAGTTAGTTGAGTTCAGTTGATATTAACTTTGATGATGAGGTGTGTGTTTTGATTCTATTATCTTAATTGCTTAATAGTTGGAATACTATTGTCACTGTCGTTAGTAATCTCTCTAGGCCAAGAAGCTCGACATTTGATGAGGTTCATGACTTGCTTCCGAGTGAAGATATTCGTAGGAGAGAATCTAATGAACCTACATATACTATTTTAGTAGGTGAAAGTAGAGGAACAACTAGTAATTGTATTTATAGAAGTAATATAAATTTGATCCTATGTAGTCAATCTACAATTGGTGGTGTCATCTATTGGAGTTATGGCAAGAAGGGATTGCCTTAAGCTGAAGAATGAGAAGGGCAAGGGAATTAGAGTTTAATCTACAAATAATGTTGTGATTGTAGCTTACTATAATTCAAATAATATTGATTATGTCTTATCTATCATAGGATATTCGTCATTTGATAGATATATTATGGATTCTACTTGTTCGTTTCATGCTACACCAAATAAAGGTTGGTTTTTTACTTATTAATGCATAAACAATGATAAAGTGTAGTTGGGAAAGTGCAATGTTGTGGGTGTTTGTGATGTTAGAATCAGAATGAACGATGGTATCATAAAGACATTGATTGGAGTAATGCATGTCCCATAATTGAAAAATAATTAGATTTCTTGAAGTGCCTTAGATTCAATGGTGATTATCTTCTGGAAGGTGAAGTTCTAACAGTTGTTCGAGGTACCCCGGTGATAATTAAAAAAATCAAGCCAAATGGCCTACATGAGCTTTAAGGTGAGAGTGATGGATTTCGCCATAGAAAAGTTATATGCATCTGTTCGAGAGTCTAAATTGTTGCTTGATGCATTTGGGACACATTGGCGAGAGAAGCCTGAAGGTTTTGAGTGAAAGGAATCTGTGTGATTATGTGTCTAATGAATTGAATGTATACAAGTGCGGTGACTCAGACAATTGGGAGAAAGTGCGTATTAATACAATCATCAGAGAAATTGCAGAAATTGCAAAGTTGATTCACTTGAATATTTGGAGGCTATCATAATTTCCTTTGAGGAAGGGTGTGATTGTGTTTAGGCACAAGTATGATGCTATTGTTATGATTGGACAATTGAGAGCTTTGATAGAAAAGGATACAGAAAAGACAATTAAGTATGTACGAACTGATCGTAGAGTTTTGCTTGGTGTGTCAAACAAATGTTACATAAGGGTTGAGAATGCGACATAGATCCTCATAAAGGGATTTCTGAGGTCAAACTTGCGGTTTACCGATTTGACATTTGTTTCTGACTTTTGGCAGGAGTTCCACATGTGGCTCTTCCTCATGGGCGGCAGCATGAGATCCAGAGGGATAAGTACGTCTTATTTCATCAATTCGCACTACGTTTCAATGCCAGGAACCGGAGTGTCTTTAGTCTATCGTCCGATTCCAACGGCGATATTTCTTCACCGTAGCTTTATGACAACGATCCAGCGGCAGGCCTCACGGTGCTATGGACTCTGTCAGTGGCTTTCTTTGCCTGCAACAATGCCAAATGTCAAGCACCAACCATATATCGGATAGTACTTTACATGGTAAAAACGTTCCATTTATCGATTCACTGTAACTTACCTCTTTCTCCCAATCGGTACATCCTGTTAGGATCGCAAGTAACAATGCTTGCGCAAAGAGTGCAACTATAATCCCCGTCCAGAGGCCCTACAGCTCGATAAGAAGAAAAAGCAATTATAGGAATATCGGATTGATTACCAGTTACGATGAAAGGAAAGGACGTTTTGCAGCAGAATGGTAAGGTAAATACCTTTCCACCAAAGTGACAGACAAAAGCTAGGAATACGGCCACTGGAATACCCAGCAAATAGTAGGCACCCAAATTGATGACGGCTCCAATCTTTTGCCATCCACATCCTCTTGCAATGCCTTAAAAAAATGTAACATTATATAGCATAAAAAAACTCGAAGTACAAATCGGCTTTAACTTGAACATATTTGAGATTTGACACATTCTCCATCTGCCCTCCCTAATTGTCAGAATAAGTTGTTAAAGTTAAACTAGGTCAGGTGCACCATTAAACTGTAATTATAAGCAAACTTCGTGCATACCGGAAAGCACGGACTGAATGCCATCGATAAGATGGGAAGTTGCGACTAGTACCAACATATCTCCCACATAGTTCACTATTTCTTCTTCTGTACTATAGAGGTAGCCCCACGCCCTTCGACAGAAGATCATGAGAATACCAGCAAGCAAGCCTTCCGTGGCGACCATCATTAAGGAAACATAAATTGCCAAACGAGCTGCTCGTGGTCTTCCAGCACCCAATTCATTTGAAACTCTCGTGCTGCCAACAATAAGGCCAAGAAAGGGTGAGACTGTGGAATAGCTACATCGTCTGCAGGATCCACTGAATTAAATAAAGGTTAACCAGTTAAGATTACCTTATTGAACCACTGAGTCCTAGAGGTATCATGTAAACCAAGGAGCAGGTATTCAGGCTGAAACAAGCACAGGATACTAAGTTCACATTGTTTGAAAATGATAACAACTGGTGCCAAGAGGTTAGCAACTTTTTTTGCCTCTTGTTGACACAAAGTACTGATGCACCTGATTGAGAGGATTGATGTTTCGAGTTTTGGGTTGGGAAGAAGTCCTGATAATAAGACCATCATTTCAAAGGACCAAGTCTCGAAGCTGTTGCAGGCAAAGAACCAAACAAAAACATCATGATTGCTTCGAGCTACAGAATCATGAAGACCCATGTCGATATTGTACAAGGAATAGTGTCAGAGTCAATTAATAAAGAAAATGTATCCCTTCGAAGTCGTAAAAATCACATCCTGAACATAAACTAGAATAAAAAGGTTGACAGCCCATTGATGATTCCGAAAAAAGAATTATGACCATCATTTGTTTCGTATACTGTCCCGCAAGTTTTTTATCTTTTATAATATAGTTTATGCCAAAAGTGAACTAGGAGAAGCATAAAAGCTAGAGAATTACCAGTTCATGACAGCAGAAGGAATTGCTAATTTCAGAAATTCAGGAATCCCATGAAAGGCCTCCTTGGAGAAACCAGTCCAAGTTCTTTTGCAAGACGGTGAAATTCTAACATATATTGCCAGTAACAGCACGTTTATCCAGTACGAGATAGCATTTGCCAAAGCAGCGCCTTTGTTTCCGAGTCCTGACTTGAACACCAGAAACCAACATATGAAAATAGGCAGAAATGTGTTGGTTCCTGAACTGATCATCATTGGAATGACATTGTTCTGCGTCTGCAGAAACCTTATCTGGCACTGCAGAAGCGCAAATGCGAAAATGCTAGGGATCATGAACCGAGCGTAGGATCCTGCCTCCGCTGATATCTGAGGATCTTGCTTGAAGAATAGAAGGATTTGGCCAGTGTTGGCCCAAATGATAGCTAGTGGAATGCTAGCCAATAGGAGAACTATCATGGCCCTCTGCTTGTGGATACCAAGCATGTGGTATTGCTTAGCTCCATAAGACTGACCGCAAAATGTATCCAATGCACTTGCCATTCCTGTCTCTCATGGACCAAGCATCTATAAGATGGTGGTTGGAGCAAATTAGACGTCCCAAAATGAAATTCAAGAAGTTTGTCACTATATCTTAGGAACCCAAATGAGGTTGCTAGGAGCATTAGGAGTGTGTGGCCATATTTCACTCAACTTATATCTGTTTCAGGAATCTGAACAAGGAAATTCTTTCATCTATTTCATTTTCGGACTAGGATCCCCAACAATCTTTTCTTAAGTGCAGTTAACAATTGTGCTGATTTGTGGCAAACACCAACGTTAAGTTTCCAATCTTGACATTGCTAAATCTAGCTAGAAGGGAGAAAATCACACATTTAGCACACTGAGCTTATTGAGAGATAATATATTCAGTAGATCAATCTTTGTCAAACTGCAATAATCTGAAAATGAGCTAAGGTTAATACTTGGAAAGCAGGCCCGCACGCAGTCTTAATTGATCCAACAGTTGCTAAACTCTGTTTATTCAACAGGAAAAAGAACTCCTATAATCATGTCAATAATAGAAGTGGCACTATACATCTTTCAAGATAAATAATATGCTGGAAGAAAACTTTTATAGAAGTGACATAGATGCTACTTTCCCTCTTAATTGGTTTATCTCAAGATTAAAAGAGGAAGAATTGTCGGGTCTTACCAACATGCTAAAGCCAGTCACAGAAGCGAATGACGTGGCCATGGAAGCCCCGGAAAGCGCTAGCTCTCCAAGATGACCCACAAACATCACCGAGATCACCTGCAAACAATATATCATCAGGTTCACCGATACCAATGGCCCAGCCAATGACAGTTGCTGCTTCATTTCCGAGAAAATCTCGTCTTTCTTGAATCCATTCCCCGATGTGGATGCCGCCTTCTCCTGGGGAACTGTTAACAGGAGTGACTCCAAATGCTGTTTCTGCTCTTCCACATCCATTGATTGCTTCCTCTGTGCTTTTAGGCTGAGTGAGCGAAGCAGAGGGAAAAAAACAGGGCAATAGCTTTTTAGATATCGTAGAGATTCTCTTAGCAGAAAACGACCAAGTAAATGGTATGCTTATCTTCTCGCGTGTTTGGTAAAGTAGAATTTGACAGACTTTGTCGCGTTAGATTTCTTTCGAGCATTAAATATCTCAAGCGTCTCTTTAATCTACGTGTGAGGGCTGTAAATGCTACTAAAGTGAACCGAGACAACCAGAAGACCCCAGCGAATGAGACAACTTGTGTCCTTTTCAAAAATATAGTTGGAAAAGCAGCATTCCTTTTTATTTTGCTTGAACTAGAATATGAAAGTCCACGTAGATATCGAGCTTTAATATTCGATCTTCAATTACTCTCTTGATTTTCCAATCTATGATACACTGAATGTAACCATTGGAGTTTAAGAAAGAAACAGAAAACGACAGGCTTGTCAACAAGGTTGGGCTAGAAAAACGGTAGAAAAGTTGGGTTGTGGAGAGTAAAATGGAAATTCGTAGGGACTGCTCAAGGGATATATTTGACCTTCAAAAAGACTTTGTTTTGTGAAGAAATGAAAAGAAATCAACCATTGGAGGACCTATGGACTTTATGGACAGAATTAAAGGGCTTTTGGCCTTCAAATTGGATTGAAATGTGAAGAAAAGAAAAGAAATTCGTATGGGTTGTGTGCAGGGGAATGTTGGGCACCAAAATGAAGTCAATTGGTGAAGAAAAGAGGGAAAAATAGCCATTGGTTCATGATTTGACAAAATTGGGCAGAAGACTTTGGGGTTCTTTCATCATTCCTTTGATATTTTCTCTTGCTCCTCATTGATTCCTTGGTTGACATTTTGGGTTCCTTGTCCCCCTTCTCTCTCCCATTTCTCTTTCTTCATTCACGCACGAACCCCCATCAGCCGACTTCCCCCTCTGCCATTTTCCCCTTCATCTTTTTCCCACGATTATTCCTCACGTATCTCCCTCCCACTCACCTTCTTTCATTCATTTCTTCCTTCTGCACATCACCGCCAACAGCCCCCATTCCCCCACGTCCACCCACTTCCTCACCAACTCCATTTTTTCACCAGCCCATTATCTCATCAGCCCAACACCCTCACAGCAGCTAGAGCTGGCAAAATTGGTCACAAACCCATATTATGACCCATTTTCAGTTAAATGGGTCATATATGAGTCAAGTGAAAATTAAATATGGATCATAAATGGGTTCGAGAAAGTAAAATAGGCCAGATTGTGAGCAAAGCAAAAAAAAAAAAATTGATCTAAATGGGTTATTAAGAAATCCACTTTAAGTTTAAACCCATGGCATTTTTTAACATTATAAAAATATTTTTTTATTATAAAAAATTGAAATTATAATTATTTTTCATATTTCAATTATTTTTCTTTTTCTTTTTCTTTCTTTTCTAAATGGGTTATTTTATTGAAATTCTAATTATTTTTCATATTTCAATTATTTTTCTTTTTTTCTTTTTCTTTTTCTTTCTTTTTCTTTAGTCCTTAGCCGGCAGCTGGCGGGCAACAGGCCGAGCGAGGTTCGAGCTCGCCGGCGTTGGGCGGGGCTTGATCTCGTCGATTTGGCAAGACTCGAGGCCTTACCGGCGAGATCGAGCCCTGCCGAATCCGGCGAGACTCGAGCTCGCCGGTGTCGGGTGGGCCAAGCCTCGTGGGATCGGCGAGATCGAGGCCTCGCGACACTAGCAAGCTCGAGTCTCGCCAACAACCGGGCGAGGCTCGAGCTCGCCGACATCGAGCGAGGCCTCGGTCTCGCCGGATCGGCGAGATCGAGCCTCGCTCGACTTCGGCGAGCTCGAGCCTCGCCGAGGCTTGTTGGCGAGACTCGAGCTTGCTAGTCTCGCCAAGATCGGCGACCTCGATCTCGCTTGTGGCCAATCGCTGGCCGTCGTCGTGGCCGACGGCCGACCGAAGAAGAAGAAAAGAGAAAAGAGAAAAAGAAAAATAATTATTAAAAATTATATTTAAAAATTAAAAATTCGATTTTTTTTTAAATATTTTAAAAAGAATTATAAAAATTTTGCATTAAATTTGTATTGCATAAAAATTGTTAAAAAATTTGTATTACATAAAAATGTTTTAACAATACTTTTTTTTTATAAAAAAATCATAAAAATGAGCTTTTTAGGTTTAATTAAAAAAATTTCATGTTACGGTTTTTAGTTATTCAATGATTTGTTCACTTCAAATAAGATAAGCATGTGCATAGTTTAATTTTTTATAAATATTTCAATTTATAGGTTTTTTTAACTTTTTTTTTATTTTATTTACTATTTTTAATTTAATTTGAAGTTTTAATCCAATTAGCATATAGTAGAAGTGAGTTTTCCTAGAATATTAATAGGTTTTAGCAATACAGGTCAGGTCGGGTATGGGTCGAGCACGGGTCGGGTTGGGTATGGGTTACTTGATTTACACTACAAGAATATGGGTCAAAATGGGTTAAATGGGTCAAATATGGGTCGACCCATTTTCGACCCGACCCACCCATTTGCCACCTCTAACAGCAGCTTCACTAGCGCCACCTCCAGCTTTCCCTTTTATTTTTGCTGCCTCAACTCCACGTCTGCCATCCTCTTCATGCCAACGTCCAGCTGCCTACTCCTCACGCCTGTAGCTCGCTTCACCGCCCCTTAGCGTCCAGTAGCTGCTGTCCCGACCATCAACACTCGGTGCCTGAATCTCCTCCGCAACTCAGTCTAAGCCAAGCCGAAACCAGCAGCTCCAAAACACAGCAAAAGCAGAACCAGTTCCCAACTCAAGTTGTGAGCTTGCGAGGTGTTTTTCGGCCTCTTCCGGGCCTCCCTTGGAGCTGTCGTAGTCACGGGTCTTCACTGCTTTCGTGTCGCCGTCACTGTGAACCCGTTTGATCGCTAATCCGGTGAGTTAACTCCATAATCATTGATTTGTTGTTAATTACACTTAAGATGTTAAATTAGTGTTCATTTGCTTAGTTAGATTAGTACTAAGTAAGATTAGTCTTAAGATAGATTAGTGCTAATCTATAATGGTTACATTAGTCTTAATATGGATTAGTGTTAATCTAATTGGTGAGATTAGCACTAATGAAGGCGGATTAACCCAATTTGCTGGATTTCTCCTGGATATGGTTTCTGGACCCTCGCCGTTTGCCATTTTTTTATATCGAAATGGGTTGCGAATTTGAGGTTAATTCCTTTTGAGGAATTTTTTTATATATTTTCAGCTATGACATATATTTTACTCAAGATTTTAGAAATTTAAAAGTATGAGATTTAAGCTCCATCATTTGCAAACAGAATCTCGGACTATGCTGGAATTTGTGACCTTTTGGGATTCTAGGGATTTTTATTAACTCTTAGGGTTTGAATTTCAAAATGGTTTCTTCATAAAATTTGTTTGTCACATATTTTAGTTTAACATACTCAAATTTCAGATCAAACGGATAAGTTTTGGGTCTTGAATCAAACTGATTTAGGAAAATAGACTTTTTGGAAACGGACACAATTTTTTGTACTGGATTGAGCGATTTTTTGGGCTTAATCTAGAAAGATCCGGGTTAAGGTGTCTTCATAAAAAAAAAAAATTTTACGTGCCCTTTACAATATATTCAAATTTGAGAATTTTTTGAACTTGTTTGATTAAGATTATGGATTTAAACTCGGAGACGTGCGAGTGGACCATTTCTGCCGATTAGGGCCGGTTATGATTTTGTGCATATTTGATGATATGGTTGGTTTGTGACATGTTTGGAACTTGTGCATGATGATGTGTGAATGGTTGTGCCATGTTGATGGTTTATGGTCATGGCAAAAGATGGTTGTTGAAGGGCGATATGTGATTACGTGAGGACTATTGAAAAATGAGGTGATGTGCTGAGGCAATCACATGTGTTGTGTGGGAGAAACCAAATTGGTGGTGATCTGAAAAAGGACTAAGTGCTACACGATAACATAATTTCGTGTGAGCCACCTCTAGAATCTTGTACCGTTGTTTATTGTAGTCAAGGGCTAAGTGTTATATGGTGAACTGAGTCACATGGGAGCCACATCTAAAACTTTGCAATACTGTCTTGTATAGTCGAGGGCTAAGTACTACATGACAGCGTGACTTCATGGGAGCCACCTCTAGAACCTTATACTAGTACTGTATGTGGAAAAGGACTAAATGCTACACGATAACGGAACTTTGTGTGAGTCACCTCTAGAACCTCGAGCTATCACTGATTATGGTCAGGGACTAAGTGTTACACGATAGCATGACTTCGTGTGAGTCACTTCTAGATTCTTGTTAGGGGTGAGCATCGGTTCAAGGTCAACCCTAGACCGACCCAACCCTGCCGGTCTTGGTTCGGTTCCCAGGGAGACTAAGTCGGTCCTTGGTCCTAGAATTCCTGGACCAGCACTATGCGGGTCGGTCCTCGGTCTTGAGAATTCCGAGTCAGTCCAACCCAAACCAACCCTAACTATATATATAATTGTTTTATATAGAGAAAACCTTAAAATAAACGGCGTTAATGACATTAAACAGCTCTTTAGTGAGGAGTTCAAGTAATTTTACATTGCTCTTTAATAACTTAGGTTTTTAATGTCTTTTATGGCATCAATAATCATAATTTACAAATGAGGAAAATGTTTTTGTGAGGAGTCCTCATGGCGTCCAAAAAGGCACCTTATGACATCCTCCTCTAGTATTCGTTCTCTTCTATCTTATTTGTCCTCTTAGTCTTCAATTTTCCAAAATCGAAAGAAACAATTTCTCCACTCACCACTCAACACTCGCCTCGCTCCCTTTGGGTCACTCATGTCGCTCGCCGCTCGATGCTCACTTGGCTTATTGCTCCCCGCTTGACATTCGATGCTCATTCTGTTCGACGCTCACCCCACTTGACCCTAATTACTTGCCTTTCTTAGCTGACCTCACTCATCATCAAACCCATTGGGTCGATACGATCCTTGGTTGCCCTTTCAAAGAGAACAAAAAATGAAATAAAAAATTATTAGTTGGTCCTAAGTTGACCTTGAAACCGGACTGAACCCATTAAGTCAGTCCGGTCCTCAATCGCTTTTTTAAGGAGTACAAAAAATAAAATAAAAAATTATCGGTTGGTCCCTAGTTGACCCTGGAATTGGACCGAACCCACTGGGTCGGTCCGGTCCTTGGTCTCAAGCTCAATAGAGTCAGTTCTCGGTCCCAAAAATTGAATAACAGTACTGTGTGGGTTGGTCCTAGGGTCAGGGGTGGACCGGCCCAACCTGAACTATGCTCACCCCTAATTCTTGTATTGTTGCTGATTGTGGTCACAGACTAAGTGTCACATGATAACGGAACTTCGTGAGGGTCACCTCTAGAACCTTGAGTTAGAATATGGAGTTTGGATATTGAGAGTGAATATCGGGTGTGGGTTGAACCACCGATATGAGTTACCCGCACCTGATTATGGGATGAAATTGTGGGACACAGAATAGGACGTGTCATAACGATTTGGCCTTATAATCGGGACTTCTGTGAATATTTGATGAGTGAATCGATGTGTTCCAATTCTTGAATGCATTTGCTATATACATAAGTGTTTATGAGGTGTACTAATATGCAAGAAAGTGTTGAGGCGAGATAAGTTCTGAGTGGTGCATGTTTTGGACGCCTCTGAGTGAATTATCGTCCTAATCGGGATTTAGAGTGTTGACTCACTGAGATTTATTCTCACCCGATCATGGTTTACAATTTTTCAGGTCTCTAGAATAGAGGATCCGGGGTCCGAGGTGGAAGGGTCTGAAGTTTAGGTGGCCTGGTAGTTTCTTTTGAGACGAGACTCATGTGTATAGATTGGTAGGACCGACTTGTTATGTTTATAAAGTTTGATTCGTGAAAAATGGTTGTCCTGCTTTTACTATCCCATGTTTGTTGTTGTCAGGGGGTTTGTTTAATTCATTTCCACATGTGCATAAAATAAAAAGAGTCGGCGACGTATCCTGGGAACGTTGCAAATTTTAGTCGACCGCCGAGGGGTGTGTGTGCGCCCAGGGTTCGAGGCGTGACAAGTGTTGGTGATGTTAGCATCAAAATGCATGATGATATTATGAAGATATAAATTCGAGTGAGGCATGTTCTAGAGTTGAAGAATAACTTTGCTTTGGATTCAATCCAAGTATTGATATACTTTAGAAAGTTGTTCGATATGCTTTAGTGATAATGAAAAAAATCAAGTTCTTTTAAGTGCTTTGGATTCAATTAGGTATCAATATACTTCAGAAGGTTGTTCGATGTTCTTTCATGATAATGAAAAAAAAAATCAAGCACAATGACTTGTAGGAGCTTCAAGACGAGATAGTGACAGATTTCGCCGCAAAGACATCATATCCATCTATTCAAGAGTTTGAATTTTGGTTTATGCATTTGGGACATATTGGTGAGAGAAGCCCGAAGTTTCTAAATGAGAAGAATCTACTGTATGATTTTGTGATTAATGAACTAATTATGCAAATGCTATAGTTAAACAAACAGTGGAAAGTGCAATTTAAAACAATTATTAGAGAAATCACAGAGATTGCGAAGTTGATTCATTTGGATGTTCATAGGCTATCATGATTTCCCTTAAGGAAGAGTGTTATATCTGTGCTAATGTTTGTGGATGACTACTCCAAGAGGACGTGGACGTTTATGCTTAGGCACAAGTATGATGCTATTGTCAAGATCAAGCAATTGAGATATTTGATTGAAAAGGAAACAAGGAAGACGTTCAATCATATGTAGCTTGACAATAGTATGGAGTTCTACATGGAACTATAAAACAAATTTTGCATAAAGGAAGATATGGTGAGACATTGTACCAATGCCAATGAATCATGACATGTTGTAGAGTTGATGAGCACATTGTTATTAGAGGCGGTCCATAAAATGCTTTATAATGCTAATAGAGGTAGGGGATATCTATCATATACATAGCACAACAAGCTATCTAGTAAATAGATCCTCATTGACTGTGATTATATGTTGGACTCTCAAAGAGGTTTAGTTAGGTAATGTTATAGTTTATTATGTTCTTAGAATGTTTGGTTACCCATAATATTTTCAAGTGAGTGATGGTAAACTCGATAGGAGGTTAAGAAAGTGCATGTTTTTAGGCTATGTATAAGGTGAGCGAGTTTATCGATTATAGTGCCCGAAATTAAATTCACTTATTATCAACAAAGAAATTACATTTGACAAATCTCTAGTATTTATGGATAAGGCTGATTATAGCAGTGTTAATGCGAATCTAGATGGTGTTTAGTTCAAAGTGGAGGTGCAATGAGAAACTATTGAGGTAACGCGTATTAGTGAAATAGTTGACATAGTGCTTATAGCTAGTTGGAGCCTATAAAGCTAATGGTTACTAAGATGCGTGTCAGATCTCCTCACAAATATGGATGCAACAATAGTTTTTCTTTATTTGTGATAAATAAGGTTGTCTCGAAAAATCCTTATGAAGCAATTAAAGGTGCAAGTGGAGTATGGTAATGGTGAAGTTCAAGTGAGGTTTGAACTTGAAAGATATTTGTGGCAGTTGAGCCCATGAGGGGTTGTGGGAGAGTAGTATGTCGAAAGCTCGTAACAGAAGTCCAACACCTATACCTAGAGAGATCTCCAAGAGATGACCTATGTTTGAATCTATTAACATATCCAGTTGGACTTACTTTCACTCAAAAATTTAAGTCAATAAATTATGGGCTAGCTAGGATATATTACTTGCTATACAACATACCAATTTTTCAATATAAGACTTCTTTGATATAACTCTTATGTGCATCCCAACAATAGTAAAGTTCATATGTTCAATGACACTAGTGTGACTGGTTCAAATGTTAAGTCAATATGGAGATTGTTAAAATATATCTTGATTTCGAGCCCATGAATGAAGCTTGACCAGAGATGAATTAAAGGAAGGTCTGAAAGTTCAATATTTGTGAATGTCTACCATGAAATTCTAGTGTGAATGATAACTATTCTATTTCAATAATTAGTTTTTGCTCCAAAAATTGATTTTTCTATTTCTATTTCTCAAACAAAATTTTGAATTAAAATATGTATTTGATAACAATAGAAAATTTTTGTTCCCATAATAGAAATTTGCATGATAATAACACAAAATTTCCCTCTCTCAAGTGGTGGCGATGAATGGCAACGGTAGTGAATGGTGATAGTGATCAATGGATGACAGCCAACTACTAGTGGACGATGGGTAGCAACTGGCAGCCAACAAACAATGGCAAGTGATCAAAAATGACAAGTGACCAACGGCTGATAGACGATGACCGATGGTTGCAAGCCGTGGGTAGTAGTAAGTTGGTGGCCAACTAGCAGCGAGGGTGAATAATGAAAAGAGTTTATTTTTCATTTCTATTATAGGAATAGAGAAATAAAAAAAAATTTACTTCTCATTTTTATTCCAAGCTAAAATTTTGTTTCAGAAATAGAAAAATTGAAATTACTTTATCAAATAAATTTATGTTCCAAATTTATTTTTGAAAACAGAAAAATAGTTCTGACTGGAAATAAAATAGTTATCATACGTGCTTATTCAACATTGGAATCCAAAATGATAGTGGACTTTGATTGTTAAAAGGAAAGTCAATATTGGAGTCGCTGGAGGAAAAAAATTTCCTATTTTTGAGAATATTCAATGCGCGGGTTGCGAGGGCTTTTGCTTTTTTGTGGGTAGAGTACATATGCAATTAAATATGTACTCGTGGGTTGCTCTAGTGGTCACGAAAAATTGGTGATGGATCATTTCCGACAAGTGCTTGGTGAGGTTTTCTCATGATTTTCTTTGTGGAATTGCACTCATAATTTTAATGCTGAAACGGATTAAATTTTGTGGTAAAATTTATAAATTCATTTATGAGATTTAATTATTATTTTGTGAGGAATTATTAGGCTGTGAGGTTAAATACTATGTGAATTAATGAGTGTAGATAGGGCTTGGGAAATATTAAGTTATTTGACCAAACCACATAAATTTGGTGTTTGATTTATTTTCTCGTTCGATTTATTTTATTGTACTGTTTACTTTCCACAATAACATCGAAGGTGCGGTGGAGAAAGGAGGATTTTTTTTTTTTTTGTGCTGTGTCTCTTGTTTTCGAGGTGTGTGTTCTCCCAATGGCTCCTCTCTCTCTCCCCTGCTGGAATGCGAGCGGTTTTTGAGTGTTCCAGTGTGGTCTGTTACTCTCGGAAAGAAAAATATAAGCATCACAATCCATTCAGTTACAAAAATCTAGCTCAGCATATTCTAGGGATATGTAATGAGATTTCTCTATATAACAGTAGAGGTTCCTCTCCTTCAATGGAGTTTTTTCCCTATCCCCCAAGGTGATAGCAGCCACACCAAACCCTAAACCTTACGATTCCAGTCTCCACCTTTCCCAAAATGGAAAACCCATCTCGTCCAAACCCTTGGAAACAGTATACCCATTACACAAAACCCCGTATCCCCACTTCCAAACCCTAAACCACAAAAATCCCCAAAATCCAGAGATCGAGGGTCCGTGGATTGATGATTGTGCTCCACCTTCCTTCTTCAGTACTGTGTTCCACCTTCTTTCTTCAGTAATCCCGACTACAATGCGGTAAATGGAAGCTGGTACTGTTCCATTACTCCAAGTTTCTGAGAATCCCTCCACCTTGCTTGAGCTCCCTTCAATCAGAACCCAGGAACACTCCTACAGCAGGTACGTTACTACCAACCTTTGATCCTGCAACAACAAGAGTTAGAATGGACAATCAGGAGGAAAACCAACTCCGTATTTATGGTCTGAAGATGATGTGGTTGCTGTTAGGGAGGAAGCCCCACCGAATAAGCTTATTGAATGCAAACACACTTTATTCGGTAAACTACTATCGAAGCCGAATGTTAACTTTCATGATTTTTGCAACACGATGAAAAAGGCGTGGAGAGTTGAATCAGTGGACATTTCCCAAAAAGAACCTGGGTTTTTCTCTTTTGTCTTTGAAACAGAAGCGAACAAAGAACAAGTACTAAAATCTGGCCCTTGGTCTTTTGCAAGTAACTTGCTGGTACTCAAGCAATGCAAACCTAACATATCTGAACACTGCTACGATTTCTTGCACTATGACTTTTGGATCCACATTATAGGACTGCCTCCTAGATGGATTTTAGAAGAAGTATATGTTGATGTTGCTGGAAAAGTCGGAAAAGTGAAGGAAATTCAACTAGAAAACAGAGGAAATTTGCCAAATAAAACAGGGAAAGCAAGAGTTGAAATTCAACTATCGGCTCCTCTAAAAACAAGGGCTCTAGTGAAGATTGGAGAAAAACAGATATGGGTGGAGTTTAAATATGAAAGACTCCCTCATTATTGCTATTCCTGTGGAAGACTAAGGCATTACGCCTCCTATTATGAAGAAATTCCTTATGAGAAAACAGAATGGGCAGAAAATAGGGCAAGGAAATATGGGCCTTGGCTCAAAGCCGAGGTAAGGGAAAGAAGTCCTCATTGGGAAGCTTTCTATGGCAACATCATTTCAACTCAAGAGGAAGAGGAGTACATACCTGAAACCCCCATTCAATCACCTAATCTTCAGATTATAGGAAGGAAAGAACCAGAAACTGTTGCTGGCCCTGCTCGTAGTAAAAAAAGGGCAGAAAACCCATCATCTAATGAGCACAGAGAAAAAGATAGAGGAGAGTCAGCAGTCAAAACAAGGAAAGGGAAACAACCCTTGTATTTGTTAGATTCTACTGATGAAGGACTGATTGAAATAGGAGGAAGCACTAGAAAGGGATCTAAAATTATAAGAGCAAAAAAATAGAAGAAAGTTGAGGAATCGAGTCTATTACTAATCGATGAAATGGAGTTATTAGAGATTCCTGTTTAGCTGGTGAAAGAAGGGAAAGAATGGGCTTTGGTGGCTAGCCCTAATAAGCCACCGGTGACATCATGAGGATATTGAGCTAGAACTTTCAAGGGCTGGGCAACCCCCTGACGTTCCAGGAGCTTAGAGTCTTAGTGGCTCTTGAAAGGCCTAGTATGGTTTTCCTGATGGAAACCAAAAACAAGGAGATGATGGTGGAAAGGGTGAGAAGAAGACTTAATTACCAATAGTCGTTCTTGGTACAGCCAAGAGGAATTGCGGGTGGTTTGGCTCTGTTGTGGAGAGAGGAGTCTCAAGTGCAAGTGAGATGCAGTTCACATCACTTTATAGACACGGAATGCGAGGATCCCACAAGCGGTCAGATTATGAGGATTACTTTCCTTCACGCTTCAACAAATTTCCAAGAGAGAATTCAATTATGGCAACAACTTCGTTGTTTTTCTACATCTAATAGACTTCCATGGCTATGTATGGGGGATTTTAACGACATTATGTACAACTGGGAGAAGGAAGGCAAAAAGGAAGCAGACTACTACTGCATTGTAGCCTTTCGAGATATGTTAAATGAATGCTCTTTCATGGATATGGAGAGTAAAGGATGCAAGTACACATGGAACAACAATAGAGGAGGAGAAGAACAGGTGAAAAAACGCTTAGATAGAGCTGTATGTACAATGGAATGGAGAGTTACCTTTCCAAATGCTGAAGTTCTGGCATTACCAGTGATGGGTTCGGATCATAGCCCCCTTATGCTTTTAGTACATCCTATTCATGGCAAAAGAAAGAGAGAATTCAGATTTGAAGCATATTGGCTAGAAGAAAAAGAGTGCAGGGATGTCATTATGGAAAGTTGGGCAATAGACCACAACAAGTTCTCACGGAAAATTCACCAAGTCACAGAGGAGTTAGCGAGATGGAGCAAGCAGAAATTCTCTAATGCAGCATCTCAAATAAAAGGACTGAAGAGGAGACTCACGGACCTCACGGACCTCACAAATAGCAACAATGAAAATTCCAGCAGACAAGAAATGCAGTAGATAAAAGAGAGAATTGACCAACTGTGGAGACAGGAAGAGATGTATTGGGGACTAAGGTCCCGGATTAATTGGATCCAATGGGGGGATAAAAACTCTAAATATTTCAATGCCACAACAGTCCAAAGACGGCAACGAAACAAAATCACAATGTTGAAGATTGATGACCAGAATTGGAGCAAATACCCCAAGACGCTTAAACAACACATTGTGGATTATTACCACGCTCTCTATGAATTGGTGGGATCCAGGAATATTCAACCCATCCTTAACCAATGCAAGAAAGTAGTGACAACAGAGATGAATGCAGATTTGATGGCAACCATTTCAGTCAAAGAAGTAAAAGAAGCTGTGTTTCAGCTAGGCACACTAAAGGCTCCAGGACCAGACGGCCTAAATGGACAATTTTACCAGCACTTCTGGGAAGATATACAGGGGGAAGTCCAAAATTTTTCGAATCAGGTACCCTTGACCCCATCCTCAACAAAACAACACATTGCACTTATACCAAAAGTTACAAATCCAGAAAGTATAAGCCTAGTTCAGACCAATCAGCTTATATAACTTCAGCTATAAAATTATATCAAAGGTTTTGGCAAATAGATTAAAGCCTTGGCTTCCATAGATCATTGAACAAGAACAAAGTGCATTTGTCCAAGGTAGGTGTTGGGAATGTAGGATTCCCAAACACAAATTTGACACTAAATCGAACCCCTAAACTGCTGCGGAAGACGAGCCCAGGAAGAACACATGCATCACCGATCCTAAGGCACATCACAGAATCGAACGTACCTTGTTAGCCACAGATCAAACACCGACCCCGATATGAGGAAGAGAAACTGATCCCGTTTGATCTGATGACGTCAATTTGCCTTGAAGGGAAGAGAGTGTCGCCTCCTTTTTCTTACTGTTCTTTTGGGAGTGTTTCAAGGGAGAGAGGGAGGATGAACGTACGTACTTTCCGGAAGGTACGTTCTCTTTTCTTTTCTCCCCTTAAATACGTCTTCTCCAAAAGACGTGTCCTTTCAGCAAAAGACGTCCCCCAAAAGTTACAACTCTTCAACGTATCTCTCCATCCATGGGCCCTAATTTTGTGGGCCAGGCTTTTAGGCCCAACATGGGCGGACGGGCCAACTTAGGCCCATCACATAAAATAATAAAACCATCATCTCCCACTCGCACATGGTGGGCTGAACAGGATCCTCTTTACCTCTCTGCAACATTTATACCGGTGAATAATCCGTGCGACCAGCATACTTTGAGAGCTCGTTGCCATACATCTGTTAGGAATATATAGCAGCTCATAATGGGCATCACACTCTGAGTAGATTTAGTATGCAGTACCCTAGATCGATCGATCACATTTATATCTCTCTTGATCTCTTTTAAACAATATATATATAGTATTCACAATTATGATTATCCCAAAGACAGTCACAATTGGTCGACCAGTGAATACAAAACTACAATGTGATTCTCCAAATTCGATCTTCCTCTTTCCTTCAAACTCTCAATTTCAGTTCAGTTTACTTTTCTAGAAATGTGCCATTAGATCGAATCAACTCATGATCATTGGCAACATCCTAAGATAGCAGACACTAAATAGAAATCTTGAGAATAAGTAAAAGTCATGAGGGCACTAAAAATGAGGAATTCTTTTCCTCAAGAGTCTCACACGGCATAAAAGTTGAGATCAAACTTTTGCCACTCTTATTGGTCGTCTCATGCATACGTAGTATGAAATACTTATTACGGTATTAAATCCTTTCCCATGGAGCGTATGTCTACACCTTTAATACCGTACAGATGATAGTTCAGACATACCCAATGTCTAACTTGAGTTCACGTATCTACTCATTCACATAATTCATCATAACTCACATTTGGCATCTTAGGCAGATAAAGTAAAACATGTGGGGTATTTTACTTTCGGACATAGTACATATCATGTCCTCATCTTAACACTTAGTTAAGGCGACATATATATTTTAAGCTTGAGCTCTCGATTATCACCTAGATAATAAGCTTAAAAACCGTCTCATCTCTATTTATCACATAGTAAATAGAGGCGATTACCCGTGTGAGTAGGCTAATCTTATATCTGTCCGACATACTTTCTCAACTTAAAGTAATGCACTGAGCATTAAGATGCATAAAGATCAAACAAAGATTCATAGGCATTAATAATGAAAAAACACAAGTTCATAAATGTGAACAACTCAGGGAAATTACAAAATCCAGTACATCAGACTCTACGCAATCCTAGAGATTTTACATGACCACAAAACATATCTCTAGGTATTGGCTTTGTCATAGGATCTGCTACCATTCTATGCGTAGATATGTACTGTAAGTTCACATCCTTTCGTGCAACCATGTCTTTGACAAAGTTATATTTGGTATCTATATGTTTGGTCTTGCCATGATATTTTGGATCTTTGGTGTATGCTATAGCTGCTTGGCTATCACTGTTAACCAATAATGGATTTGCAACTTTCTCAATAACACCTAAATGATCCAAAAATCTCTTAAGCCAAACTCTTTCTTGTACTGCTGTTGATAATGCCACGAACTCAGCTTCCATCGTGGACAAGGCTATACACGTTTGCTTCTTCTTTGCTCCATGATATGGCGCCATTGTTCAGTAAGAAAGCAAATCCAGAGGTAGATTTCCTTTCATCTAAATCTCCTCCCCAATCAGCATCTGAATAGCCTTCAAGTCGCAAATCCTTTCCTTGGTAATTCAGCTTGTAATCAGCAGTTCCCTTCAGATACCTCAGTATTCTCTTAACGGCTTTCCAATGTGCTTGACCTGGATTGGATTGGTATCTACTCACCATTCCAACTGCAAAACATATGTCAGGTCTTGTACACATCATAGCATACATCAAGCTCCCAACAGCACTAGCATAAGGAACATGTTTCATTTGTTCCTTCTCTTGTGAAGTCCTTGGACACAGTCTATGGCTCAATCCTTCACCTTTTGCAATAGGAGTGTCTATGGGTTTACAATCTTGCATACGAAATCGTTCAAGAACCTTATTTATATATGTTTCTTGCAAAAGAGATAACGATCTCTTCGAACGATCTCTTGAAATCTTAACTCCAATAATGTATGCAGCCTCACCCATATCTTTCATCTCAAAGTTGGAAAATAACCAACTCTTCACATTATTTACAAACTCCATATTACTTCCGGCAATTAGTATGTCATCAGCATATAATGATATGATCACAAATTGATCTTTGGATCTTTTGATATATACACAATGATCCTCATCTATCATTGTAAAATCATATGCCATTATAGCATTATGAAAACGTATATACCATTGTCTCGATGATTACTTAAGGCCGTATATCGATCTCAAAAGTCGACATACATTTCCTTCTTGGCCTTCTTTAATGAAACCAGCAGGTTGTTCCATATATATTTCTTCCTCTAATTCTCCATTGAGGAAAGCAGTCTTTACATCCATTTGATATAACTCAAGATCCATACTAGTCACTATTGCCAGAATAATGCGAATTGCGGTAAATCTCACTACAGGAGAAAATGTTTCTTCATAATCAATTTCTTCCTGTTGATTATACCCCTTCGCCACAAGGCGAGCCTTATGCCTTTCTATCGAGCCATCAGCTTTTCACTTTATTTTGAGAACCCACTTGTTCCCAATAGCTTTGCGTCCTTTTGGAAGATCAACCAGTTCCCAAACTTGGTTTGATTTCATTGACTCAATCTCCTATTCCATTGCATGAATCCATTTTTCCTTACTAGGGCAATTTAGAGCCTTATTAATATTTCTTGGCTCATCCTCATCTTGCGGAGCAATCATAAAAGTTTCCCCTTTAATGTCAAAACGTCGACGGGGAATACTTTTGCGACTTGTTCGTCGTATGGGAGATTGTACACTTTGCACATCATTCCCCATTATGCTCCCACTAGGATTAGATAATGATGATGTCGTCTCATCATGTGGTTGTAATTGAGAATGAGTTGAATTCAATTCATCACTTCTTATATTACTCCCACGTGGACGAACTCCACTAATATCATTATCTTGATCCAAGGTTTCAAATAGGGAGTAATCTTCACCTATTTCGCCCTTCTTAGGAAATTCATCCTTTAAGAATGTGACATCTCGTGATTCAAATTCAGTTATACTCCCACTTTCCTGCTCACCTATGAACACATACCCTTTTGAGTATTCGGAGTATCTTATGAAAATACTCTTCTTTCCTCTGGGACCCAATTTCCCAAACTTGTGAAAGGGCTCATGAGTATAGGCAGCACAACCCCATGGCTTAAGAAAACTTAAGTCGGGTTTTCTACCTGTCCATAACTCATATGGAGTGGAAGTAACTGATTTGGAAGGCACTCGGTTAAGTATATAGGCAGTAGTTAACAACGCATCACTCCAAAAAGTGATAGGTAAGTTAGCATGCACCATCATGGACCTAACCATTTCCAGTAGAGTTCTGTTTCTTCTCTCCGCAACACCATTTTGTTAAGGAGTATATGGAATAGACAACTGTCTTTCTATTCCTTTTTCATCACATAATTTTTGAACTCATCGATAAATATTCTCGACCTCGATCGGATCGCAATACTTTTATTTTCTTGTCTAATTGATTTTCTACCAAGTTCATAAACCTTTTGAATCAACTCAATGCTTCAGATTTATGAGAAATCAAATAGACATATCCGAATCGAGTATAATCATCTATAAAAGTGATGAAATAAATAGCCACATACCTTCCTCTCACATTCATTGGACCACAGACGTCAGAATGGATTAAATGCAAAGGAAATTCAGCTCTTTTACCTTTTCCAAATGGTTTCCTTGTCGTTTTCCCTACTAGGCAATGCTCACATATGGACAAATCGACTTTTTCAATATTGCCCAACAAGCCCTCTTTAGCTAGTCTATTCATACGTTGTTGGCCAATATGACCAAGTCTAGCATGCCACACATTCACATCATTATCATATGAATTAGCAGACGTGAGAAGGGAATAACAAACATTTGCATTAACATAGTCAATATCTAATACAATGAAACCATCCAGAAAATAACCACAACCATAGAAATTTGTATCCAAAAACAAATCCACACCTCTATTATGGAAGTTCATATTAAAACCTAGCTTGACCAACATTAAAACAGACACTAAATTCCGACGAATTTCTGGAGCATACAATACATCATGTAGGAACAAAGTGCGTCCACCACGCATGTTCAGTTGGCAGGTGCCAATTCCTTTTACTTCAGCTCTGGAGTTGTTTCCCACATAGATCCACTTAGTTCCAGTTGGTACTCGTCGGAATTCCACGAAGGATTCTCTATCCTTCGCTACATGGTCTGTCGCTCCTGAATCTACAGTCCACAAAGGATTAGACTCAGTTAAGAATACAGAACTTGACACATAAGCAAAGCTCTCAAAAGTACAAGGGGGTGTGTACCTTCTTTGGCTCGCGATAGTCGCGGGCATAATGACCCTTCTGGTCACAGTTGTAACACTTCACCCTTGTCAGCTTCTTCATTCGAGGATGCTTTCCTCTTTCATGTTGGTCAACCTTTGGTTTCTTCCCCGAAGAAGTTGCTCCATTGCCTTTCCTTTTATCAAACCAGTTAGGACGTTTGTGCTTGGAGCTCGAAGCTCCATGTAAGCTGGAACCAGCATAATAAATTTCAGTTTCCGGCTTAGCCGCCAAGAGGCGGTCCTCTTCCAGCTCAAGATGACGCACTGCATCCTCAAAGGTTTTGATATTCTTATTATGGGTCAGGTGCACCTTCATATGCTCCCAACTCGAAGCAAGGAACGAATCACTTTGCTTGCACTTGCTGCTCATCGGTCGGGACATGGCCAGCATCTTTCAGCTCATTAATCATGTTTGACATCTTTCTAAGATGTTGCTTCATGGTCTCGACCATGAGGCTTCTTATAAGAGTCAAACCTAATAGTGAGCTGCCTCAGTCTGGTCACCGAAGTATGACCAAATCTTGCTGCCAATGCTTCCCACATTTTCTTGGCATTCTCAAAACGCCTAAACTCTCGCATGACGTCATTTTCCATGCTACTCAGCAACGTAATGCGAGCAAGAGAGTTCTTTCTTTCCAGAAGCAAATGCATCCTTATTTCTCTTGTGTTGTGCAGTGTTCCCATCTTCAGGCTCTTCCATGGTTAGGTTAAGAGCTTCTAGTGCCTCTTGCTCTTCCAGCACATATTGGATTTTCATGTGCCAGATTTCATAGTTATCGCCATTGAGCTTTTCACCTTTGTTCAGCTCGGCAACTATGCTCTTTGTGGCTGAAGCCATTGATCTGAATACATCAGACATATATGCACGAATAATTAATGCCTATCATTTATGCATCCACTTTGCACAGACTCATCATATTAATGAATAATTTCAAGTAAGGTTTCAGAATCAAAAGGTCACTATGTTTCCAATCATCCTCTAAAAATCCTAACTTAAAACTATCATTAATATAATTGTCCATGCAAAATAAATTCTATGAAGCTACAAAAAACTTCTATGAACTACCCACAGCTAGTCAACAATAATGTAAAGCAAATAATATTTGACATCTAATAGAATAATAATGCTTTCACATAATACAACCTTACATATCAGTTGCTACATCAACAACAACCAGGTATTAAAACGTTTACATAAGGTATCCATAAAATATAGTAAAATAAAGACAACTCGAAATATCTAAACCCAAGTCAATATATGAACTGGGAAAGCTCCTTTTTTGTTCAATTTCATAATCTTTTCCCTTGTAACAATCCAGTAATAATCATCTATAAAATCCATCACAATTTTCCTATATGAAGCGGCTTTGTTGACATCCTATTTGCGATTCAACACTCTTTGCCATTCAGGTGGAAGAGTGTTCATGAAAAATCGCACCATCTCAGACTGTGCCATGGGACGACCATTCCATATGACCTTTTGAATTTTCCCGTTGACTTCAAGAACGTGATCAATTAAGTCGCCACTCTCGTATCGATGATCAGTCAACTCAGCTATCAACTTAGAAAGCCTTTCCTTTTGTTCATCGGTGATTGCGAGAATAGGTGTGCGCAACTTAAGGGGAGGCATTGTTCCTGCAACAAATGCAGAACAAATAAGGGATTACATATAATCCACATAGACTTAATTGGAAAAAAAAGAAACACATCCTTCTTCTTCTTCTTCTTTTTTTTGGGTCAACGGTCAACGGTCGTCAGTCAACGGTCAACGATCGTCGGTCAACGGTCGTCGGTCAACCGGGTCGGGCCGGACCGGACGGACCAGTCGGGCCAGTCGGACCGGTCGGGCAAACCGACCAGCACATGTAGCACGTGTGGGCAGCTGATGTCATGATGACGTCGGGCGCGTGCCTCGCAGCGCCAGCGACGGTACACGCGCACGTGCGACGCATGCGCCTGCCCCTGCGAATCGGCGCGTGGGCGCGTCCAGCGGCCTTTGGCGACGTTCCGCCACTCGTCGCACTCGTCTCGACGAGACCTTCCATCTAACGCCATCAGAAATGGATTTCGACTTACAGAAACTCGAAAAAATGGATGAACAGTGCTCGGGTGTCGGGATTTTTTTCGCCCCGATCAATGTCGACCGATTAATTTCTCGAAAAATCAATAAGAAATCATCCATAGACATGAAAGGAGTCGGGAAAAACATGGAAAAGGATCGGGAAACAAGAACTACGGCTCTGATACCAATGTTGGGAATGTAGGATTCCCAAAAACGAATTCGACACTAAATCGAACCCCTAAACTTGTGCGGAAGACGAGCCCGGGAAGAACACATGCATCACCGATCCTAAGGCACATCACAGAATTGAACGTACCTTGTTAGCCACAGATTAAACACCGACGCTGATATGAGGAAGAGAAACTGATCCCGTTTGATCCGATGACGTCAATTTTCCTTGAAGGGAAGAGAGTGTCGCCTCATTTTTCTTACTGTTCTTTTGGGAGTGTTTCAAGGGAGAGAGGGAGGATGAACGTACGTACTTTCCAGAAGGTACGTTCTCTTTTTCTTTTCACCCCTTAAATACGTCTTCTCCAAAAGACGTGTCCCTTCAGCAAAAGACGTCCCCCCAAAAGTTACAACTCTTCAACGTATCCCTCCATCCATGGCCCTAATTTTGTGGGCCAGGCTTTTAGGCCCAACATGGGCGGACGGGCCAACTTAGGCCCATCACATAAAATAATAAAACCATCAGTAGGCAAATACAAGACAATATCCTCATTGTTCAAGAAGTGTTGCATCAAATGAGGGTAAAGAAGAGGAAAAAGAAATTCAGGCAATATTGAAACTAGACATGCAGAAAGCATATGACAGAGTGGAATGGGACTTTCTTCGGATGAGTATGTTACAGATGGGCTTTAGTGAACGGTGGGTCCATTTAATCATGTAATGTGTGTCAACAGTCACTTATAATGCGAAAGTAAATGGAGAGTCAACAAAGTATTTCTCTCCAACACGGGATATTAGACAAGGAGACCCGTTATCCCCCTATCTATTCATATTGACAGCCAATGTTCTTTCTTGGATGATGAACACAGCAATAGAGGATGGAAGTCTTAAAGGGATAAAACTAAACAAGAATTGTCCAACTCTATCTCACTTGTTGTTTGCCGATGACGCAATCTTCTTTATGGATGGAACGGTTAGAGAATGTCAAGGTTTGGCGGCTATCCTAAATCAATATTGCTATGCGACGGGGCAGGCAATTAATCTGAATAAGTCAGGCATTTTCTTCAGTAATGGTTGTCCACAAGCTTTGAAGGAGAATATGGCCCAAGAAATGCGAGTGCCAAGCATTGAAAGAATGGGGAAATACCTAGGGATACCATCCGATTGGGGTCAAACAAAAAAAAAAAGAAATGTTTGCGTGGATCTTGGCACGAGTAAACATGAAGCTAGAGGGATGGAAGAAGAAATTTTTGTCTAAAGCTGGGAAAGAAATACTGATTAAAACCGTTGTGCAAGCGTTGCCGCAATATGCAACGTCCATCTTTAAAATACCTATCTCGGTCTGTCGAGCTATTGAACAAAGAATTGCAGTGTTCTAGTGGAAGCAAAATGAAGTGAAGAAAGGCATACACTGGAAGAATTGGGAGGTTCTAAAGTCCAGAAAAGATAGGGGAGGTTTAGGCTTTAAAGATTTGCTTACTTTAAACAAAGCTTTGTTGGGAAAGCAAGCGTGGCGATTATCCCAATCACCCGCAGCATTATGGAGTAAGATTCTGAGAGGTATATACTTCCCTAATGGCAACTTATGGCGAGCAAAAAAAGGCCAAAGACCATCTTGGGGATGGCAGAGCATCCTAATGGGACGGGATGCCATCGAACCAGGTATTCGGTGGACTGTGGGAGATGGGAAATCCATTAATATTCAACAAGATCATTGGTTATCACAGGGCATGCTAGGAGGCCCAGAAAATAGAGAAGATCCTCAAATGGTCGCGGAATTAATTGATGAGGAAAAAAGGGAGTGGAAAGAACCGGTGCTGAATCATTTTTTTGAAAGGAGAATTGTTAATGAAATCTTGTCTATACCTATCACGGTGCAGACTAAACCAAATCAATTGATTTGGACCGGAAACAACAAAGGGAATTACACAGTCAAAAGCGGTTATAACAATGTGTATGACAAATCCATTCAGCAAGACAGAAACAGAGCATCAACATCATATCAACCACCCCGAGCCCTATGGACAAAACTATGGCACCTATCAATTCCCCCCAAACTAAAAGTTTTTTTGAGGAGCCTATGTCAGGATGCTATCCCAACAAAAGAAAAGCTCTACCAGAGACGAATCCTACCTGATCCGCTATGTCCGCTCTGCTCCAAACTCCCCGAGAGAGTTGAGCATTTGTTTTTCTTCTGCAAAAAAATCAACGGCGTATGGTCAGATCCAAGCTTAAATCTCAGCAATAGTACACGATCGGCCATCAGAATGGACAAATGGCTCGCAGAATTTTTTGAAGCAAAGACACACTCACCGGATGAAGGGTTAGTGGCGAAGGTGCTCTGGCAGATTTGGAAACACCGCAATAATCACATCTTCCGTGACAGGAAGCCAAAAACAAAGGCCATAATTGTGAATGCCCTAGCACAAAATCGAAGCTTCAAAAGATGGAATCGGAGCACCAGAAAGGAAAAAGCTACCGCGTTGAACTTACCTATGAGATGGACAGCGCCGGAAGGTGGAGACCTGAAACTGAATGTTGACTGCTCGTGGGTGGAAGGAGAATCGTCCAGCATGATTGCAGGTCTTTGCGAGATTCCAGCGAAGTAATCGTTGAGGGCTTCGTCAAAGACATCCACGCCTCTTCACCTTTGTAGGCGGAAACCCTAGCTATGCTCCATGGATTGCGTCTGTTGAAGAAGAAGGACGAGACTCACGTGGGGCAAGTACACGAACCGAAGAAGTGTTTAGTTTGTGAGAGTGACTGCCACATGGTTGTAGACTCTATTCTAGGCCGGACAGAAGCAGCATGGGCCGTGAAGGACTTGATACAGGATTGCTAGCAGATTTTGGCCCAAATGCCCCCACGTAAGTGTAATCTACTGCTCGAGAGGTGCAAATCACGCCGCAGATTGGGTAGCAAAAGCTTTTCACCTAAAAACCCTTCCCTCAACATGGCAGCGTGAACCCCTACAACCCCTTTGGAATTTTCTATTCTCTAATTTCAACTTATCCTTTCCATGTAATTCCCGTTTTAAAGAATGAAATGCAAGTACTACTTTCGACCTAAAAAAAAAAAGATTATGGGGATATCTCCTCGCGCTGAATTGCTTCCATCGCGCGCGTGCGCTCTTGGGTTTCACGTTAGACGGGAGAGAGAGTAGAGAGAGAAATAGAGATGGGCGGGCTTCTAGCTTCCCGGGCCTTGGAATCTTGGGCTCAATTTTAACCTCACTATCTCTCATCAGCACCTACCGCCAGCAGTTTTCAGCTCTGCATTTCTCTTGATCCAGCTCAGCCTTCACTCCTTCAGTTGTAGCAAATACATCGGAATTTCCCTCTATGTTGTCATCTCAAGTGGCCTTTGAAAGGGTCAACAGAAAGCAGCTGCATTTCGTCTCAATTCAGGCTTCGATTTGTATGTTGCAGGCGCCCATTCAAGGTGCAATTTCGGCAGTTTGTCCAGCTTGGTGTCCCTCCATTTTAAGCTTAGTTTCCATCAAGCTTCGCTCGGCAAAGATTGCAGCCGTCCAGCTCCTTAAATCAAGCCGGAAAGGCCGTTCATTCAGCATCAAGAGTCACGGCGAAAACCCATGTTGCCTTTATGTCTTCACAGTTTTGCGTGCTGCAATACCCCCTGCAATTTTCGAGCAATTTTTGTCTGCCATTTCCAACTTGATTCTCCAGCCTAGTCTCCTGCAATTCGTAGTCCTTTGGGACCAGCCAACATCACGGCTATTCCAGCTTTGTCTGCAGATGCACATGGGTGAGAATTGCTTCCATTTTCGGTTCTTGTCCCGTTCTCCAAATGCACATGGGTGGTTGGAGGTCTAAAGAGATTATGAGAAGAGAGAGAGAGAGAGAGAGAGAGAGAACCGAGGGGAAAAAAACTGCTAAGTCCATTAAGAGTTTGTTTGATTTGGGAGCTCTTGCGGTCTCGTCAATTTGAAAATTTTAGATATCGGGCCCATGTATCCTATAGTTACGATGTCCCTAATTGCTAAGTGCAGAAGAAATGCAGTGAGATAAATAGCAAGGTTACATAAATTTACCGCTTTTATTAGGAGTTGGATCTCGCTGATTATCGGCGAATTTGATTCTTGAGATAATTTTTCTTTGAAAAATGCATGACGGACTTCGTCGGCAAAATTCAGGCGACAACACCTCGAGACTTTCCTAATAGATTATAGAGTTGCCAGAGACAAGCGATTAGCTGCATGGATGTTCCTGACTTCTGAAATCGCAATTGCAACGTTTTTCGAGGCACAGTATAATACGAGCGACAATTACAGGGAAGAGGTGGAGAAAGAGAAGATAGAGAACTTTGTGTTTATGAATACGTGTGCGCCTTGTGCAATTTTTCTAGGAAGTGTGCAATATTTTGGTAAGGTTAAAGTAGATGGATATTTGGTCGAATTTTGATATGTTATTATTAAGCTGTTGATGTGGGAATTATTTAGAGAGGAAAATTATCATCTAATGTTTGAAATTATCAACTAATTTCAAGACGATTACTTCTCTTATTAAGTTCACTTCCCTCTCCAACTAAGCAGTATCCAAAAGGCACGTTATAAGATGCCTCGAGACCTTAAAATCACAGGAGAACTCATGATTGTATCCTATCCCACGTACGTAGTGGGTAGGCTTTTGGCGCTATTTTTCTTATGAAAGAAATAGGTTCTGTTATCGGCGTGAGTCCGGAATTCCAATGTAAATATATGTTATGTGCGAGCATCGGGTAATCTCAATTCACAGTGAGTCCAAGGAAAGGAAAAGAAGAAAATACACGGAGAAGAGCAAAGAGAAAAGTCAGAACTCTAGACTCTTTAACCTCAGCACAACCGCTGGAGAATCTATTGTTTTTTTTTGGTAAAGATGGAGAATCTATTGTTTATATATAAGTAGTGCATAAAATAGTGAGAAGTGCATCGGGTAATCTTAATTTACAGTCAGCCCTCTACACGATGAAAGCTTCTCTGGCGCTTTGTGGCACAAAAGGGCATTCTTCTGGAAAATGAAAATCAATTTGGAAAGGAAAAATGCTCATTTAAAGAAAGAAAAAGGCAATGAAAGGAATAAAGTTAAGAAAATTAAAATTTTTCCATAGTTAACCTAATTCCATCGGGTGACAAGTGTCGACATGATATAATTTTAAAACCCTCCATCATTACGTCCAAACCGTTGAGGATCTATGAAATGAATAAGGCCATGCAAGATGCATTTTATTTGCCTCATTTGACATACGGGTTTATATAGCTTGCCAAATAAGGCCGGGATGATTCAATTCCGAATGCATATGCATTTTGCATCACTGAGGATTATGGAATGGACATAAGCATCTTATGATTTTTATCCACACTTTCGGCTCATCTAATCTCCACTGAATAAATGCAAAAGGCCCAAGACCATGAAGGAACTCTTGATTAGTCGGCCGACAAAGAAGTCATCAACTTCAATTCACATCCCCCTATAAAGGAAATTCACATAAAATATCCTGGACAAAGGAGTTGGTTCACCCGACTGAATGGAGAGGGGAACCGCGCCAATTGAACAATGGGGAAGTTGGATGAATCCGGGCCAAGTAAATTGGCAAGTTTCAAGCGTGCGCTTTAGGCGTTTCTCCGGCATGAGATTAGAGACATAAAGTAAACAATGATTGAAGGCCGTCTCGTGAAATCGGAGGAGGGTAACTTCTGTTGTTGAGCATCCCTGAACTCTTGTCTTGTTCGCATTATAGGACAAGGTCGTCCATAACCGGCAGTTTGTTCAGGGTTCTAAATTCAATGGTGCCAACCATTCTGGAAATAAAGCTTCATTCAAAGAGTTTATCTCCCTTTCAAATTCATCTAGCCCCCAGCTAATTCTAACCTAGAGGGCAACAATGGACCTTATAACCTAAGCGACAAACGCGCTACAATGGGTGAGACCAAAAGGTAACGTTGATCTAATACCCAACCAAAGGGCTACTATGGTACCCATCAAAAAGACAAAAAGACAGTTGTTCAGAGAATATCTTCTTGATCAGTTGACAGTCGTAGTTGATGAATGTAGTGATTTCAAAATTCAAGCTATTCTGAACATGTACTTGCATTTAAGCATTACTAACTTTTTACATCGTCCATTACTCTGGGACATAGGGCTCCACTGCTCATCTTCCATGGAATGTACGCCTCGAGATTGCGGTCGGGGGCGCCAGAGGCCCAGCTTTCTTGCACAGTTCTTAGAGGAAACTTATATTTGGGGATTTCAAAACCCCAGAAATTCTGCTATAATGATTACTGTCCTAGAACATGAGATTAGACCATGAACCAATCCCCAGCTGCTTCCAGATATCCCCATGTTGTATTTTGCTGGAATATGAGAATTTGCAATTTATATTTAGGCTGGAAATCGAGTCTGGTTTACCCTCCAGGTCTTTCGGAGGGCGAGTCACCTGTTTCAATATGAATCGTTGTTCCAACATGGGCTATGCTGCCCCTGAAAACATAATGAATGGCAATCTAATAAATCATTTTCTACTATAAACAGTGTAAAGTGTTGTTCTCTCTGTTCTCAGTGCAATAGATTGGAATGTGCGAGTCACATGATCAGCCTCATGTCACCTAAGTGAAATAGATTGGAACCGTCCGGCATGGAAACATCATTTAGTGAAATGGGCCAGACCACTCTTATCAAGTAAAAGAAAACTAAAGACTATAAAATGGACACTAGATTGGAGGACGATCATTGCATAGATTCTGCATTCTAAATAGCACAACTAGCTTTAAAATGTCTCCAACCAACTCCTTTATTGGATCAAACCACGACGATGGAAGGCCACGAGTCTGAAACCCGTTTCGACTTAATATTATTAATAAGGAGATTTTGGTTGTTATTAATGGTCTCACTTTGCACATTAACCGATTTAACATGCATGATACCATAAACACAATAAATAAATAGATATCACATAAACATCTATCCTATGTGGTGATCATGGAATTATGGTTCAATGGGTCTCGAGCCAAAGAGACCCATTTAGCCATTTTAATGTTTTAATAATATGGACCTGCTCTTCACTTTTTCTTCAATCTTTGAACTCTTCAAAGACCGGGCCCGAGAAGAGCTCACCGATTTAATGGCTCCTCCAATGGCTCCTCCTCTCTTGTAGTATTTACATCAATAATCGAAATACTAAACTATACTAAAATTACATTTCGTAAAAATAAATATAAAAAGAAGGACGCAGCCTCCATTTAATAATTACATCCCCAAAAAGAATACCTGTAATCATCATACATTCATTCATACAACAATCACAACAATTAGGGATTTTTCCATGATCACCACCCTTCCTTACGAGCCATAAATTCAAAATTTAAAGCTCTGGAAGGCATGCATAAAATTCTGCATATCATTTGTAGAATATAAACACAAAGTATAACAAGTTACAGACTTTTGATTCAAAATTGATTTAGTTCTAATTTTTGCTTAGTTGATTAAATTTATCACATAAATTAATCAACTTCTACAGGCCACATTAGAGCAAGAGAACTAATTCTCTTAACAAAAATAAATTGGCCATTAGAACGCAAAAAACATATTTGAACTATATATCAATTAAACGCACGAAAAGGCCTAAGGTTGGCTCGATACCACCGTTGGGGTTTCATGAATCATGTACAAGAAAAATTAACAAAAGGAACGCAGCGGAAACAAAGATATATTTTATACATGATTCTCCTAAGGTGTTGTTCGTGCATTTTAATCAAAATCTTAACATAAAAGGGAGTTTAACGAATTACCTCTCGATGTGCCACCTTCCATGACCGAGCTCGTTGAAGAACCAAAATCAGTGGAAGTTGCCAATGCTAATGGAATAGTTGCGAGGTGTTGCGTGCATCCGCTTGTCAAGTGAGATGGTCTGATTGCACTTTCTTTAAGAGAGGAATGGTTTTTCCTATGGCTAATTCTCGATTCTATCAGCAGTCTAAGGTTTACAAAAGAAGTCCGTGCTCTTTTATTTTGTTTTATTTTTTCATGCTCAGGCCTTGAACATATGAGCACAAGCTCTTTGTTTTGCAATCATGAATTTGTTCATGTTGTACTCGGTCCACAATCAATCTCTACAAAGTTATATTCGGTTTAGTCCATTCTCATAGTGATTTTTGAGCTCTAAGACACGGTTGGGTTATTGGTGGAGTTATTTAAAGTAAAGAGCTGTTTAGTTGTCCATTGTAGGGTTGTACAAAAGAACTGAGAATCGTTCAAACCACTTGAAACCGGAACCCGCAGTTCCCAAAGGAACCGATCTGGTTATTGGTTCCAATTTGAGTACTAGTTTGGTTCCCAGTTTTAGATGCGAAATGGCCCACCCAGACTGAAGTGGCAATAAACAAATATATATTTAATTTTTATGAAAAATTTCCAACCAAAAAATGAAAACCCTAAAATCCCTAATCTTAAACTCAACATCCATTAACTAAGTGCTTGTCTTTTTATACTCTCACCTTATTTGGGTTGTCTCTCTATCTCTCACTCTTGACCTTGACTCTCATATTCAACGTACATCAACTCTCAACTTTTAATATGAGTTCAATTTTTTTATTAATCTTGCAATTAAGAATAGGGGAGAATTTTTTTTAACTTTACTTTGGCTTACTGGAAAATGTTGCACTAAGTGTGTGGAGATTGGTTGGATCGGTTCCATGGACCCGCTCGGGAATTGGAGAGAGCCACCCATTCCGAAACATGCTCACCTCTAGTCCATTGAAAATGAACAAGGTGTGCCATTTGGTGCTATTCATGTTGCAACTTAGACATGTCCAATTATTTTGTTGCTGAATAAAAGGCACATGTCAAGGAGTAGACCGGCGGCTAGATCAAGTTCACAACATAAGCACAATAATCTAGGCTCGATCTAAATGCATTTGATTGAAAATGGTAACTAAACGAAAACAAAAATTATGGTATATATAAAGATCTGCAGGGATTCGGAAACTCGAATTTTCAACAACATAAAACTAATGTCAACTTAATCAATTTTGAATTATTGTGATGTATATGATCAAGTGCCTATGCTAAGGGACTGTTGCTCAAAATATAGAGTAAGAACATGTTTTTTAATCTTTAAATTAAATTACACTGTTTTTTTTTTTTTAAAAAATAAAATTATCCTTGAATCATGTATAGAATACACGCCGGTATCAACTAAAGTCAAATCAAAATTCTCTTAGAATTTTTGTATTTTGTATCTCTCTCATAAATGAATGAGCAAATATAGGACTAGACATCAAAAGGGTGTTTATTGGGTCTGTAGGAAAGAAGCAGAAGCGGCTCGTACAAGACTGCAATTTGAATTTACACCTCATTATTGTTAATCGTGGCAACTCAGTTTCACTTATAACTTTGAACAATAGCTTAACTATAGAATCAATAATTGTAACCTAGGAAGCACCACTCTTTGAGAGTTTTTGTGTCATGTCGAACACTCCGACACGTATTCAATATTCTCCGACACTCGATCAACGAGAGGCCAACTCTTTCAACACTCTTTGACATGAGGTTTGGAATTCTAACATGCATGGGGTTAATTTTAAAAATTTTCAATAAATGATGGGTCAAAATATAAATATGTAAAAAAAAATAAAAAAATGATAAAGGGAGAAAGTAGAAAAATCTAGTATACTCTTCTCTTCTATTCTCACTTTCCGTGATATACAATTCATTTCCCAAATTTGTTTTTTCTATTCTCATGAGTCTAGAATATAGATTTTTTATATTTTCTCCTCCAAGCTTTATGGATTATTGGAATAGAGTTGAATTTTGTCAAATTGAAATAATGAATAATATTAATAAATAATAAATTAATATTTTTAGTGTAAATTCATTTTAGATTTTATTTATGAATTTGAATTAAATTAATTTGATTAAAATGATAATTTATCATGTATATATAAAAATATACATTTTATATCTAACGTGTCATAACATGTTGGAACTTTTATTTTTTGATAAACAACGTGTCAACATGTCGTGTCATATTGTATTGTATGTCGAGTGTTGTTATCAATGCTATTTAGATCGTAACTTAAATATATTAAATCTCAATAATTAAGTTGTTGTAAATGACAAGTTAGTAATCGCCCCTCAAATATTGAAATTTACCTCAAAGCCTTGTAAGGCAGAAGTTGCTAACATTTTATTACTTTCATGAAATATCTTTGATAATATGAATTTAGGGTAAATTCTCTTTTCCATTAACAAATTATCTTTGCATATGGTAATTTTCCTTGATCGGTAGTGTGATTAACAATTTCATAGTAAAGACGCGCTCAAAGCTAGGGTGTCGGTTACCCACCCATAGGTAGCCGTGATGGTCCATTAACAAATTATCTTTGCATATGGTGATTTTCCTTGATCGGTAGTGTGACGGCCCAAGCGACGGTGCGCGGTGAGGAGTTCAAATCAGGAAGGGATGGCTCTAGTCCCAAATCGTATAGGGGAGTCCAGGGTTGGTTTATAAGATGGGGAATGCAGTCCTCTCTAGTCCCACATCGCTTAGGGAGAGTTCTGGGCTAGTTTATAAGACTTGGTTTCCTTTAATCTGTGTTACGCATTTTAAAGCCGTGAGGACTCAGTATCCAAAGCCGACAATATTACACAGTGGACTCCGGGTCCGTGATGGTTGGGTTTCACTACCTCGGTCCTCAAGGAAAAAAAAAAAAAACTAGGTGACAGCCGCTGGCACCAATCCAGGAAGACCCAAGCTCGTGAAGCTACGGATCAGCACCGCCGGCTGGTCGCGAACAGCTCCGGCGGCCGCGCTGACCAGCGAGCCTTCCGATTTCGAGCACTCGATGTTGATTTTGAGCGACCCTCTCGCCAGTGGCTGCCGAGTAGGAGGCAATTGTGATGATTGTTCCTTCTTCCTTTTCTTATCGGGATTCCACCTCGAGAAGCTTTGTGTACTCTGTGATTGCGCGGTTAGTAATCCCACTCGGGTCGGCCGGCCGGCATGCTCAAAAGCTTCCATATTGGCCAAAGAGTGCCCGCGATTTCCGCATTTGACCGCAGGTTTGTGTTTGATTCAGAGCATTGTGTGATCCATTTGTCCAAACGAGTGATGGGCTGGCTTAAAGATTGCAGCTTTCGCCGCAGGTTCGCCCGAATTGCAGCTGTCCGGTGAAAGCAAGAAAGACATGCTCGGTTGTTTTCGGCGCTTGGTTATGTAGAGGACATATGGGGTCGGGTAAGATCTCTCTCTTGTAAAGGTTTTCTCTTGTGGGTAGGGCATTCTGACAGGCGTTCCATAGAAAGATTCGGACTTTAGGAAAAGTGTTTAATTTCCATAGCCTTGTCCAAAAGGATCTCTGAGTTTGGAATGAGGTGGGGGCTGATGCTGTTTGCTGATGTTGGTTAGCTGAATATAGCTTGTTGTAGGCACTCTTAACTGTGTAAGTCCCAGCTCTATTCCCTATCCAGACCAGCCGATTCTCCTCTGGGTTTCTGCTTAGAGGGATTGCGAGAATTTCGTAAGCTATGTTCTCATCAAAGACAGTTCGCAACCTATTCTTATTCCAGGTTCTGTTCTCCTGATTAATCAAGTCTTCCACTCTCTGAGGCTCATCAAATTTTGCTGGCCCACCAATTACACCTATTTCCAGGCATCTCCTCTCGGATCTTAATCGATTTTCCATCTTTGACTACCCATCTTATTCCTCCACTAATAGAATCCCTGCCAACTAGTATACTTTGCCGATCCCAAGAAGGATGCAATCCCTTTTTTGCATTCAAAAATCTCCTTCAAGGAAGTATATTCCTTTGAATGATTGACTCCACAGGGTTGATGGTGCTTGTGAGAGTCTCCAAGTCTGCATACCCAACATTGCTTTGTTGAACGAGATAAGATCATGAAAGCCATTCCCCCCACTATCTTTTTTGGTTTTGCGTGTTTCCCCTTTCTTCCTATGCAGCCCAGATTTCGCCTCATTTTGCTTCCACCACAAGGAAGTAATCCTTTGTTCAATTGCTCTACACATAGATTGGGATTTTGAAAATGGGCATGGCATATTGTGGCAAGGCTTGCACAACAGTTTTGATCAATGTCTCCTTTCCTGCTTTGGATAAAGAAGATCTATTATTATGGTGGGAGAAGAATCATGTCTAGATACATAGTTTGTTGTAGAGAAATGTGAATGAGATGATAGATGTTAGTGGCCTTTTCTGTAACTAAATTGTTCTGGTTTTGTGCGGCTAATTTCATATGAAGCTCACTTTCTCAATTTGCTTTCTTCCTTTCGAGAATATATGTCATTGCCCAACTGAACACATATATCTGGGGGTTTGATCAATGATCTGGACCATCTTATTCTGTTAGGATTGCAATTATTTAGAAGACAGTGCTTGCTCCTCTTATCCTTTATTTTAGGGTCCATGACTTGTTCTATGACCATGAGCAATTCTGTGTAAGAGCTTGGAGAAAAGTCAGCTTGCTTTTCTGTTGTATGGTTCAAGTCCACAAAAACACATTAAAATTTTTTGTGAGATTCTGTTTTCAAGGACTTCTGGGGTTAGTGTAAGTATTTTCCATACATGCAATAGAAAAGTAAAAATTTGCCTATCCTATGGCTGGTCTAGTTAGTGCTAGTATTTTTTTTTTTTTTTTGGTAAAGGTAAGAAATATATTGAGGAAATGCCAAAAGTACAAAAGATCTCATCACTAGAAACTTACACTCCAAATGCAGGAACAAAATGAGTGGAAGGGTGACGAGATGAAAAAGCCGCAAAACGCGGCACAACACTACAACACCTAGACCAAAAGAAGCACAGCATGGTCAACCGGCTACAAAAGATGCCACAAGCGAGGAAGAGGTTACTATTAGAACGAACTACCTACGGGTCCCCAGTGAAAATAATCGGGTCTAGGCCCCAACTTCTTTGCAACCTTCTGTTTCTAAAATTATTTTCGATGTTCCTGAAGATGATGTTATTCCTATTTTTCCAAATGATATGACAAAATGCACCAAAGGAAAAACGGGCAATGCACTTGTAGAAATCTTTACCCATCAAATAGATAGCGGCCCAACGGAGGTTCTCCCTCCAAGTTCTGTTGCGCCAAGGCAAATTGCATCTGGAAGCCCAAAAAAAGCAACGCCAGCCGTGACACAGCAATCAAAAAACAGGTGATCAACAGTGCTGATATTTATTTTATCTCTATTCAAAATCGAAACAGCAGGCACAGTGCTGGGTGATATACATGGCTCATATAAGTTTCCATATGCATGTACCTTTGGAGATTCAAATAATCAAAAGAATTTGAGAAGAGCTGTTTTCACCGATTTGCTGAACCAGTTGTCAGGATGTAAAGTGATGAGACGCAATTGGTTAAGGCATATCTGTTCCGGAAAGCGCATTTGAGTGGCCGTCCTGGGGTGCGTGGATGAGAAGGCAAGCTGCTGTAAAGCCTAGGACCATTTGATCTATAGATTCCTCAAGTAAGCACCTGTGCTCTTGATCTAAATCTTGAGGTTCCACAATCTTGTCTTACATGCATGTTTGTTCTCCAACAGCCAAACAGCATAGAAGTGGAGGAAACAAGTAGGAGAGAAGCTTTTGCCAGCTTAGCTTCTATCTCTAAGGTTCTTGAGAGCTGGAGTAGAAACGTCTTCTGAATCTTCATTGTTTATAAATATCACGGTAGAGGTCTTATGATAGCTGGTAAGTTTTGAAATGTAGGGAGTCTTCTTGCATTTCACAGAAGGACTTTAAGTCCTGCATGAGAAATTATTGTGACCTATGTCCTTGCCTTTTAAGCTAAACTCAGAGGATGTCACTACAATGTACCTGAAACATTAATTCTCAATAGGAGTTTTCCAACATTAGAGCGACTTCTGGAATTTCTCAACATAGTTCTTGGAACTAAAACCATCCTTAGTGAGGATATTTTATTTCCGGAAAATTATGCTGGCCGGCCCTGAAAGTGAGGTAACGTGATTGTTTGAGTCCAAACTTATGCCACTTTAATCGACACTGGACATAACAATTCTTCTTCATGTATCCTTGGTAGAATGAATAAGATTGTGATATTTTCCTTTTCATGAATTACCTGGTAAATGGAGGTCATCATGTAATTAGCATACAGGTCTTTCAAAAGGGAAAGATGAGGTGGGAAGGACTTAGCCTCCACATAAATCTATTTAGCATTTGAATTTTTCAAAAATGATCATCACTCAAGATGCTTTTGTCTATCTTGGAAGGTGGACATCTACTTTTTTCTACACAAGATGAGTGCGGTCTTTTCTCATGTTGCATATCAGAGCTTGTATGATTATGTGCTTTAGACTCTACATGGCCACCCATAAAATCATCAATCTTATCCTCTATTGGCTTTGCCGCAGTCAAAATCATGTGAGGGATGTTTACTTGCTTTATAATTAGGTTGAGCACTTAAGATCTGCTTACTTCTTGGTTTGACATGAATATGAGGTTGCGTATTTACAGTAAGGCATATGAAATTCAACCATGCGGTTCACATGTCAGGGTTTACCATTGAACACGGGTGATGATGCATCATTGCATATTTGGTAGATGGCTTTTAGGGTGCCATTGTGGGTATCTTTAATTTCTCATCACACAATTCGTTGTTCTGTCTCCTCTCTTTTTCTGCAGGCTTCATATATGAAAAAAATGTGAAATTAGCAGTTGGTGGTGAACTTCTTAGGCAGCTTTTCTCATTCAAACATTGTCAGGCTAATGGGATACTGTTTGTAGGATGAAGAACTACTTCTTACCAAAGGGTACCCTAAAAAACCATCTCTATGGAAGCAAGGTTCTTTCTTGGGCAACATATACATTTTTCTTTTTTTGGTCAAAACTTGGGTGATATGTACATGCTTGCCTTAAATTTATGGCAAATATCGTCTTTTCTTGTTTTAACGTACTACACAAATCACGTGTCTTTCCTGCTGCAGGGGGCTCGACCATTAAACCACTTCGATGGGTCACACTGATTAAATTTGCAGTAGGAGCAGCCAATAATCTGCAGAGATTTCAAGCCCTCAAACTTATTGCTGGACTCAGTAGGTTTCGCGTTTGTTACTTGGATTGAATTAAGCAAATACCACATTGTTGTTGCATTTAAAATTTGGTTCCAAAATCTTCTCAGGTGCTGAAATAACTCAAGTTTGTGACATCCCTCCTTTTGCACTTCCCTCCTGCATTCTGGAATCAGCAAGAATTTGAACCCTTCTGCGTTCAGACTTTCATTTCAGGACACGGCAGTTATTATTGCAAAGCATTTAAAAAACCTGGTTTGCCACCCGAGTGGGTTTTCCTTATTTTTTGGTCTTGTTGTTATGATCTTCTGAAATTGCATACTCCCAAGCTACTCTTTTCATAGTTAGTTTATAATACCAGTCGTTAGCCCGAGCTAAGCTTATTAAATCTGTGCATTGTCCATGTTTACTGGTGGATAGATCACGCTAGCAGCAGAAAAGTGACCTTATCCACTTTGACCTGTAGTTTGGCATGTGTTGACAGTCCTATAACGCCAATATATCAGATTTTGGTTAGGCAAGAAATGATGGAGACGAAGACAGAACTTACAGCTACGTAGCACCATATATAGCCACCGGTAATATGATAAAATTTCAGATGTCGGCGCCCGAGTCACCAACCGAACCTACCAACAGTTCCTGCGGGTGATGCCTTAACCACATAGTATAGGCAGGATAGAAATGAATTATTTTACGACGATGCTTACGTATTTAGGGGTTCCAAAATACTCAAACCTCAACCAAAAAATAATAATAATAAATTACAGCAGCAAAATACGTAATGGCAGGACCGGACATCACTGAATGTCGGCGGTCGAGATCCGATTCCGAATGATCCTGACATCGTTGACGAATAGGATCCGCAGGACATGCCCGTCCTCCAGAAAGGGAGATTCCTGTCCAACCATCACAACTGGCAGGAACGTCTAAGAAAGCTGCTGTCCAATCATTGACATATCCTCTTTTGTCGTGTGGGCTCGATTACTCAGAAATACGTAACGCAACTTTCATTAAATGCTCGTTGACAACGTCAGCTCTCAAAATGGCAAAATTATTGCTAGTGCGGAGCTAAGTGGGGAAGGCGAGTCAGTGCTAGGGCCTTGACATTAAGAACGTGTTTGATAATAGTTCTGTTTCCGGAAATAATTTCTAATAAAAAATTATTCATTTTTATTCTCGTTCCTAAAAATAATTTCTAAACAAAAGAACGCATTTGATAATTATACAAAATTTCTCATTCTGGAATAGAAAAGACATTTGGTAACTAAATAAATTTTCTATTCCAATTCTAAAATTTTATCAAATTATAGAAATTCTATTGATTAATTATATCTATACTAAGTAATAAACATATTAACTAATCAATTTTTATTAAATAGTAAATAATAAACTATAGAATAAGCTATAATTATAAATACTAAATAATAAATTAAAATAAAAAATTAAATATGTATTCTATAAATAGCAAAATTTCAATTCATACTTCAAATCATTTTTTTATTTTTTAAATAATTTTATTAATTTTTCCTTTTTTTTTTTTTTTTTTTCCTTTCTTCCTCCCCTCCTCCTTCTTCTTCAAGGTAGCCAGTCACTGGCCTTGGGACGACCGGCGACCGGCGACCGGCCGACGAGGACCAGCTACCACACCGGAGCGTCGCCGGCAAAGCCTCGCCCAGCCCCGCCGAGGCTCGGCCTCACTAGATCTGGCGAGGTCGAGCCTCACCGGTGGCCAAGCGAGCCTTACTAGGCCTGGACGAGGCTCACCTGGCCACCGGGGAGCTTGTTGGACCTCGCCCTGGTTTGGCGAGCCTTCGGCGAGCTTGCCGAACTGGTTGTTGGCAACCGGCGGCAGCTGGTGACGGCGGTGGGCGGCGACAATGGCAGTAGAAGAAGAGAAAATGGAAGAAGAAAATAAAATATGAGCTTGATTCTTAGATTTATTCCTAGGAACAAGAATCAACTTTTTTTTTTTATTCTTGATTTTGATACAAATCTACTTTCGGGAACAAAAAATAGAAATTTGTTCCCGATAACAAAATTTTACCAAATACAATTCTATTCCAAAACTACTCTCGGAACAAAAAATGAGAATCTGGCATTGTTGGGATGGTTACCAAATAGGTCCTAATTCTCTGCAGAAGCTTCATTGTCCATTCTTTCACCTTCTTGGCCTTATACTCCCATACAACGACCATTGATGTCTGTGTGCTTGTTCGAATGCCGGTCTTGCAAAATGTGGCGAAATGCTCGCAGTTATTATTGATGAGGTCGTACTCGCCAAAACTATTGCCCTCGTAAAGCTCTCGAGCCTTGTTGACGACTTCCTCGGGCGACGTCGTATTGGATAAGGTCGTACGGGTCCCCCATCTCGTCAGCCAATACTCCAGCGATGGTCGCCCATATGCATACATGTAGAGGGAACGGAGTTCCTCGCCTTCTTGTTGGAAGGAATTGAGAGAAGTTTTGTTGACTCCCATTCTCGTGAAGTGAATCACATGGTCCTCTCCAACATAGACACCTATCATAATCAAATGTGAACATGTGCAACATAGAAAAGAATCAATGGTCCAAATAGGGAGAGAGGAAGAGAGGGAGAGAGGGAGAGAGAGGGAGAGAGAGAGAGAGAGAGAGAGAGAGAGGGGAGGAAATGGACGAATCCAAATCCAAGATGGAATGATCAAAATACAATTTACTTTGGCGAAAAAATTCTCCAATAACTCTCTCCGGGGTCTTTGACTTTTCCTTTTTAGGCCATGGACGAAAAGGGCTTGCAGACATGATCAAAATACAATTTACTTTGGCGAAAAAATTAATGGGCGGACTTTGAAATTTCACGTAGGACACCTCTCCACTTCGATCGCGACGCATCCGAGTGAGGCCACTTTCCAGATCTTTTCTTTCTTCTCCAATAACTCTCTCTGGCGATCTTTGACTTTTCCTTTTTAGGCCATGGACGAAAAGGGCTTGCAGACATGGGACAGTAGCGTAGCCGGTCATGGACTGCCAGGCTCGAGAGTGACGCCGGCTTGTCCATGGCTATCATCGGCATCATCCGGCCAGATCTGGAGTTCTCCAGATCCAGACTTGGACGAGTGGCTCGTGGCCGTTGTGGGCATCATTCTGCTGATCCAGTCGGCCTGTCAGTGCTGGCGACTCAGCCAGTGGTGACTGTGGGAGAGGCGCGGAGGTCGGGCTTATAGGGCCGGATGGGTTTTTCAAGCAAGAGGGACTGGCAGGCTGACGGCGGAGAACATGGCGTCAAAGTTGGACATCTCCTCGGTGGCCATAGGGAGGTCGGTGCAGTTGCCGTAGAGCTTTTTGGTAAACTTAGGGGACGAGCAGGTGAGGGAGATGGCCGGAGGCACGAGGAGAGAGAGAGAGAGAGAGAGAGGCCATTATTCTTGCAGAGAGCGAGCCGAGAGAGAAAAAAATCTGAAAGGCGGCCTCACCCGGACGCGTTGCCATCAATAAGTGGAGGGGGAGCATGCCCTAAATTTTCTCGTTTTGGAGATGGGCACCAGCTCATTATGGGACTTCCCTCTCATGGAAATGCATGGGTGATCAAAATCAGATATATTAGCATCCATTGAAACGAAAAGAGTATGACAAGGGCAAGATTTGATGATCGCTGAGTTGATCTATTAAGTATATACGGCATAAAAAGTTATAATTTAGTCAAGCAGGTAACCATGTTATGGAAAAAACGATAATGATGATGGAAAAGGAAAAACGAGAATGAATGGCTAACCGTGGTGGGTGTACAAGCCATACCGCCGGTAAGTGTAGACATGATCCCCGGGAGTAAGCTCTTCCTGCCATATCACGTTCCCAACAGTAGCATCGATATCGCGAAGAGCTTTTTGTTTCGGGCCCCCTTCTTTTACTCCTCTGCGCTTGTCTGCTTGAGCTGCTGGCCTTTTGGGATTAAGCTTGGACGAGCCTAAAAGAGCAGAACCGAATAGGAACCAGGCGTGAGCTGGGTTTGGCAGTGAAGAAAAAGAGGGGAGCGACGTAATACTGGCGAGAGAGGTGGCTTTTATAATAATAATAGTTCAGATAGGTTACCCGTCGGGGAACAAGAAAAAACACAAAAGGGTGTACTGGTCTGACACGTATTGCCCGACGATGCAGATGAGATCATGTCCCGAGGTTGTTGAGAGAGAGAGAGAGAGAGAGAGAGAGAGAGAGAGAGATACATCTTTTCCATTTAAGGATACGAGCGTGGTACGAGCCGGCTGTTGTCTATAGGGACGAGCTTTCTCTCTGCTTTCACTGTGACGAACATCGACGTCGCCAGCAGTAGCAGAATGCACCAAGATGAAAGGAAGAAATGATGGGATAAGGTCGCGAGCTGGGGTGGATGTTGCTTCACAGGATGGAGACATGGAGGAAGAAAGTCGAAGCGGCCGAGGTTTCTGGTCTGTTATCTAGATGATGGTAGGGTCTCTCTTATGATTTTCTCCTCTCCTTCTAATTTTTACTCAGCTTTTTTCTTCAACTCCTAATTTTCACACAGCTTTTTTCTTCAACTCCTATGGAGGGAAGGGTTTGAGTTAAAATAGGGAAGAATTCTTAAGAGTTAAGGGAAAAAAAAAAAAAAACAACACCACACGTGTCGGGCAAGCACTTGTGAGACTTGAGGCTTCGAGAGCAAGGCAACATACGCAAGTCCAGACCGATTAGTACAGAACCTCGTCCAAAAAAGATAATGACGACATGATAATGATGACATGATAGCATAAGCGATTAAAAATTCGAGTGGCTGAGCTGATCTTACGTCGTTAAGTCATACAAGAAAGCCAAAAGCAATACTTGTTTATAGATCAAAAGACGTGACGGACCCCACGCGAAGATCCTTATAATTTCTAAAAGGTCAAAAGGCTGGCTATCGTTCACAAGCTCCGCCCGAATCATAACCGAATGTATCGTGCCTTTTTATTAGCTGGCGGGCCATTTTATTAATCACTAACATGGATGGAAGTGACGTCCGGATGTTTTGGTCAAGTCATTATTTTATTTTATTTTGCTTGTCTCCAAAAACATGTTGAATGTGAAATCACGTCTGAAATCCCCGTGAATTTTGACTTGGAGTTTCTAATATTGATTACGACCTTAGAAATTTGCGTTAAACACAAAAGAAAAACTACACGGAAAGACGGGTCCCATGACCTTCCTGGACCACCCAAAATGTGTTTCAAGTGGCAAAATAGTATACATCATAATAACTGCTTTTTTCTAGTGATGGCGGATAAAATACAAATCGCGGAATATATACTCATTCATAACACGTAGGTGCTCGATAAATTGAAGTATACATGTCATGGCCCTACAAGTTATGGTATATTACAAGTAAGTTTTTCTCTCTGTATAAGTAAAGAACTGATTTATCTATTGGAGCGAAGGAAGACAACTTCTTTCTGCGAATTATCATGAGATCGGGCCATTCTAGGAATTGCACTGTATCCTGCACGCATAAGTTCAGATGCAGAAGGTAAACAATAATGGAAATGGACAGAAAAATCGTATTTACTTCTGGAAATTTGGTACGAGTAATGTCATGTGGACATGTACCATGCATGAATGCATATGTCATCGGTGGTTATTGACAATTTGGTCGGTGGTCTGTTTATTAAAGACAGGCCCGAACATCTGTTGGATTTGTCTCACGCTAGAGACCAAGTCAACTTAAACCATTAGATTTCTTCATGTGTAAGGCGACTATTAAGTCAAGCATGGACATATGACATTATTTCCCAATATGGTCGCGGGGTTGTGAATGGTGGGACCCCATGACATTTAATGGACAGCGGGCCCGGCTTCTTGGCGATAAACGATAGATTATATGTGGATAGCATCAAACCAGTACATTTTCTTCAGTTCATAGTCGGACGTGAAGATTCCATGTCTATTTTCAAAGGTTTTCCGCGTTGGAATGTTTGATCCTCACTCTCGCCATTTGAAAATTGTCATGATAGCACCATATTTACATATGAATCATTACTTATGTTTCTTGGTTTCTTGTTTTTTGTTTTTTCCTAATATATTTGACCTGTGGTTGGATAGTTTCTATGCTTTCTTCGACCGGAGAGCATGGACTTGACTAATTATCAGTGCTGACAAGAACCTTTCATTTACCTAACTTCCTGACTTCTCCACCGAGTCTCAAAAAGCTGCCCATTGCTTTTATTCAGGATTTTCCGTTGACTTGGTCTAGTTCTGAGATTAACAGAGATTCCCAGCAGTTATTTTCACAGGTATAATAAAAGATTAGGCTTTGCCAGGCTGTCGTCCGTGCACAGGAAGAAAGGTTTTAGATTAATCTGCATTACCCCGTAAACGAGTGCATTATCTTCGGTTGTATATTCACTTTTGTATCAAATATTATTTCAGTTAGCGTGCTGGATTTTCTATTTCTTAAGGATTTGAGGTCGCTTTGCAAGATTAATTTCGACCCTTTTTGCTTCGCTTTGAAAATGGAAAAATGCTTGTCATGCATGGCTCTTGCGATTTCCACAATGCACATGTATATTGTCCGGCTTTGATGACTGATTTAATAAGATTAATTGGATGGATTAAGATCGGGCTTCCCCAAAGTTCTTAGGCCCAAGTCACCAAATGAGGCTGGTTTACCCAAACTGATCACTTCACTTTGTCACTGTAGACATACAAATCGAGTTCAAGGGGTTGGGCTTTGTTTGAGACACTTTCACATAAGAAAGACCTTAAATGGAATCATAAAAATTGCTTTTTAGGACAAGGTCGTCCATGACTGATAGTCTGTTCAGGGTTCTAGACTCAACGGTGCCAACCGTTCTGGGAAAATAAAACTTCCATCGAAGAGTTGATCCCCCCTCCAAACCGCGCTTATTCTGACGTAGAGGGCAACAATAGACTTTATAACCTAAGCGACAAATGTGTTACAATGGGTGGAACCAATAGGTAATGTTGATCCAATACCCAATCAGAGGGCCACTATGCTACCCATCACAAAGACAATTGTCACAGATCATATTGAATTCCGAAAGCTCATAACATTGGTTCCGGTAAACTCCAATTTATTGCTTCTTCTGGACCAATAATTGTTATTGGTGCGGTACTAGATGTAGCCTTTCCCTGTAGGCCATTCTAGAACTCTAGCAATGTTCACATTACTAGAATGTCGTGTCTGGATTTATTATGTTGATGAGAAGATTCGATGCATCAAAACATGAGCAAATTCTCCTGAGGTGAACCAACTCAAAGAGTTTGGAAGCTTCTTTAAGCACAGCGACCGAGAAACTCATGTGAGATTAGTTGCGGTTTCAAAAGGCAGGCTAAGGATTAAAGAAAGTGTAGAAAGAAAGTTAGCGGAAGACGACTTACCCATTTCGGATTTGCAATGAACAATTTACCTCGGAACGAACGATGAATTGTGGATGAATGACAAACAATATTACTTCACGTTGGTCTGAATGTAGTCACGAGGAAAACATTCAATTTTCACAACGTAAATGCCATCGTCTGGAGGTTCTCGTCCTTAATACTTTCAAGGATCCTCAAACGAGCACTCCACACACCCCTCGGGAAGGAGGGGAGACGTTCAGGAAAAATAGAGAGATAACGGCGAAGCTCCGTTACTCCCTCGGCTTGTTCCCAGCGATCTCGGCGTGGCAATTCCAGCGGCTTGTCCGACAATACAGCGAGTTCCCCATTGCACCCCTGAAGATCCAGCAACCTGACGCTTCCCACTACCGTGTCCTGCTCCGTCGCAGCCGTGCCCACAGCAACCTGATTTGCTTGTGCCGTTCAGGTATATCCTCTTTCTCTCTTGTTTCGTTTACAGTCTATGCATATGAAGTTGAATTTTGCGACTGTCGACCCATGTCAGACCTTTCGCCTATAGATCTGAACAGCCAACTCCATCATGTATCCCGACTTCATCTATGCCTTCGTTCAAATGTCGTGGTTTTCCTTGTGTAACATTCAACTTCACTTGCCTTTGTTTCTCTCAAAGCGGATTTTGCGCTGACACAAACCATGTACAGGAACCTCACCATAAAAAACCACAGTTCATTTAGAGTACTCAAGACATTCTCAGTTTCCACTGAAATTAGTGAGTCTCCAGCGCTAGAATAGCAACATCTGCAGGATCCGCATCATCTCTTCAGCGGTCATCTCAAAGGTATTCTTGGACAAAACTTTCCATTTCATATCTATTTGAGTTGCTAGGAGATACTGGACAAACCTCGAATATAATTTAAACCAGACCAGTAACGAAACTAAAACCAAATTGATAACTTGTTATCAGTTTAAAGCTTTCCACATCAAGGTGAGCTCAAACATTCATGTCGAATAAGAAGGGATTATTTAGAGGTGAATATTGACATTTACGAATTGCGAGAAACAGTCATTTATAGAAGTGTACCTCTGCAAATTCTAAAAAACTGGATGCGATGCGTGATCAAAATTTTTCTTCTATTATTGTGTAAAACAATTAAGCGGAAGAAATGCTCAACTGCTAGCCAACCATGTGGAAGTCGGGTGCCTGGTCAGTACTTGTGGGGCCTTAGCTCTCTATATCGCGCCTTTTAGCTTCGTTCCATCAGTCTCGATTTTGTTACATTCAGTTGAAGCTTCTCCATTGAACAACTGTGACTGAAGCTCAGATCGAACTCAGATTAATCACTCCAAGCACTTCATCATCCGGTTACTGCAACAAGATCAAAGCTAAGTTCTCTCTCATTCGCTGACTCTTCTTCTTCGATTTAGTCAATGGCATTGATCCTCAATCTTTTCCTGAATCGCCCCCTAACATCAAAAGCCACCACCAATTGACACCGCTCGCCACTTTGGGTCCTCACTGGTTGTGCCTTTGTTTTACTGTGTTTTCTTATTATAGACTTCAAAGAGCTTGACTCCTGCTCGCTTCTTCTTCGCCAATGCCGATCACCAGCAATGACACCTCCAAGACATCAGCTACTTATTTTGATCATCCTTCAATCGACATCTGCATCTCCAAGATAAGTACTTCTATACTCTGTTCTTGGAGAAAAGACGAAAAATATCAACTACTAATCCCCTGAAAATCGTCTGCCATTGAGATTCTATTTGTGATTTGAACGTGTTTCATTACATATGTGATGATTAGAATATGGATTATGGCTTTGATGAGTCCCATGGTGGATGGAAATTCTTTATGATGTTAAGTTTTTGAAGCTGGAAAAACGACGAGTAGAATTAATTGAATGATGAAGAAAGCACAAAGTTGACCATGTCTCCATAGTCTCTACAGGATATTGGAAAGAAAATATAAATGAAAGAGTTAAAGGGAAACCAAGCGAAGTATGAGTTCATGTTCTAAAATGGACTGAGAAAGAGGCCGAAAGAAAGAAAGACAATAAAGGAAGGAACACAATAAAAATGAATAAATAAAATTTATAAAATTATTTGAAAAAATACAGAATAAGAAAAAAGGAAGAGAGTTTAGCTGTGCAACATATGTTTGGGCGTAAAAGAAGAATAAAAAGGGAAAAAGAAATCAAAGGGAAAAAAAAAAACATAAAATAATAAAAAGCGATAAAAATTTATTATATATATAGACACACATATATATTAAGAGAGAAATAAATGCAAGCCTCAGTTATGTGGTTCAATCTTAAGTTGTAAAGTTAATTGAATTTCATTTTAGTTCGGCTCATTTCTTTAGGGAGATATTTTCTTTGAATTTTTTTAAATATTTCCAACTTTAGATAGTCCTTTTCTTCTAGATGATATACAGGAAAAATAAAGAATGTAGAAAATGTCAAAATTATATACAATTGAAAATATCAAAATCTCATTGCATTAATAAATAGATTAGCATTTAAGGATTAGTTCATATAAATGTCATTCCTCTTTGTAGATTTCCACTTACAATATATCCCTTTTTAGATATTAGAATTAGAATTTCACTTTGAATTCTATTTGATTTTAGCTTATGGGCTCGTGGCTCTTAAGATGAGACCTTCTAATATTTTTTATAAGACAATGCATTGGGTTATTTTGCTGTACCTTACCTTATATTTGTTTTTCATTAGTGTTCTTGATGTATTTGTTGTGATTGCTTTTATATAATTTTTTGTGTTGTGATTCATTTTTTTGGTTGAATGGTTATGTTACATTTCAGGACCATAATGAACACAATGATGATCACTTTATAGAGTGATAAGAACGTCAACGTTAAACTCCACTAAGCACCTAGTCCAAGGCTGCGCTGAATGCGTACCCCAGCACAAGTAGTCTCAGTGGGAAGATTCCCGAATTGTACCCCGATGTGAAGGGGACAATTGCAATGGTGTAGAATACACGTAGGGCAATATTGAGATTGCTAACATGTCAACTCACTGTTGCTCTACGTCGTTTTCCTCACCATTGGGATTTTGCCGAACACATGGGTGTACAGCTCGAAAATCTTTCTGCAGAGGTTGTGTGTGCTGGGGTGCATAATCTACATTGTAGTAAATCAGGCGGTGGGTGCAGTGTTATGAATGATGTACGTATCGCTCTACAATGTGATCACCATCGGTAAGGCCTTCTTCTTGTTTGCAGCGATTACGAGCGGGGTTTAGAAGTTCATCTGCACAATAAGCAAAGAGTTACTGGTGAGCTAAGTCCAACATTCTCATTCATGCTGTTTTTTGTCGCTGGTTTAGTTGAATCATGTCGCCCCTCTTTTGTTGATTCGCAGAGGTATTGCCGTTGAGAATGGCTTACTCACATGCTGCCGCCTTTTACTAGAGTTGCGCCGCCCTCCAATCTTTTAGGTCTTTTATCACCAACTCATCGTTTGGGTAAGGATAAACTTGATGAATTGAAGCTTAAGAATTTATTGACTTTCTGATTTTGAGTCACTAGACTTTGCTTGACTAACTTCATGATATACATTGTGTTATGAAATCACACGTCGATTCCAGAAAAATAACACTTGCAATCAATTCACTGAGCAAAATATAATAGTAAACGAACAGAATCAGAAGAATACACCAGAAAATTTGTTAACAAAGTTCATCCAAACCTGTGCTACATATCCACATAGAGGCACTCTATAAATCCACTAGATTTCAAAAAATGTTGGAATACAACGATGATCTTCTTTTAAGATTAGGGCACAAAGAGATTGAGAACCATCATAAAGAAAAAACTCATTTTTTTTGTTCTTTCTTTTTATTGCCTCTCTATTTTCTTTTTTAGCATCTTGACGGCGAGCGTCTTGCCATCGCTAATATAAAGATATCACTTTTAACCTAAAAGCAAATTTGATAGAAAAAGACAAAAAAAGCTCCTAAAAATATTTGGCTTCATCTATAACAATCTCCCACTTGAAGACAAATATACCCGAGCATCAAGTAACTTTGCATCCATCTTATTCAAAAACTAGTATTTGAAAAACTTGTACCTCTATGATACTCATCATCAATCAATATGGAGTAATACCAATGGTAGTAATAAAAAAAATATGCTTCTCTTTGTCTACTATCTTGGTCAACATGTCAGCTGGATTCTTCGAGCTATCAATATTCTGTAGCTTTAATTCATTATCTTTCAATGCCGACCTAATAAAGTGATAACGCTTCTTGATATGTCTAGTCTTTGAGTGATAAGCTGTATTCTTTGCTAAGTGCATTGCACTTTTACTATCACTCCACAGTGTACTAACTAACTGTCACGCCCCAAATCCCGGGTACACGCACATCCCTTGGCGGTCAATTAAAAATGCGACGTCCTAGGACGCGTTGCCGACCCATTCTTTTTATCTTTCAATTAAATACATGCGGAAGCGAATTAAATAAACACCTGGCCAATACACAAACATAGGGATAGTAGAAACGCAACCAATGTTGCCGAAGACCACATATTCATTTATTCACTGTTACCCCTAGGAAGTTTAATAGTATGAGCCTTTCTACGGCCACTTCCTATCAATCCTCTCAACCTCCTCAGGGATTAGGGTCATCCTAAACTTCGCTAATGGTAGGGCCAGCCAAAAGGTGTCGCATCTCACGCCCACCACATCCGCACTCAGCAGATCTCCATGCTACGGCCCTGAAAAGGTTAGCCCACGACAGGGTGAGATAAAATCTCAGTGAGTCAAAACCCTAAACCCTGGTTAGGACGCAAATTCACCTTGAAGGCGGTCCTAAGCACACACCATATAGAACTTACCTCGCCTCGGCGCATACCTGCACGTTAGCTCAACATATATACCATCATCAGTGCAGTAAGCACAATTAATAACCGGAACACATCAATTCATCAATCAAATAATCACATGGGTTCCGATTATAAGTCAATACCGTTATGACACGTCCCATATCGTGCTATACAATTTGCCTCATAATCAGACGCATCTATCACAACCATCCAGGCATGTTCCAGTTATTACGACCTATCGGCCATGGCCAACTCAACAATTGGCGGTCATCCGATATAACTGGGTGTCATCCCACTTCGTCGAGCACGGCATCATCCCGCGTATTCATATGCATCAGGACAGCATTCCACACAGGAGCGTCAGCTCGGCCTCCGCCGCGACTGGCATCCGTTGACGTGGGGCATCCAAACTTAGTTAGGCATCGTCCCGCATATTCATATGCATTAGGATGGGTTCATTACCCTGCATATTCATACACATCAGGGTATTAGGTGATCACATGAGCACACCATCAATCAACCCAATTCTTATCTTTCGTCAATTAGCCCAAAATACCAAATTCCTTTTTAAAACAATAAACCTTGCAACTCTTTTTATTTTTTGTTCAAAGCTTTCTAAAATAAATTTGTATGCGGTCACGTACTCAAAATCAAACCATCAAACTTTGCATGCTTCTACTATAAAACCTCCTTTTTTACTGAGCAAATAAAATTTGGTGTCCAAACCTAACACCTCATTTATTTTCTATTTTCTTTTCCAACCATTCTTTTTTTGGAACTAAATTGGGTAATCCCCTTTTTTTTTTGGTTCTAAACCTTTGGAAAGAAATTCATAGGTGCTCACGTACTCCAAATTAATCCGCCAAACTTTGCACACACCTAGTTTAAAACCTCATTGTTTTATAGAGCAAATAAGTTTTGGTGTCCAACCCGACATCTAATTGTTTTTCTAATTAAAAGCCCATAAGGCCATCTTTTACATCACCAATAAACACTCACCATAGCACAACCATTCATATGTCATCGCGCATAAGTTCTAAGCATGCCACAAGTCAACCACATCACCAAATATACACTATCCAGCAAGCACTACACCAAAAACAACCACAAAACCACTATCGGCCCCAACCGGCAAAAACCGGGCCACTCGTGTGTCTCCAAGTTTAAATCCAAAAACCTAACCAAACAAGTTTGGAAAATTATAAAATTTGAATATGTTATAAATTACACTTAAAATGATGTTTTTTATGAATACACCTTGACCTAGATCTTTCTAGATTGAGAGCAGTAATTCACCCAAACCGTTACAAAAACTGTGACTATGTCTAGAAATTATGTTCTCCAAAATCAGTTTTGTCCGACGTCCAAAACTTGTCCATTTAATCTGAAATTTGACTATGTTAAACTAAAATATGTGAGGAAAAACTTTCATGAATGAAATATTTCAAAAATAAAACCCTAAGAGTTGATAAAAATCCTTTGAACACCAAAAGGTCACTGTTTCCAACACAATCCGATATTCTGTTTTGCAAATAACGAGGCTAAAAAATTATTCTTTTAAATCCCTAAAATTATGAGTAAAATATATATCATAGCTGAAGATGTTTAGGGAATTTTTTAAGAAGGAAGAAACTTCAAAATCGCAGCACATTTTTCCCCACAAAAATAGCAAACGGTGAGGGTCCAGTAACCAGATCTGAGGGAAATCCACTAAATTAGACTAAACCACTCTCATTAGTGCTAATCTAACCAATTAGATTAACTCTAATATATCTTAAGGCTAATCTAACCAAAATAGATTAACACTAATCCAACTTAAGGTTAATCTAACTTAACACTAATCTAATCAAGCTAATTAACACTAATCTAACCCCCTAAGCACAATTAACAATCTAATCAAGGATTAGGGAGTTAACTCACCAGAATTCGATGGCGGCGGGCTCACGGCAACGACAATGCAACGGCGATGAGAACTCGAGTCTACCGTGTCTCGAACGGGGGCTTGGCAGAGGCTGTGGCTGTCCCACAAGTGCTTAGCCAAGGGGGACGGTTCGGTTCTGAAGAGCTGAGCTGCTGGCCGCGGGTGCTGACGGAAGCGGCTGAACGGGCGGTGGAGTTGCAGCTGGCCACATGTAGGTGTGGTGGCTGGATGGACGGCTGGACAGCAGCTCGGTGGAAGTTGCTGGCGTGACTAAAGTTGACGGTGGGGAGAGCTGAGCGTGAAGTGAAGCGGGGTTGGCGGTGATGATGCAGCTGTGACGTGAAGATGGGCGCTGGCAGAAGGCGAAATGGATGGCGAGCATGCAGCAGCAAAAAGAAGAACAAAAGCTGGAAAGGAAATGGGGGCTGGCGTGAGGAGTAGTGACAGACAGTGGGGAGAGAAATGGAGGGGAAATGGAATTGTGGGCTGCGGCAAGGATGAAAAGGAAGAAAAACTAAAGCGAGGTGTAAGGAAGATGAAGCTAGCGGCAGAGAGATGGGGGTGAGTTCACGTGTGAGAGAGAGGGGAGGGAGAGAGAAAGAAAAAAGGAAAAACAAAGAAGTCCAACTAACAACTAATCAAAAAGCCTAAGAAATATCTAAACACTCAAGTGTATGCCCCAAAGTCTAGTCCATGGCCCAACCAATGGCTATTTTTCCCCTTAATTCTCACAAATAAACCAATTTGAAGGTAGAAAAAACCCATTTTTTGGCCCATACGAATTTCCCTTTTCTTTTCCGTTTTGTCCGAAATTTGTTTTTCCGCAAAATTTCGGACTTGACGAAAATTCTCCGAAAGATGAGATGACATCCTAAAAATGAATCGTGATACGCTCGAACGTCTGATTCCCAAAACCGAATTCAATTTCGTGGTTAAAATCAATTGAACGTGATTTTAGTACAGCCTAACACATCGGGTAGCTTTTAGGGATTTTAACGAGTTTGACCTGTGGTCAATAATTTTCTATCCATGTTTGTGCATCTTCAACTCGTAAGCGACTCTCAGTTATTGTAAAAATCGCAAGATTTCAATTACGTGTCTCGAGTATAAAATCAATAGAAAATAGGGTTAGTGCCGTTCGAAGCGAATTTTGCAATCATGCGGAATCACCCGCAATTCAATTACGTATTTCCGCTGAATCGACATATATCTAATCTCAATTCGATTATAACAGTGTCGTATTGACCCTTGCCGATTATTACGGTCGAACGATTGATTTCCGATCGAATTCTCTAGTCTGTCACATTTATATTCCTTAACGGCCTCACCTAATAGATTAGTTAACTCGCGAGTGATCAGTTCTGAGTAAAATGACCATAGACGCGTCAACAAAACAACCATTCCATATATTCGAAACGGGGTTGAATTTTCAGGATGTCACATTGAATGATTTCGATGTAGCTCCTCCATGTAATCATATAACCACATGATTTCATTGGAGGCTTCTGTGATCATCATGTATTCTGCTTTTATCGTTAATAAAGTCACTACTTTTTTGTAGTTGAGATACCTAACTCACTGTTGTACCTGCAACTGTAAAGACATCTACAGTGGTACTCTTATCACTATCTCGATCACCTTAATGATCTACATCTACATAACCTTGCAACTCTAGAGATGTACCACCAAAATAAAGTGAGTAGGTGGAAGTATCTGCTAGATATCTCAATATCCATTTCACTCACAACTCCCACTGCCTGTGCAATGTCTGGTCTCATGCTTATCATGGCATACATCAAACTTCCTACTGCTGATGCATTTGGAACTACAATCTTCTCATCTTTCAAAACTCGAGTGCTCTGACACATACCCTTGGAAAGTTTGAAGTGACTCACTAGAGGAGTTGTAACCGGTTTTGCCTTGTTCATGTTAAATCTCTTTAACACCTTGTTTACATAGCCATCCTGCGACAGCCATAATTTCTTATTTTTCCCGTCCTTGATGATTTTCATGTCTAAAATAGTCGTGGCCTCTCTAAAGTCTTTCATAGCAAACTGTAATGATAACATCTTATTCATTTCTACGATTCTCTTCATATTGGAACTAGCCACCAGCATGTCATCCACATATAAAGAGAGATACACAATGTCACCATCGGCATACTTACGAAAATAAACACAGTGATCAGACTCATAGTGTGCAAATCTTTTTTTCTTTCATGAAACCATTAAGTTTTAGGTACCATTGCCACTAGGGGTGTGCATGGTCCGGGCGGGAAGTTCCCGACCTAGAACCGGGAACCGCCCGCTAAGGATCGGTTCCGAAAAATTGGAACTGGGATCCACCCGTTTGTTGCATGGATCCACTTAGGAATCGGACCGCTGGTCCGATCCGGTTCCCGGGTGGATTCATGGAACCGGTCTCACAATAATAATAATATCACTTTCTAAATCCCACCATGAGAACTCTTCATATCGAGTAATATACTAGAAACCAAAAGTTACAACAACTAGAAATCAAAACATAATGTTGAAAGTGAAAGAAGGTAAAACTAATTATAAGTCAAGCCACGACTATCATCAAATTGATCACATGAGCTCCATACCATCTCAACGGCACAAGTCCAAAAAATCATACCAAACCAAATTTAAGTACATGGAACAAACTTATCAAGTAGAGTAAATTAGACAAGTTTACACTTTACAACGACACAACAATCACAACAAGATTCTTTACCAAAAAAATAAAAATAAAAAATAATCGCAACAAGATTTGCCTAAAAGTTCACGACTTATAAAGCTTATGAATCCCAAGTTTTGAGCTCTTAAATTCCAAGTTCCAATCTCCTAAAAGTAAAACAATAATAAATAGATGATTGCTCAAAATTAGTAAAAATTGAACTCAAACAATTATTGAAAATCTCACCACATATATTCGTCCTACTTCAACTTGTAAACTCAATGGACCGTTAATCTCCGTGTTAACATGATCCATATCTAATAAAAATAAGATATTAAATAAAGTATTCAGTTATTAGATAATAGATATACAAAAGAATTAAATGATGAAATGATATGGACTTACCCAATTCAAACTTTTCCGCATTCTCGATACACTTTTTAATATTAATCGGCTCAAGAACCGCTCTCAACCAATCTTGAGTGCAAATCAAAGCTTCCACAACTCTAGAAGTCAAAGAACTCCGAAAACCATCAAGCACACGACTAAAAGTACTAAAAGTTGATTTTGAAGCAACGGTAGTTACAAGAATAGACCAAATATCTCGAGCCATCAAAGATAAGATTTAAAACTTTTGGCAAGCAACACACCACCAATTCAAAATGTCAAGATCACAATCGTTTTTAAGTTCAGCTTTAAGATATCGATTGAGCTCAGATAAGTTGCCATCGGACTTTTTCTTCTCCTCATTAAGAAAGTCATCATACGAAGGCTCTTGCACATAGAAATTTAAGCTGCAATCGTCCTCTTCATTTCCCTCATTGAAATAAGAATCATAGCTACTACCGATATTAGTAGAACTTACCAATTCACCATCCAAATTTTTGTTTCTAGAAGTGTGACAAGATTTCTCATAAAATTTAAACACATGTTCCAGGGCAAACTTCACCTTATCAAACATCTCATCAACTTTTGCAGCATCATCATAAATGAGTTTACAACAATACCTCACATAATTAAGTTTTTTCTAGGATCTAATGTTACCACAATCAATACCATCATATTTACTTTTTCGAAACTCCCATAATATTTGTCAAACTTATCTTTCATTTTCACGCCCATAACTCTTACCCTATGATCAAAAACCTTTATCGCTTCTCGCAAATAATTATGCAAAGAAGCTATCCCCACAAAATAATCATTTGAAGTGATATACAAAGTTTTGGACATCTTCTTGGTGGTATCATAAAACTTCTTCAAAAAATTAGAAAGAACAATAGCATTTTCCTAATCAACACTACTTGGAGTATCAGAATTAAGCTCAGCTAAGAAAGAAACATCGTCTTCTTCCATCCTTTCAAAAGCTTTTCTTAGCTTTATGGCACTCTCTAACATTTGGTAAGTGGAATTCCACCTAGTTGAGACATTAAGACAAACTGAACCCTTATAAGCAATCATTGTACTTTCAATGCAATCTCGAAATGTCTTAGCTCTCATAAGAGAACTCCTCATATATCTAACCATGTTTTGAATACGTGTAGTGAAATCATGTATCTCGGCCAAGCCATCCTTCACAATCAAGTTTAACATATGAGCCGTGCACCTCATGTGTAAAGATTCACCATCTAAGATCAATAGCCTCTCTCTTAAAAATTTCCTTTTCAAATAACTAATGGCCACATAATTTGAACTAGTATTATCCACTGTGATTGTGGACACTTTTTTCTCTATTCCCCACTCATATATGCATTTTTCAACTACTTTCCCAATATCTCTGCTCTTGTGACTAGGTATCACCACAACATTGATGATCCTTTTGTGCAATTTCCAATTTTCATCAATAAAATGTGCAGTAAAACATAGATAGTTCAAATTCTGAATGAAACTCCATGTATCGGTCGTGAGTGCGATCCTAGAATTAAGCTTATGAAAAGAAGCCTTCAAATTTCTTTTTTCACAAAAATATAACTTTATGCAATCTCTAGCCACCGTAAATCGCGACATATGCTTGAAGAGAGGTTGTAATTAATTCACATAATCACAAAATCAACACGTTCAATAATCGAAAATGGTTGTTCATCAATTATAATCATCCGAATAAGCATTTGCCTACATTTCTCCTAATCAAACTTTCATGTCGTTAAAATTGCACCACACCTAGTACTACTAGTAATATCTCCTCCTATCATTTGAGTTTCATCTACTCTTTGTGATGCAAATAATTTTTGCCTTTTATCCATATTGCGAGGATATTTTTTGCACTTTCTCAAGTATTTCAACATATTTGAAGTACCATTATCAATGTGGTATGAATACTTGGATTCACAATAATTGCAAAATACATCAACTTTCCCATTTGTGTGAGTTGTTCCTTTTCGAAAATGAAGCCAAGTTGCTGATTTTCGCTTACTAGGAGGAGGACATGGACAAGAACCGGATTACCTTATTGTTTTGGATGCTTCTTCAAAGTTTTCACCTCCTTCATGTTCTTGTGATGTTGATTCCACTATTGGCATTATTGCATCATAGGATTCCTCTACTTCCATTGACATGTTAATGAATCACTTGCTCGAATCAAGCAATGCGTCATCAACACTAAAACACTTCTCATGGAGCTAAATCATATTTTACTTACAACAGAAAATATATATAAAATGATACAATAAGGAGCTCAATAAACAGTCCAACTTCCTAAAGAACTAAAGAGAAAAAGAACAACTATCCAAATTCATAGCTCTAGTCAACTCCCTTTTTCCTTTGCATTCTATTGCACAGGAACCTTCTCTATAGCCCAGAGCCCAAAGTGAACATGACTAAAGCCTTATCTTTCAGAAGGAGCATTTTCAGAGGAAAGCAAGAGCCTCTTAGCATCATTTTTCAGCTATCCAAATTTATCTTTGAATCTAAATCTTCTTTCATATCCTAATTTATCGTAGAATCTCAAACTTATGCAAACAGAATATTTAGGTTATGTATCATCAACTCTGTTAGATGAATTATATTCTTCTATAAGTAATATATGCAGTTGGTAAAAGAGTAAATGTTCTAGTGCAATAGCAATATATGAAAAACAGAGACAAAAAGAACAAGCTAAAACTTAAAAGAACCAGTACTGAGTGAGGAGAGTCAATTACATTCAATACATAACACCTATTACCATGACATTGCTACCCTTTCGCTTCGAGTGATTCATAAGAAGCTCTAAAATATATTCTTAGCCGTGACTCATCGAGCGAATTAAACATATATTGCATGATATATGCAAGGTATCTTAAGTTATAACATGTAAGACAACTTTGATGCACAAAGAAGCACGTCATTAAAGATATGGATTAAAAATAATGTATTTGATATTAAATTTACCCTACTTGACTGAAATCTTCCTTACCTGGTTCAACTTCTTTGTCAACTGAGGAACACCACAGCGATCAGCGAGGCCATTGTATACTTGCATAGGATACCAAGAAATGTATAAAAACAAAGCTCAAAATCTCCAAAAAATACATAATTCCTGATAGGCAAGACATTCATACCATACGACTACGGAAGAATTTTACTTCTGCCACAAGCGCATCCTTGATACTCTGACATGCTATGACAAAGAACCCTATGAATCTTGTCCGACCCTATCCTAGCTGATAAAAACATCCAAACAACCAAAATATTCATCTTTCGAAAGTAACATTGTCACACCCCGATCCTCGGGCACACACACATCCTTCTATTTGGTCAATTTTAGAATGCGATATCTCGGGACTATGTATCGCCAACCCTTTCATTTATTAAGCACATGCGGAAGTAGTTATAAATCCCCAGACAATAAAACAATGGGATAGAAAAGCAGGCTATATTTTTTATATTGAAATCTACTACCAAACCTTTATACATTGCACTAGAAAGAGTACTTCACAGACTATTCACAATTTCAAAGTCTCACTCTATCTACACAAATACAAAGGGTTCACCAAGAGATAGGATTTCAATCCTCATCTAGGTCATACTCAGGATCGTCCTGATCCTCTTCTGACTCCTCTAATTCGATCTCTTCTTCATCAGGCTCCTCAGCTTCTCCTTCAAGCTCATCCTCGGCTTCAGGTGCCGGCTCATCTTCAGGTACCTCTTCTGCTGCACCCCAGTCTTTGTCCTCCTCCGGTCCTTCCACCCCCTGTTCCCCGAAAGCTTCTTCTAGAACGTACACAGGCACGTCATTCTCAGGAATGGGCCCCTCTCTTCGCTCGTCAAAGTACTCACGGTACCATGACCTATAATGATGGGGCCTCAGGGCGGCTTCTCCTACGTCAACCCAGATGATTGACTTAACCAGGATGCACTCTAGTCCTTCTGGGTGAGGGTGAATATGGTAGTGTATTTCTAGCTCGGTAACCTCCTGGGGAATACCGAAATGCATGGCGGGACGACGAGGTGGAAGAGGTGGAGGTAGTACCATCTATGGGCCTGAAATGTTGTCCCACAACCGGGATGAGACTACGTCTTAGCAAGTTCTACCCCACTAAGACTCGATTAGGAAACCAATACACTAACCGAGCTACTTATACACGCACGGGTTAGAGGATTTACCTTGACCTCAGATTCCACTTGCATATTAGCACAATTCAATAGGCACCCAAGCAATCTCAAGAGATCAAAGCATTGATCAATCGACCTAGTCGATTTCATGTCAATCGGACCATTCATCAATCATTCAATTCAATCAATTAATTCACGACAAACTGATCAAATCATATCAATGATTCCATCTATACTTGATAATTATTCTTAACGTTCCAATTCAACATTCCCACTCAAAAATAGGCTCAAGGCTCTAGAGGTGACCTAACACGAAGTCTTGTCATCTTGACCATTGTCATCGTGTGGTACTTAGTCCTTGACCACAAATAACAATAGTATAAGGCGCTAGAGATAACTCACACAAAATCTCGCTATCGTGTAGTACTTAGTCCTTCACTACAAAAAAGCAATAGTATAAGGCGCTAGATGTAACTCACATGAAATCTCGCTATCGTGTAGCACTTAGCCCTTCACTATGCATAACAATACTACAAGGCACTAGGGTAATTCCCATGCGACTCAGGTCGCCATGTAACACTTAGCCCTTGACTACAATAAGCAATGGTATAAGGCGCTAGAGGTGACTCACACGAAATCTCCTGCTTGTGTAGTACTTAGTCCTTTACATACTCATGACCCATCGAGTTTCCTCAGCATAACACACATCACATCAACTTCCAATAATCATCTTGCTTCAACTATAAACCAACACACGATTAATCACTCATGGCCCAATGACATTGTGCTTCGCACTTAAATTCCTCAATTAAAGTAATGTCTAGGCCTAATTTCTTCGGATTAAAAATACCCGATAAAACATCGTGCGTGGGCACACGGTTGGCCTTAGCCAAAATATAATATTTTCCTTTCCATAACTCCCACATTTTCTGTAGTCCACTCAAATATTTTTAGCATTATCAACCGATGCAAGGTTATTTTTCAATTAATAACCAAAGATTATTCAGTTAAAGAATAATTCCCAATTTCACAAATAATTCAATTCAACACAAAATAAAGCTCAATTAAATAAATGGACTGCACCACGATAATCAACATAAAATTCTGGTCGTCGGCTATCTCTGCCTAATTTCCAGAAAATAAATAAATAATTAAATTAATTTTGAAAATTAATAAATAAATATGATAAATCCAATTTAGGCCCATAATGCCTAATTGGAAGCCAAATCGGATCGGGAAAAATCCCGAGATGCATTCAATAAATAGTATAGGCAATTCTCTAGCTAAGTACACTAACCACTTAACTAATATGCAATGCAATTAACTAATAATCACTAATCCATGCTAATATAACCACCTAATTATACTTAATTAAATCTAATCAACCCTTAAGCATCATTAGTCTACTAAGCAAGGATTACTGAGATTACTCACCGGAATTACGCGCAAATGGGATCAATCCGACGGGGATGACATGAGGGTCGTTTCTTCCCAAAGCAACTCACGGGTTCGAGGCCCGGAAATGGCCCAAATCGGCCCACGAGCTCGCTGGAAATCCACTCGGTGGGTTGCTGGTCTTAGCTGGAAAAGCCCACAAAACAACAGCAAACAACTCCGGCAAGGGCGACAAGGCTCGGGGGAAGGTAGGTAGTGGTTCGGCAGGGCTGAACAGTGGTCGGAGGTGGCCGGAGGTGGCCGGACAAGGCTGGACAGGGGCGGAACAGGAGCTGGGGTTGCACGGTGAGGACTCCTGGATGGTGGAGAGGGCAGGCGATCGCGCGGTTGCACACGTCCGTGTGTGAGGAAGGCGACTGACGACGACGACAACTCCGACTCCAGGCGGTGTCCGCTGCTGCTTTTGCTTCTATTTCCACTGGTCGTCGCCTAAAACAGAGAGGAAGAGAAAGAGAGTGTCGACGGCGGCTGAGAGTGAGGGAGAGGCGGAGGTAAACGGCGAGCGATGGAGCGCACGGGCGACGTGCGGGTGGCGGAGCGCGGGCGGCAACGACGAACTGATCCGGTCTTCCTCTTCTTTCAGTGGCTTCTGTTCTTCCTCTGCTTCTGTCTTCATTCGAATGGAGGGGGAGAGAGAGAAGAAGAGATAAGAGAGAGAAGAAGATAAGAGTTGAAAAGTCAAAAGTAAAAAGAAGAAAGGGAGAAGCAAAATTGGAACTGGCAAGGGGGGATTCCGCACGAGGGAAAAGAAAAAAGAGAGAGAGAGAGAGAGAGAGAGAGAGAGAGAGTTTCAGCCAAATGGGGTAGGGGAAAGAAAAAGGAAATAAAAGAAAAAGGGTGTTTGGCCCAAAAAGGAAAAGAAATGGGAAATGGAAAGAAAGCTAAGAGAATTTCTTAAAATAGAAAATTCTCATCCCAATTTCTTTTTAATAAGCTCAATGATTTCCAAAGAAAATTCAACTTAGAGCACTTGGTCCCCAATTACGCTTCTGCATCCAAATTCCCTCTTGATCTTCTCTCAATTAACTCTCACAAAAATCAATCGATGTCTTAAATATCAAATTTATTATTTTCCTCATCCTAGAATCCCTCCTGCTTCTCAATTTCACCACCAGATTTAATCCTCAACTCCAACTAAACGGAAATGGCCATAAACTGACTTTTTCCCAAAAAGTCTCGATCATCAGAATCTTCTAAGACTGAGTCGTGGATCCTAGATTTATTGTGACATGACAGAACTTTCAATTTCTGAAATCGGACTTGAATCGACGATTAGTTTCCATTTGGCACGTTTTTAGCGTGACCTAGGCTACTAGGTAGTTTTCAGAACCTTAAGGCAAATGACCCGTGGTTGATTTTCTTCGAACCACTATGAACCCATTCGACTCAATGGCAACTCTCGATTGTCGTGAAAATCTCGAGAATTCAATTACGAACACAGGGTACCAAAACGACAGTAAAATCAGATTAGTGTCAATCGACTGGAATTTTCCAATTCAGTGGAGTCACCCACAATCAGCCACACATCTCAGTTGAATAGACCTATCTCTGATCTCAAATCAATTTTTAACTATGCTACAATGGCCTCTAAAGATAAGCACGGTCAAGAAGCCGATTCCTGGTCGAATTCTCAAGCTTATTGCCTTAAAATTTCTTAATTACTTACCCAGACAGTCTAGTTATCTTAAGAGTGATTGGCTCTGAGAATAGCCCTATAAACACGTCAACAAAATGCCTGATTAATTCAGTAGAAAACAAGTTGAGAAATTCAGGATGTCACATACATAGTCCTAACTGTTCAATAAGCATTGAAAATTCGATCTTCACATACATAAAAGGCTTTCAACCTCTTGAACAGCTTTGACCATGAGTCCTAAACAAATCCTACATAAGCCTCCAGTCTCAACAAGCATTATTAGATTAGCTCCTCCAACAAATAACCCTAAAAAATAAGATCATACAAAACATCATCACGGATTCAACCCTAACATCTATCCCGTAAGTACGCAACCACGCAAAAAACAACACTAATTCTCAACCCGCACAATCACAACAAAAGTAAGCTCATGTCGCTCCATCGAGACTCCTAAGAACACTACTCGAATTTGACTTCAATCTCAATCAAAACAAATTTGCATAGAGAGAGACAAGACAGAGACAGAGAGATAGAGAGAGAAGGTATGTGTAGGTGCCAACGAGAGGGGCGAGGAGGAGGGTGGCGCTGACCTAGTTCTCGGAGATCTTGTGGTGGATCTTGTTGGGTAGATCCTTCCACACGAATCTGTTGCTAACTTACTGTTGAAGGTGACGATGCTGGAAAATCGACATTGGAGGACCGAATAGAGAGAAAACGAAAGAATCAGACGGACAGACCTGCTGTTGTTGAGGGTGACGGTGATTTTCCGAAGTGCCGAATAGAGAAAGGGACGGACGTGAAAGTGCTAGTATGAACACCTAGAGGGGGTGAATAGGTGTGAAGACAATTTTTCACAGAGAATAATAAAAAAATATTTTTCTTTTGAAACTGAGTCTGAAGAACAATAGACTTTGAGTAAGTTTAGACTTTAACAGTTAAATAGAACTACATGCAAAATAAAGGAGTTTAGTGAAGAAAATAAGAACACATAATTTATAGTGGTTTGGCTCAGATCAAGCCTATGTCTACTCTCCCATGCTGACAGCCTCCTGGCTGGAATCTACCATGAATCAGAAGTGAATTTACAATCTTGTGATTTCCACTTCACAGTAAAGAGTCTTTATTACTCTCTCACGAAATCACACTATAAGTCTCTCTCTCTTTTGCATACAACTTTGAGCTCAATGTAAGAAATAACAAGAAAATGGGAAGCTTCAGACTTTGGAATTTATCTTTCATGCACTCTATCGAACAACTAGAGAGTCCTCCTTAAATACTCCTTCACGCATTCTCGACCGTTGGCACTTTCCAAATGAATTCTTCCAATCAACCCGTTGGACAGAATCAATCAAGGAGATTTTGAGCCGTTTGAAGATTGTGATGAAAGCCTGTTAATCCTATTCACCCATGCAATCAGGATCTTGGTTTCCATAAGTAGATTCTTTCCATATTTATGTGTTATCCGAAAAGATTTGATATATCTAAATTGATTCCAATAAAGACAATCAATCTCGTAGATGTTGTTGTCAACTAGAAAGCCATAAATAATTCATACGAATCGAACCCTTGAAGAAAAAGAGATAATCCCTCATCTGGATAAGTCTTTATTTTTCACTTGCGTTTAGTCTGGAATTCGTCAGAATGGGCAGACTTCTGATGTAGAACAGACTTTGACACTAAGTCTGGCAGTTTTCAGACTTTGACACAATAGTCTGGAAATCTTCATAATAGACTTTGAATAAGTTTTGTCAACTTCAAAACATCAAAGGAGTTTTCTCCAACAAGCTGGATGGATGGTTGCTGTCAAGGGCGACGATGATTTTTCGGAGGATCGAATAAAGAAAGGGATGGACGAACTTGCTGCTCGACATTTTGTCAAGGTCCACTTTGGACTTTTTAACTTCTAGACGTCTCCATTTGCTCGGCGTTTTGTCAAGGGGGTTTGTGCTTGCCTTTTGATGCTGGGTTTGTTAATTAGTAATTTCAATTTTTTTAACATTAAAAATTAATATATTATTTTAATATAATTGGTCCGGTCTAGGTGGGCGGGTGGACGAATCCTCCCATGGAACCAGGAACCAGATCGGTTCCCTCAAGAACCATCGGTTCCGAGTGGTTTTGATCCGGTTCTGAGCGATCCGGGCGGGTCTCGATTTTTTTGCACACCCTTAATTGCTGAAGCTTGTTTCAAGCCATATAAGTTTTTCTTCAAGCGACATACCATGTGCTCCTTACCTTTGACTTCAAAACCCTTATGTTGTGCCATGTATAGTGTTTTCACGTCTAACTGCTCAAGATGAAGTTCCTCCACTGCAACTGTACTAAGCAGAACTCTAATTGATGTCATTTTCACTATGGGTGAAAATATCTCAAAATAGTCGATCCATTCTTTTTGAGAAAAGTCATTGACTACAAGTCTCACCTTGTATCTAATATTACCATCTGCTTCATTCTTAATCTTGTACATCCATTTGTTTAACAAAGTTTTTTAATCTGTGGGCAACTTGGTCAACTCCCAAGTTTTGTTCTGAAGTAATGGGCTCATCTTGCCTTTCATAGCATACTCCTATTGCAAGTGAGACGTAAGTCTCTGATTCTCCTGAATCTGTATATAAGACATGTTTCAGAACAATATTAGTTGATGGATAAAAAATTATCTTTGGTTTTCTCACACGTGTAGACCTCCTCAAGATAGGTACTTCAGGGTCGTTAGTTTACTCCGAATCACTACGTTCCTCTTGAACCACCTCTTCATTGATAATAGGCTCATCTTGAACCTCCCTTTCAAGTGCACTTTGATCTACTGGAAACATCTTCACGAGCATTGTGTCTAATTCAACATATTCTGGTTCTACTACCTTCTCATGCTCATGGAATACCACATTCCGACTACGGATGATTTTGTTATTCTCATAATACCAAAGCCTATAGCCATACTCGTCACCACCGTATCCAATAAAGATGCACTTCTGGGACTTAGTATCAAGCTTTTTCCTATCCTCCCTATCAATCAAAGCATATGCAATACAATCAAACACCTTTAGATGTGAATAATTAATTTTTTTACCTGACCACCGTTCTTGTGATATTTCTCCATCCAACGCACTAGATAGACTTTTGTTGATAAGATAAACATCTGCATCAACTGTGGCAGCCCTATAAGTGTAGCGGGAGACTAGTGTGTAGCCTTATGCATCTCGCACGTTCTAGAATAGTCCTGCTCATTCTTTTAGCTACACCGTTTTCTTAAGGAGTTCTAGGAACAGTCTTTAACTTGTGTATGCCTTCTCGACTCAAATATTATGCAAATTCCTTATTCGTGTATTCACCACCATTATTGGATTTCAAAGCTTTAATCTAATAACCTATCTCTTTTTCTAACATGGTCTTCGACATTCTGAACATCTCAAATACTTCTGATTTTTCTCTAAGAGCATAGACCCAAGTCTTCATTGTCACATCATCAATGAATGTGACAAAATATCTCTTACCACCAAAAGAGAGTTCCTAAGCAGGTCCCCATACATTAGTATGAACCAACTCTAGCTTTTGGCCTTTATTTTGTCGCCCATTCAATTGAAAACTAACAACCTTCTGCTTTCCATAAATGCAACTCTCACAAAAATCCAACTCAACTTTTTTTATAAACCCAAGAGTAATTTCTTCGAGTTTAACTGCTTTATACCTTTTTCACTAAGATGCCCTAAACAATAATGCCAAAGAGTAGACAAATTACCTGTAACCATTGTAGTTGTAATCATATTACTGATATTGTCTCCTTAGAGAAGGTAAAGTGTACCCATACGCTTAGAAAGTTGATGTTCAGAGGGATGGCAAAAAGGCTATGTGAACTTTTGTCGCTTAGAAAGCTGATGTTCGAATTGGGATTTCCTCCTAGATCCAAGATGAAGCTCTTTTGTGATAGCAAGGCCAAACCGAGCACATTGAGGTTGATTGTCATTTTATTTACTAGAATTCGGATGCAAATATAGTTTAATTCCTGTTTGTGAGGTCTAAAGATCAACTAATAGATATATTGACAAAAATAGTCTTGACCAGGGCCTTCTACAACTTACTTGACAAGTTGGGCATCAGCAAAATTTATGCACCAACTTAAGAGTAAGTGTTAGCATGAGCTGATTTGTAGGAGTGATATGTATATACAGTTAATAGTTAGCCTATATTTAGCCTAATATGTGATTGTTACCCAAGTAGTACTTGTATATATAGATACTTGATTTTTAGTCAACACATTAAGTAGGTAAAAAAATTGAGATTTTGGTTTCTGATCAAGACAGAGTCCATTTCTTGGCCAAAAAATGTTGTTTTTCATTTATTTATTTTACATTGTTGCTTTTAAGTATTTTCCTATTCATTTTAAAGAAAAATTCGGAAAGTCAACCCCCGATCAAAAATTGATTTTTCACCTAAAAAGATGTTATTTAGCTTTAATTTCACTTGCTTGAAGTCGATTTTTCAAAAATCCAAAGATTTAATTGAAAAAAAAAAATCGACTTGAGTCAACTAAAAGTTTGACTTTTGATCAAACATTTGACTAAAAATTTGAAAGTAATAAAAAAACCACAAAATACTTCTTCTTAGCGTCAATTTGATTTGTTTGTTGAAAATTTCATACAATTCGATTAAGAACCTTATTCTCCAATTTTTTTGGTTTTAGGTTTTAAATAGACCAAAAATTAAATTATTTTTATTTTTGTCATAATTAGGTATAGTTCCTTCCATGACATTTGGTCTAGGGACTATTTAAAATCCCCTCGTGTATTCAATTTCATGAATTATCACATCGAAAGGCGAATTATCATTTTAAGCCCTAATTATAAGGTGAAAATCGATTCTCCATAATTTACGGACGGACAATTGTTTTCCACTCATTTTCTTAAAGTACGTCCAAATTCAGGGTCAATTTTGAGAAATTCACATTAGAACTTCTCGATTTTAGGGATTTCACTCTCTTGAAAGTGAGAAAATCGAGCCATCGAGCTTCAATTGAAGAAATGTAGGTTGACCCATTTAAAACTAGGGTTCAATTGCATGCATCTTGGTCCAATTTTAATATTAGATCCTAGTTCATTTTGTGCCTAAGTTTTGACACTTCAATTCAAGCTCAATTTAAATTTATTAGATGATCCTATACATGGGTAATTAGTTAAATAGGTCTATTGCAGCATTAATTGAATTGAATTTTAATTAATTTGCAATTTTGGCCATAAAATTGCACAATTGCTCATTTTAGCCCTTAAGGTTTGATTTAATGTACCCATGGTTTTGATCCGTTGTTTTTCACGATAATCACTCCATTAGTTCAATGGAGAATCCATAAATTACGTTTACAAAATTTAATTGGCTTAATTAAATCAAAATCGGATAATTTCCCCTCAAAATGTGCAAGTTTTCTCCTCAATTTGGCCATTGAGGGATAAATTGCATAAAATTTGAACTCACAAGGGCTACAAATGTGTGAACCAACAAGAATTGGTCAAAATCGATCAAGAACCGGTCTAATCGATCCAACCAGCTGTAGGTTGGGTAGGCTAGTTCGGCCCCTTGCCAGTCAGTTTTGGACCTTCGGTGACTAGTTCCAGGATCCTTACCATGTCAATTTCACTCTTATGCCCTCATTTTCTCATGATTTTGCAAATTGACCCTCGAATTTTATGAATTTGTAATTTGACCCATAATTAGACCCTTAAGCGTAATTCTCGTTTTAAACTCAAATTTTCATAAATCGGATCTATCCGATCAGTTGCCTGACACTTCTTAATATTGATTAACCCTTTAAAATCTTGATAGATTAATTTTTCGACCGTTAGATCGAACCGATGACTAGGATCGACTGATGTGGGGTTAATATAAATAGGATTTTTTCCTCCAAATATAGGAGGGCTCATTTTCTACCTATTTTCTCTCACTAAATAGTTTTTCTCTCTCTCACTCTTGAATCTCTCCTTTCCTTCCATCCTTCTTTCATGGTCTGACACTCCCCCACCATCGCACCTCGCCGCCGTTTGGTTGGAGCTCCTTTGGCGGCGCACCTGCATCCCTCAGCCTCTACGTTGCCTGTTTGTCCCCATTGTGGTTGCTGCACTCGCCGATGATCACTGGATCGACCTTGGACGGGCCAATCACTTCCTCAGCTAAAGATCAGTGCCGATGTGAGTCTTCCCTACAACAACTTTGATTTCAAAACCGGCGATCGATTATGATTACGTGGACCTCCAACCACGTCAACTCCCTCTGTTAGGTTGTATTCAAAGTCCAAGAGGTTGGAGTGTGGCTGGGTATCCTTCGTTAAGGCTTCAATCAGCCGATCCTCCTTGAACGATCTAAATCGATTGGATTTGGATCGGTTTTTGGTTCTTCAAGCGAACCGGTGTTGTTTGTTACACTTTGGTTTGATCGGACCATTCCGATCTTTCTCTAGTGAAGTCCAGCAGGACCTCATCGAAAAGCAACCTAAAAAGGTTCGGTGGTTGTTTCTTCCCTGACGTGCGTGAAGATCGACCCATTTGGATCGATTCTGTTGTGGAGGTGAACATGCCAGCCTTAAGGTGATTCTTTGCCATCCCGATCTATCCATTGGAGGTTTGATCAAGCTTTGGCGACCATTCCATCCTCCAATTACGTCAAAATCAGTGAAATCGTGCAAAAGATAACAATATCGAACTCAAATCCGGTGAAGTGAGGTTTGAATAGCTAAATGGGGCTAGGATTTGCACTAGGGACTCTATGAATGCTTAGATATATTGTGGATAGGTTTGATTAGTGATTTGTTGAGATTGAATGTGGATCAAAGACGATTTGTGATTCTTGGGACATCGCAACTAAACGACTGTTGAGGGATGTTCGCACGTTAGAGAGTTTAGGGCGTGACAAAATTGGACAGCTTTTTGGTAAATGCATCAAGTGTAGGGTTGCCACGAGCGAGATGGAGATGCATACGGGCTTGTTTCCTTCCTGACCATGAAATTTCCACTCAAGAAGAATGTTTGATATCCATAGCGGGCCAGTTTCCTTCCTGGCCACTCAAAATTTTTTGTAGAAAAGTTGTCTAAAATGGTATTAGAGTACGAGTGAAACATTCGAATCCTTATTCTAGCTTGCTCCAGACGCCCCCCACAATCATATTCGAAAGTAGAAAGAAGCAAACAACATAATCACTATCATGAATTGCTAGACATCCTAATGAGTTAGTGAAAAATGTTGGAAGATATGCTCCAGAATCCGAGCAAAGTACAGCCCAAGTATCTAAACTTGGCATGAAGGAACACTTAAGTGCCAAAAGTTAGGATAGTGACACTTAAGTGCCACTTTTTTTGAAAAGTGGGACACTTAAGTGCCATTTTTGGCGAATCCCACTGGAAATCCTACGTGGCAATTTTCTATTATTATTTTTTGTCTATGTGGCTCGCCAGAATGCTGACTCAACAAAAAAAAAGAGGCAAAAACGATGTCGTTTTTGAGCAAATTCGCCAGGAAGGGTCGGCGATGATGGGGGGAGCGTCGGCTGGGGTCGCCAACCCCTGGCCAAGGCCCCACGACCCCGGCCAACCCTCTCCCGTCCGTTGCTGCCCTTTCCGGCAGTGGCGGGGAGGCGGCGAGGGCCCGTGAGCCTTTGCCGCGATCAACCAAAGGTCGGCAACCTCGGCAAACCCTCCCCCTCTATCGCCGCCCCTTCCCGGTGACGGGGGGAGGCGAAGAGGGCCCGCGAGCCCTCACGGATCGAGCGAGGGCTTGCGGGCCATCACCGCCAGTTGGCCAAGGCCGGCAACCTTGGCCGACCCTCCCCCCTCCTTCACCGTCCCTTCCCAGCGATGGTGAGGGCTCAACCCTCAACCGTCTCCCTCCTCCCCACCCCACCCCCCACCCCCGATTTTTTAAATATTTTTATTTTTATTTTTAAATGTTTTTAATAAATTTGGTTTTAAATTAAATTAAATTAAATTATATTAATTTTTATATTAAAATTTTTATCATGTTAGAAACAAAACAACATCGTTTTTTACATTTTCTAGCCACATCGGTAAGCAAAACGATATCGTTTTGCACTTATCTCGCCGAAAAATCGGCACGTCAACATTTTGGCCGGATTTTGGCCAGATAGGCACTTAAGTGATTCATTTTGCTCCGATTTTGGCACTTAAGTGTCACTTTCCTAACTTTTGGCACTTAAGTGTCCTTCAATACCAAGTTTTGGCACTCCGGGTGTCCGGCACTCTCAAGAATTCATTTCTAATTATGATTGTGCACTAAATCAATTAGGGATTAGATTGAGATCGAGATTGATTAGATTAAGATCAAGTTTGATTTGTAGAATATATAGTTGTCATTTATTGTGTACATCTTGTACTATATTTATAAAGCCTTGTACATTCGGGAAGATTGAAGAAATACAAAAAATTTTCCCTAAACCACTCCTCTCCAGTCCCATTCTTCTCTGTTTCTTCTGCTTTCTTGCTTCTTTTCGTGGTATTAGAGCCTTGAAGCTCCTAATTAGCTTCTGCATTGATTGCCCACCAAGGAACTCTAACTTGCAAAATATAGTTATTCCTTTAGTGTAGGAATCAATTTATTGAAAAGGAAGAAGAAACAAGCGAATTATTTTTTACCATGACCAACCCACAGAACTTATCTTCTACTTCTTTCGACCAACTTTCAGGCGAAATCATGCCTGCTGCCTCAAAAGCGCAAGATTCAGCTATGAAATTCTTGGCGACCCAACAAAGCTCACTTAGGCCCAACACGTGCAATGGCAGCCCATCTAGGCTCAATTAATCTAGGGCAGCCCATTCCGGGCCAACCCATCGTGGGTCATCCTTATCGGTGGGTACCTTATCCATGGTACCTTGGGCCAAGTCCAAATCCATCATTGCCTGGAGTCCAAAGCTACCAAAGCCATGCCCAAACCGATGGGAGCCCACCAACTAGAAGTGGGGCAAACCCAGCCATCAAGTAAGATTAAGAGCAAATGGGCGGGTCAGGAGAACTAGGTATGGGAGAAATCCCTACTCGGGATTTTTCAATGCAAGTCATGGAGTTAGGTCAAGCAATTCGGGTATAGGGACAAATCCCTACCCAAGTTTTATGCTTAAGATTTTGCCTTTTCTAGTTCGTCATTGGCTGTCTAGAGCTCAGTGACCCCTTGTACATGTCGACTGATGATTAACCAAAATTGCGACTCATTAGTTTGCAATTGACCAAGCTAGAGAACTGTTCCAGGTGGTCACAGGACTTCCAACGAGCGCTCATGACAAAGGACAAAGACGATTTTCTCAACGGAACCATCTTGATCCCCTCCGACGAATACTCGGCACGACACTGGAGAAAGTGCAATCAACTTGTCTGAACATGGATCGGTTACTACATATCTCCAGAAGTCGCTGCCAATCTCCCACCAATGGAGTACTTGAAGAGCATGTGGGAAAACATCAAACAAATGTACAGAAAATTAGATTTAGCGAACATTTTCTCTCTCATGCAGGAACTCAGCAAACTCAAGTAAGGAAATATGATAGTCATGGCCTGTTTCAACAAGCTATCATCACTTCAAAACGATCTTGAAGTCGCAGAGGAGAAACTTAAGGGCCAAAAGGAATCTTAGTGCAGTACAGATCCATAAAGGAAAAGGAAAAGACCACTCGATTTCTCCAAATTCTGAACAAATCTTACTTAACCTTATGTTTACAGATCTTGGCCATGGATCCGATGCCAACTCTCAGGCGAATCTTCCAGTTGGCTGTTCAGGAAGAGAGCCAATGGCTTGCGACGCCAAAGTACACAAAAAGAGGCTAGATAATTGCACTCGCAACCCACAGTGAACGAAGAGAGGCAGGCATCAAAACCCTAGCCTAGGAGAGAGAGCATCGAGAGGGCTAGGATTCCATGGAGATGGAGGCAACGACGTTTGGTCCCTTAAAAGGGAAGGAACGAATGGCTAGCGGGAGGCTGATTCTTTAATTGAATCGGACGGTGGGCGTGATCCCATGATTAAGACATCCAACAAACAAGTTTTTTCCATGTTGTCCAAGCATTTTGGACAAAATTCAAAAGGGAAAGGTAAATTATATTGTGAATACTACAAATGTCCACACTAAACAATTGATAGTTGTTAGAAGTTGCATGGAGAGCCTAGAGAAAAAGGAAAAATGAAGGAATTTTTTGTAGCTTACCAAGTCACTGGACCCCCTGGACCAAATGCTGATTGACCCATTACATATGGGCGATATCAATAACTGATGCAAGCATTGTAGAAATTGGATACTTCCAACAAGGGAGGAAGTTTTTCAGGTATATCTCATTGTTTGATGAATACTATTTCAAGAAAGGCATGGATAATTGACTCAGGACCGAGTCATCTCATCATTTGCGAAAAAGGATTTTTTTCGAATATGCATAGGAAACTAGACCTTCCTATTTATGTGCAATTACCTAATGGAAACTTTAACAAGCATAGTTAGACTTCGTCCCCAAATCACCCTTCAAAATATCATTTATGTCCCAGAATTTCAATTTAAACTCATCTTTGTGTCCAAAGTTTGCAAGGAAAATTCCTATCGAATGTTCTTTGATACTGACACTTGCTTCTTTCAAGCCCTTTTTACTAGTAGACTGATGGGCCTGGGTAGTCTTTTTGAAGGGCTGTTTTTTGGGACTAGTTTCCCAAATGATTTTGATTTGTCATCTATTTCCTTGAATAAAATAAAATTGTGTAATACAACTGCCAATAACAAGGATTTTCTTACGCATTCAAGAATAGGTTATAGTACTTCCTTTCCTTATTCTCATTGTCATATTTTCCCTTTTGCAAAATAGTCACGTACTCCCTTTCCTTCTAGGGAAACACATGCTGGTGACATTTTTTCATTAATTTATGTGGATTTTTAAGGACCTTATCACACATCGCATCATGATGGATCATGCTACTTTCTTATAATTGTGGACGATTACTCTTGTGCCATGTGGGTCTTTCTAATGCAGTAAAAAAGCCAAGTTTTCTCCAATTCAAAGACATTCATCACCTTGTCAAAGAATCAGTTTGGAAAATTTGTTTAGCGAATCCGCATTGTGCTTTGCTTTCTCGACTCATGGCATTCTCCATGAAAGTTCATGCATTTATACCCCACAACAAAAAATGCGGCAGTGGAATGTAAAATCGCCATCTTCTAGGGATCTATTCTAAAGAAATACTGGGGAGATTGTATTGTCACTGTAGCTTATCTTATCAACCGTATGCCTACTTGGATATTGGATGGAAGAGCCTCATTCGAACTACTTTTTAGGAAGAAACCAACATTGGATCATTTAAGGGTTTTTGGTTACTTATGCTACGTTGCTATAATGGACCCTTGGGACAAGATGGGTCCCCATGCTCGGTGATGTATATTCATGGGCTATCCCAACTTACAAAGGGATATCGAGTTCTTGATCCATCAATGGGGGAATTCTTTGTTAGCAGAGATGTCATTTTTCATGAAGATGTCTTCCCATTTTGAGAAGAAGAATCCTTAAATCAAAGTTTAGGTGTCATGAACAATCCTTACCATTCTTTATTTGAGGAAGATTTACCCCTTAAATATGTTCCAACAACACTTCTAGAAAAGATCATTCCTCCAACAATAACTACAACTTATTATGAGAATTCTCCCTCGAAAGATGTCATAGAACCTATGCCTAATGATATGCCCAATGCAGAAGGTCTTCCTAATGTCTCATCGAAACTCATCACTGAGGAAGCATCAGGATCATCATCCTCTCCTCCACCACGAGTGAATCCTCCATGACATTCTAGCCGTGCTACACGACTGCCAACATGGACAAAGGAGTATGTATGCACTTCACTCAATTCGCCAGGTATTCACTATCCGATCTCTTCTTATGTCTCTTTCTATAAACTTTCACTGGTGCATAGATGCTACATTAGTCTCATATCAGAAGAAAGGAAACCATCTAGTTATGATGAGGCATCCAATGATCCACAATGGCAGAAGGCTATGGCAGTAGAATTACATGTGTTAATTGACAACCAAACTTGGGATCTGGTTACCCTACCTCCAAACAGAAAGCCAATTGGATGCAAGTGGGTGTATAAAATAAAAAATCATCTTGACGGGTCCATTGAAAGTTATAAGGCTTGTTTGGTGGCTAAAGGGTTTACTCAACAATAAGGTTTTGATTACAAGACTTTCTCTCCCATGACTAAAGATGTCACGGTTCATTCATTCTGATCAATTACAGCTATCCATGATTGGCCGCTACATCAAATGGATATGCATAATGCATTTCTTCATGGCGATCTAGATGAAAAGATTTACATGGATATTCCATAGCATATTCGGAGACAGGGGGGGAATAGAATGTGTCGTCTCTGTAAATCCCTCTATGGCCTGAAAGAGGCTTTTAGATAATGGTACGCCATGTTTGCCAATGCCCTTACAACGGCAAGCTTCAAATAATCCAATTATGATTATTCCCTATGCACATGGACCAAATGTACATTATTAATCTACTTGATGATATATGTCGACTATATACTCATCATGGTGAATGATAAAGCTACTATACAATGCCTTAAGGAATATCTACAGTCCACCTTCCATATTAAAGACTTGGGAGCACCTTTGGGATTGAAATTGCCTGATCAGATCAAGAAATTTCTCTCAATCAGCAAAATTTTGTGCTGGAGATTATATCATAGGCAAGTCTATCAGGATGCAAACCAGCAATTATTCCAATTGGGCAGAATACCAAACTAACTATGGTGGATTATGATGTAGGATTATCTCAGGATAATGATCCTATACTCAAAGATCCTTCGAGTTATCATAAACTCATTGGAAAACTTATATATTTGACTATGACCAAGCTTGATATTTCATATGCTATGTAGACACTCAGTCAATTTATGCACAATCCGAAACAATCTCATATGAATGCTTTAAAGGTCGTGAAATATTTGAAAAGGTCTTTAGGACTCGAGATTCTCCTATCCAGGAAATGCAATATGGAAATGATGGCATGTTGTGATGTGAACCGTGCGACTTGTCCCATAAGCTGAAGATCCATCACTAGCTTTTACATTAAATTGGGAGAATCTCTTCTTTCATGGAAGACTAAAAATCAGGCGACCATATGATTATCTTTAGCTGAGGTAGAGTATCGAGTCATGGCAAAGACTACGTGTGAAATTGTGTGGATATGAGGCTTACTTCAAGATCTCAGAATACAGTTGAGAGGCCCAAGAAAGTTATTTTGTGAGAATAATGTGGCTCTCAAGCTCGTAGCAAATCCCATGGTGCACGAAAGAACTAAGCATATAGAAGTGGATTGTCATTTCAGTTGAGAAAAGATTCAAGAGGGAATAATCGAGACATGAGAAATTGGAACCATATAACAACCTGTCGACATCTTCACCAAACCTCTATGCCAAGGACAACACGCATATTTGTTGAGCAAGCTAGGTGTCTTGGATATCTACAAGCCATCAGCTTGAGGGGGAGTGTTAAAAGATGTGCTCAAGAATCCATTTCTGATAATGATTGTGCACTAAATCAATTAGGGATGAGATTGAGATCGAGATTGATTAGATTGCGATCAAGATTAATTAGATGGAGATCAAGTTTGATCTGTAGAATATATCATTGCTATTTATTGTGTACATCTTGTACTATACTTATAGAGCCTTGTACATCAGGAAGATTGAAGAAATACAAAAAAATTTCCCTAAACTACTTCTCTCCAGTCTCGTTCTTCTCTGTTTCTTTGGCTTCCTTGCTTCCTTTCAAAAAAACAAGTTCTTGTAATGGAGAGAGCAACGACTATCTCACCAACTCATATATACCATTAGATCAAATGGGTCTCACAAGTTGAGGATGGATGAGGTCATTTGTGTAAAATTCCTTTTGCACTACACAAAATCAAGTAAATTGGTTGGTTCACACATTGTTGATGACAATGCTTTTCAGTTATGATATATTGATTTACAATAATTTTCATTGACACGACAGAACGAGGAAAATCTTTAACTACACAAGAAAGCATGTAGATGTCAAAAAACTACAGCTCAAAATACCACATGCCTACTAAAGCAAACTCGTTGGAATTTACTCATGAGTACTAAGAAGATGGCACGAAGATAGAGCAATGCTTTGGAAATGCATTCATCAGGATCTTGAGTAGCAAACTCAGGGTCGTAGTGGAGCACGAAAGGTCTTTACATGTGATTGAAGGAGCATCGTCGCAGTGACTGGTATATGTGGCACTTGCACAGAACAGCTACAAAAACAGTAATCGGGGTACTCTGAAGTCACATGTGGTTTCTTTAGAAGAATTTGATTTTTTCGACAGCCTCGCTAAATCTTTTACTATTAAATCCCATGAAAATGCTACTACATCTGATCGATATCTCTTTCTCCTCCTGTATTTCCCTTCACCCATTTCTTTTTGTATCGAACATAAAAATGCGCACTTCCTTTAGCCACTCTTCTTCTTACAAAAGGTGCCTTGTCCATCTACTGCCATTGGACTTGTTCAACTTTCAAGGCGAGGATTTTACTTTTTATAAATTTTTCATTTACAAGAATAGCCTCATTTATGGCCATGAAATTGCCCAATTGTTCATAAACAGTAGCATTTTTAGGAGTTTGTTATAGCTTTTTACCAAATTTTATTAATTTTTAAGATGTTGGTTTGTTAAGGTAGGTATATTAAATGTAAGAGTGAAACCTATACAGAAAGCTTTCTACCACTGATGTATTTTTTTTCTAATGGAAAAGCGATCAACTTCATAAGTCGATTAGTGAAATTCAGCTGTTTTACTTGGCCCTTACTCCAATAGTATGTTTCTGCACCGTAATTGTCTTGTATCCTTATAAGGCAACCCATGTTCGGCCCATATATACGGACTTTTCTCTTGACACAAGCCAGCTATGATTGGCCAGTGTCTTCATCACACATCACAATATATCAACCGTTGAGTCACCACATCTACATTGCCATGTGGGAATGTCCTCCTCATCAATCACCACATCTAAATTGTAGCATGTTTTGACAAGTCTCATTCTCAATAATCATTTGGTTGTGTTCGTTCATTTCAAATTACCATTTCGTCGAGTGTTTATAAATATAAGCTGCTTCTCTATAAGACATTTGCCACAATATCTTATAGAGAAGTGAATTAAGGTAGAAACTAGTATTGAATTTGCTTATATAATAGGGGGATGTGAAAATTAAAGTTAATGACTTCTTTGTCGGCCGACTAATCAAGAGTTCCTTCATGGTCTTGGGCCTTTTGCATTTATTCAGTGGAGATTAGATGAGCCGAAAGTGTGGATAAAAATCATAAGATGGTTATGTCCATTCCATAATACTCAGTGATGCAAAATGCATATGCATTCGGAATTGAATAATCCCGGCCTTATTTGGCAAGCTATATAAACCCGTATGTCAAACGAGGCAAATAAAATGCATCTTGCATGGCCTTATTCATTTCATAGATCCTCAACGGTTTGGAGGTAATGATGGAGGGTTTTAAAATTATATCATGTCGACACTTGTCACCCGATGGAATTAGGTTAACTATGGAAAATTTTTAATTTTCTTAACTTTATTCCTTTCATTGCCTTTTTCTTTCTTTAAATGAGCAGTTTTCCTTTCCAAATTGATTTTCATTTTCCAGAAGAATGCCCTTTTGTGCCACAAAGCGCCAGAGAAGCTTTCATCGTGTAGAGGACTGACTGTAAAAGATTACCCGATGCACTACTTATATATAAACAATAGATTCTCCAGCGGTTGTGCTGAGGTTAAAGAGTCTCTAGAGTTCTGGCTTTTCTCTTTGCTCTTCTCCGTGTATTTTCTTCTTTTCCTTTCCTTGGACTCACTGTAAATTGAGATTACCCGATGCTTGCACATAACATATATTTACATTGGAATTCCGGACTCACGCCGATAAAAGAACCTATTTCTTTCATAAGAAAAATAGCGCCAAAAGCCTACCCACTACGTACGTGGGATAGGATACAATCATGAGTTTTCCTGTGATTTTAAGGTCTCGAGGCAACTTATAACGTGCCTTTTGGACACTGCTTAGTTGGAGAGGGATGTGAACTTAATAAGAGAAGTAATCGTCTTGAAATTAGTTGATAATTTCAAACATTAGATGATAATTTTCCTCTCTAAATAATTCCCACTTCAACAGCTTAATAATAACATATCAAAATTCGACCAAATATCTATCTACTTTAACCTTACCAAAATATTGCACACTTCCTAGAAAAGTTGCACAAGGCGCACACGTATTCATAACACAAATTTCTGTATCTTCTCTTTCTCCACCTCTTCCCTGTAATTGTCGCTCGTATTATGCTGTGCCTCGAAAAACGTTACAATTGCGATTTCAGAAGTCGGGAACATCCATGCAGCTAATCGCTTGTCTCTGGCAACTCTATAATCTATTAGGAAAGTCTCAAGGTGTTGTCGCCTGAATTTTGCCGACGAAGTCCGTCATGCATTTTTCAAAGAAAAATTATCCCAAGCATCAAATTCGCCGATAATCAGCGAGATCCAATTCCTAATAAAAGCGGTAAATTTATGTAACCTTGCTATTTATCTCACTACATTTCTTCTGCACTTAGCAATTAGGGATATCCTAACTATAGGATACATGGGCCCGATATCTAAAATTTTCAAATTGACGAGTGACAAAAACTGAAAAGGAAGAGAAAAGACGTGGGGAATTTTCTGTGTATTTATTCATTGTATTGTAATGTACAAAAGGAGTCATTATATAATACAAATGACTAGTAATAAAAAAAAGAATGATTGTATCTTTCTAATCCATGAGTATCGGATCTAATCATAAATTGACTAAAATAAATCTTCGGTATCTCTTGAGATATTATCCCGAATCAGCATCATATCTTTCAACACTCCCTCTCAAGCTGATGGCTTGTATATATCGAAGACGCCAAGCTTGCTTAGAAGATATGAATGTTGCCTCTGACACAAAGGCTTGGTAAACATATCCACAGGTTATTATGTGGTTCTGGTTCCCCTTGCTTCAATTATAACTTCTTGAATCTTCTCTTGAGTAAAGTGGCAGTCGACTTCTATGTGCTTCGTTCTCTCATGCAACATAGGATTTGCAGCAAGTTTAAGTGCAGAATCATTGTTACAAAATAATAAAGTCAGTCCTTTAACCTTTACTCCAAGATCCAGAAGCAAGCCTCGTAACCAGACAATCTCACAAACTGCCTTAGCCATGGATTGATACTCAGCTTCTGCCGATGACAAGGATACAATGGTTTGTTTCTTTGTCTTCCATGAGAGTAATGATTCCCCAAGTTTGATGCAAAAACCAATGATAGATCTTCGACTCATAGGGCAAGTCGCATAATCCGTATCACAGTAGGTTGTCATTTCCATATTGCACTTGCGTGATAGAAGAATTCCTAGTCTCGGACATTTCTTCAAATACTTCACCACTTTCAAAGCACCATTCATATGAGACTGTTTTGGATTATGCATGAATTAACTGAGTATCTGAACAGCATACAAATGTCAGGCCTTGTCAAAGTGAGATAGATGAGTTTCCCAACTAGTCTCTGATAGCTTGATGGATCCTTTAGCAATAGATCATATTCTGTAGACTGAAGACCCGCATCATAGTCTGCAGTTGTTAGCTTGACATTTTGCTCAATAAGGATGACTGATGGTTTGCACCTTGATAATCCTGCTTCTGATATAATCTCCAATACATATTTTTGTTGGCTAAGAGAGATACCTTGTTCTGAACGGGCTATCTCAATACCAAGAAAATACTTCGGTGACCCCAAATCTTTGATATGAAAAGTGGAGTGAAGATTTTCTTTAAGATTCTTCGCAGTGAGTTCATCATTTCCCATTATAAGTATGTCATCAACATATATCATCAAGTAGACGGATGACGTACCTTTTGTCCAAGAGAAAAGAACATAATCATGCTTGGACTGTTTGAATCCTATAGCTGTGAGGGTGCTGGTGAACTTGGCATACCATTGTCGCGAAGCCTGTTTGAGGCCATAAAGGGATTTACGGAGACGACATACCCTGGACTCCCCTTGTCTCCGTAAACCCGGTGGAATATCCATATAAATCTCTTCATCTAAATCTCCATGGAGAAATGCATTATGGACATCCATTTGGTGTAATGACCAATCACGAAATGCAGCAATAAATACGAAAGTGCGGACTGTGACATCCTTTGCTACTGGAGAAAATGTTTCGTGATAGTCAAATCCTTCCCTCTAGGTGAAGCCTTTGGCCACTAATCGAGCCTTATATCTTTCAATAGAGCCGCCTGCCCTATATTTGATCTTGTACACCCATTTGCAACCAATTGGCTTGCAATGAGGTGGTAATGGTACAGCCTCCCATGTACAATTTTCCATCAAGGCATATAATTCCTTCTCCATAGCCTCTTGCCAACATTGTTCTTTTACAACTTCAGCGTAATGAGATGGTTCTCGCTCCTCAGATACTCGACTAATACAGCATATATGGTTGGGCGACAATCTATGGAAAGAGACATATGAGAAAATTGGATAATGTGTACCTGATGAATTTGAGGCCGTGCAAATGTAATCTTTTGTCCATGTAGGTGGACGAGTAATACGGCCATATCGTCTTGGTATCTAGGACTGTGAAATGGAAGATATTTCCTCATTTCTAGGCATTTCTTCAGGATCAACAGGTGCCGGAGACATCGCATTTGTAGAAGAATCAAGTTCTTCTGTATTTCCCATAGAAGAATGCACATTTGTATCGTTCATAGAAATCCCCTTAGAAATTGGGGATGGTGCTGTAACCTCTGGTTGACGTTCTGGAAATCCCACTATATACAATTGACCAAAAGGTAAGTCTTCATATGATAAAGAACGATGGGAATCTGCAGCCCTATCAGAATTCTTAGAGGATGGTGGTTCATCTTGAAAAGGGAATATCTTCTCATGAAAAATGACGTCCCTGCTTATAGAGAAATTTCCAATGGATGGATCAAGGACTCTATATCCCTTTTGCAGACTTGGATACCCCATGAATATGCACCTACGAGCTCGAGGACTCATCTTGTCTCAAAGACCCACTGTTGTTAAATAACATAAACAACCAAAAACCCTTAGGTGATGAATATCTGGTTTTCTTCCATAAAGCATTTCAAATGGAGCTTTTCCATTAAGAACATGGCTTGGCATACGATTAATCAAATAAGCAGCCGTGACAACATAATCTCCCCAAAATTCTTCAGGAATGGAACCTTGAAATTTAAGAGCATGTGACACTTCTAATAGATGGCAGTGCTTACGCTCAACAATGCCATTTTGCTATGGGGTGTACACACACGAGCTTTCATGCAATATTCCATTTGAAGAAAGAAAACTTGTGCATTCATCACTAAAGAATTCCCTTCCATTATTAGTACGGATCCGCTGAATAGATATCCCAAATTGATTCTTGGATAAAGAAAAAAATGTTTTCAGATAATGGAAGACTTGGCTTTTTGATTGCATGAGAAATACCCATGTGGCTCTTGAAAAATCATCCACAATTGTGAGGAAAAAACGAGATCCATCATGATGTTGTGTGTGGTAAGGCCCCCAAATATCAGCATGAATTAGGGAAAAAGGATTTTTCGCACGAGAAGAACTATTTGGAAAAGGTGCACGAGTTTGTTTTGCCAAGGGACAAATGACACATTGAAGACAAGGAAAGAATGCATTATGACCCAGTCTTTGATGATCAAGGAAATTTTTATCATTGGTAGCAGAGTTACAACAATGATTGATTATTTAATTCAATACATGAAAAATTAGAATTGCTGGGAAAATTCATCTAAAAGTATAGCCCTTGCAAAATGCTACCCAAGCCCATCGGTTTGCCAATCAAAAAGGCCTGAAATAAGCAACTATCAAAATTAAATAGGATTCGGCATGAATTTTCTTCACAGACTCAAGAGACAAATATGAGATTGAAATGGAAATGTGGAACTTAGAGTACGTTCTTGAGTGTGATCAGTGGGCTAAGATTCACTGTGCCAATCATCATGACAAGTGTGGTATTTCCATTTGGAAGCTGTACTGAAGCTGGTATTTGTAATTTTTGAGTTTTTGAGAAAAAAATTTTATCACAAGCAATGTGATCACTAGCTCCTGAATCAATTATCCATCTATCCTTGGGAATTGAATTCATTAAGCAATATAAAGTACCTATGAAACTCCCAGCCTTGTCAGACGTATCCAATTTTTTGAAGGCCCTCATAAGCTCTTGATAATGTTCATAGCTAATACGCTGACCAGAACTATCAGGACGTTGACTTGTAACATGAAAAGCTGTTGAAAAATCCATTTTTTCTTTTTCTTCGGGCTTTCAATGCAATTTCCAATAGTTATCAATTGTATGATGTGGGCGCTTGCAATAGTCACAATATAATTTACCTTTGCCCTTGAAATTTCCCTTTGATGTTGTGGCTCCAATTGACGATTTAAGAACATGGGCCATCATCACTCCATGTGGACCATCGGATAAAGGATTATTTCGTGGGCCGTTCGATCCTATTAAGGGCGAGAATGCGTGTGGGCCGTTAGATCCTGCCGAGAATGGGCTGCGTAGGCCGTTGGATGCGATCGGTGGATACAACCCTCGTGGGCCGTCAGATCGCTTAAATAGATCTGGATTATCTGTCGCCCTCTTGAAGTTTCTGGGGTCTTCTCCAGAAAACCCTAGATTCTTTCCTCCATTCTCTTTGCCCCTTTCTCATGACTCCTTTCTGATATGGGTTCCTGTGAACGGCCAGTGCGATTCCACCACTGGTTTTGAGGTCGGAAACAGCAAGGCGTAAGCTCTCCTCCTGCACCACAAGCTAATAGATCCGACCAAGTGTCGGCATGGGCTCCATGGTAAGTATTTGTGACCAAAACGAGAGGTACGACTCATTTAAAATCAAGAGAAATCTGGTAATTTTCTCTCTTTCTCGGATTGCTTGGTATTGTCGCAAAGTCAAGTCGGGTCCCTCCAATTTCTCCTCCACCGCTTCTAATTCGTTCCATAAGGCTGAGAGTTTGTTGTGAATTGCGGCTACGCTTAGGGTCCCCTGTTTCAGATCTGAAAGTTGTTGGGTTAGTGAAAAAATTCTCACTCGATCTAATTTTCCGTACATTTCCTTTATATTTTCCCACATCTGTTTCGAATCCTCTATCGAGGGTAATCCGGCCGCGACTTCGGAGGTGATGCAGTTTCCGATCCACGTTCGGACAAGCTGGTTGCATTTCCTCCATAGTTATGCCTGCCGCTCGTTGGATGGAATTAGGATGATCCCGTCGATAAATCCATCTTTGTCCTTGGTCACAATTGCTCGTCGAAACTCCCATGCCCAGCTTGAGTAGTTGTCGGCGCCAAACAGTTGCTGGGTAATGAGTCGCAGCTCTGGTCCATTGGCCTATGGTGTAGAGCGGGTCACCGGGTTCTGGGCATCCGCTAGCGGTGACAAATGGATACGGAAGAAATCTGGGTTGGGGAATCGGGTAGGGATTCGACCATGAACCCGGATTACCCGATTCGGCCATACGACCCGCATAAAACATATCCGGCCCGGTGGATGAGCCTGCCCTGGGAACGGTTGGTGAGCCTCCATCGGGTTGGGCCTGTTCTTCGTGGCCTTGATTCATTTGCGTGGGCTTATAAAACCATGGGCCAGGCGCCATCTAGACAGGTAGCCACTAGATGGACTGGCCCGCAATGGGTTGTCCCTAGTTGGGCTGGGCCTGAGCTCTCTATTCTTGAGGTGTAATACCAGTAGACAGATCCAAGACATCAGCATCTTGTCGTATGACGGATTCCTCTAGTGTTCCTTCCTCTGACGTCGACGAAGGATCTTTAGGCATGGTTTCGGTAAGTGTAAAGGGTAAGGAAAAAAATGTTCAGTTTTTTTAAAGAGATTCAGACACTGATTCCTACACCGGAGTGCTAACCTTGTTTTGCAGGTTAGAGTTCCTACAGCAACAAAGGGGCAATTCTATCCGGTGGGCAATCAAGCATGAAAGTTGCGGAAGCTAGGTTAAGAGCGTCTGCTCTGATACCATGACAAAAACTGAAGAGGAAGAGAAAAGACGTGGGGAATCTTCTGTGTATTCATTCATTGTATTGTAATGTACAAAAGGAGTCATTATATAATACAAATGACTAGTAATAAAAAAAGAATGATTATATCTTTCTAATCCATGAGTATAGGATATAATCCTAAATTGACGAAAATAAATCTTCGGTATCTCTTGAGATATCATCCCGAATCAACATCATATCTTTCAACAACGAGACCGCAAGAGCTCCCAAATCAATCAAACTCTTAATGGACTTAGCAGTTTTTTTTCCCCTCGGTTCTCTCTCTCTCTCTCTCTCTCTCTCTCTCTCTCTCTCTGTTCTCATATTCTCACGTAACTAATCTCTTTAGACCTCCAACCACCCATGTGCATTTGGAGAACAGGATAATAACCGAAAATGGAAGCAATTCTCACCCATGTGCATCTGCAGACAAAGCTGGAATAGCCGTGATGTTGGCTGGTCCCAAAGGACTACGAATTGCGGGAGACTAGGCTGCAGAATCAAGTTGGAAATGGCAGACAAAAATTGCTGGAAAATTGCAGGGGGTATTGCAGCACGCAAAACTGTGAAGACATAAAGGCAACATGGGTGTTCGCCGTGACTCTTGATGCTGAATGAAGGGCCTTTCCGGCTTGATTTAAGGAGCTGGACGGCTGCAATCTCTGCCGAGGGAAGCTTCATGGAAACTAAGCTTAAAATGGAGGGACACCAAGCAGGACAAACTGCCGAAATTGCACCTTGAATGGGCGGCTGCAATAGTACAAATCGAAGCCTGAATTCAGACGAAATGCAGCTGCTTACTGTTGACCCTTTCAAAGGCCACTTGAGATGACAACATAGAGGGAAATTCCGATGTATTTACTGCAACTGAAGGAGTGAAGGCTGAGCTGGATCAAGAGAAATGCAGAGATGAAAACTGCTGGCGGCAGGTGCTGATGAGAGATAGTGAGGTTAAAATTGAGCCCAAGATTCCAAGGCCCGGGAAAGCTAGAAGCCCGCCCATCTCTAATTTTCTCTCTACTCTCTCTCCCGTCTAACGTGAAACTTTAAGAGCGCGATGGAAGCAATTCAGCGCGAGGAGATATCCCTAGAATATGCCGAGCTAGATTTTTGTAACTGAATGGATTGTGATGCTTATATTTTTCTTTCCGAGAGTAAGGGACCACACTGGAACACTCAAAAACCGCTTGCATTCCAGCGGGGGAGAGAGAGAGGAGCCATTGGGAGAACACACACCTCAGAAACGAGAGACACAGCAAAAAAAAAAAAAAAAATTCCTCCTTTCTCCACCACACCTTCGATATTATTGTGGAAAGTAAACAGTTAAACAGTAAAATAACTAGAACGAGAAAATAAATCAAACACCAAATTTATGTGGTTTGGTCAGATAGAGAAAATAGTAATTATTTCAATTATATATGAAGTGATAAAACAGAAATCAGAACCATACTCGAATTACTCAAACACCCTTATATTTTCCGAGCCCTATTTACACTCATTAATTCACATAGTATTTAACCTCATAGCCTTATAATTCCTCACAAAATAATAATTAAATCTCATAAATGAATTTATAAATTTTGCCACAAAATTTAATCCGTTTCAGCATTAAAATTATGAATGCAATTCCACAAAGAAAATCATGAGAAAACCTCACCAAGCACTTGTCGAAAACGATCCATCACCAAATTTTCGTGACCACTATAGCAACCCACGAGTACATACCTAATTGCATATGTACTCTACCCACAAAAAAGCAAAAGCCCTTGCAACCCACGCATTGAATATTCTGAAACAAAAATAGGAAATTTTTTTCCTCCAGCGACTTGGACTCCAATATTGACTTTCCTTTTAACGGTCAAAGTCCACTGTCATTTGGATTCTAATGTTGAATAAGCGATAACCATTTTATTTCCAATCAGAACTATTTTTCTGTTTTCGAAAATAAATTTGTAACATAAATTTATTTGATAAAGCAATTTCAATTTTTCTATTTTTGAAACAAAATTTTAGCTTGGAATAAAAATGAGAAGTAAAATCTTTTTATTTCTCTATTCTTGGAATAGAAATGAGAAATAAACTCTTTTCATTATTCACCCTCGCTACTAGTTGGCTGCCAACTTACTACTACCCAAGGCTTGCAACCATCGATCACCGTCTGTCAGCCGTTGGTCACCTGTCATTTTCGATCGCCTACCATCGTTTGTTGGCCGTCGGTTGCTACCCACCGTCCACTAGTAGCTGGCCGTCATTCGTTGATCACCGTCACCATTCACTACCATTGCCATTCATCGCCGCCACTTGAGAGAGGGAAATTTTGTGTTGTTATCATGCAAATTTCCATTATGTAAACAAAAATTTTCTATCATTATCAAACACATATTTTTACTCAAAAATTTGTCCGAGAAATAGAAATAGAAATAGAAAAACCAATTTTTGGAACAAAAACTAATTATTGAAATGGAATAGTTATCATTCACGCTAGAATTTCATGGTAGACATTCACAAATATTGAACTTTCGGACCTTCCTTTAATTCATCTATGGTCAAGCTTCATTTACGGGCTCAAAATCAAGATATATTTTAACAATCTCCATATTGACTTAACATTTGAACCAAGTCACACTAGTGTCGTTGAACATATGAACTTTACTATTGTTGGGTTACTATTGTTGGGATGCACATAAGAGTTATATCAAAGAAGTCTTATATTGAAAATTTGGTATGGTGTATAGCAAGTAATATATCCTAGTTGGCCCATAATTTATTGACTAAAATTTTTGAGTGAAAGTAAGTCCAATTGAATATGTTAACAGATTCAAACATAGGTCATCTCTTGGAGATCTCTCTAGGTGTAGGTATTGGACTTCTGTTACGAGCTTTCAACATACTACTCTCCCACAACCCCTCATGGCTCAATTGCCACAAATATCTTTCAAGTGTAAACCTCACTTGAACTTCACCATTGCCGTACTCCACTTGCACCTTTAATTGCTTCATAAGGATTTTCCGAGACAACCTCATTTACCACAAATAAAGCAAAACTATTGTTGCATCCATATTTGTGAGGAGATCTGACACGCATCTTAGTAACCATTAGCTTTATAGGCTCCAACTAGCTATAAGCACTATGTCAACTATTTCACTAATACGGGTTACCTAAATAGTTTCTCATTGCACCTCCACTTTGAACTAAACACCATCTAGATTCGCATTAACACTGCTATAATAAGCATTATCCATAAATACTGGAGATTTGTCAAATGTAATTTCTTTGTCGATAATAAGTGAATTTAATTTCAGGCACTATAGCCGATAAACCCGCTCACCTTATACATAGCCTAAGACATGCACTTTCTTAACCTCCTATCAAGTTTACCATCACTCACTTGAAAATATTATGGGTAACCAAACATTCTAAGAACATAATAAACTATAACATTACCTAACTAAACCTCTTCGAGAGTCCAACATATAATCGCAGTCGATGAGGATCTATTTACCAGCTAGCTTGTTGTGCTGTGTATATGATAGATATCCTCTATCTCTATTAGCATTATAAAGCATTTTATGGACCACCTCTAATAACAATGTGCTCATCAACTCTACAACATGACATGATTCATTGGCATTGGTACAATGTCTCACCATACCTTCCTTTATGCAAAATTCGTTTTATAGTTCCATGTAGAACTCCATACTATTGTCGGGCTACATATGATTGATCGTCTTCCTTGTTTCCTTTTCAATCAAATATCTCAATCGCTTGATCTTGACAATAGCATCATACTTGTGCCTAAGTATAAACATCCACGTCCTCTTGGAGTAGTCATCCACAAACATTAGCACAGATATAACACTCTTCTTTAATGGAAATCATGATAGCCTACGAACATCCAAATGAATCAACTTCGCAATCTCTGTGATTTCTCTAATAATTGTTTTAAATTGCACTTTCCATTGTTTGTTTAAGTATAGCATTTGCATATTTAGTTCATTAGTCACAAAATCATACAGTAGATTCCTCTCATCTAGAAACTTCGAGCTTCTCTAACCAATATGTCCCAAATGCATAAACCAAAATTCAGACTCTTAAATAGATGGATATGATGTCTTTGCAGCGAAATCTATCACTATCTCATCTTGAAGCTCATACAAGTCATTGTGCTTGATTTTTTTTTTTTTTTTTCATTATCATGAAAGCACATCGAACAACCTTTTGAAGTATATTGATACCTAATTGAATCCAAAGCACTTAAAAGAACTTGATTTTTTTCATTATCACCAAAGCATATCGAACAACTTTCTAAAGTATATTGATACTTGGATTGAATCCAGAGCAAAGTTATTCTTCAACTCTAGAACATGCCTCACTCGAATTTATGTCTTCATAATACCATCATGCATTTTGATGCTAACATCACCAACACCTATCGAACTTAGTGTTGTTTCCCAATTGCACTTTACCATTATCTATGCATTGATAAATAGCAAACCAATTCCTATTTGGTCTAGCATTAAACAAACAATTAGAATCCTTAATCTGTCCATTAAACGACAATTTTTTAGTGATAAACAAGACATAATCAACATTATCCAAATTATAATCTGTTACAGTTGCAATATCATCTATAGACTAAACTCTAATTTTCTTACCATTCTTATTCTTTAGATTAACACAATCTCCTTTAAGATGTCCCCTCCAGCTACAACTTCTAGCAATGCACGTGAAACTTTAAAAATTCCTCATTGTAAACTCCCATGTCTCTTTGAAAAGAAAATTCCCATAATTTCACAACATTCTAGACTACTATTTTTACTTAATTTCACAACTTAACAACCCCTAGATTGAACCTAGAAACTCGTAATTCACATGAATCCGAATTTAGGGCTTAACTCTGAAAATTCCTCCTGATTAAATGAACAAAAAGTACGACTCCTTTCCAGACACTGTGAAACGGAGTTAATCCGTCTTGTCCTTGTCTCCGAAGCTTGTAGGCACGAATGCTCTTGCTTCTTTTTTCTTCCTTTCTTTTCCCTCTTCCTTCTTTCTTCTTTGTAATCGTGCCCTACTTTTCTACCGTTTTTCTAGCCCACCCTTGTTGACAAGCTTGTCGTTTTCTGTTTCTTTCTTAAACTCAAATGGTTACATTCAGTGTATCATTGATTGGAAAATCGAGAGAGTGATTGAAGATCGAATATTAAAGCTCGATATTTACGAGGACTTTCATATTCTAGTTCAAGCAAAATAAAAAGGAATGCTGATTTTCCAACTTTATTTGTGAAAAGGACACAAGTTGTCTCATTCGCTGGGGTCTTCTGGTTGTCTCGGAACACTTTAGTTGCATTTAACACGTCAGAAACTCTCAGACGTAGAATAAAGAGACGCTTGAGATATTTAATGCTCGAAAGAAATGTAACGCGACAAAGTCTGCCAAATTCTACTTCACCAAACATGCGAGAAGATAAGCATACGAGTTACTTGGTCGTTTTCTGCAGAGAGAATCTCTACGATATCTAAAAAGCTATTGCCCTGTTTTTTTCCCTCTGCTTCCTTCACTCAGCCTAAAAGCACAGAGGAAGCAATCAATGGATGTGGAAGAACAGAAACAGCATTTGAAGTCACTCCTGTTAGCGGTTCCCCAGGAGAAGGCAGCATCCACATTGGGGAATGGATTCAAGAAAGACGAGATTTTCTCGGAAATGAAGCAGCAACTGTCATTGGCTGGGCCATTGGTATCGGTGAACCTGATGATATATTGTTTGCAGGTGATCTCGGTGATGTTTGTGGGTCATCTTGGAGAGCTAGCACTTTCCGGGGCTTCCATGGCCACGTCATTCGCTTCTGTGACTGGCTTTAGCATGTTGGTAAGACCCAACAATTCTTCCTCTTTTAATCTTGAGATAAACCAACTAAGAGATGAAAGACTTTAAGAATTGGAAAGTAGCATCATACTATGTCACTTCTATGAAAGTTTTCTTCCAGGATATTATTTATCTTGAAAGATGTATAGTGCCACTTCTATTATTGACATGATAAAAGGAGTTCTCTTTCCTGTTGAATAAACAGAGTTTAGCAATTGTTAAATCAATTAAGACTGCGTGCGGGCCTGCTTTCCAAGTACCATGTATAGATTGCCCGTCTATTAACCTTAGCTCATTTTCAGATTATTGCAGTTTGACAAAGATTGATCTACTGAATATATTATCTCCCAATAAGCTCAGTGTGCTAAAAGTGTGATTCTCTTCCTTCTAGCTAGATTTAGCAATGCCAAGATTGGAAACTTAACGTTGGTGTTTGCCACAAATCAGCACAATTGTTAACTGCACTTAAAAAAAGATTGTTAGGGATCCTAGTCCGAAAATGAAATAGATGAAAGAATTTCCTTGTTCAGATTCCTGAACCGGATATAAGTTGAGTGAAATATGGCCACACACTCCTAATGCTCCTAGCAACGTCATTTGGGTTCCTAGGATTTAGTGACAAACTTCTTGAATTTCATTTTGGGACGTCTAATTTGCTCCAACCACCATCTTATAGATGCTTGGTCCATGACAGATAGGAATGGCAAGTGCATTGGATACATTTTGCGGTCAGTCTTATGGAGCTAAGCAATACCACATGCTTGGTATACACAAGCAGAGGGCCATGATAGTTCTCCTATTGGCTAGCATTCCACTAGCTATCATTTGGGCCAACACTGGCCAAATCCTTCTATTCTTCAAGCAAGATCCTCAGATATCAGCGGAGGCAGGATCCTACGCTCAGTTCATGATCCCTAGCATTTTCGCATTTGCGCTTCTGCAGTGCCAGATAAGGTTTCTGCAGACGCAGAACAATGTCATTCCAATGATGATCAGTTCAGGAACCACCACATTTCTGCATATTTTCATATGTTGGTTTCTGGTGTTCAAGTCAGGACTTGGAAACAAAGGCGCTGCTTTGGCAAATGCTATCTCGTACTGGATAAACGTGCTGTTACTGGCAATATATGTTAGAATTTCACCGTCTTGCAAAAGAACTTGGACTGGTTTCTCCAAGGAGGCCTTTCATGGGATTCCTGAATTTCTGAAATTAGCAATTCCTTCTGCTGTCATGAACTGGTAATTCTCTAGCTTTCATGCTTCTCCTAGTTCACTTTTGGCATAAACTATATTATAAAAGATCAAAAACTTGCGAGACAGTATACGAAACAAATGATGGTCATAATTCTTTTTCAGAATCATCAATGGGCTGTCAACCTTTTTATTCTAGTTTATGTTCAGGATGTGATTTTTACGACTTCGAAGGGATACATTTTCTTTATTAATTGACTCTGACACTATTCCTTGTACAATATCGACATGGGTCTTCATGATTCTGTAGCTCGAAGCAATCATGATGTTTTTGTTTGGTTCTTTGCCTGCAACAGCTTCGAGACTTGGTCCTTTGAAATGATGGTCTTATTATCAGGACTTCTTCCCAACCCAAAACTCGAAACATCAGTCCTCTCAATCAGGTGCATCAGTACTTTGTGTCAACAAGAGGCAAAAAAAGTTGCTAAACTCTTGGCACCAGTTGTTATCATTTTCAAACAATGTGAACTTAGTATCATGTGCTTGTTTCAGCCTGAATATTTGCTCCTTGGTTTTCATGATACCTCTAGGACTCAGTGGTTCAATAAGGTAATCTTAACTGGTTAACCTTTTTTTAATTCAGTGGATCCTGCAGACGATGTAGCTATTCCACAGTCTCACCCTTTCTTGGCCTTATTGTTGGCAGCACGAGAGTTTCAAATGAATTGGGTGCTGGAAGACCACGAGCAGCTCGTTTGGCAATTTATGTTTCCTTAATGATGGTCACCACGGAAGGCTTGCTTGCTGGTACTCTCATGATCTTCTGTCGAAGGGCGTGGGGCTACCTCTATAGTACAGAAGAAGAAATAGTGAACTATGTGGGAGATATGTTGGTACTAATCGCAACTTCCCATCTTATCGATGGCATTCAGTCCATGCTTTCAGGTATGCACGAAGTTTGCTTATAATTACAGTTTAATGGTGCACCTGACCTAGTTTAACTTTAACAACTTATTCTGAAAATTAGGGAGGGCAGATGGAGAATGTGTCAAATCTCAAATATGTTCAAGTTAAAGCCGATTAGTACTTCGACTTTTTTTATGCTATATGTTACATTTTTTTAAGGCATTGCAAGAGGATGTGGATGGCAAAAGATTGGAGCTGTCATCAATTTGGGTGCCTACTATTTGATGGGTATTCCAGTGGCCGTATTCCTAGCTTTTGTCTGTCACTTTGGTGGAAAGGTATTTACCTTACCATTCTGCTGCAAAACTTCCTTTCCTTTCATCGTAACTGGTAGTCAATCCGATATTCCTATAATTGTTTTTTCTTCTTATCGAGCTGTAGGGCCTCTGGACGGGGATTATAGTTGCACTCTTTGCGCAAGCATTGTTACTTGCGATCCTAACAGGATGTACCGATTGGGAGAAAGAGGTAAGTTACAGTGAATCGATAAATGGAACGTTTTTACCATGTAAAGTACTATCCGATATATGGTTGGTGCTTGACATTTGGCATTGTTGCAGGCAAAGAAAGCCACTGACAGAGTCCATAGCACCGTGAGGCCTGCCGCTGGATCGTTGTCATAAAGCTACGGTGAAGAAATATCACCGTTGGAAACGGACGATAGACTAAAGACACTCCGGTTCCTGGTATTGAAACGTAGTGCGAATTGATGAAATAAGACGTACTCATCCCTCTGGATCTCGTGCTGCCGCCCATGAGGAAGAGCCACATGTGGAACTCCTGTCAAAAGTCAGAAACAAATGTCAAATCGGTAAACCGCAAGTTTGACCTCAGAAATCCCTTTATGAGGATCTATGTCCCATTCTCAACCCTTATGTAACATTTGTTTGACACACCCAAGCAAAACTCTACGATCAGTTCGTACATACTTAATTGTCTTTTCTATATCCTTTTCTATCAAAGCTCTCAATTATCTAATCATGACAATAGCATTATACTTGTGCCTAAGCACAAACATTCACATCCTTCTCGATTAGTCATCCACAATTGTTGGTATAAATCTAGCACCCTTCCTTGAAAGAAATTATGATAGCCTACAAATATTCAAGTGAATCAATTTTGTAAATTCTGTAGTTTTTCTGATGATTGTATTGAACTACACTTTCTCCCATTTGTTTGAGTCACCGCACTTTTATACATTCAATTCATTAGACACATAATCACACATCGGATTCCTTTCACTCAAAACTTTTAGGCTTCTCTCGCCAATGTGTCCTAAATGCATCAAGTAACAATTTAAGCTCTCGAACAGATGCATATAACTTCTCTATGGTGAAATCCATCACTCTCACCTTAAAGCTCATGTAGGCCATTTTGCTTGATTTTTTTAATTATCACCGGGGTACCTCGAACAACCGTTAGAACTTCACCTTCTAGAAGATAAACACCACTGAATCTAAGGCACTTCAAGAAATCTAATTATTTTTAAATTCTGGGACATGCCTCACTCCAATCAATGTCTTTATGATACCATCATTCATTCTGATTCTAACATCACAAACACTCATAATATTGCACTTTCCCAACTACACTTTATCATTATTCATGCATTAATAAGTAAAAAGCCAACGTTTATTTGGTGTAGCATGAAACGAACAAGCAGAATCCATAATATATCTATCAAATGATGAATATCCTATGATAGATAAGCCATAATCAATATTATTTGAATTGTAGTAAGCTACAATCACAACATTATCTGTAGATTAAACTCTAATTCCCTTAACCTTCTCATTCTCCAGCTTAAGGCAATCCCTTCTTGCCATAACTCCAATAGACGACACCACCAGTTGTAGACTGACTACATATGATCAAATTTATACTACTTATATAAATACGATTACTAGTTGTTCCTCTACTTTCACCTACTAAAATAGTATATGTAGATTCATTAGATTCTCTCCTATGAATATCTTCACTCGGAAGCAAGTCATGAACCTCATCAAATGTCAAGCTTCTTGGCCTAGAGGATTACTAACGACAGTGACAATAGTATTCCAACTATTAAGCAATTAAGATAATAGAATCAAAACACACACCTCATCATCAAAGTCAAAATCAACTAAACTCAACTAACTAACAATCATATTGAATTCATTTATATAATAAGCAATTAACGCATGATCGCCCATCTTTAAGTTAAATAGGCATTGTATCAAATAGATCTTGTTAATCAAAAAGGGCTTCTCGTATGTCTAATAGAGCCTTCATCAGCCCACAGTAGTCTTCTTTTTAATGATGTTAAATGCAACATTATGAGCCAACGTCAACCGACTAACATCCAAAGCTTGTCTATCCAATGATTCTCAATCAGCTTGCTTCATCAACTCCGACTTCTTCCCAAATAAGAGTAAGTGCAGATTTCTTTGGTATTGGTAATCCTCAATTTGCATCTTCTAGAAACTAACATCCTCCCATCAAATTGTCCATTCTCATTGTTTTTGCATCATCTCCATCAATTTGCTTAGCTCAGTTAAGTCTAATGCTTATACCAATTGTTGCAAAAAACAAGCAATCAAACAACAATTAAATAGTCTGACCAAAAAAAAAAACAACAATTAAATAGAATAAGAAAATAAATTGGATGCCAGTTTACGTGATTCAATCGAAGTGACTTACATCCATGTGGATAGCAAAGAATGCTATTATACATTAGGTGACATAACAAATATTACAATCACACGAATCAATCAAATAACTTCAGTATTTCCCAACTCTTAATTACATCCACTAAATTCAAACAAAATTTAACCCCACTATTTTACACGATTAATCTCTCAATCTCAAAGGAATTCACAAATCTTATCCCAAAATTTAATCGGCTTCAACACTAAAATTATTAGTGTAATTTTATGAAGAAAATCAACAGAAAACCCACACCAAGCACTCGGTCAAAGTCGCTTCACCAATTCTTCGTGAGGAGCCCACGAGTACATATTTAAATATATATGCGCTCTGCCCGTCAGAAAAGCAAACGCCCTAAGAACGCACGCATTGAATATTCTGAATTGAAAATAGGAAATTTGTTTCCTCTTCCGACTTGGACTCCAATATTGACTTTCCTTTTTACGTTGAAAGTATCACTTTAGACTCCAATGCTGATCAGGGAATTTAGATTTCCATGGTGGAAGACAACAAATATTCAACTTTCGGACTTTACGTTAATATTCAACAAATATTCTCGAGATTTACACAGATTGTAAATAGATATAATTGTTTATATCTTAGGAATAGAAAGATTATAGGAATGTACACTTTCTTTTATTATTATTCCTTTTGTGTTTATATACAGCATTGTACATAGATTACAATCAATGAAAATAGAGGCACATTTTTCCTCTCAAAGTTCTTCCCTATATTCTTCAACCTAGTCTTGTGACTTGGTATCAGAGCTTGCTTCGAAATTCTGATCCTACAGTCGCTTCCGCCTCCTTTTCTCGATTGCCGCTCGTGGAACTCCGTCTACAAAATAGAGTTGCCACAGGAATCATCACTATAGAGGGAAGAAACTTATTACCATGCCTAAAACACACAACCCTACCTCAACCTCGGATGACCAACCTGTAGGAGAAGTTACGCCAGAAGTGCAAGGTATCCAGGATTCATCTACTGTTACTTCTGCTACTCAACAGCAATTCAGCCAGGCACATACCCAAAACGTGCAATGGCAACAGTTCCCGGCTCAGTTCAATCTGGGGTAGCCCTTCATGGCCCATCCATACCAGTGGATACCATATCCATGGTTCCATTCATCACAGCTAGGAAGTTACCAAAGCAGTGTTGGGACTAATAGAGGTCCGCCAACTGTCGAAGGGGCAAATCCTGCCATTAGTCCAGAGCTGACGGGCGGATCAGCTGGAGTCGGGATAGGAACAAATCCTTACCCGACCTTTCTCAATGCGGGTCATGTGGGGCAAGCAAATCAGGGTACCGAGCCGAATGGTTCGGGCATGGGAGGAAATCCTTACCCGAATCTCGGACCCGGAATTTTCCCATATCACATCTTTGCTACTGGCGGTCGACTGGAGCCCGGTGACCCACTTCACACGACAAACGCCAACGGACCAGAGTTAAAACTCATCAGCAGAGGGTTAACCGGTGCCGACAACTACTCGAATTGGGCGCGCGAGTTCCGGCGCGCGCTAGTAACAAAAGATAAAGAGGGTTTTCTGGACGGAACAATCCCAATTCCATCCGACGAGAGGATGGCATGGCTTTAGAATAAATGCAACCAACTCGTTAGGACTTGGATAGGGAATTGCATCTCATCCGAAGTCGCGGCAGGTCTCCCTCCGATGGAGGATTCAAAACAAATGTGGGAGAATATTAAAGAAATGTTTGGAAAGCTTGATCAGGTAAAAATTTTCACGTTAACACAATAGATCTTGGAATTAAAATAGGGGAATATGAGCATAGCAACCGTCTACAACAAGCTCTCGACTCTGTGGAACGAGCTTGAAGCAGCCGAGGAGAAATTCGAATGGCCGGAGCCAATTTTACAGCATTACAAAACCATGCGAGAAAGGGAAAAGACGACGAGGTTTCTGCTTATCCTCAACGAAGCTTACCTCTCGTTTCGATCTCAAATCTTAACGATGGAACCCATGCTAAGCCTCAATCGAATCTACCAACTTGCCATCCAAGAGGAGAATCAGCAAAGGACAACGGATCTTAGGGTTTCCGGGGGAGACGGAGTCGCTTTGGCTACAAGAGGGCAGATTCGATTTATGCCGAAGAACGGAGGAAACAGAGGACAGCAAGGAGGAGAGTTAGGGTTCCTCGATGGAAACCCTAGCAATTTGGGTTTTATACCCCGATCGGATGGTTCTCATCCGTCCCTGCCAGCAAGCAGATCCAACGGCCCACGACGACACGGTTTCCATGGGCTGAATGGGCTGCGCGGAAATAATCCGCATGGGCTGGACGCCTCACCTGGAAATTTCGCCAATGAAGTGGAGAATAATTATGGGTCAACCTTGGCCCAAGTCTTACAACCCACAAATAAGCCTGTCTCGGCTGGGAGAAATTTTACTCCTAAAGGCAAAGGTAAATTGTATTGTAAATATTGTAGACGTCCACATCATACAATAGAAAATTGCTGGAAGCTGCATGGGAAACCTGGAGAAAAGGAAAAAGGAAAATTTTCAACAATTTTTCAGGTGTCAGGGCAACCATCAGACAAGGCAATTACTCATGATCAATATCAAGAGCTGATGGAGGCACTAAGGAAATTGGACACTTCTGACAAGACTAGGGGTTTCATAGGTACATCTCATTGTTTGATGAATTCAATTTCGAGGAATGCATGGATTATTGATTCAAGTGCCAGTGATCACATTGTCTATGATAAGAATTCCCTTTCCAACATTAAAAAATTATCCTCTTCCATATCAGTGCAACTCCCAAATGGAAATACCACACAAGTTGAAATGATTGGCACTGTAACTCTTAGTCCACTCATTGTGCTTAAAAATGTGTTCTATATTCCTAATTTCCATTTCAATCTCGTGTCAGTATCCCGAGCCTGTGAAGAAAATTCCTATCTAATCTTATTCAATTCTGATGAATGTTTGTTTCAGGCCTTTTCAACTAGGAAACTAATGGGCTTGGGGTAGAGTATTCCAAGGGCTATATTTCTGGATGGATATTTCGAAGAATCTCAAATTACTTTCCAATAAATCTTTGTGTAATTCTGCTATCAATGATAAGATTTTTCTTAATCATCAAAGACTGGGTCATACTGCTTTATTTCCTTGTCCACAATGTCCCATTTGTCCATTAGCAAAGCAGACACGTCCCTCCTTCCATAACAGTACTTCTCAAGTCGATGGAATTTTTTCATTGATTCATGTCAATGTTTGGGGACCTTATCATACCTTGAATCATGATGGGTCTCGATTCTTTCTCACCATTGTAGATGATTTCTCACGAGCTACATGGATATTCCTAATGCAGTCAAAAAATCAAGTCCTTTCTCACATTAGGACTTTCCTTGCCATATCTAAAAATCAATTTGGGAAATCCATTAATCGTATTCGCACTGATAATGGTAGAGAATTTTTTAATGGTGAATGTGCTTCTTTCTTTACATTGAATGGGATTTTGCATGAGAGCTCCTGCACATACACACCACAGCAGAATGGAGTCGTTGAGCGGAAACACCGCCACCTCCTTGAAGTAGCACGTGCTCTTAAGTTTCAGGCATCTATCCTTGAAAGTTTTTGGGGAGATTGTGTGGTCACAGCAGCATATCTGATTAATCGTATGCCATCAAGCATTCTCAAAGGAAAAACTCCCTTCGAGATATTGTATGAAAGGAAGCCGGATCTGAGTCATCTCAGAGTTTTTGGGTGTCTATGCTACGTGACTACAGTAGGGCACAGAGATAAAATGGGACCTCATGCATACCAATGCATTTTCATTGGGTACCCAAATCTGAAATGAGGATATAGGGTGTATGAGCCATCCACAGGAGAATTCTTTATTAGCAGGGATGTGGTTTTTCATGAAGATGTTTTCTCTTTCCGAGACATGAATCTTTCATCTGAAGATGAGAGGACAACTAATAAGCCGTTTCTATCAGAAGATGATCTCTCTCTAGGAAGATCTTATATTGTTGTTCCTCCTCCAAGGCTTCAGGAATTATCTGTTACGCTAGCTCCAATTTCCACTGAGGATATTCGGGAAAATTCACTTGAAGAACCATCAACAGAAAGGGATCCTCCAATGGCAACTCCTCTAGAACCAAGTCACACTGACAAGACTTCCTTGACTCAGCATGAAGAACCTCGGCGATTTGGTCGAGTTGGTCGTCCACCAATTTGGACAAAGGACTATGTATGTGCTTCCTTTGGGTCATCAGGTACTTGCTACCCTATCTCTTCCTATGTTTCATTCGATAGGCTATCATCGGAACATTTATGTTGCATGAGTAGTATTTCTGAGGAGCATGAGCCTTCTAGTTATAATGAAGCAATGCATAAGCCAAGTTGGCAACGGGCTATAGAGACAAAGCTACAAGCCCTTATGGATAATCATACTTGGGACGTTGTACCTTTACCCACTCATCGCAAACCAATTGGATGCAAGTGGGTGTATAAAATAAAATATAAAGCAGATGGCTCTGTAGAAAGGTACAAGGCCCAGTTAGTTGCCAAAGGATTTACACAAAGAGAAGGTTTTGACTACCATGAGACCTTTTCTCCAGTAGCCAAAGACGTTATAGTTCGTTCTTTTCTATCGGTTGCTGCGTTTCGTGACTAGTCCCTGCACCAGATGGATGTTCATAATGCTTTTCTACATGGTGATCTAGACGAAGAAATCTACATGGATCTTCCACCTGAATTACGGAGACAGGGGGAGTCTAAGGTATGTCTTCTCTGTAAATCTCTTTATGGATTGAAACAGGCATCTCGACAATGGTATGCCAAGTTTACAAGTGCTCTTACGACTACTGGCTTCAAACAGTCCAAGTATGATTATGCATTATTCACTTGGAAGAAAGGTACGTCGTCTATTTATCTAATGATTTATGTTGATGACATCCTAATTATGGGAAATGATGACTCCGCTGTGAAGAAGCTGAAAGAATATCTACATTCCACTTTCCATATCAAAGATTTAGGGCCACTTAAATATTTTCTTGGAATTGAGATAGCTCATTCAGATCAGGGAATTTCATTCAGTCAGCGAAAGTTCATAATGGAGATTATATCAGAAGCAGGTCTGTCAGGTTGCAAATCATCTATTATTCCCATCGAGCAGAATGCCAAGCTAACTTCTGCTAATTATCATTCTAGCATATCTACTTCTAATGACCCATTGTTGAAGGATCCATCTGGATATCAGAGACTGGTAGGAAAGCTCATATATCTTACTATGACTAGGCTAGATATTTGCTATGCAGTATAGACCCTCAGTCAATTCATGCACAGCCCAAAACAATCACATTTAAATGCGGCCTTGAAAATTGTGAGATATTTGAAGACATATCCAGGATTAGGGATACTTCTTTCCCGGAGATGCAACATGGAAATGACGGCCTATTGTGATGCAGATTATGCTACATGTCCAATGAGCAGGAGATCTATTATTGGTTTTTGCATCAAATTCGGGGAATCATTACTTTCATGGAAGACGAAAAAACAATCCACTGTATCCTTATCCTCGGCAGAAGCCGAATATCAATCTATGGCTAAAACTGTTTGTGAAATAGTTTGGTTAAGGGGTTTACTTATGGATCTCGGGGCACAAGTTAAAGGACCAACCACACTATTCTGTGACAATGATTCAGCACTGAAGCTTGCAGCAAATCCTATAGTTCATGAGAGGACAAAGCACATAAAGGTTGATTGTCACTTCACTCGAGAGAAGATTCAAGAAGGAGTCATCAAGACAAGAGGGATCAGAACCACGGAGCAACCCGCGGACATTTTCACTAAGCCTCTTTGTCAAAGGCAACATGCATATCTTCTAAGCAAGCTAGGCGTCTTGGACATATACAAGCCACCAGCTTGAGGGGGAGTGTTGGAAGATATGATTCTCGAGATTTACACAGATTGTAAATAGATATAATTGTTTATATCTTAGGAATAGAAAGATTATAGGAATGTACACTTTCTTTTATTATTATTCCTTTTGTGTTTATATACAACATTGTACACCGATTACAATCAATGAAAATAGAGGCACATTTTTCCTCTCAAAGTTCTTCCCTATATTCTTCAACCTAGTCTCATGACTCGATTTGAACGTGCTCTGTTCTCGGCTATTTCTTGAGATAAATAAAGTATGAAATCTACAAACGCACTTGTGTGGAAATCAACCAGTGTCAAATCTGTTTTTGATGATCTAAGCTCATGTTGTTACTGATTGTGAAGATTTGAAACGAGTTGTCCCTCTTAACATTGCACGTTATCTCTTTGACCAAGCCCATTACCGCATGTTCGATAAAATGTGGGACCACATAAGCATGAACTTATATAAGATCTAATACAGGAAGATGTCCCCAATCGTTATCGAGATTGAAGAATACACAAAATTGGCATCCCTATTCGCAAAGAGCGATTTCTCTAGAGCTATTTTAAAAAGTGATGGTAGTTTATGCTGTCAATGGTATCTTAAGCCGTTTTTCACAGAAAATCGGAGATGAAATAAATAAGTATGATGTCATAGGTTTGATTCGATGAAAACTTTTCAAATGACACAAAAAGATGTATAAACTTTTAGTTGGTGAACAAAAATATCCATGGTTAAGTTTCCCAAACATAAGACAGATATAAAATTTAATGTGGCTAATAGCACGCGAAAGTGAACAATAAACACATTAGGAAGATGAAATGACATTGTTCCTCATGATTAAAAAAGGACACCATTCCTGAGTCATCTCAACCTCGGTTAATTTTATGATTTATAGACCTATGAAATGTCTTGCTTTGAGATCTTTTGTTTAATTCATTTATATCTGGATAAAGTTTCGATTTTATGCCACATTGTCATTTTTTCCCTTTTCCCAAACTCTCTTTGTACTTTTCACTATTTGATTGTTCTTATTTAGGTAATTTAGTATGACATCCCAGATTTTCAATCATGTTTTCTATTGAATAAATCGAGCATTTCATCAACACGCCTATAGGACTGTTCTCAGAGTTGATCACTCTCGAGATAACTAGACTATTAAGGGAAGCTATTAAGGAATTTTAATGCGTTAAACCTGAGTATTCGACTAGGAATCGACTTCTCGACCATGCTCATCTTTAGAGGCCATTACGGCACAGTTAAAAATCGATTTGAGATCAGAGATAGGTCGATTCGACTGAGATGTGTGGCTAATCATGGGTAACACCACTAAATTGGAAAATTCACATTGGCCGGCACTAAACTAATTTTTCTATCGTTTTGGTACTCTGTGTTCGTATTTGAATCCTCGAGATTTTCACAACAACCGAGAGTCGCCAATGTGTTGAGTGGGTTCATTGTGGCTTGAAGAAAATCGACCACGGGTCATTTGCACTAAAAAATTTTGAAACCTACCCGGTAGCCTAGGTCATGCTAAAAACACGCCAAATTGAAATTAACCATGAATTTGAGTCCGATTTTAGAAATTGAAATTTTTTTCATGTCACAATTAATTCTAGGAGTGTCGACTCAGTCTCAAAAGATTTTTCTACAACCTGAGACTTTTTGGGAAAAAGTCGTCCTAAGGCCATTTTTGTTTAGAAAAAGCCAGGGACCGTTTTTGATCGCAAAATTGGGAAGCGAGTGGGATCCAGGGGTGAGGAAAAATATCAATTGGATTGGTGTGATGTCAATTGATTTTATTGAGACCAATTGGTGTTGATTTAATAAAGAAAAGTGTCCAATTGAAGAAGAAAACAAGAAATTTTGTGTGCCCCCTCTAGCCTACAACAATTGGACCATTTCAATTAGTTTCTAGGAGGATTTGGTGGCTGGATTGCAGCCAAGGATGCAGCTGTGGTGGAGGATGGCCAAGGGAGACAAAGGGGGAGAAAATTTGGCCAAGGTGGACCCCTTGCTCTCTCTCTCTCTCCTTTCCCCCTCCCTACCGGTCGACCAGCTCCATTTCCCCCTCCCTCCTTGCTGTTTCAACGGCAGCAACCACAGAGGAGCCAGCAGCATCGTCAGAGCAACCGCACGTCACCGCCCATCGTCGTTCGTCGCCGTGATGCCACCCTCGCGCGCCGTTGCTGCCCACGCGTCTCCACCTCCCTCAAGCCATTGTCCCTACTCTAGTCGCGTTCTAGCAGCTTCCCCAAATAGCTCAGGCCACCGTCGGAGCTCCTTCCACAGCCGTTCAGTACTGCCTGGACCCGTGGCCAACCCCTGCTACCTCCGCCACACTTGCATGCCTCAACCAGCCCCGGTTCCTTCGTTTCCAGCCAAGAACAGAGAGCAACCATAGTGGGTTTTTCAGTGGCTGTTAGGCCCGTTTTGAGGTGGTTCTAGGCCCTGAAAGCTAGGCCCGCTTTGGAGAGTATCGAGCCTCGTCGCGTTCCCGATGTTTTGCACCGTTCGGCTCGCCGAACAAGTGAGTTGAACTCACTAATCATCGCTTAGTCGGTTAATTATGCTTAGGGGTTGATTATATTAATTAAGCATGGTTTAGGTGGATAGATTAGATTAGATTGGTTAATTTAATTATCTGCGGATGCATGTTAGGTGGTTAGTTAGTGTATTTAGCAAGTAGACATGTTCTAGTATTTATTGAACGAACCTTGGAATTTTTCCGACTCCGTTTCGGCATCCAATTAGGCATTACGGGCCTAAATTGGATTTATTTATTTATTTATTTATTTTTCGAAAATTAAACCGGGATAGCGATGACCGAAATTTTATGCTGGTTATTGTGGTACAGTCTATTTATTTATTTGAGCTCTACTTTTTGTTGAATTGAATTAAATGTGATTTTAGAATTTTATTCCTAAATTAATTAATTCAGGTCTGTAGATGGTAGCACCTCCAGTTCCTCCCGAGCATTTTGGTATACCGGAGGAAATCATAGAAGTAGGTTGTCATATTCCGATACACCCCCACCCTGAAGGATTGGAGTATGTAATGGTGAAATCCATCGTCTGGGTTGACGTGGGTGAACCCGAAAAGGTGCCTCATAAGTACCAGTCATGGTATCGTCACTATCATAACGGGCAAAGGGAGGGTCCTATGCTAGAATCTGATGTACCTCGGTATGTTTTGGAGGTTGCACTCAGGAAAGGCACATCAGATCCCGAGGGTGGATCAATAGTGGATGTCAAGGATCCCAAACTCGAAGGCGATTCTGACTCTCCGGTATACTCAGCCGAGGCCGCCAACTGGAGCGAGGAAGAAGGGGAGATCGTTGAGGACGAGGAGGTGGAGCAGGAAGAATTTTGTGATGATGAGTAGTTGTGGTTGTTAGACCCCCGCCCCCTGTTTGAGAACCTGCTGTGGTGTATATGTTTTTCTATACCTAAACCCACTTGTATAATATATGACATGGAGTGCTATGTATATATGTATATAAGCATGGTTGGTGTGGTTTGAAATTTTATGACCCTGCTTTCCTATCCCATTGTTTTGTTGTCTGTGGAATTATACCTGCTTCCGCATGTGTATATTAAAATGAATGGGTCGGCAATGCGTCCTGGGACATCGCTATTTAATCGACCAGTGAGGGATGGGCGCGCGCTCAAAAATCGGGGCGTGACAATTAGTCCCAACCCCCTCATTTGGCTTACAATGGGAAGTTCCCATATTAAATTAGTAGACTAGCAATACCAACCACAAATTAAGAACTTATATTCCAAACACCATTAAAGGAAGAAACAAAGTCTTCCATCTAATCCTTTATAAAAAATTAAGGCTACCTTTGATAGTCAAGATAAAAATTAAAATAATATAAATTTTATCCTAATTTGTATTTGGTTCCCCAAAATAAGATAAGGTTGTATATGAAAGGGATACGAGCCAGATAAAAATATCTCTTGAGGAACGTCGGATAAAGGTAAATAGAATTTTTAATAGCCAAAGTATAATAACTATTTTTCTTGAATAACAAATTTCCTAAATTAATAAAATTAAAATAATAATTGAATGCTAAATATAAAAAGAAAATTTAAAATAACAAAAAAGAACAACAATTTTCGTTTTTATTTATTTATATAATTAAATTTCTTTCTATTCTAGAATATATATCATATTTAGTATATTTATTAAATATTTTAGGTATGTTAGTATAATAAATTATTTAGTACAATTTTGATTAAGGAATGATGGACCGATATAAAAAATAAATAAAAAGGAGAGGAAACTAGTAAAAAAATAGACAAACAAAAATGAAGTAGAAGGACTAATGTTTTAAATGAACAAATTTAAACTTAAAAAGAAAATTTATTTTCTTAATTCTAGAAGAATAAGGGCAATGTGATTTCTAAAACAAAACCCTACCCTCTCCATCTCATTTTTCTCTGTATCTCTAGTTCATGTTGAAACTTCACGACTCATCCATAGTTCTTTTGTTCCCGTTAAAGCTCCACAAAAATAGTGAGAAAGTTAGAGCTCCTTTCCTTGTAACTCTCTAGTTCACGTCAAAAGTCCATGAAAGCAACAAGAAAATCGAATCTCATTTTCCTCCATAGGTTTGTAATTCACTTTGAAGTTTCATGAAGTTGCCAGAGAGTCGAAACACTATACTTTTCGGAATTTTGGAAGGAGAATGATCTTGTCTTCTCTCTCTTACTAGATTTGGCATTCACTTGCTAATTAACTCGTCAATGTTGTTGGAGCTTGTTTACGTTTCTCATCATAGTCAAAACTGTGGCTCTGGAAAGCTATAATAGCTCATTTGCTATTTAAGATTTAGATCGTTAATTAATCATGGATTGATCGATGGAGGTTACCTCCGTTTAATAATTTGTAGTTTCTTTAATAGTTAATCACAAAATATTTTTACCATCTTCGTTTGTGCATATTTAGTTTTATTCATATTGATATGACATTTGACATTTATACTAAACAATAGGCCAAATAAAATATAAAAGCGTCCGATATTATTATTGTGGTTCACCATAGTGAATAGAATATTACAAAATTCCTAAATTTATCATCCTATCATACATAATCCTATCCTGACTAAACATCCAAATGACCAAACATAGCCTAAGAATTTATATAGCAAGGGAGCATATCTGATGTAATATCCTGGTTTCTAAAGGTGTTAAGAGACTTCCGCTAGATGTGTACCAAACCCAAAAGTCCATGCCTTTTCCTTTGTTGGTCTATCCTTGCCTTTTCTTGAACCATTTAAAAAGTTTCTGTATATTTATCCCAAGCCTTAAAGTTGATGCTTTTTTGTAGGGCAGATTCATGATTTGTTGGTAGGGAAAATTTTAAATAAGGGCATGAAGTGGACATTGTTTCAAATAAGGGTCCAAAGTGCCCTCATTTTCTCAAATAAAGGCTTGAAGTGCCCATATCAATCTCAAAGAAGGGCTTGAATTCACCCGCTATAAAGGGCAATTTCATCTCTTTAAATTTTAAAATTTTAAAATTATTTTATTTCTTTCTTTCCATTAAAAAAATAAGAAAAAGGAAAACACAGGTGGGCCCAACCGCCTATGTTTTCCTTTTTTATTTTTTTTAATTCATTCTAATTTAATTTAAATTTAACTTGTGTTTTAACAAAAATATCCCTGATCAGCCGGAATATTTTGCTAGCTGGCGAGCCGATGAAAATAGGTCTTTATTTGAAACAGACATAACCATTTCGGGGAATTTATTTAAAATAATGTCCACTTCAAGCTCTTATTTAAAAAACAAAAAATGAGAGCATTTTGGGTCATTATTTGGAATTTTCCCTGTACTCTTAAAAGATATATTTATGTATGTTCAATTCATAAGTGCACGCGGAAAATGCATAAAATCCAAGGAAACTTTGACTTTTAGAGTTTAGAGATAATGAGTAGCTCCTACCATATTTTTTAACATTTTCACGTTGCAAATTTTCTTAGCTAAGTTTCATTCCCTTCCTGGTATTTATGCAAAGAAATTCCTTTTAATTTGTTATCCATTGTGATGGGACATAAATGAAGATCACGCAACACCGGCCTTGCCTTTTGTTCATTGTTATTCATATATCATCTAGAGTGAGCATGGTTCCCTAGTGGAATTGGGTATGAGAACCTGTTTGGTTTCTGGTTCAATTTGGAATCAGTCTCGCTTTTGGCTTCAAATATTTGGAACTAGTGTTGTGTGATCCAGTCCACACCGACCTATTACACATGTCAAACCTCATGCTCACAGCATATTCAACAAGTCTACAAGGTATATGTACGGTAACTATTAACTAAAAAAAATGCCTACACAAATCGTAAAGAATTTTCTGATGAGTTTGAATATGTGTAATACTTCATGAAAATGCCCGTGAACAATACCAAGGTAACACCAGAAAGAGCAAAATCTTTGAAGAGGATAATTAGATAGAGCACCAACCAACTCACGAACTCTAAAAAGACGAGAAATGCAAATGCTACAAAAACTTCATGACATATCCACTCCAAAACAGAGAACCGATAGTAAAACTAACAAGTAATTTGAGCACAGCTTGGTTTACTTGAGCAACATAATCAACCTTTTATCTAGTTTACTAATAGAAGAGTTTCATATTCTTCATGACCAAAAAAAAAAAAAAAAAAAAGAGGAATTGGTTGGTTCACAAATAGACATTAGAGTTGATTGATAGAGTAGATTCCCCACTCCAAGATATACAAGATAGATTCAAGTTCCAAAAATTAGAGAATCGATCCCGATAGGGTGGGTTTCAGGTTTTAAGTAGAACATGGATCGATCATGGAACTGCTCACTCCTAATCGCATCCACTTGTTTCAAATATTTTTCATGATATTCTTAAATATTGTTTTTCCAAGATTACATGACATTCTTACCTCCCTAAATTTGAATGAGTTGTTACATGTTGGCTATTGCCAAAGGAAGAAAGTATCATGTGCATCCGTTACACCACCAGTGAAACCCAACTGTCTGGTTTGTCCTTATATGTTCTCTATTGTATTTTCATTTTGTCTAAGGTTCCTTCGGTTTTATGTCAAACGTTGTTAAATTCTAAATTCGTGCGACATTTATCTAGCGAAAGTGCATAGGGATTGTCTATATGCCAAAAAAGTTAATATTTGGCAAAAAGATAAAGAAAACGACATGAATACATGCATTTTGTATGCTGAATCCACATTAATACAAATTGTTACAAATTTCCCTATCATTTCTTAATAGGTAAGGCCAAATAAAGACAAAAAAAAAAAAATGCATCAACTTATCCTCACAGGATAGAAATATCACGACTTTTCAAATGAAAAATAAATAAATAAACTTTTACATGATGGACAAATATATTTATCGCTAGAGACTGATAGTATTTAGCTGGCTAATTGCACACGAAAGTATATGATAAATACGTCACTAAGATGAAACGATATTATCTTTCACGACTTAAGAACACCGTTTATAAGTCGTCTCAACCCAGGTCATAATGATTTTATGGTTTGTGGACCAATGAAATGTCTTGCCTTAATATACTTTGTTTAATTCGTTGATATCTCGATCAAGTGGTGCCACGTTGTCATTTTATTCCCAATTCCCAAGCTCTCTCTCTCTCTCTTTCATTTTTGGATTGTTCTTGTTTAGGGAAGCTATACCATCCCAGTGATTTGCCCTACAAAGGAAAGTACTAATATTAAATTAGTGGGCTGGCAGTGCCCGCCACTAGCATTCCTTTGACTTACAGCATGAAAATCGAAAAATTCACTCTATTCTTTCCTTTTTTTTTCCCCACTTTCGTCCCTTGGTGCAACAGGATAAATTTTCTTTTTCTGGAATTGCCGGATAAGGAAAATAAAATTGCCATATCTGGAGAAGCCGTTCAATATAATGCCAAGTAATGACATTATTTGGATTGTCTGCTTCTCCGTGCTACCTAACTTATTTAATTGTAGTAACATTCAACAGATCGGCCAACAAGCAAATTTATGTGAAAATGATACAAATGGTTCATGAACTTTATCTCAATATGTAATGTAACCCATAAATTTTTAATTTATTTAATGTGGACTCTGAACTTTTAATTTGTTCAATATAGTCTATGAACTTTAGCACAATGTATAATATCGTCCATGAACTTTTAAATTATTTAATATGATTTCTGGACTTTTGATGCATGTTCAATTTAGTCCTTGGACTAAGTGAAGATATTCAATATTATCTATAAACTTGAATTAATGGAAAGATAATATTGAACATTTTAAAATAGTTCATGAACTAAGTTGAACAAGTATCAAAAGTTTAGGAATCATATTGAATAAATTAAATATTAGAAACACGTTGAACAAATTAAAATCTCATGGATTACACTACATATTGAGTCAAAGTTCATGGACAATTTATGTTGTTATCTTCTATTTAATTTTTGGATATAACTATTATTTTTGGGCTGCGCTATTTCCACTCCTTGTTTGGCATGTACACTTCCTTTTTTAGTGTTTTGACCATATTATCCCTTGCAGGGCCCATCACTTATGGTACAGCTTTAGAAAAGTTATCTTTTATTTATTTATTTGGTCAACGCTTTTTATTTTTTGTTTCTTTTTTTCGTATGGATCCCACTTGCCTTCTTCTTTTTTCTCTCCACACTTTGATGTCTCACTTATCAATTCTTGCAAACTGTCTCTTTGTTTTCTCTCTTGCTTGCCATTCACTTCTTTTTATGTCTCCCACTCCTCCTTTCACAAATCTCTCCTGCATCTACAATCTCTAAAAGAACTGCTTACTTCAACACTTAGACATGGCAATAAAATTGCAATCAAATTAGACCATCAATTCAAATCCTGCTTCATATTACCTAAAAGAACACGACTCGCCTATTGCCCTAGACTTTTATGTCTACACATGGTGGAGACACCTTTTTATTTCTCTAGACACTCATATGTGCAAGAAGAGGAGAGACATATATAAATATATATATACATATATACATATATACATACATACATACATATATACATATATATGTATGTATGTATGTATATATGTATATATGTATATATATATTTATATATGTATACATATATGTACATATATACATACATACATACATATATACACATATATACACATATATATATGTATATATATAAGGGAAGAAAGACCTTCCATGGCAAAAGAAAAGCCTATGTGAGGTGGAGAAAAAGGACTTGTTGGGGGAGGTCATCAATGAGCCCAATGTCAGTGCCGGCAAAAGTGCGAAGGACGATGGGGTTATGGAAGAAGAAGAAGGAGTGGAGGTGTAGAAAGAAAAGAATGACCTGCAAAAGAGAAAATAGAGTGAAGATTTGCAAAAGTGGAGAATGAGATGTCAAAGGCATCGAAAATAAGTAGAAGAAGGAAAGTTGACCCGCAAAGAAAAAGAAGAAGAAATAAAATAAAAAGCATTTACCAAATAATTAAAAAAAAAAACACTTTTATAAAATTGTATTAGAAGTGGTAAGCCCCACAAGGGATGGTATAGTCAAAGTACAAAATAATAAGTGTCTAAGTTAATTGAAGAGTAGAAAAAGCATGGCCTTATTTTTATGCATCTTCATTATCGTTACTTCCCTTATCTTTTGATCTGGCTCACAAAACGGTAAATATATATGTTCCTCGTTTCTCTGCTGACGTATTTAATAATGGTACCTGTGGGGAACGTGGGATATTCTTAAAGCATTTTGTCAGTGCTGGTCACGTAATAGCATCTTTTCTTGCGATGGGGATTTTCCAAAATTCTTTTCTATTTGATTTTGATAAGAAGGGTACTCACCTATGGTGGGGGGACTCGGTAACCCTATAAGAATACGAAAGACTATGTTAATGCAAGAATCTTTAGGGATTGAAAGATTGGAAACGATATATTATTACCCTTCACTTGCATTTATCCTTTATGTGATAACATTTCATGAAATCATTCTCTTGGATGTTTGGCAGCTCCAAATTGCCCTTTACCCGCATTTGTCTGTAAGCGTTTAATGTTTCCCTAGAAAAGAGAATCATGTTAGAAACGTTATCAAAAGAAGACAATGAATCATGTTAGGAGAATATTATGAAGGGTAAATTGGAACTGATACAAAATTGCCCTTCATTCACATTTTGTTGTCTCGACTTTTCGGTATTTTCGAAAAGAAATATGCAGAAAGAATATATGCAAGATATACGTGGATCACCTAAAGTGGCTAGTATCACTTGGAAAAAATGGTTATATGGCCCTAAACTTATCTGTGAAGAGCATTCCTTATTATATATGACCCTTCGCAAAGTTCAAAGTCTTTTCCTTTTTAAATGCTTGTTTCAATGAGACTGTTAACCTATATGGAGCCTGAAAAAAATTTAACGTGGATCATCAAATGTATTTCCAAGCTAACTTGAATATCTTGTTCCCAAATAGGGCATTCAGATGTTGTCGAATTCACTAAGTCTAAGTGAATGTGAGAGGTTAAAGGAGAGGGATAGTCCTTGCTTCGACATTTGAGGACAATGTTCCTTAGATGCTTGGCCCCATTTGTTGCCTCAATTATCGCCCACATATGATTCCTTAGCGAGAGGTGTTGGCCCAAAGATATGCTTTCCTTTAATATATATTGCCCTAACATGCTTGTTTGACGGGTAGGTGCTTCTTTTTCTTCTTCTTCTTCTTCTTTTATTTTAAATTTATTAGCTTGTTGGAGGAAGGCTCCTCCTACAAAAAAAAAAAAAAAAAAAAAAAAAAAAGGACAAGGTCAGACACACTGGTGAAGTAGAAAAACTAAATACATTGAAACAGGTACTTCCCTTATAGGTTGCATTATTCTGTCCCGTTATGACGCAACCTCTCAATTTTTTGGGGATGGATTTTATGACTTTGTCCCAGTATGCTTCTTTGGCGAGGATGGAAGGGAGTTTATCATGCTTCGCATCGAATTCGATGCTCTCTTGGGGATGGATTTTATGACTTAGTCTAGTATGCTTATTTGGCAGAGATGGAAGGGAGTTTATCACACTTCACATCGAATCTGATGCTTTCTCATGCTTCCTTAGTGGAAATATTACCTTGATTGAATGCACCATGTGCTTGGCCGTTGATTTTCATGCGCTTTGCCTTGCTACACTTATGTTGGATCTTTTATCCCAACCCAAGCTCAGTCTATCATTCCCAATAAGTGCTCCCTTCACATCAAGGGAGAAACCTATCATTTGCTTGCACGAATTTGGGCTAAGACAATGATTGAGATATATCCTCTTATTGTTCCTTGGCATCTTGTTTGAGAGGTCTCAACATTTTGTGTTTCGTTAGGCTTGTCAGGTGATTCTTTAATCCATCTCCATCATCCCTACACATGAGAAGCGATGCATCATTTCTATACTAATGTGCATTAACGTGATACACCCTTTTTCAACCATCGGGCGATTGTTCGTTGTTCCACTTAGACACAATGATCCCCCCTCTTCCTCAGTTTGAGAGTCGACTGTTCTATTTGAATCCTTCTTTTGTCAAGGCGGGAGATCATCCTTGAAAATAGGCATTTTCTATCTCTTTATATATGACTCCTATTTGCTAGTTTGCGTTAATCCGCTTTGGTGATTTAGAAGAAGTGGCTGCTGATTTCAATTGATTCTATGAATGAGTAAGTAAGTGGGGAGTTCCCTATTTTAGGGAACTTGGTGACATCTTCCAACTCGCTTATAGGCGAGACCTTCATTCCTCACTTGTGTACTTTTATTAGGAGGAATTTTTGTTAACCTGTTTTGGCAAAAATTGATAAAAAAAAAATCAGTGGTTGCACAAGAAATTCCTACTAGAACGATGACAAACTTACCATTTCAAAAACATTGTCTTATGGATCAACTTACGAAATCGACTAAGTGAAGAGATAATGTCATGACCCCAACTCTATTCCCAGGGTCACGAGTAGCAAGGATTATTTTCGCAACGTCCCAGGCACATCGCCGTCCCATTTCTCTTTATATTTTCATTAAGCACATGCAGAAGCGTACATACAACACCCAGACAAAAACAAGCAGCTAGGAAAACAACCATTTACAAACACATAATTACATTAGCTACGTTTACAAACCCTTCTATCACAGGCTGTTATATTTACAACTACCACATCTTCAAAGGGTTGGGGTAAACCTTGGCTCCTCTAGCAAGATTGCAACTCCCAAAATTGATGTGAGACTTCCATGCTTACAAGACTGAAAGGATGAGGGGTGAGTTTTGGGGAAACTCAATAAGTATAACCCACTAATTTCCGAGTAGGAGGATGCCTTGCTCATCAACAAGCACATAACTTATCCAAAACATTAGTCGATGGCAGACCAATAGCAACACAAAAGCTTTGTCTTGGATGAAACATGAGAAATTCTCAGTTAACAATATGCAAGCATAACTCGATATTGACCCACAACATGAGGAACTAAGCATAACCCAATATTCATCCACACTATGAGAAACTCACGCCTCACTAATGATATGCAGTATAACCAAAATCTATTTCATAAAAGGAGAAACTCATGCACATGAGATTCATTTATTAACAATCGAAATCCATCGACCCTTCTGGAATCCACCGGGCATCCAAACTTAATTGGGCAACATTCCCTAATCGAAGGGTGACGGCTAGAATTGTCACAACATCTCGTCCTTCTAATGAGGCATCCCGTTGGCGTGAGGGCATCTCATTCTTATTAACGAGGCATCCCATTGGCGAGGGGGCAACATCGCCGAATCCATCGGTCGATGGCTAGAAATTAGTCCATCGTGTGACCATGCATCAAACATCACAATCCAGTTCTTATCTTCGCTTTTAGTTCAAGGGCCCGAAGGCGTGCCATGAATAAGTGTGTGAAATGACTTATCAAAACTGAGACGTTAAGCATGCTGAGTACGAATCAAGGATCGTGACTTGATCCGACACGTTTGAGCACCGATCTAGTACCCAACTTGGCTCAGGAATGATATACCTCGATATCGCACCGAGACCATGATAGGACTGGTCCATCGTGACATGTTCACCGACCTAGTACCAAACTTGGCTCGGGAACGATACACCTCAATACCACACCAAGACCATGAAAAGACTGGCCCGTCGTGATATGTTCACCAACCTAGTTACCAAGTTGGCTTGGGAACGATATGCCTCGATATCGCACCAAGACTAAGAAAGACTAATGTGACAGCCTGAATTTTCAGATTTGTTTTCGATTAAATAAATTGGGCTTTTCATCGACATGCCTATAGTGCTATTCTCTAAGTTGGCCACTCATGAGATAACTGGTCTATCTGGGGAAGCAATTAAGGAATCTAAACGCAATGGACTTGAGAATTCGACTAGGAATCGACTGCTCGATCGTGTTGAGCTGCAAGGGTCATTACGGCACTGTCAAAATCGATCAGAGATAAGAGATAGGTCGATTCGATTGAGATACGTGATCAAAGTGTGGGTGATTCCACATAATTGCAAAATTCTCATCAGTCGACACTAAATTGATTTATGACGTTTTGGGTACCCTATGTCTATAATTGAAACCTTAAGATTTTCACGATAATCGAGGGTCACCAATATGTCGAAGATGTACTTTGTGACTCGAGATAAATCGATCACGAGTCAATTGCATCAAAAATTCCTAAAAGTGATCCAATAGACTAGGTCATGCTAAAAGCGCAACGGATTGAAATTAACCACGAATTTGAACCCGATTTCAGAAATTGAAAGTTCGGTCGTGTCACGATTTATTTTAGGAACGTTAACTCATCCTCCGGAGATTTTATGGAGATTCCGAGGTTTTTACGGAAAATTGATTTGGACGTCACGGAAAATTAGCGGAAAATTGGACGGGTCAAATTAAAGGAAATTTGGACTCTCAATCCAAGCTTTTGGGTGTCGGGGACTTACAGAAAATTGTACGGGCTTTTTCTTCGACGAAATTGGACTTCGAAGTTGAGAAATTGAAGATGAAATTGAAATATAAACTAAAGGAAATTTGGAGCTTGGAGGGGGGTGCATTATTTGCATCAAAATTGAGTTTATTGTGGATTATTCTTGATGGAAAGTAATGGGGGACAAAGGGATAAGCTTGGGAGACTTTTAGGCATCTAATGATGATTTAGATTATTTCATCTTGGACTTTTTCTCCTAATTTTCCTTTCCCTTAGTGCGACGCCCTCTGCTCCTACTTCTCTTTCGTTTTTCATGTTTTCCCTGCGTCTTCATCTTCATTCCTTCTCCGAAAACGAAGCCCCACCATCGAAATTCTCTGCCACACGCCCACACCTCCACCCCTCTGCAGCCCACGTCTCCAACCTTGGTCAACAAAATCCATAAAAAAACCCCCCTTGTTGACCCTTGTGCGGCAGCTCCAAGCCGCATGGCCTTCTCCAATTTGTGGCTATCAAAATTTCAGCTGCCACGCCCAAAGACCTCTATCTCCCTGCTCCATCTTCGACCGTCTGCCAGCGTCTCAACTCCTGCCAGCACGCCTTCACCGCCTTGCGTTTTCTTCGGTCGAACATCCAGCAGCTTCTTCGGTCAAAGTTCCCCAACCGAAGGCCACCATCATGGACTCTTCCCTTGCAGCAACGAGTGGATGCCAGCAGCAGCTTCTCTGCCGCGTCTCCTTCATGCGCGCCGGTCCACGCTCGAGCAAGCAGCCCACGCCAGCGCTGTCTTCAGTTTGTCTCGGCCCAATTCGCAACTGCCCAGCATCTTCAGCCCGACTCCCTTTCTTCAGCCCGTGAGTTCAGTGAGGCCCACCTTCAGCAGCAATTCGGGCCCAGCAGTTCTTTTGTTGTTCGGCCCAGTAGCTCAGTTTTGAGGCCCAATTCCAGCACGTCCATTGAAGCCCAAGTTTCAAGCCCATTTGAAGCCCAGCCTAAGTTGAAAACAAATCTCAGATTGGGCTGAGATTTGTAATCTGAGATTTGTTGGGCCTGTTTTAGGCCTGGTCCAAGTCCGCCGACGCCGCCAAAAATTCGGATTTTGGCCGCCGTCGCGTCGTCGTCGCGGTGAACCGGTTTCCGCAATTAACTGGTGAGTTTATATTCTAAACTCTGCTTAGTAGGCTAATGTTGTTTAAGGGATGTTTAGATTTATTTTATTAGGAATTAGGTGGTTAGTTAGATTAAATTAGAAATGTAATTATTTAATTGAGCATGTTAGGTGGTTAGCATGGTTTAGCTAAGGCCTAAATAAATTGTACTATTTATCTAGAAGGGTTCGGGAATTTTCCCGAGTCTGTATTGGTTATTAATTTAATGATTTTGGCCTTGGTTAGTATTTTTAGAATTTAAATTGATTTATTTAATTAATTTTTGAAATTAGTTAATTATTAACTATTTTTCCGGAAATTAGGCCGAGATAGTCGGTGACCGGAATTTCATGCTGATTGCAATGGTGTGGTTAATTTTTGCAATTGAGTGTTAAATTATGCAAATTGAGTGCTGATTGGATTTTTGGTATTTAATTCCAAAAATTGTGAATTTCCAATATTTATTCAGAAAATCCCAGGTGTCCGGTTTTGACACCGAAAATAGTTTTTAGTACTATATGAAATAGTGGGATTTCAAAAAGGAAGGATATCAATTTTTCGGAGTCAAGTTGACCGTGTACCCACACACGAGTAATTTCATATGAATTTCTAATACGAAGAAAAAGGCCAGGCTCACCATTTGAATTGAAGCATTTCAGTGCAATGCATGGTGTCCTAAGCCATATTTGAGTGATCACGTGATGGTTAAGAGAAATTGTCCCGGACTCTTAAGCTGGACATTATCCCTATTTAGGATACCCCTGGACAACGGAAAGCTGGTCGCAGCAGATTCTGGACCCTATGCTTCTTCGGGAAAGCCGTCTGATAAAGAGATGTACCGTGCTCAATGGGGTGAGACGAAGCCTGGCAATGCCAGAAGACCACCGAACAGAGAGTAGGTCGTGCTATATGCCGAGATCAAAACTAGGAACGCATGATTAATTGAGTGTGGTGTTTCAGTTATTGGAGCTTATTTGTTACTTATGCTCTCATGTTGTCTGTGATATAAATTGTACTGACATGCAAGGTGGATCTAAGATGAGGTAAGTCTCATTGATTGTGTGATTGTGTGATTAGGACACTTCTGGGCGTATTTCCCTCCTAATTGAGGTTAGACTTGCTGAAATTAATAAAGCTTAGACTTGCTGAGATTATATCTCACCCCGTTGTGGGACAACATTTTCAGGGTCGTCGTGTGGAGGACCTGGAGCAGAGAGGAGGTGATCGGAAGCGTAGGTCAGTTAGGACTGCTTCTTTTTCGAAGGCCAGTCTTTTGTAGTCTTTTGGCCATAGACTTTTGTACATGACTCAGTGTATATATAAAAGCATGTTCGTTTGTGAATCTATTGTCCTGTTTTTCTATCCCGAGATGATTATTGTCAAGGGATTTATAATCCACTTCCGCATGTGCAATAAAAACAAAAATGGTCGGTGACTAGTCCTGGGAAGTCGCAAAATTTTATCGACCAGAGAGGGATAGGCATGCGCTCAGGGTTCGGGGCATGAAAGCCAATCCGTCGTGATCCCACGTACGTCAAGGCCAACAAAACCCTTTTTCGGAGCTCGGGACACAAACTAGAACATGCACTTGTGAAAACGGTTGGAAATAGTTTTGTAAGGAAATAGCAGGCTTTTACAAAAATGCTTTTCAAATAGAATAGGTTTGTATCAAAACAAAAACTAAAGCATATCAAATAAACACACAAACCGAGCTTCTTCCAAAGCAATTCAAGCTAAAACACGAGCTAAGCTCAACAAACAAGAACCAAACTCAATCAAGGAACAAAGTCATAACCCAACCTCAAGCAGCAACAAGTCAATCAACTTTAGTCAATAACTCGTCACATGCTCGGAATAGTGTAACACAACGTCCTAGCCAAATATTAGTAAGTTCTACTTACCATACTTCAAGGAACTGCCTAGGTGATCGAGCAACGTGCAACCGAGCAAATGGGTAAGAGGGGCATGGTCACAAGAAAGAGAGAGAGGGTGACGGTGAGGGTGAGGTTGAGAGAGTGAAGAGGGAAGAGGGAGTGGTGTGGAAATGAGGGGAGGGAATGCCTTTTTTTTTATAGGCAAATCCCTCATGATGATCTTTCCAAATGGACCAATCATCTTCATGTAGGTGGACAATCTAGGCAAGCTAAAGAGATGGGTGGCAAGTCTAGTTCTTAGGGGCGACACTTGCTCATCTTTCCATTAGTCTATCTAAGGGGTTGAGTCTTCATGAAATAATTACATGTAATTATTATGGGGACACCTAAGCTAATGACTAAGCCTCTCCCATTTAATATTTGGATCTTGAGTAATCACTAGGCTAGATATCTTCATATTACAAACTTGCTCTCCAAGTTTTTAGGTTAGTAGACATTCTGGCCTATTCCTTTTAGGCACACCTCAACTTGGCATACTAAAGTCCAAAGATATTTGATACATCCTTATCCTAAATTAAGAAGACTCTAGATTATCCTTGCTCCTTAAGTTGGACGTGCAACCCTCTCCCCTTCCAAGTTGGGCGTATGGCCCTCTTATCCTTAGGTGAAAACAGTTTCAAGCAGTTTTCGAAATAAGCATCAATACCTTATCAAATGGGCTTGGAAAATTATGAAATTTTAATATGTTTTAGATAAGACCCTAAATGAAATTTTTCATAGGGAAAGACAAGTCCAATTCATTCTATGGAAAGAGCAGAAAATTACTGAACACAGCCCAAAAATTCATCCGTCGAGCAAATTCAACGGTCGGAGAGAAAGACTCATTTCGAAATCCAAATCTTCACAAAACTCTTTGAAATTTCTATATGTTATAGAAATGATGTCCTTTAAAACTTTATGTAGGAAGCATGGTTAAATTTGAAAGGCAAGATTTTATAAAAATTCAAGAACGCAACCTAGTCACCGTTTTCACTACAAGGGACAGGTTCCAGACGATGAATGATTGGGTCTTCATCCCTGCCATATCACCCAATAAAAATATGAAATTTAAGTATGTTTTAGATTGAGATATTTAAAACAACTTTCATGAAGGAAGTTTCTTTAAATTCACCCCACAAAAATCTGTGTAAAATTGGCAAACAACAGAGGTTCAGTAATTTCGAAAATCAAAGGTGGCAACCTTAGTTGGGAAAAAGAGGCGTCCCACTTGGTCAAGAAGCATTAATTGTTGGGCATCCTAATATTTCAAGTTTCCAACTATGTCCTAGGTTAGCTTGGACACTTCATCCTCCTTCATTTAATGAAGAGATTCTAGAATTCTCTTTTGCTTTATCCTTTCCTTCCTCAAGAAGGTGGGTTAGAGAATTCTATCGTCCAAGTTGATTCTGGGGTGAGGAAGGGCTCATTAGGTATATCTCAAAAACCGAATCATGTACACCCAAAGTTCGGCCATTACATTCCATATTCGCCCAAACCGTTCCTTTGGATAGTCGATCGGCCAATAGGGTCAATTGTCCTTCGATCAGTTCGAGGTCAATCCTAAGGCTACCCATGGCCTAGCACTAAGCCAAGGCACTCATGGACCTTAGAATTAGTGACAGGCTAGACGGGTCTATCCCTAGGCTCACTCCGATCAGCACCCGATCCACCGGTAGGGTTCATGGTCGGTTCGTTACTGATCCATGATCGGACATCACCAATTCAAGATTCTGTTCCGATCACTAAGAATTAAATAGAGAATGATACATTCTTGGTCAGAAGGCGGTCACATTTGAACAATTCAAATCATCCGTGTATCGGTGCATAACCGGGCGGAATCACCTGCGACCATAAACTATGACCGGTCGGATCGACCCATGACCATCTGTTGATCCAAAATCATCCCGTGACCAATTCTCATGAACAAAAAGTCATCTTATGAGCTAGTGATCCTATCCCATTGGTGTGGTCGGTAGAAAATCCGGGCCGACACCTTGACCAATTTGTGACCGGCTAGTCGGTTGGTCGGACCAATTCGTGATTCCTTGCCAATCAAACCGATCAATCCATGGCCAATGGCCCATGGTCAATCCTTTTAGGACTTTGTGGCCAATCCTTAATGGGGTGAGAATTGAGGATGTTACAAATAAAGTCTCACACAAGTCCTCGAAACTGTTTTTCGAAACATTTTGAAGGTAAGGCATAAAAGCTCAACCCCAAGGGAGTTTTTTTTTTATTTATATAAAAAAGAACTATTATTTTTACAAAATCAAATTTCATTACATCAGAAATGTGAGTTGTATGATTTACAAAAACATTGTCGGGCTCACAATCAAGACCCAAAATAGAAAACATGACTCTTAACAAGCATGAAGACAATGGTAATATACAAGAAGATCTTGCATAGACGAGTGTAAAAATCAATTATCGTCCTAGCTTGAAAGTCCACTTATTTGTATGGACAAGCGAGAAAATGTCAAAGGATGGCTATTATTCGCATCTTGCAAGAAGAAGACAATGTCAATATGTGAATGAGAAAATGATCTATCAATGGAGTTGCCTCTTACAATGAAATCGAGGCGACGGTACACGCCCCATAGTCCCTATTACGGGATTTTGGTATTTGGCCAAGATTTTATCGTATGAGAAAGCATCATTAAAAGATCGATATATGGCCATTAATCAAATGTCCACTCAATTCTAAAATTTTCATATGCAAAAAGTGACATTAATTTTTGAAAGATTGATTTATGATTTTACTACTACAAAAATGAGGTGATTTATTCCGAGAAATCTATACACATAATGTGATTTGAATTTCAATCCCAGAATGTAAGAAGGAAAGAATTTGATTAAAAATGCAATTTCAATTTTTGTGCCCCTATATATAATCTCGACTTGGAATTTTTTTTGTTTTTCCTTCCCATAAGTGAAAATTTAAACAAAACCATGTGTTCAATGGGGCCAAATCAGAGGTGTCTAGAACTTGCACTCAATGTTCACTTATCAAGAGTGATTGCCAATTTTTTTTTTTTTTATTACAAAGGGCAATTGATTGGTGTCTACGAATTTCTAAGTGTAAGTTCAATAAAAATGAGCGAATAGAAAGGAAAATCATACTTACAACAGGTGGCAACTTTTGTCTCTGTTTTTTTTTTTTTTTGAAATTACATAGACATGCAAATGGGATGGGGTTCGATTTCTAATCTATACAGCTCAAAATGGAGCCACGGGATTATTGACCATGATTAACTCGGGGTTCCCATGACTCCGGCTTCGTCACATAGTCGACTTGTGTCACGTGATTGCCGACTAGGGTGGTAACTCTCAATGCCAAGAAAGAAATTTCGGGGTTGAGATGGACGACTTGTACTACATGATCATAATTGGAGTGGCATCCACCTCAACACCATCCTAAGAAATCTTGTGCGCCCTAGGTCTGACAGCAGGTCATGTGTGCTAAAGTATAGTGTGATGCAAATAATATATGCACGATGGTTTATAAACAAGCACCACTTCAAAAGTTCAAAACATAAACATTCATTCACAACTCCACACCATTAAGACAAGGGTTAACAACCACTCCCCCCTTATAACTCCCCACTACAAAAAAACATTTAACAGTCACGTTAGGGACATGCTTGGTATTCTCATTGCCAAACAAAAATTACTTTTGAACAAAATAGATTTAGGCCTAAGTCCTCTAAGGTTTGAATCAAGTCCCTGGCAGAGTCACTAAGTTGTCGCGACCTAACCCTTTGGGGAGGAAATGGGTTTAGGGATATTGCCTAAAAGATAGGCCTATGGCCCATGATCAAACACGAGCTCTCCGAAGCTCATACCTCGCTTGACATTGGAGGGTTCATAAGAATTTTGTAATAATGAGTTGTTACTAGTCTATTGGGATTAGCTAGAAGCTAAGTAAGGCATGAGAGTGTACCTCACTTCCTACGCAACTAGAGAATCTAGGTTCGGGGACTTGATTATACTAATTAACTAATTAGTGTCCTTTTAGTACCTAATCTTGTTCATTTAAAAAAAATGATGTTTTTGTCAAGCAGTCTGGATTGATTTTATACTTATCCACTAACATGTGAAGTGATCATACGGGTGCACTATCATTAATGTAATAATTAGCAACCAAGGGAAGCATTAAATACATTTCACGAGATGGCAAAGATTTAACTCTAAGAAAAAGATAATCTAGTCCCAACTAGACTAAAGGGGAGCCAAAATCAATGTACTAATATTACGCAATTAAGGGTATTCATCTTTAAGGACAACTAAAACCTTAAGGTAAAGCCATAATGGCTTAGTCAATTTTGAGCAAGATTCTAAACTGAAAGACTTCCATTTTTTAGGAGAAAATAACCCAAAAGGTTAATTTTAACTTTTTTGAAGATTTTTAAAATTTTTAACTTTTTAGAATTTAGGATTTTTCGAAAAAATTTTGAATTTTCAAATTTTCCAAAACATTATGGATTTTTTAAATCTTTTTGAATTTTTTTATTTTTCTAATTACTATTGAAATGTTTAGAATTTTCCAAATTTTGGAAATTTCTGGGACTTTTTGAATTTTTCTTAATTTTTAAATATTTTTGAATTTTTAAAAAATTCAAAATTTTAATATTATCTGAAAATTTTTGAATTTTTTAATATTCTCTAAAGGCTTTTGGATTTTTATTATTTTTAGAAAAATTTTTAATTATTTTTTTTGAAATTTTTTTGAATGAATTTTTTAAATATATTTTTAATATTTAATACTATTGTATTCGGGACAGCGGGTTCGGACCATAAACCCGATTCGACTTGCCGACTTGAACCAAACCCGGATCTGACTCAATCAGATTAAAAAAGGAAACATTTCTATGCTTTTTAAAAATATTTCTATATTTTTCTATATTTTTCTCTTTTTGTCTTTTCCCTATTTTGTCTTATTTCCTTGCACTCCTTTGTGACCCCTCCTTCCAAGCCAACGTTTGCTTCTTCTTCTTTTTCTCTATTTTTTCACTTTTTTTTTGCACCTTTTTCTTTTATTTCTTCTTTCTACCCATCTTCTTCTTCGCGACAGCTCCTCTGCATCCTCTTCACCGAACTTCTTTTTCCATGGATTTCAATTGAACCCATACCACCCGAAACAATAACATCGTCCGAAGGCGTTGACACCGGCACCCACAACGAGCGTCCATTCCGAGCACCACTCGCCGACCAACCTCTCCGCTGATTTTTTTTGTCATCGAGCGGCCATTGTCGGCCACAAAGCGAGAAACAGAAAACGACATAAAAGATGATAGTGGCGACGATAGTGAAACGACCAAACAACCAAAGTCTGGGCATGCTAATAATAATTAAAAAAAAAAAAACTCTACAAAACAAATCGACATGAAGACGCTCAGTTTTCGCCAAAAAAGCAAAGCGAGACTAGATCTCGGTGAAGCTTTTCATTGAGCAGGTTGTGTGCGCCATCGAATAAGTGGTCTCCGGCTCAACCATGTCTCGAGCCTAGGCTACAAAACCTTAGCAAACAGCCACCAACATGCAGCGACCTAGCGAACGACCTACGCGGGCCGGAGTTCGCATGAGCTGGATGGTCACGAGCTCTGGCCTAGCGAGCCAAAAAAAGGGCAGCAAATAGAGGGAAAAAAAACAAAGGTTTACCGGTTCGGGTTTGAGGACGTCTACCGGGAGGGGTTTGTTGGCCGTCGAAGCGGCCTCCCAGGATCGACGTAGCTAGAAAACTGAACATGTAGGAGGAGAATACAAAGGTTTGCGACCTGATTTGGAATCCATCGTTCTTTATGCGGAATGACGATGATCCAACGCTCAAACGACGAGCGAACGCTCAGGTTCTTCTCCTCTATGACCCTCGATTCCTAGCTCGATGAGACCGCCACTCACAGCTTGCCTTATGTGAGGTGAGAGAGAGTTCATGGAAGAAATGAGGGCTAGAGAAGGGACCTTAGTGCTATTTATAGAGTTTTGGATTGGCCATTTCATCATGGGCCAGGCCCAACTCGGCCCACACAATGCCAGGCCCATATTTGACCATTAAGAAAACCTTATGCCTTACCTTATTAGACCAACCCCGTAAAACGGTAATTACAATCTCAATTAATGTAGCCCACATAAGGAAAACTCTTACATTCTCCCACTTGGGCTATATTAATTGAGATTGTACTTTATGTGTGCACCTTTATGTTGGTCTAGTGGCAATTCTTAATAGTCAATCTTATCCCATAAAGTCTCCAACACAAAATCATGGCGATAACTGCATGTATTCATACAAAGCCTTCCATGGTCACAAATGCTTTCAACTTTATTGATATGGATTCAATATGGTTGTGTGGCAAATGGATAACACATCATAAAGAACAATACTTTATGTGTTATCTCCCTTGTCGGTCACTATTCTCTTACCTTAAGTGTCACAAAAAACTGGATATGCCACTAGAGAATATTCTTATGGTTCTAATGAACCCACATGTCTTATCTTTATGGTTAACCTTTCTTTATGTGTAATCAAGACATATGTTCAAAGCTGATAACTAGATGCCCCCAGCCTTCACTTAAAGCTTACACAATACCTTGAGATTTTCATTACATATAATCAATTCAATATGGTGACCACACATTCATGAACACTTTATTGAATATGCAACATATATAAGCTTTATTAGAGTAAAATCAAAACGGCTCCCATTATACAACAGCATCCAATAATGCTCCTTAGCCCATGTTCACGACATGTTGTTCAAGTACACAAGGGCGAAAATCTTTAATTAGTGGGTCTACAACCACATCATATTTGGAAATATGCTCTACTGTAGTGTCATCATTCTGTATTATTTCTTTATGGTCAAATACCTGACCATCATATATCTAGACCCCTCAAGACCCTTATTGTTGTTGACAAACAACACTGAAGAGTTATTGTCTCGATATAATCGTATAGGTCTATTCATAATATCAAATATGATCAACTCTTTAATGAGGTTCCAAATTCACATATCCTGAGTAATAGCTAAAAGTCATGTTATAAACTCTGTTTATACGATAAAAGATAATATAGATTTCTGTTTATCGCTTTGTCATAACACTACACATTTTGCTAATACAAAGATATATTATGTTATCAACTTCTTGTTATCCTTATAGTTAGTAAAATTTGCATTCAAATACCATACTAGCTCTAGATCCTTAACATATTTGTCAGTATATAGTTTTCTTATCATTTTCAATGTCTCAAAACCTCATTAGTAGCAATCCAATGATCATGACTTAGACTTGACTGATATCTGCCTAAAAGTTTTGCTACAAAAGCAACATCTAGCCTAGTGCAGACTTAAGCATGTGTGATACTTGTAAATACACTAGCATAAAGTGTATCCTTTATTTGGATTTTCCCAAAATTTGAATAAGGACAATGCCAGATATTCAATCTATCAGCCCTAACAACAGCAGCAACTCCTGGCTTATTGAATATTTTCAAAATACAATCAACATATGCAATCTGAGATAAATCTAATATACGCTAAGAACGATCTCTATAGATCTCAATGCCAAGGACAAAAGGTACTTGACTAGAATCTTTCAAGTCAAAATTCCTTGACAATATCTATTTTATCTTATGCAGTAATCCAATATTGCTATCGCAAGCAAGTTATCACTTACATGGAATCTAAGAAAATTAAATTTTCTCCCACTGACCTTGTAGTATATACACTGATCTACTTTATTCTCAACAAAACTGAATGAAGTGATAATGCTATAAAACTTCAAGCATCGTCTGATCTTTAGACTTTCTTAAGGCCATAAATAATGATTTTTTGTTTACACACAAGCTCACCCGAATCATCAGCTGCAAAACCTTCGGGTTATATCACATAGACTTATCTATCAAGGTATCTATTGAGAAACACAGTTAGAATAATCTATCTAATGTAACTTCATATAAAAAAATGAGCCAGTAATACCATATTCACTCTGAAATAGTCTTTAGAAAAGACTAAGCTTCTTTTGAGTGAAACCTTTCACTACTAGTTTGAGTTTAAATTTCTTAATATATCATTTGGAATTCCTTTTAGTCCCATACACCCATTTGCAACGGATAAGCTTGTGACCCTCAGCCAATTCAATAGGCTCTCAAACATTATTACGTTTTAAATTGCATCCTGTCTTTCATCATATCCAACCACAAATCAAACTGAGGACAAGAAACAACATTTACATATAAGTCACTAGATCGACCACGCAACAAATTTTGTAATTATGTTCTCACAGATACACTATATAGTCCGGTGGTATAACTGAATATCTTTTCGTAACAGATCTCTTGAGTGGAACTACTATCATTTTATCTTGCACTTGAGAGGCTTGGGAAACCTTATTATGAACTGTATCAATAACAGTATCCTGAACCTCACAAACTTAGTTTGTTGTGCAAAAGACTCCATAATTGTCTGTATAGGCAAAGACAAAGACACAATGACCCCCACCGTACTATTATCTTTAATAGTCTAAGAGTAGCTATTTTATGTATTTTTGTCAAACTCTAGAGACTTCACTATCTGTAATTCCACAATTCTTGTGCCTCAATTGGGATAATAAAACATGATATCCCTTTAAATGATCTGGGTATGATATGAGTGGTTTTGGATTCCAACTTACTTGATGTTGGATTATATAATCTCATTTCTGTAGGACGCTCTAAACTTTAAGATGATTCGAGTCAAGCTTACGTCCAATCCACAACTCAAAAGGGAGCTAATGGAACATCTTTTGTAGTGATACGGTTTAATGCATATTGGGTTGTTTCGCCTCATAGAAAACCTGATAAATTAGTCCTAGTAATCATACTCATTATCATGTCCTTCATGGTGGAATTACCCCTTTCGGCCACACCAATTTGTTCCAAGCCTTTTGGGTATAGTAAACTAAGTTATTATCCCAGAATCTTTGAACTATTTAACAAATGGCCCTTTAAGCTATCCAGCATTGCCATATTTGTCAAAACACTCACCACTGTGGTCATATCTAACAATCTTTAAGACTCATCCCAACTGTTTCTTGGCTTTAGTCCGAAAAAATTTGAATCTATCCAAAGATTTAGACTTTTCTTTAATCAAAAGGAAATAGTCGTCAATATTTCTATACAACTTTACCATATATGGTTACCAATATCAATGTCAATGACCTCTAACAGGTTAGGACTTCAGACTGCAGTTTTCTTCTTTATCTTAATCATCTTGCTTCTACAATAGTCCACTCAAGTCTTTAGGCAATATTTAAAAGTAGACAAAATATCTACATTATCAATCTTTCTACTCTTTTTCTAGACATATAATCAAGACATTCATGCTACAATGCATAAGACTGTTATTCAGGTAAATCTCTATTGGAAACAACATTTTCAATTGTAAAATGACATACATATCCTTGGGAGATGAGCACAATTGGTACAATTCATTTGACACATTGCAGTACCTCACTTTATTTGACTTGGAAAACATAGAAATAACATTATTCTTTACTTCAAAAGAATAGCTGTACACTTTCAGACATGATATGGAAACTAGGTTTCATCTAAAGAAAAGTACATAAAAGTGTTTTTCAATATCAAATGCAAAGCAGTATTCATAGTCAAAACAACATCTCTCACTAAAACAATGTTAAATGTTGTTTCCCGCAATGAGTTATGATTCATTCTGATTTGACTTCCTTAGATTTATGAATTCATTTATGGTAAACAACGTAATTTGTTACACCGCTATCTAGCCACCAAGAACTGGATGAGGTTTTTGATAGGAATTGAATTCATAAATGAATGTCAATGAATTATTAACTCTAGACTTACGCTTGGACAACCAAGCTTTACATCATTACAATGTCTTTATGTGTCATTTCTTTCTACAAGAATGGTAAATGACACCATTTCTTTCAAAATGTATTATCTTGAGATCAGATTGTCAGAATGACCGGCAGTTTTATGAATTCCCTTATGAGTATGATTCTAGACTTTAAATCTACTATCCTTAGGACGTAATCCTTAACCTCATTAGAACCATCACACCTTATGTTGAAGAGTCCTTGCATTTATACCAATCCCGATAATAGACAAGACATAATTTCAAGTCACCAAGGCTTTCATCATCCTATTAACGATGCAGTCAGCTGATAAACGATTTTTAAGTGTTCCCAAAATGAAAAGTCTCATGGATGATGGACAAATTCAATTGCCCCTTCCCAAGCAGCAAGGAATACATTCTAATTCCATATAACTAACAGTGAGATTCTCAACTTATTCAAAACAAGAGTAATATGACCATTTACCAGCATCCGTCTGTGATAGAAAATCATCTTGACTACTTAAAATTTGACCAAAAGGAACCTCAATCACAATGGAGTTGCCATTACTGATAATGTACTTAATAACAAGCAGCATATATAATTAGCACCATGTGAGTACTGTGTAACTTGAAAATCTTATAAATACACATCCTGAGAGTTACACGCATCATCATATAAACACCTTTAGGAAAAATACATGATATGCAATTGCATACTCTTCACGTGACAGCGGTCATGAGAATATATTCTGACATTTCACAAATTCACCACCTTTAGGTGTATGAACCACTAGGGTCAATCACTCCTCAACCATGCATCCCTCCATGAACTAACACATAATTACCTCCTTTGAGAGTATAAACATGCATCAGAATAGGAGACATCCCATTACGATATGAGACCGATGTTTCTCAAATTCAATCAAGTGTGCTACTTTGGCGGTCACAACTCAATTAAATCATTGAAACTCTCTCATATCAGGGATATAAACTTTATAACTCACATTTACTCTATACATGTGATTTTAGACCGGATGACAGGGGCAATTCGTCAATAAAATCACATATCATGCCAATCATATTGCTCCATTCGTTAATACATGCTTAACCTTATACATGTTATCAATGAATCAATGCTCTATACAATCTTTATGTGATGATATACATGTGAGCTCGCAACGTATTTCCAAAACCATAGAGAAATACATGAAAAATACGCAAAAAAATACCCCCAAAATTACGTACCTTAGGGTTTCACATGAATTTTCATATCCTTAAAGGCATCAAACCAATGCAAATAAATACACCACAAGGTAGGAAATTCACATACAAGCACGCCCACATTAACCACGTGCCAAACGAACATCATATGCGCCCTCACGCGCAGCTAGAGTGTGCGGCGCGTGAGCGGCACGCACTGGCATCCTGAACGGTCTGACCGGCCAATGGTCGAACCGGTCAACAACTCGACCGGCTAAGGGTTCAACTAGTCAATGGTCCACCCGGTCGGGTCAACCAGTCGAACCGGGTCGAGTAAACCCGAGTTGGGTCAACTTGGTCAACACCAGGTTAGGTCTGTGGTGACGTCATCGGTGACGTCACATGCGATGTGGCGGTCGCACGTAAGGTGGCTTATGTGACGTCATCATCAGACATCTGTCCATGGCGGTGGCGAAGTCGACGGGATGACGTCACGGATGATGTCATCACCATTAAGGTGGTCCACGCGTCGGCGCGCATGAGCGCCCGTGCAAGCGCATGAGGCCATGCAGCGGCACGTGTCACCAACTCCCAGCACCGCCTTGGCGCGTGAGGCAGATTCCAGCATTGTCTAATGATGTTCTACCCACCAAAATGCTCGTATGGAAGAGTAGAAGACATTTATACAATCAAAATTCACTTTCACCAGACCAAAATTCACGAAAATGGGCGAAACGTTCCAAGGGTAGGGGAAATCCAAAATTCTCATCGCTAGCGCATTTGGCCTCCGCCAAAGGCGTGCCACCCACTGAAACGCTCAGCTCGACAAGACAAATCCAAATACACAATCGAAATCAAGTTTCAATGGATGAAATTTCCCAAAACGGGCCAGAAGCAACAGTTCGGGTTCTTGGCTATGAGGCTCTAATACCAAATGTTGGCCACTGAAGCAGCTTCCCAGGATCGATGTAGCAAGAAAATCGAACATGTAGGAGAAGAATACAAAGGTTTGCGTACCTAATTTGGAATCCATAGTTCTTTATGTGGAATGACGACGATCTAACGCTTAAACGACGATCTGACGCTCAGGTTCTTCTCCTCTATGACCCTCGGTTCCTGGCTCGATGAGACCACTACTCACAGCTTGCTTTGTGTGAGGTGAGAGAGAGTTCGTGGAAGAAATGAGGGCTAGAGGAGGGACCTTAGTGCTATTTATAGAGTTTTGGATGGGCCCTCTCATCACGAGCCCAGCCCAACTCGGCCCACACAATGCCAGGCCCATATTCGACCATTAAGAAAGCCTTATGCCTTACCTTATTAGACCAACCCCATAAAACGGTAATTACAATCTCAATTAATGTAGCCCACATAAGGAAAACTCTTACAGGGTTGTCAACGAAGCTTGCGCACAACTGAGGCTCCCTCTTCTTCTCCGTTCAATCCCAGCTATCACACTCTCTCGGCCCTTCACTCACTGATCTCTCTCTTTAAACTAAGCTCTCTCTCGCTCTCTCCTTGTGTCTGCCCTCAAGCCCTCCGATTCTCACCCTCTACAAAACGTTGCTCTCCTTGGCACCAAAATCAAAAAAAGCCTCAACCAAAAAAACTTGTTTCCTCCCCCTCTCCCTTTCATTGTTGCTCTCTCTTGGCCAAAATCCCAGCCAAAGAAACCCCCCTGGAATGAGCCCTCCTCTCTCCTCTTAAAGGCAACTAACAAGCACGCATGGCTTCTACCGCTGCCAGCTTGCTGGTCAACCTGATCCCGACCATCAAATCACTACTATTTTTGCTTTCTACTCCCATACGTCTCTATCGCCATAGAAAAGCATGCGTTGCATGATAGAGGCAGGAGGAAGAAGATGGTACGTGGGCTAGGCTAGGGAAAGAAAAAAATGAGTTTGGCCCAAGTAAGAAAAAGGAAGGTGGGAAGAAGAAGGGAAAAGAGAGAAGGCCGGACCGGCCTAGCCCTAGCCCGATCTCACTTTTTTTTTTAATAATATTTTTAAAAAAATTTCTTTTAATTAATTTTATTTTTTTTTTTTATAATAAAAGGCTCAATTTCTATTAATGCAAATGCCTCTAAAGTCTATATGCCATGCAATTTAATGAAAACGTGATACATTTTAATGAAAATTATTTTCTTTACTTTTTACTTCCTTTTTTTTAAATCTTTTTTTAGAGACTAATCCCTAATTATCTATGCATTTAAGTTTTAATAAAAATGACAAAATTTAGGTGTCAATAGGCCCGGCTTCCAATTTTCGACCAATTAGTCCTTATCCAAAAATTTCAAGCTTGCCAATAAATCGCAAATAATTGAGGCGACACCCAATATGTTGGTCTTGGAATCCTTGAAAGTTTGATGCCTAAAATTGAATTAAAATTCATGGTTAAAATTGATTTAATGCGACTTTAGCACGACCTAAACTATCTGGTGGCTTTTAGGGGTTTTCACGCAGTTGACCCATGGTCGATAATTTTCGATCCACGTTCGCACCTCTTCAATTATGGATGACCTTTGGTTGTCATGTGATCGCGAGGAATTGATGACTACACGTGAGTACAAGATCAATAGAAAATCAGTTTATTGTCGTTCGCAACAAGTATCGTAATCGTGCAGAATCATTTGCAGACCGACTACATACTTCTGTCAAGTCGATTTATATTCGTTTGCTAATTGACTTATAACAATGCAGTATTGACCTTTGTCGATTCTTATGGTCAAGCAGTCTATCCCTAATTGAATTCTCTAGTCTTTCGCGTTCTAATCCTTTATGGCCTCTCTCAGTGGATTAGTTAATTCATGAGTGATCAATTCAAAGTAATTTAACTATTAGTGCATTGATAAAATAACTATTTCATATACATTGAGAATAGTCGAATTTCGGGATATCACATGTCCAGTATCTCTAAGCAACTCAAATAGACATAACATGGAAAGTTCTGTCCAAGAATACCTTTGAGATGACCGGTGAAGAGAGGATGCGGATTCTGCAGATTTTGCTACTCTAGTGCTCATCCCGCGGGTCACTTTCATAATGTCTCTATCAACTTCCCATTATTCAACTTGATAATATTTCTTCGTTGCCGGTGATTCACTAATGCCAGTTGAAAACGAGAATTAATTGAATACTCTTCATGAACAGAGGTTTTTGATGGTAAGATCCCTTCGCATTGTTGACACTCACAAAATTCAACTTCATACGCATAGAATGTAAAGGAAACGAGAGAAATATGTACCCCGTGCTGCGGATTCTTGAAAGAGGATATATCTGAACAACCGCACAAGCAAATCAGGTTGTCGTGGCCACGGCTGCGATGGAGCAGAACATGGTGGTGGGAAGCATCAGGTTGCTGGATCTTCAGGTGTGCGTCAGTAGACAGTGAGCAGCAGCTTCAACTGAGCAAGACCGGCGGTTCGGGGAGTTGCTGCATTAGTGACGATGCGGCAGCAAGGCTCGGCAAAGAACAGCGTCGTCTAGCGTCAGGGCGGAAGCAGGGCAGGCGGCTGGCCTGTTGTGGTGGAGGACTTGTAGGGGCCGTCGAGTCTCTGGGGAACTCGCTGTATTGTCAGAGAAGCCACTGGAATTTCCATGCCGACGGGTGTGGAGTGCTCGTTTGAGGATCCTTGAATGTATTTGAGGCCCGACGGCAGATGAAGATGATCTTATTTCAAGTGAGATGGTGATGACGATGACTCCAAGTACCGATATAAGCGAGATCGGCGATGAGATGATGATAATTCAACTCCAAAAACATTAAAAAATAAAATAAAATAAATTGTTTGAATCCTTAGGTATTTCATCGCCCGCATCTTTCTCTCTCATAATTCTCAGATTCTTCAGTTCTTATCTTCGGCCTTTGACCAAGGATCAGTCCCTCCAATCTTCTCCTTTTCTATTCATTGTCCTCTCTCTTAAATCTCACATGTTTTCTTCGAGAACCTCCAAACTTTCGTATCCTTCCATTATGAAACTTACGGCTGGACCTTGGTCTCTATATTTTAAAACCTCGATCTTCAACATCATAAAAGTCCTAGAATGCAAAGAAACGCGATAAGGATCCAAATTATAAATGATATTTCTTGTTTACTGGTCAAGGTTGACTCCTAATTTTTTTATGCAATAATGATCAATTAAGGTAGCTAAAATTTAAATTTCAACAAAAGAAGAGAGAAATATGGACCCCGTGCTGCAAACTCTTGAAGCTTCCTTGTCATAATCCTCACAAACTTTTATAGATCATTGCTTTTGTTCGACTCGTGAATCAATCCTTTCGTACCATCCAGTGGGGGATCACATTCCAATACTAAGACAATCCAGCACAAGAAAATAAATAGCAACGTCGCCTATAATTTAATTGTCCAAGAATAACATCTAACACCCACAACAAAGCCTTTCACGTATACGTGTCTTTTGCATGGCGAGTGGTGAAAAAGTACCAAAATTATGTAGAGAATGGGACTGTCTAGAGAGTAGATCCTATGGATTTACGAGAAGTATGGCATGTTACAATATCTCGAGTATTGTATGTCAAAAACTTTCGCTAACACTCGAGAATATTTAATTAGCAACATGCATACTTAAACATATTATAATTTGCCCAGTTGATGTTTCCAAATGAAGCAGTGGTAATTAAAATGATTAATGGGAACATCTAGAAATAAGAATGGAGATGGGTCACTACATTTGATATGATGCTCCTATTGATGCCTCAACTACTTCTTAATAGTTGAAGGATGTAAATGAGGTAAACATCAACGATTGTGATATATTGATACACTCAAGAAAGTATCAGGTCGAGATTAGCAGTTCTCATTCCACTTTAAATCATCTAATGTCATCGTAAGTTAATTTTGGCATATCTATTTCGGGGAATTTGGAAATGATTGTTTTTATGCCATAGGGTACTTATGAGATAGGTAATAAATGTACTATACCAATATATAAGACAATTATATATGGATTTTGTAGAGACTGCAATTGATTTTTCTCCACATTGAAAAGAATGTCACTTACTACTTATGTTTTTATATTAACGAGAAATATTTAGACGTTCGGCATGATTAGTCCCTGTGAATGCATGTATCCCGCCCATATACGTTTATTGGGTTAAACGAACATAGGATTTAGATAAGAGGCAAAATGTTAGGTAGGTCTGAGGCCAACCAAGCACAGCATAGGTTTTCCATTAAGAAACAAAACCTATCCAAATTACTAGAAAATCGCCGCACGCTTAAGAGTTCTCGAAATCCTTGTCAGCCCTCCGCCTCTCTTTCTCTTTTCTTTGCAGTCCTTAACCATGGTCATGCAGCCACAAGTTACCGACGTCGTGACCATATGCTTCTCATTGCCAATAATATCACAATCGTTCTATCTAATGTGATGCATGACGAGTTCTAGATGGTGCGATTCTATATGAGAGAGAGTTGGGGGGGGAGATGCTCATCGGCCAACCTTGCTAATTTCCCAAATCTATCAATTTTTCTTAAAGGGGCATTTAGTGAATCTGATGCATACACTAAAATGAATTTGGATCCTTATAGATGTTGTAGACTCCACATGATGATTCATATTTGGTTTAGTACATATAGCACGCTTATCTAATAATTTCTCCTCGGCAAACTAGGACGATAGCTGAGTTGGTCTCAGCACTCTTCCTTCTCTTCTGAAGGAAAATCCAGTAACATTTACAGCATATTTGGTTGCAGTATTCAAATAAGACTATAATTTAATAACTATTACATTGGAAGTGTATATTTGGTTTAAGTAATGCGTTACCTATTGCACCGTTAATTATGTGAATAACATATGTAATAAGGGAGAGTAACATCCAAATTTCCAAAATACCCCTAAAATTAGAATTAGTGAAAATATCATGGTTATCATTTTAATAGTCAATCACGATCTTCAAATTGAATAGCCGGCATATGTATCATTAAATAAAAGGTTTATTATATCATAATTATTTCTACTGTAATAATTTCTATATAATATGATTAAAAGTTAAGCACACAAATGTGATTGTGTTAAAATGAATACTACATTTTATTATAGTAATTACCACTTTAATAAACAATTGGAAGGGTAATACCCCATATATATTAATAATATTTGTTTTAATATATAAATAAAACTTATATTCAAAAGGTTCGTCATTCACCAATGAAGCCAGCTCTTTGCAGGCAAAATAGTTTAGAGATGCAACTCTGCTCGGTTAGTTTTTTACCAGGAATTTTTTCTTTTTCCCGTAGCAAACTATGACTCCGATAAAATGCCTTGCTCTAATATTGTTTAATTCACTGATGTTTTTATCAAGTTTCAATTGTGTGCCACAATGTCATTTATTTAAAAATCCCAAACTCTTTCTGTATTTTCCATTTTTGGATTGTTCTTGTTTAGGTCAGCTTGTCTCAAACTCATCCATTTGCCGTACAAAGGAAAGTCCTAATATTAAATTACTGGACCAACAGTGCCAGCCACTACCATTCTTGTAAGTACCATTAAACGCGACAAATTCACTATGAATCAATAGACATTTACAATGTATGAAGATGGTTTTATCACGCTTTTGCATGTCCGTCGATGTTTTATGATCCGTGAAATTTTCGTCACTTGATGCAAAATGCAAAGTTTTCTTTATTCTAAAATTTGCCAAATATGACAAACAAAATTGGGGAAAAGTGTTAGAAAAAAGTCATAAACTTATTGTATTTATGCCATCCTTAATTTTTTGATCTTGTACAAAAATAATCATTTTGGCTAATTTTTGCTAGATATTACTAACATAAATACCAGTCGGCCTATGTGGCCTATCGGCGCTAACGCGAACAATTTTCTAATAATACTTTGTTATTTTTTTCGATTTTTTAATATTTTTTCTTTCTTTTTTTGTTCCATCTTTTTCTTTTTGCCGGTGGCTGGCCACTAGCCATGGCCGGGTTGGCCTCATTTGGGTGAGGCTTGGCATTTCTTGCCACAGGCGAGGCCCAGCCGGGTAAGGGCAAGCTTGGGTGAGGGTCAAAAGAAGAAAAAAAATGAAAAAAAATGAAAAAAATGAAAAAAATTATTAAAAATTATCTATGTCGATGCCGGCTATATCATGTAGGTCAACCGGTGTCCGTGTTAGCAATATTCATCCAAAATTAGCATGAAGGACTAAATTGGCACCATTAAAAGATTTGATACTAAATTGGTATAAATACAATAGGTGTAACACTTTACTGACACTTCTCTCAACGAAATTGCCATATAGGTCTTATAATACTGTTTAGGATTTCTATAACGGTATTTGGATATGTATGCACCCGAATCGTGCTCATGGAAGGATCAATGATTTAGTAAAACTACATTTGTATAATTATCATCAATTAAGTTATGTTTTTGTGGATATGAATCCTTACAATTTGAAATAAGCCTATGCAACTAAGAACTTATATAGCAAACAACGTCAAAGGCAAAAAGGATCCTCTATCATAATACCAAGGAGAGAATGCTATGCTCCTGATCAAATCATTTATTTGAAGAAATTTGTATAGTTATCTTATACATCGTGATAGGAAAATGAAGAAGGTCGTGCAATATGTAATTGGCCCTGCTTTTTGCCCATATTTCTCCCATGCCTCATCCACTCTCCCTGGATGGTCCCTCGTTCTTTCCCTTTTCTCACAAGCCCAAAATTTTCCTTTCCTTTTCTTTACAAGCATTGCAGATTAAGTCTTTGAAAGTCCAAGCGATGGTGGAATTTGACCGAGCTCTCCTTCACAATTCAGCCGTGATCTAATCATCAATCGAATTCCACGCACGATCTTGAGAGAGGCCAAAACCGTCCCGCATGCCTTCATGCTTACGAAACAAAATCGCCAACACAACGTGACCATCTTGAAAGGGCTAGTAAGATCACCTAGAGGGGGCTGAATAGGTGATAAATTTTTTTTTACGAAACTTCAAAATAATTTGCTAGCAATGTAAATAATAGTATACAGTTATATGAAACTGTAAATTGAAATAAGGAGTTTAAGGGAAAGAGAATAGAAACATAATGTTTATAGTGGTTCAGCTTAGATTAAGCTTACGTCCACTCTCCCGCGCTGACAGCCCACTGGCTGGATTTCACTAAGGATCAAAAGAGATATTATAGTCTTACGTCATTGACTTTACAATGTAGAGACTCTACTACACTTCTTCAAAGTCTCACAAGTGTTTGCTCTCTCTTTTGAGTACAACGAAAGCTCAACAATCGAAATAGCAAAGAACTAAGGGCTTCAAACTTTGGAATTCTTCTTTCACGCACACACTTGAATAACTTGAGCGTCTTCCTTATATACTCCTCCATGCCTTCACGACCGTTGGCACTTTCCAAAAGAGTTCTTCCAATCTACCCGTTGGACAGAATCAATCAAGAACGTCTTGAGTCATTTAAAGAATGTGATGATAGCCCACCAATTCTACTCACCCATACAATCAGGATCTAAGTTTCCATAAGTAGAACCTTCCAAGTATACTTCGCCTTTCAACAGATCTTGATCATCCGAATTGATTTCAATAAGAATAAATGATCTCGATGTGCTATCTCCAGCCGTAAGATCTTCTATAAACCGTACGAATCGAATCCTTAAAGATAAACTCGCATCTGGATAAGTCTTCTCTTCGTCAATTTAGAAACTATCAGTGAGGGTAAACTTTGAGTCTTCAGTCTTCAGTCTTAAGTCCTCAGACTTTCTTGACAGAGTTTGGAGTTCTACAGACTTTAACACTTGATTCTTGAAGTCTTCAGGCTAGACTAATGGAAACGTTTTGTCAACTTCAAAACGATAAGGGAGTTTTCTCCAATAATCTCTCCATTTTTTATGGTGACAAAACTTTCTTGCAGATTTGAAAACTTTTGTCCTGCAAAATAAAACTTAAGCAATACAGGATAACTTATAAAAATAAATTGATTAGGACTTGGATAGTATCAATTTTGCAACCACAAAAAAACATGTTAACCCTGCAAGATAACCATCCATCCTCAATCAGTATCTTAGGCTAAGTTATTGCAAGCATTAAGGATTCAAACCACAACAGCAATCAAGTAGTCAAATCAAAATCCAAAGTCAAAAGTCCACGACCAAATATACCAAAGTCATAAAAAGTAAAGACAAATCTGCACGACTTCTCCCCTTTTTTGTCAACAGCAAAAAGTATAGAATAAGCAAAAAGAGTTTTAGTAAAAAGAGTGGTGTGAAAATCATGGTTGTTTTGGCAAGCGAACAAGCTGGAATTCCCCCATAGAGCTCACTGTCTTCTCAAGCTTTCCAATAGTCTCCTTTAGTTGCTGTAACTCTTCACCTTTCACATGATCTTGCACTTGAGTCTTCAAGGTAAGTAACTGTTCTTGCAAAGAAACTGAAGTAGGCAAGAAAGCCTTTTTGAGATATTTTATCTCATAGTTCAAACCATATTGACCCTTCTTTAGATCCAGCAGAACATCCATTATTCATGAAAAGTCCGCTGAATGTGCTAGTGCAACACTGGATCCAGCCGAATCTGTTCCTAGAGTCTTGAGATTGAAGGGATCTTCAGCAGTTTGTCTACTAAGACTTGGAGTGAATGCCTCATGGTCTGGTTTTGAACGGTGAGAGGCATACACGTCCTCTGGATCTGCTGCAGATCGACTAACATCACTAGTCATAACAAGTGAAGAAATACCTCAATTTTTAGTAGCTTCCCTTATTTATGTGCCTTCAAGTGGAGAAGTGGATTCTTCTTCCTGTTCTGCCTCAGCATGAGAATGATGTTTTCCTTTTCCCTTTTCTCCAGCAGTCCCACTCCTTGTCTTTTTAGAGTTGCTTGACAAGGATACAGCCAAGGTAGGCTCAAGTGAATCATCTCGAGCCTCTTCTTCCTCTTCTTCTCTTCTGCCTTCCTCTTCTTCTTCTCTTCTTCCTTCCTCTTCCTCTTCTCTTCTTCCTTCATCTCTTTTTTCTTCTTCTTCCTTTTCTCTTCTTTCTTCCTCTTCCTCTTCCTCTTCCTCTTCTTTTATTTCTTCATCTCTTTCCTCTGTCTCCTCTCTGGTCTCTCGTTCATCTGTCTCTTTAAAGCTAACAAAACTCTTCAAGTTTCTTAAGGTTGAAAGAGTCATCTCATCCCTATCTTCATCATCCTGTAAGATGAGAGTTCTCTTCCTCTTCACTGGAGCATCCATGGGCTCCTTGCCTTTCCTTTTGGCCGCTGTAGAGTCCTGTTTCGCCTTGACATGAGACTTCTCATTCATACACTCTAACACCTTGTTAAGCTCTTTTAGACGCATCTTGGTGACCATTTTAAATCCAATCACCATTGAAGTAATGCTTGTCAAACACAGAAATGCAGGAATGTGAATTTTGAAATGCCTAAAAAGGCACGTGATAAGAACAGAATAAAGGAGTTGTCCCTTGTCTTTCACCACTGTCCTGTACATGTGAAATAGGATGGTGTGAGGTAGAGAGAATTTGTAGCCAGCATTGATGGCATACATCAACTTTGCTTTAGAACGAGACACATTAGTCTTGGATGTTGATTTTGGATAGATGCAGTTGATCACGATTTTATGCAGCAAGATGTTAGAGGCATTCATCATAGAGTAGGAGATCTTGCCTTCAGCAAACCTGTCTTTTATCAATGACAGAGTAGCGTGAGCAACGGACACATTGATTGGTTGGAAACACACTCTTTCCACCCCAATCAAGTCAACCAAAGTGTCCATATCCACCAAAAACTCTTTTTTTTTACTGTGAAAGAGAAATTGTTTGCATCCAAAAAGGATAAATTCAAATAGAAGTAGGTTGTGAGTTCTAGATAAGCAATTGTAGATTCAAAACAAAAACACTCCAATTGAAGAAGTGTAAATTTTTTCCCTTAGATTTACTTGCACAGAATCAAGAAAATCAAAATCAACACTCCTAGGGTTTATAACCCCTCTCTTCATCAGATTCAAATAAACTCTATTGTGGTTTTTTGATCTGAATAGACTTGATCCATCATCACCAACATTTGCAGCCACTCCCGTTCTAGGTTGGAAATGTGTGAACATTCGTTCGTCATCGTCCGTCCTTCTGATTGATTAAACGTGCCAAATTGCGGATCACTAGGAAAATTAGCAAAAAGCTTTTTCAGCCGACCCTTTCTTTGCAATGCCCATCTTCTCCATATTGCGCAAGAATAGAGTTTCATTTTTGTAGCCTCTCTTTCTTAGATATTCATCAATCAAGGACATAGCAGTTCCTCCTTCTTTCAACTTAGAATAAAGCTTGAAAGCAACTTTAGGTGTTAGCATTCTTATAGGTTCAACTTCTTCCAAAATTTCTTCTTTTGGTTGAGTCGGTGGAGGAGACTGACGCTGCTGAGAAGGTTGTTGCTGACTTGGTTGTTGCGGTTGAGAAGAATCTTCTTCTTCGGTCAAATCAAAATGCGTAAGACCCTCAGGCATGTGTCGTGGTCCCCTGCTTGCGATTCTCGAAGGCTTTCTTAAAGACATTGTCGCTTTAAGGGAGAAATTCTCAAACTTGCTCAAAAAAGGTGAGAACTTTTTGGAATAAACTACAGAGAAAGTGAGAGCAAGTGTGATTTTTGTATTCTAGGGTTTTGAGAGTGAAAACGAAGAAGACGAATCTCAACAGTATATAAAGCAAGTGAAGCGAGGTAAACGAATTGTCACAAAATAAAGTTGCCTTTTTGAAAATGAAAAACTGCCATAATTTTAAAACCGAAAGGATAATTGCTAAAAATAAAATAAGAAAGTAACGATTCAAAAAGTAATCGTACCTTTTAAATTTATATCCAAAAATTAAATTGCTAGTACTAAAAATAACTTACAGTCGTAACTCTTAGTCATTTTGAGTCTGAATGTCTTTAGACTTTACCTCTGAGTCTTGAGCACTTCCAGACTTTACTCAATAAAAGATGTGATGTTCAGTTTGGTGTGAGTAGACTTAAATAGACTTTTTTCCAGTGGCTTTGTAAATATGTATGCCAGTTGATTCTTTGAGTCAATGAATTGAATCATAACTTCTCCATTTTGAACACAATCTCTAATAAAATGATGTCGAATCTCTATATGCTTTGCCCTTGAATGCATAATTGGATTCTTTGTGAGATTTATGGCGCTGGTATTGTCACATTTGATCTCGGTGCATGATTCTTCAATTCCAAAGTCTCTTAGCTGTTGTTGAATCCACAAAATTTGAGAGCAGCAACTTCCAAGAGCTACATATTCTGCTTCAGTTGTTGAAATAGCTACAGTACTTTGTTTTCTTGAAAACCATGATACCAACTTGTTGCTTAGAAGTTGGCAAGTACCAAAAGTACTCTTTCGATCCACTTTGCAACCTGCTAAGTCTGTGTTTGAATATCCAATGAGAGTAAAGTCTCATTCTTTTGGATACCACAGTCCTAGCTTTGGAGTTGTTGCAATATATTTGATGATGCGCGTTGCAACAGTTAAGTGAGATTCTTTGAGATTTGATTGGAACCTAACACAAATGCAAACACTAAACAATATATCAGGTCTAGACGCAGTAAGGTAAAAAAGTGAACCAATTATGCTCTCGTATAGCTTTTGGTCTACACTTTTTCCTTCTTCATCTTTATCCTGCTTCGAAGAACTTGACATAGGTATCTCAGTCTTTTTGCAATTTTCCAATCCGAACTTTTTGATTAGATCTTTCGCATATTTCTCTTGGTGAATGAAAATTCCCTTCTTCAATTGTTTGACTTGTAATCCGAGAAAGAAAGTTAATTCACCCATCATGCTCATCTCGAATTCATCCTGCATAGACTTAGAAAACTTTTTGCACAGAGTTTCATAAGGTGATCTGAAAATGATATCATCAACATAGATTTGAACGAGTAGAAAATCTTTACCTTCTCTCTTAATAAACAAGGTAATATCTACTTTACCTTTATCAAAACTATTTTGAATTAGAAATTTACTTAACCTGTCATACCAAGCCCGAGGAGCCTGCTTTAATCCATAAAGAGCCTTTTTCAGTCTGAAGATTGAGTCTGGCTTTCTTGGATCTTCAAAGCCAGGTGGTTATTCCACATAGACTTTTTCTTGGATAAATCTATTTAGGAATACACTTTTTACGTCCATTTAGAATAACCTAAATTTTTTATAGCAAGCAAAATCAAGTAATAATCTAATTGCTTCTAACCTCGCTACTGGTGCATATGTCTCATCATAGTCTATCCCTTCTTCTTGCGTATATCCTTTGGCTACGAGTCTTGCTTTGTTTCTGACCACTTTTTCTTTCTCGTCCATCTTGTTCCTGAAAACCCATTTAGTTCCAATAATAGACTTACGTTTAGGTTTAGGAATAAGTTCTCAAACATCATTAATGTTGAACTATCTAAGCTCTTCTTGCATAACTTCAATCCAACTTTCATTAGCCAAGGCTTCTTCTACAATTTTGGGTTCAATTTCAGAAACAAGTGCTAAAGCACTAGACTCTTCACGCCTTTTGGATCTGGTACGAATTCCTTCATCGATGTTGCCAATGATGAGTTCCTTGGGATGACTTGACTTATGCTTCCAATTGCTGGTTGATTTGTGAGTCTGCTGATCCTTTGTTTCAGTTGAATCTTCTAGTTGATCTTGTTGTTGAACTTCAGGAGTCTGAGCCACTTCGAGAGAAGTAGACTTTGTAGGATTTGGAGTAGATTTAGATTCTTCAAGTTGAGCCTATTCATTTGATTCTGCATTGAGTCTTGAAACTTGACGTTCATAGATTCTTCCATAGATTGACTCATCTTGTTGAATACTCTGTAGGCTTTGCTTAAGGTTGAGTAGCCAAGAAAAATTCCTTCGTCCGATCTTTTTTCAAACTTACCAGTTTGATCATTTGCATTCTTTAAAATAAAACACTTGCAACCAAACACATGAAAATAAGAAACAATTGGCTTCTTTTATTTGAATAACTCATAAGGATTTTTCTCCAGAATAGGCCTTAGGAATACTTTGTTAATAATATAATAGGTTGTAAAAACTGCTTCAGCCCAAAAACGAGAAGAAATATTACTTTCAATTAAGAGTGTTCTAACCATTTCCTGTAAAGATCTATTCTTTATTTCCACAACTCCATTTTGTTCTGGAGTATATGGAGAGAAGAAAACATGCTGGAAACCAGAGTCATCACAGAATTTTGCAAAATCTTAGCTTTCAAACTCACCTCTATGGTCTGTCCTAATACTCGAAATAGCATATCATTTTTCATTTTGAACTTTCTTTGCAAATTTTGAAAAATAAGAAAAGGTTTCAGACTTACTTGCCAAGAAGTATACCCATGTAAAGCGAGAATAATCATCCATGATTATTAGGCAGTATCTCTTTCCACCAATACTTTAAGTTCTAGTTGGTCCAAAGAGATCCATATGCAGTAGCTGCAAAATTCGATTAGTAGAAACTTTGTTTATAGGTTTGAAAGAATTTCTAACATGTTTTCCCAAAACACATGGTGTGCATAAGTCGTATTTTTTGTATGTCAGGTTGGGCAGTCCACGAACAAGCTTCTTGGATGAGATCTTGGCAATTTTCTTCATGTTGACATGGCCAAGCTTTCTATACCAGAGGTTTGCTTCATCTTGAATGGATATTAGACACTAAGAGCTTTCTGGTTTTATATCCAAAAGATAGATATTCACATGTCTTTGTCCAGTGAAAGATTGAGATAAATCCTTACTAGTTCCCGAACAAATGCCTTCTTGGAAGTTAATTTTGAATCCAGTGTCACATAATTGACTGATGCTGAGTAGATTGTAATTCAGACCTTCCACCAAGGAGACATTATTGATTGTGAGACTTCTAATTTTCACAGTTCCATATCCAACAATTCTTCCTTTGCTATTCCACCAAAAGAAACTTTTTCTCATTTTATTTGCATAAGTTTTATAAAACAATTTGAATCTCCTGTCATGTGTCTCGAGTAGCCACTATCCAAATACCACTTTATCTTTTTCTTGATAGTTACCTGCAATTATAAAAAGAACTCAAGCTTTCTTTGGTAACCACATTTTCTTGGGTCTAGGGGAGTTAGTGCAATATACAGTCTTTGCCCATTCCTTCTTAATAGGTTTCCAAACCATATGACATTCTTTCTCAAAATGTTTTGAGCTATTACACTTTGAACAATCGAGAGCACTTCGGCCAACGGATTTTACAAAAAAATTTGAAAATGATTTCTGTAAAATGTTTTTGTAGGTCTTTGTTTGATTCTTTCCTTTACTTTTGGAAAATCAATTAAATGAATAGTTTCTGGTGTCATACCCAAACCTGATTTGTTGAAATATGGTTTTTGAATTGAAAGAATCTTTTCCAATTTCTCAAATCCTATTGAAAACATTTTTGTAATATTTGAAATATCCTTTTTCAAGAATGTATTTTCCTTTGAAATAGAGTCTGCTTTTTTCTTTTAAGATAACAAAACTTTTATCTAGATTTTCAAACTTTTCTTTCCAAGTGATTTCCTATTGCTTCAGTTTGGAATTTTCTCTTTTTAGTTCAGAGATCCTTTTAAGAGGGGTTTTGAGACTAAGACAAAGTTCATCTATATATTTCGAGACTTTAGCAGGAATTTTTAAATTGTTAACCTCGATTTCATTGTCTGAGTCTGAATTTGAATCTATTCAAAAGTCTGAGTTTGATTCTGAGTTTTCCATTAAACATATATTGGCATACTTTTCATCACTTTCCTCACATTTTGTATCACTCCATGTCTCTCCTTTGAGAGCCTTCTTGAATTTCTCAATTCTTGCTTTCTTTTTCTTCAATAGAGGGCAATTAGGTCTGATGTGTCATGTTTTCTTACATTCAAAACAGACCACATCTTTGTTGACCTCGTCATCCTCAGTTGATTTGTTCTGGAATTTTTGAGAGCCTTGCTTCTTCCAGTTGAATCTTCTTCCCTTTCTGTTCAGTATCCTGAATCTCCTTATCATGAGTGTTAGCTCTTCATCATCCATGTCATCTTCAGAATCTGTATCATCAGAATCATCGTTAGATTTTAAAGCAATAGACTTCTTACCTTTGGGATCTTCTTCCTTATCGAGTTGCTTCACTTCGTATGACTGAAGTGTGCCTATGAGTTCATCAACTTTAAGAGGCATGTTCCTTTGGGTTTCTCTTATTGAAGTTTTCATGTGATTCCAATCTTTGGATAGTCCACGCAGTAATTTATTGACCTTCATTGGTCCTGAGATTGGATGTCCCTGATATGATAGACCGTTTACAATTTCTGTAAAACGACTAAACATGTCAATAATGGATTCTCCTGATTTCATCCTGAAGGCTTCATAGGTAACATGCAACCTATCCCAGACTTCGTTGGCTGTTTCACAAGATGAAATTCTATTATATTTAGTAGGAGATAAAGTACAGTATAAAAAGTAGATTGCTTTAGCATCAAGAGCTTGTCTCTTGGTTATTTCTTCTTGTGCTATTTCGCCAGCATCTACAATTTATTTTCCTCTTTCTGAGACTGATGCAGCTTTAGGAATGATTCCATCTTCTACCACATCCCATTCTAGAGGATCTTTCGATCTTAGGAATGCCTTCATCTTATTTTTCCAAACATTGTATTCATTTCCATCAAAGTAATGAGGTCTGGTGTTGCTTTGACCTCCAACCAAACTTGGAGCCAAAATACTAGCCATAGATCTTTAGCTCAGAAGTAAAAACACTTCAATAAAACGAGCACACAAGCTTTGATACCAATTGAAATGGCTAGTAAGATTGCCTAAAGAGGGGTGAATAGGTGATAAATTTTGTTTTTTACGAAACTTTAGAATAATTTTCTAGCAATGTAAATAATAGTAAACAGTTATATGAAACTGTAAATTGAAATAAGAAGTTTAAGGGAAAGAGAATAGAAACACAGTGTTTATAGTGATTCGACTTAGATCAAGCCTACGTCCACTCTCCCGCGCTAACAGCCCACTAGCTGGATTTCACTAAGGATCAAAAGAGATGTTACAGTCTTACGTCCTTGACTTTACAGTGTAGAGACTTTACTACACTTCTTCAAAGTCTCACAAGTGTTTGCTCTCTCTTTTGAGTACAATGAAAGCTCAACAATCGAAATAGCAAAGAACTAAGAGCTTCAAACTTTGGAATTCTTCTTTCACGCATACACTTGAATAACTTGAGTGTCTTCCTTATATACTCCTCCATGCCTTCATGACCGTTGACACTTTCCAAATGAGTTCTTCCAATCTACCCGTTGGACAGAATCAATCAAGAAGATCTCGAGTCATTTAAGGAATGCGATGATAGCCCACCAATCCTGCTCGCCCATACAATCAGGATCTAGGTTTCCATAAGTAGAACCTTCCAAGTATACTTCGCCTTTCAACAGATCTTGATTATCCGAATTGATTTCAATAAGAATAAATGATCTTGATATGCTATCTCTAGCCGTAAGATCTTCTATAAACCGTACGAACCGAATCCTTAAAGATAAACTCGCATCTGGATAAGTCTTCTCTTCGTCGGTCTAGAAACTGTCAGTAAGGGTAAACTTTGAGTCTTGAGTCTTCAACCTTGAGTCCTCAGACTTTCTCGACAAAGTCTGGAGTTCTACAGACTTTAACACTTGAGTTTTGAAGTCTTCAGGCTAGACTGATGGAAACGTTTTGTCAACTTCAAAACAATAAGGGAGTTTTCTCCAACACATCTCCCATAAGAGTGCACATACTTATGTGCCCAAATAACGTGTAAATAATGCCGAATCATCCTCAATCGGACTCACATCTGAGCATGGACAACACACCACTCAGCCCTTTATCAATATTAGACATGTGCATGCATGGGTCTGGTGAGGAGTTTGCATGTATCCCACACAGTTCGCTCTTACATTTATACTCTAATATAATCAAAATGATATGCAAGTCAAGTCAAATACAATATCAGAGTTTTGTTATGGTTCCTTTGTTGAGATAGTCTTTGTTTAAAAATTCACTATTTCCTGTACTATGCTTCAAATGCATTGCCATGGCAGAGTTCAGTTTTTATTTTCTTAAAAAATTGGTGTTTGAATGCCTTTAGAAGATAGTTGACTTAACAGTCCTCTAAAAGTTTATTGACCTTTGAGATAGAGCCCCTTTCACTTCTATGGTTATGCTATTAAGTTTACTACTTGGCGTAGCAAATTTTTTTTTTTTTTTTTTTTTTGGGTGTATTTGCTATTAAGTAAAAACCCAAGCTATGAGACTTAAGGCTCTTAATTATACCTTAGTTGGCATTTTCTTTCTTTTCATAATTATGTTACTAAACCTATGATATCCCGAAATTTGGCCCTATTTCGAAATATACGAAATGGTTATTTCATCGATGCACTTATGGTTATTTTATTCTGAACCAATCACTTACAAGTTAACTAATATATTGGGTGAGGCCATAAATGGTTAAAACACGAAAGACGAGAGAATTCAATCAAGGATCGACTGCTCGACCATAAGGATCGACAATAGTCAATATTATATTGTTATAAGTTAATTAACAAACGAATATAAATCAAGTCAACGGAAGTACGTAGTTGGTTCGCGGGTGATTCCGCATGATCACAATATTTGCGTCGAATGACGATAAACTAATTTTTCTATTAATCTGATATTGATGGTACGTAATTGAACCTTTGCGATTATATGACAATCGAGGGTTGTCCACGATTCGAAAAAGCACAAACGTGAATAGAAAATTATCAACCACGGGTCAATCGCGCAAGAACCCCTAAAGCCACCCGATAGTTTAGGTCGTACTAAAGTGCCGTTCGATCGATTTTTAACCATGAAATTTAATTTAATTTCGGGCATCGAACTTTCAAGGGTCAGAAGACTAGTTTATTTGATGTCACCTCATTATCTGTTAAGTTATCAGTAAGTTCAAAATTTTTGAAAAATGAATTATCAGACGGAAAATTGAAAGTCGGAAAGGAAAAATGGACCTAGTGGTAAAGTTGCAATTTGTTGGCCATAATTTTGGCTTTAAAGATAAAAGGAAAAGAAAAAGAAATTGCGGGGACAAAACTTGGCTACGAGGGTTTTGGGGAAGAGTTGGTGTGAGAAATGATAAATTTTAGGGGAAAAAATCTTAGGAATCCTTCTCTCTCTCTCTCTCTCTCTCTCTCTCTCTCTCTCTCTCAGGTCCATTCTGTAAGTGCTAGTATGAACACCTAGGGAAGGGTGAATAGGTGTGAAGACAATTTTCCGCAAGGAACGATAAAAATAATTTCATTTTAAAGCTGAGTTTGAAAAACAATAGACTTTGAGCGAGTTCAGACTTTAGCAGTTATATAAAAATACGAACAAAATAAAGGAGTTTAGGGAAGAGAATAAGAACACATAATTTATAGTGGTTCGGCTTAGATCAAGCCTACGTCCACTTTCCACGCTGACAGCCTTCAGATTGGATTCCACTATGAATCAAAAGAGATTTTACAGCCTTGTGATCTCAACTTCTTAGTGATGAGTCTCTACTACTCTTTCACAAAGTCACACTATAAGATTCTCTCTCTTTTGAGTACAACTTTGAGCTCAAAATATCGAATGACAAGAAAATGGTAAGCTTTAGACTTTGAAATTTTTCTTTCACGCACTCTATCGAACAACTAGAGAGTCCACCTTTAATACTTATTCATGCCTTCTCGACCGTTGGCACTTTCCAAAGGAATTCTTCCAATTAGAATCAATTAAGGAGATCTCGAGCCCTTTGAAGATTGTGCTGAAAGCCCGTCAATCTTATTTGCCCATATAATCAGGATCTTGGTTTCCATAAGTAGATACCTTCCAAATTTACTTGTCTTGAAAAAGATTGGATGTATCGAAATTGATTTCAATAAAAATACACAATCTTGTAGGTGAGATATCCAACCAAAAAGCCATCCATAAGCCATATGAACCAAACTCCTGAAAAGATAAACAAAATCTGGATAAATCTTCATTCTTCAGTAGCGTTCAATTTGGAATTTGTCAGTGTGGGCAGACTTTGATACTAAAGTCTGGCAGTCTTCAGACTTTGTCACTAAAGTCTGGCCGTCTTAAGACTTTGGCACTATAGTCTGGTCATCTTCAGACTTTGATACAAAAGTCTGGAAATCTTCAAAATAGACTTTAGATAAGTTTTGTCAGCTTCAAAACATCAAAGAGTTTTCTCCAACACACCCCCCCTTTTTCTGCCTTCTCCTCCTCCTCATTTGCTTCTCATTCTTCCTTCAAACTTCTTCCTTCTCTTCCTCCTTGCGCTAACCCTCATCACCACTACCACACCACCATCCTCATCCACCATCTCCACCACCCGCAACACCACTACACCATCATCACCATCACCACCGTCTTCAAGCCCCCACCAAGCTTAGCACCCCTCAACTTCACTGATTTGCCATTGTTGCTGCCGCACCACTGCCGCCCCCCTCAACACCTTCACTCGCCCACGTCTCACACATTGTCCACTGTTGCCGTTGTTCCGCTGGTTCACCACCACCAAGCCATGTACCTTCCCCCTTTCTTTGTAGCCATGAACCTTGGAAGGCTTTGCCACCGCCGTTTGAGTTCTCGTTCAAGTCAGGAATGCTGTATTCTTGACGCCGTCGCGCTGCCGTCACCGTGAGCTTGCCGTCACCAAGAACCCATGAGTTAACTTCCTAATCATGGATTAGGGTATTAATTACATTTAGGTGTAGATTAGTTTAGAGATAATGACAGTTAGTATTAGTTAATTTTAGTTTAATCTTAATTACAATTAAGGACAGTTTAGATTAAATTTAAATGCGATTAGTTTAAATAAGTACAATTAGATTAATTAATTGTGGTTAGACTAATTAATCGAGTTTAGTTTAATTAATAGTAATTTATTTGATTAATCATGATTTATTTTTAGTTAATCATAATTTTTAAATTAATTGTGATTATTTTAATTAATGGTGATTAGTTTTAAATTAATTATAGTTAGGTTAATTAATTGAGTTTAGCCTAATTAATTACTTAGCTTAATTAATCATGATTAGCCTAATTAATCGTTATTAGTGTAATTAATGATGAATTAGCCATTAAGTAGAATTTATGCTCATTTTTCTAGGATGAGATTGTGCTTAATTCTGATCGTTTGAGCTACTAATGCTATGTTATTAATTGCTCAATTATAGGTTTTATTTATTATTTCCAAAAAGGGGTTTTATGGGCAAGAAAACAGAGAATTTTGAGGTGTCGGGTTTGGCCGCCAAATTTTACATGCTAAATAAAACAATTGAATTTTAAAATGGAAGTGTGCAAAGTTTGACGGGTTGATGTCAAATACATGGCCACATACAAATATTTTACTGGGATTTTTAAGTAAGAAAAATTGCCAAAGTTGTATTTGAAAACGAACTCTTTTGTTATAGGTTAATTAATGGCAATAAGAATTGGTTTGATTGTTGGTATGCTTCAGTGATCATTTAATCGAACCCGTCATCCAATAGGAGTTTGGGGGTGATTCCTGATTTTTATTAGATGCCCGGTAGGGGCTTGGATGCCGAGTCACAGTTGAGGCCGGATCGATGCTCCATTATGTAATGCCATCTAGGCGGGGGTTCTAGACGATACCATGCTCGATGGGGTGGGACGATGTCCGGTCATGCTAGAAGACCGCCGACTTTTGTGTTGACCATAGCCCGAGGGGTTGTAATAATTAGAACACATGTGTTGGTAATGCATTTGGAATATTTTGAATGTGTTATGATTATTATTTATGTGCGTTGCATTAATATTACTAATATGCAGGAGTGTGTCAAGGCGAGGTAAGATTGTATGTCGTGTGTTTAGGCTGCCTTCGAGGCCAATTAATTTTCTAATCGAGGTTTAGGAAGTTGACTCGCTAAGCTTTATACCTCACCCCATTGTTGTTAATTATTTTCAAGGCCGTAGCATGGAGAACTACCAAGCACGGTTATGATGGGTGCGAGATGCGACACTTTTTGGCTAACCTTACCGTTAGTGAAATTTATGTTAACCTTGACCCTAGTAGGTTTTTTTTTTTTTTTTTCTTTTTTTTTTTTTGAGTTGGTCGGTAGGAAGTTGCCCTTTGGAATAGCTTGTAATTGTTAAACTTTCTAGGGTTAACAAGTAATAAATAAAGGTTGTGCCTCTGGAAATATTTTCTATGTTTTACTATCCCTGCTGTGATGATTGATTAAGTGTTATTTATTTGAGTTGCTTTTGCATCCGTTTAATTGAAAGGTAAAAAGAATGGGTCAGCAATGCGTCTTGGGATGTTGCAATTTTAATCGACCGTCGTGGGATGTTTGTGTACTTAGGATTTGGGGCATGACAAAACCAACATAATCCAACTTAGTTGTTTTGGTTTAACAGCATACCTTTAAACTCTAATTGAAAGAATGATTGCATCCTGATTTTCGCCATTCAATGTCTCCATAAAAGAGATGCACCGTGAAATTCCTTTTGCATATGCCTAGTTGATTTATCCATGAACAAGTGGTACTAGGTTAGGGTTGAGGTTCTTAGATTTCTTATTTGAAGCACTTTTGACCAAAGACGAATGACTGAACCATCGTGTATGTCTTTTAAACAACAAAAAATGACCTATTAACTTTCCTGCCAATAAGGGAAAAGCTCAGGATAGATTTGAAAAATTCGACAAAAGGTTGCATGATTTCAAGTGACTTTATATATTGATTTATATATAGGCTTTTAAGGATAGGTAATGCTATATGAAATAAATGCAAAATCCCATATGCTAGAAAGCAAAAAGTCTTAAAGTAAATGTTACTCTAATTACACCCTTGCTTGTTTTTGCTTGTTATTCAGGCAGTAATAATGAAGAAGAGAATGGAAGAAAGAGCGCTTGAAAAGGCTCAATGCAAGGAGGAAACGGTATGTTTGGTGCATTCGCCAAAGCAAGATTTCTCTTGTTGAATTGGTGATGAGTGTGAAACTCTAGAAGTTTTACTATTAAAGAGCGAAAATTTCTACTTCTTGTAGGCAATGCTAGCCAAAGAGTGTGCTCGAGCAGAGTTTCAAAATTGGAAGAAGAAATAAAAGGAGGTATGGCTACTGGTTATTATGTATTTCAAGTTCTACATCTCCTGTGATCTAGTCTTCAAAGGCATCATTTTGACAATCGTTTTTCTCAATATGGTGAGTCTTTCACACATTTTCTCTTGCAGTTTCCTTTTGATCAAAGCAAAGTCAAGTCAGAGATCAGATTGCATGACAAGCGTGCAGAAGCATTTGATATTTTCTAAGCACCTCAATGGTTCATATTGTTTTCCTCAATATTGATTGTAATGAACCTTATGTGGTCTTCAAGCTGACAATTCAGTTTATTCCAATATTAAATTGCCTATTCTCACGACTTTGTGCTTCCTTGCCATTCCTACTCGTGTTTTATTTTCTTTGAAAAGCTAAATGATTTGTTGCATGTACATGATATTGGGGATAAGTATATTAGAAGTGCCAAAAAGTTGTGTACGATACTCACTTTGGTACCAAAATTTTCCGTTAAATCACTTAAGTGCCATATCTAAGAAAAAATGATCACTTTAGTGCCATCGGTGAGAGATTCCGGCTAAATTAGTTACGTGGCTTTTTACATTAAAAAAAAAAAAAACTGATGTGGCACAAATTTAAGAAGACTATCCACATGAAATGCCATAAACAACGTCATTTTCCTTTCTCCCTAAGAAACGACGTCGTTTTGACATCATACATGAACTCCCTTATAGAAATGACACCGCATAGCTTTATGGCCAAAACGGAGTCACTGAAGAGGGAGTAGAAAATGGTTTGTTGACGGTGCATACAAACTACGATTCTTGCCCGACGTCAACTGTAGCTCGCTCGCCCACCTTTGCTCTTCTGTCGTCGCTCAACCACCATTGCTCACCCACCGTCACTCGACCACCATCGTAGTTGCACCGTCGTTCACTGTCATTTGGTGGCTATGTCTATCACGCCTCGATCCTCGAGCGCATACCTATCCCTCACTGGTCGATTAAATAGTAACGTCCCAGGACGCATTGCTGACCCATTCATCTTTAATACACAAGCGGAAGCATATAAATAATCCCTAGACAACAAAACAATGGGATAGGAAAGTAGGACTAAAAATCTCAAACCTGAAAAACCATCACACTTATATACATATATAACAACTGAGTCATATATATACATACAATACACTAATAGGTCAGGTTCTATTCAAAGCCAGTCCAACAACAAAGTCTAAAAACAGGGGTGGGGATTTCAATCCTCCTCTGGGTCCTCCTCAACGATCTCTCCTTCTTCCTCGCTCCAGGTAAAGCCCACGGTTGAGTACACTGGAGAGTCAAAATTGCCCTCAAGCTTGGGATCCTTCACATCGACCACTGATCCACCTTTAAGATCTGCCATCCCCTTCCCCAACGTAACCTCCAAAATGTACAATGGTACATCAAATTCCGACATCGGACCCTCCCTTCGTCCTTCATTATAATGGCGATACCACACCCGGTACTCATGGGGTACCTTGTGGGGTAGGCCTTCATCAACCCAGGTGGTGGTGTATCGGAATGTGATAACCTATTTTTGTGAATTTCTTAGGCTGACCAAACCGCTTGGGAGGAGCTGGAGATGCTACCATCTATGGACCTGAAATGTTATCCCACAACAGGGTGAGATGACGTCTCAGCGAATTCCACCCCATAAGACCCGACTAGGAAGCAAATACGCCCTAAGGGCTGCCTAAGCACATCACGGGTCAGAGAACTTACCTTGGCTTCAGTTCCATCATGCAAATCAATATCATTTATAGATGCCTTAAATCACATCAACCAATCAATTCATAACATCAGATCATTAATCAATAGGTTTAGTCGATTACATGTTACCACGACCTTCTCTTGGTTAGCCAAATCGATATTACCTAATAAGTCCGCTCATATTAGGACTACTCCCATTAAGCTAATGTTAGATAATATAGCTAGCACTAAGCTGATAAATAGTATATTGCTCGCAATTTAAGTTGACATATCAGAGCCCGTAGGTTGATATAGTATACTAATAATGTTCACTCTAAGCTGATAAAGTATACTACTCGCAACCTAAGCTGACATATCACCCGTAGGCTGATATAGTATACCACCCCAACCATTTAATTAATTTATCATTTTTATCATACCCGATAAAAATACTCGTGTGTGGGTATACAGTCGGTCTTAGCCAAAATATCATAATTTCACTTTTAAACCTCCCACTTCTTTCAACAGTCCAAAATAGATTTTTGGCGCTGTAAACCGATGCCCGGTAATTTTCCAATTAATTACCAAAATTAAACCAATTTAGGAATAAAATCCTAAAATCACAATCAGGCAAAATTAGCACAAATTAAAGTTCAAATAAATAAATAGATTGTACCACAATAACCAGCATAAAATTCCAGTCACCGTCAATCCCGGTCTAATTTTTGGAAAATAAATAATTACAAAAACTAATTATTAAATAGCAATAAATCCAACTTAGGCCCGTAATGCCTAATTGAATACTAAAACGGATCCGGAAAATTTCCAAATCACTTTAGATAAATACTAGAGTTTGTCTAGACCCTAATTGCACTAACTAACCACCTAACATGCATCAGCAAATAATTAAATTTACTAATCTAATCTAATTATCCACCTAAACCATGCTTAACTTGATCTAATAAGCCATTAAGCATCATTAACCTACTAAGCGAGGATTAATGAGTTAAACTCACTTGTTCAACGATCTGGTCGGTGCAATTCGATGGGGACGCGACGGGGCTCACTTCTCTCCAAAGCGGGCCTAGCTTTCGAGGCCGAGAACACCTACAAAACGGGCCTCAAGCGCTGCTAGAAATGCACTAAATTATGTTCTGGTTTGGGCTAAAATATAGGGCAACAAGCTCGGTTTAATGCAGGGATGGACCGAGGAAGGTTGAAAGGGCCAACGGGCCTAGGCAGGGACTCACGGTAGCGAAACAACGGCTGGACGGCTCCAGCTGAGCTCCACAAGGCTCGAGATAGCAGTTGGGACCAAGGCTGAGGTGGGATGGGGCTTCAGTTTGAGTGGACGAGCACGGAGCAGTGGCGACACTCACGCGAGGCGAGGGCGGCGAATGGTGACGGGCAGCGGCGTGCGAGCGGGTCAAGGGCTTTAGATGGCTCTTGCTGATCTTCTATGCAAAATTTAGAGATCACAAAGCATAATGAAGAAGGAGGATGGGTTGGTGACGGCCAAGTGAAAGGAAAGGGAGAGATGAGGGGACAAAGGAGGCCATTGGTCTTATATCCTCATCCTCTTGTCCCCCATTTTCCCACCAAGCATGGCTGTCTTCCATGAACCAAAATCAACCACCAAGCTTCCTCAATAAGCTAGGGAAATGGTCCATAAGTCATGGTGGCGAGGGGCATACGAATTTGCTTGGCTTTCACTTCAATTGGACCTGATTCTTGCTTAAATCAATCCAATTTGGCCCCTATAAATTCAACCAACACATCATTGATCCAATTAGTATTTTTCCTCATCAATTGATCCCACTTGCATCCCAATTGCGCGATAAAAAACGATCCCCGACTTTTTTCTGAACGAAAACGGCCCTAGGACAACTTTTTCCAAAAAAGTCTCGATTTGCAGAAAAATCTTCTAAGACTGAGTCGATGTTCCTAAAATGACTCGTGAAATGACAAAACTTTCCATTTCTGAAATCAAACTCAAATTCACGGTTAATTTCCATTCGGCGTGATTTTAGTGTGACCTAGGCTACTGGGTAACTTTCAGAAATTTTTAAAGCAAATGACCGTGGTTGATTTTCTTCGAGTCACAATGAACCCACTCGACACATTGGCAACTCTCGGTTGTCGTGAAAATCTTGAGAATTCAATTACTGACACAGGATACCAAAACGATAGAAAAATCAGTCTAGTGCCGGTCGACAAGAATTTTCCAATTTAATGGAGTCACCCACGTTTAGCCACACATCTCAGTTGAACCGACCTATCTCTGATATCTAATCGATTTTTAACTGTGCCATAATGGCATTTGAAGATAAGCACGGTTGAGAAGCCGATTCTTAGTCAAATTCTTAAGTCTATTGCATTAGAATCCCTAAATTGTTTCCCCAGATGGTCTAGTTATCTTGAAAGTGATCATTTCTGATAATAGCCCTATCGACGCGTCGATGAAATGCCCAATTTATTCAATGGAAAATAGGATTGAAAATCTAGGATGTCACAATGTCCCCAACTCTCACTTACTCAGGTTTGTCATGTTCTCTACGTGAGTTAATTGAGTGAAAAATTTAGAATTCCAATGGGCAAGTTAGGGCACAGAAGGCAAATTAAGAGCTCAGCTCAAAAGGAAAGTAGTGGGGATCTCATTTTTGTTTACTAACATAATCTACTTTCTTTTGTGGGGACTGAATAGAAAAATAGGGCGCGGAGGAGAAAATGAGGGCTCGGCTCGGAGGGAAACAATGGTGGAACCTCACTTTGTTTAATTCGTTAGAGTGCTTTTGTGGGGGTCCAAATGAGATTGAATTGAAAAATGGATGGTGGAGACCTCTTTTTTTTTTTTATTCAATTCAACTTCATTTGTTTCTGTAAGGGGATCGAATTGAATAAATTGGTTGCCTTTGTTTCTTTCGCCAAAACGAGAAGGACAAGTTGTTGATTCTCCTATGTGGTCCCAAAAACTAATGAATTTTTTTCTCCTTGGGTGCAGTATCGACATGGACGAGAATCAAGTAGGCATCATTGTTTGCTATGGTGGAAAGTTTGTTATTGGCATTGAGGACTGGGAATATGCCGGTGGAAATGAATGTACTATCTATGTCATTGTTCAGAAGCCATCATATATTGATTTTGTGAAAGATTTGGTGTATTTTTAACGATGAAAAGTGCAAAAACCGTATTATTGTGTTCTTAGGTAGGAATTGAATGATGGTTTGAGATTTTTTAATGATGATAATAGTATTAAGGATATCATTTACCATTATCTTCATGGCGATGAAGCTAGGGTATATGTTGAGTATTATAGTGATGATGAGAATGGTGCGGATGAGGATGAGCAGACCACCACTGAAAGAGGAAAAGTGAGGGATCCTACTCAAGCGAGTAATCAGGTCAAGGATGAGTTTAGGTTAGATGGAGGGAAAAATGAGAGGCAAGTGAGGGAGGAGAGGGAGAAAAGTCATATTGATAGAAATGAATAAACAGGGAGATGTCTTGAATGGGAAGTTGCTTTATCCAGTGAATTAGAAGATGAATATTTAGCTTTAGTAAGTTTCCTAAGTGATGAAGATGATGATGAACTCGCACAATCAAGAGAAAAGCAAAGTGAATTTCTCAGAAAATTTTTGCAACTTTAGGAGAAAAGCTTGAGTTAATAAATAGGGATGGAGCTCCAGCTGAAGGTAATACAAGTGAAGATGAAAAAGTTGCGGTGATAAAACTGTTAGTTCGGAGAATGAGCTTAGCAATGATGATGAAGAACCTACGTGTAGAAAGAAAAAGTAATTATCCTTGCTATGATCCGACTATTGATAAACTTATTTTGTTTGTAGGCATGAAATTTGACGATGCCAAACAATTAAAAGAAGTAGTTATCAAGAACTCCATTGTTGAACAAAGGAGCGTTGAATTCATCATAAATATGAAGGAATTGTGAGAGTTGAGTGCTCACAACTCAATTGTCCATAGAAGCTCTATGGCGCGCTGAGTAAAAAGAGATCATTCTAGATTAGGTCATTTCAGGATGAACATACTTGTCCAATTATATTTGACAATAAATGGTAATAAATGTGTGGTTATCGAAGCATTTTTTCAATACTATCAAAGTAATACTCGAGATCAAGAGTCCTCAATTTCAACTGTTAGTGATGGAGTAATTAGAAATTGAAAAAAGAAAGAAAAAAGGGAAGGATACTTGCATAGGTAATATCCTTCCCCCTCATGGCCTATACTCCAAATTAATCTTATTTATAATATGTAGCTCAAAGCGTCAACACAAAGCTGGCTCCTTCTTTTAACTCATAACAATTACTTTGTCTCATACTCTTATTTCATCTATAAATAGAAAGATATGCAAGGCATCTCTCTTACAAACTTAGTATTAAACTAAGATAATCGAAAAGCATGGCTAAGATTAGGGGTGAGCATGGTCCAGGTTGGTCCGGGCCACCCCTTAACCCTAGGACCAATCCGTACAGTGTCGGTCCTCAATTTTTAGGATCGAGGACCGACCCTATTGAGCCTGGGACCAAGGACCGGACTGACCTAATGGGTTCAGTCCGGTTCTAAGGTCAACCCGGGACTAATCGATAATTTTTTTCGTCTTATTTTTTATACTCCCTAAAAAAGCAAACCTACAAATTCAAATTATACATCCATAGACAATGCATCATTGTACAACTAAACTATAAATACCAATACATATTTAGCAAATTTAAGATGACACAATAATAGAAATTTCGTACCTGCTAACTGCTCATCGGGATATGGGACAAGATGGAAAGTTCTTGTAATCATCTATCTTTAATATTCATAATACCATATGCAAAAGTGTTTTCCTGCATTTGATGATGTAGAGTCCACTCAACTAAAAAATGAGCTTCACACCACTTGACTAGCAAATCACCGTAGCAACTGCAGTACTACTCTACTCTTCAAAAACTTATACCATTTGACACAAATTGAAAAGCAAAGTGCAGCTGAAATTCATTAGTAAAATACAATTAAACCATAAAAAGTTCAAAATACTTAATATAAACCATGAATATATAACTTCACATCTTGTTAATTCACTTGAACTTCTAAACACTTGAAAACAAAACAAACGACACTTAATTAATACTCAACAAAAGTTTTAAATTGAAATTACTATTAGTACTATTAATAGACATCTCAATATAATATATTATAATAGACATTTTACTTAAGTTTGAATATATAAAAGAATTATAAATAATATAATATAATATACAGGGTTGGTCCAAGGTTGGACCGACCCAAAACTCTTAGGACCGAGGACCAATCCGCACAGTGTTGGTCCTGAAATTTCAGGACTAAGGACCGACCCAGTCCCCTTGAGAACCGGACCAGGATTGGCAGGGTTGGGCCGGTCTAGGGTCGACCCTAGACTGCTGCTCACCCCTAGCTAAGATCACCAGTCACAAGTCCACCATCTTCTTCAACTTGGTTTCGATACTCTTGTTCGTCCTCATGGTCACCCGGGTCAAGAGCCTAATAGTTGGAAGTAATAATTGAGACTTTAAGTTAGTAGAAATGATCAAGTAGTACTACCAACAATTTCGATTCGGTGGGTTTCTAATCTCCATCAAATATATATTTTCTTCCTGCATACATCAAAATCTCGTTCTACAACTTCATCGTACATTGAGGATCTGCTTTCTATTTCAAAACCTCGGCCAACCACAAGTCACATCCCTAGTACAAGTACTTTCGACAAGTTTTGGAATAAAATATGTTTTAATGCTGCAATAGTCTATGAAGCACCGACACGTTGTCCATGCTTCCGTGTCGTGTCCGACACGTGTTGGAGCGTGTCGGACACGTCGACACGCTCGGACACGGTCGGACACGCGGTCAACTTTTATCGACACGCGTGTCGACGCGTGTCCGGAAGACTGATGGAGGGTGGAGGCGAGGGAGGGCGAGGGAGCAGAGGCCGCGAGCGCCGACGAGACGAAGCCATGAACGGATCACCGCGATGGCGAGAGACGACTAAAGAAAGAGCCGAACAGAGAGAAAGAAGAGAGAAGGCAAACTCCCGTCGGCGAGACAAAGCCACGAACGGACCACCACGACGGCAAGAGACGGCCAGAGAGAGCGGTGAGGGCCGCCACTATTGCGATGGATCGGCGACGAGAGGAAGAGGAGAGGAGGGAAGAGGGTTGTGCGGCGAGCAGCAAGGAGGATAGGAAAAGGAGGGCTCGGCGCTCGCTAGGGTTTTTCATAAAGAAATCTTAAAAAAATAAGAAGGGAGGTCTGATGGCATGAGAGACAGGGGGTGGGGGGAACTGACAGCTCACCCGTCACTGTCAAGTGGGGGAGGGAAAAAAGTAAAATAAACTTGGGGTGGAGGGAAAAGGACAAACGAAAGAAAATGGTGGATTTTGGGGATTGTTTTTTTAACCAGAAAATTAAATAAATGAAATTAAAAAATGATTTCGAAAAATAAAAATATTAAATTTTGAATAATGATAGATTTTGATTATTGTAGAAAATTATGGATTTATTTAAATAAATTGATTCTAATTTCTTATTAATTATTAGTTTCATCAATAACTTTTGTTAAAATTAAAAAAATGTTTCGCATTAATTATAAATATATCTTTCGAATTTCAAATGAATTGATTTGTTAATATTATTAGTATAAATTTATTATAGGCGTTTTTTAATTATTTATTTATTTATGAATTTGAATCAAATTAATTAAAAATAAAAATATTCATTTAATATACAACGTGTCGCAACGTGTCGGAATTCTCTATTTTTTAGAAATGACGTGTCGACGTGTCGTGTCGTGTCGGACACTCGTGTCGTGTCGTGTCGCGTGTCGGTGTTACATAGGCAATAGTAGCTGGAAGTTTTTCTTTCCTACAAAAGGATAAGCAGCTTGACAATACCCATGTTTCTCATAATATTAAAGTAGTTTTCAACGCACGCGTTAAGCACGATTCTTTTCATTGCTGATGTAAATTACGCAAATAGTGTTTCACTAGTCATCAATCAAATCATTTCGTTGGGACTCAAGTCCTTTCTCTGGTTTATGCATGGTGCTTTACAGGGAACCTTTCCTTTTGTGCCACGAACTGGCGCAAGTGAACAGTGAAGACACTTGCTACGCAATAGCACAGCAGTACGAATCGACTCTCGACACCTTGTATTCCATCAATCCAAACGTAAACTGCGATGATCTCTCCATTGGTCAGTATCTTTGCGTCTCCGGGGAGTGGTTCTAAGCCACAAAGATGTCTAGTTTACAGTTCTATGAATGAAGGAGTGGATAAGTGCAACGCGCTCATCACCCAGTTTCTGGTGATGCAAGCGCAGGGGTCTGGTCATCATGTTTAGTTTCAGCGTCATCAAGCAATGCAGAGCATTGTGACTAAAGGGTGTCAATATTTAATATGATGGGCAATAATTAATATGTAACTACTCCGCATGTTTTTTTTTTTTATTAAAATTCGTTATTACAAATAGGGAAAAATACCATCTAAAACAAAGATAATATCTAATTCAATTTCTGTATTAAACAATGCCAATTCCTAATTTAAATTATAATATTTTCTTGAATATTATAGAATTACTTAAACATGCAATATGACCTAATTAATCTGCGTGATGTGCAATGCAATCTTTTTGTATTTTCAGGACAAGGAAAGCAATCAGATATTCACATCACTCAATCCACAAAGGTATCATCCAATTGATTCAAATACGAATACATTATCTAATCACTTGAATTTTTGCGAATAAAATTGATAAATTGATTTTAAGCCTTAAAGATCAAAATATCAATTTTAAAGATACTTGCACAATCAACAATTTCATTTAAATCCTTATAGATAGAATTAAATATTATGTGCGGTTGCGAGTTACGAAGTATATCCTAAATGATAATAAGCCCAACATTGAAAGGGATAGAATTGGATATCGATTTATTCAAAATATGCAATTATCAAAGCATCAGATTTTGAGATAAGATTATTTTTAATGTTTTTTATAATTATGCATTCTTGTTCTGAACATCATGTGGATGAGCTCGTTGACTATCTTTTTGCTTGGTAAGCGACACATTTTTCTTGATTTATCGCAATTGAAAAGGACCAAAGGAACACATTATTCGCCAGAAAGAAACTTTGAAGTACAGACATTCAAATCTCTCGATTTTCCAACAGGCATGGCCACGAAACTTGAGGTTGTTTCCACAGACACCATCAAGCCGTCCTCTCCAACTCCACCTCACCTTAGGAACTTCAATTTTTGCCTCCTTGACCAGTTGTCTCCTTCGTTTTATGTTCCGATCGTCCTGTTCTACTCGATTCCTGACCAAAAGGCAGCGCCGAATTCTGCCTCGGTGACGGGAAACTTGAAAACTTCCATCGCCCAGGTGCTTTCCCTCTTCTACCCCCTAGGTGGAAGGGTGAAAGGAAATGCCGACGTTGATTGCTATGATGAGGATGCGCTCTATTTGGAGGTGAAAGCTCGCTTTGAGCTGTTAAGAAGTCATTGGCTCCAGTTTTCTCATATTCTTCGAAGAAGAGATACGTCAGATAGCATGCGATACAACACGTCATTCGGACCAATTCTACCAATTAACATCTCTATGATACTTTCTAGGGGTGAGCATTAGGTCAGGGTTGACCCTGGACCGACCCTGGACCGGTCCAACCCTGCCAGTCCTAGTTCGGTTCCCAAGGAGATTGGGTTGGTCTTTGGTCCTAGAATTCCTGGACCAGCATTGTGCAGGTCGGTCCTTAGTCTTGAAAGTTCCGGGTCAATCCAATTCGGACCAATATATATAATATATATATATAATATTATTTGTAATTTTTTTATATATATAAAACCTTCAAATAAACGGTGTCAACAACATTAAACAGCTATTTAGTGAGTAGTTCAAGTAATTTTACTTTTTTTTAATATCTTAATTTTTTATGTTTTTTACGGCATCAATAGTCATATTTTACGAAGGAGTAAAATGTTTTTGTGAGGAGTCTTCACAGCGTTCAAAAAGATATAAACAACTCATTATGGCATTCTCCTCTAGTATTCGTTCTCTTCTGTCTTATTTGTCTTCTTAGTCTTCAATTTGCCAAAATCGAAATAAACAACTTCTCTACTCGCCACTCGACACTCACCTCGCTCGCTTTAGGTCACTCGTGTCGCTCGCCCCTCGATGCTTGTTTGGCTTGTTGTTCCCCGCTTGACATTCGATGCTTATTCTATTCGACGCTCACCCCACTTGACTCTCATCACTTGCCTTTCTTAGCTAGCCTCGCTCATTATCGAACCCATTGAATCGGTACGGTCCTCGGTTGCCCTTTCAAGGAGTACAAAAAATGAAATAAAAAATTATTGGTTAATCCTGGGTTGACCTTGAAACCGAACTGAACCCATTGGGTCAGTCTGATCCTCAATCGCTTTTTTAAGAAGTACAAAAAATGAAATAAAAAATTATCGATTGGTCTTGGGTTCACCCTGGAACCGAACCAAACCCATTGGGTCGGTTTGGTTCTCGGTCCCAAACTCAATAGGGTCAGTCCTCGGTCCCAAAAATTGAGGACCAGCACTATGCGGGTTGGTCTTAGGGTTAGGAGGTGGACCGGCCCAACTCGGACCATGCTCACCCCTAATACTTTCCCTCTCTTCGGACATCTTATTCGTTGGCAATTTTTCCTCTAATAACACACTTTTTATGCTTTCTTCGTACCATTATATCTAGGTAATCTATCCTCACAACAAGATAAAATACAAAATTAGAAAAATTCCAGAACAAATATCACAATATTGCACTGCTTGTGGTATGTATCTAGAAGCACTCATTATGTAATATGCATGATTACTACTGATTTTATTATTTTGTTACACAAAATTTATATAATTTGAATAAGCAGTAAACATAAAATAAACCACTCAAAATTTTTACAAATTAAGATGTGTTCATAGAGATTTTCGAGATCCAAAACTGTGTTGGACGAAGACAACATGTGCCCTTGGCCACATTTGGACCATACATGTATCGGAAGGACATGCGCACGGCATTGGCAACCAAGGGGGTGCATGACAACTGCTTATTTCTATTCCAGAAACAATTTTTCTATTCATATAATATTTTACATAATTGAGATATTCAAAGTTCGACTAGGACTTCTATGAATCCTTTCGACACTTCCACATTAGAAAAATTGTCCAAAAAATCCTAATTTTTTTAATTTTATCAATTGATTCCTAAACATTTTAACTTTTTGTCAATTAAATTCAACCAGTCAATTTTTGCTAGAATGAGCTGACGTGGATGCCAAGAGTTCTACGTGGCATGGTTGGCATTGATGTGAACAAAATTTATTAATTTGTTATTTTGATTTCTTTTTTCTTTTCTTTTCTGATGCTTCTTTTTTTCTTGTGACATCGCGAAAATTGGTCCTTATTTTGAAATATATGAAATGGTTATTTCATCAATGCTCTTATGGTTATTTTACTCTGAACTGATCACTCACGAGTTAATTAATCTATTGGACGAAGCTGTATAGGGTTAAAGTGCAAAAGGCCGGAGAATTCGATTAGAGATAAACCACTTGACCATAATGATCGACAAGGGTCAATACTATATTGTTATACATCAATTAGTGAACGGATTTAAATTGATTCAATGGAAGTACATAGTCAGTTCGCGGATGATTCCGCATGATTACGATATTCGCGTTGGACGACAATAAACTGATTTTCTAGTGATATTATATTCAAGGTATGTAATTGAACCCTCGCGATTACATGTCAATCGAGGGTCATTCATGATTCGAAGAGGCACAAACGTGGATCGAAAATTATCAATCACGGGTCAACCGCGCAAGAGCCCCTAAAAGCCACCCGATAAATTAGCTTGTACTAAAGTCATGTTCGATCAATTTTTAATCACATAATTTTGATTTTGGGTATCAAACTTCGAAGGATTTTGAGATAAAATTATTGGACATCACCTCATTGTCTATCGAATTATCGGCGAGTCCAAAATTTTTGGATGAAAAATTGGAGACCAGAAATAGGGAAAATTCGGATCCAATGCAAAATGGTGATTTTTGGATCAAAAAGCTTGTTTTTAAGGAAAAGAAAAACAAAAGAAAATAAGAGGAGACAAAGCACAAGGTTAGGAGGGTTTTGAGGGAAGTGGATGAGAGAAATCATGGATTTTGTTGGAAAAAATCTAATAAAAATCTCGTGTTCTCTCTCTCCCCCTCTCCCCGCGTGTCCACCAACCCCTCTCCCTCCATTTCCCCTGCTCAGCCGAATCATCCCCTCCCTTTTCTTTTATTTTTTTTTATCTCTCTTCTCTCTCTCTCCATCTTCCCCTACCCCTCACGTTCTCCCCTTCCCCTTCTGCCAATAAACCCACTCTCTCTCTCTCTCTCTCTCTCTCGATCCTCGAGAAAGAAGTGGGTTATTTCTTTCTCTCTCGATCCTCGAGAAAGAAGTGGGTTATTTCTTTAAAAAATTGTGCTCAATTTTATATATGGCAGTTCTGCCAAGATCTCTTCGTTAGTTGGAGGAAGAATCTGCCCAAATTGGATTTTTTTAGGAACGAACCAGATTATCGAGCAAGATTTGATAGGTAATAGTCTGGTCGTAGATTCGAATCCTAATGAGGAGATTCGATTCTTTTGGAATTAAAGTCATTTCGAATTAAAGAATTTAAAATGAAAGGGTTCATTGACTGTTAAGAGTAAATAACCCGATGGGCTATCAAGAAAATAGAGGAGATAGGATGGATAGTAGATCTAAGAACGAACCCCCACCGGTCAAAGAAACTACGCTGAAAATAATACTTAATGTATTATTGTCTTTCATGCCACCTTCTGCCACCCCTTTCTTTCTTTTTTTTTTTTTTTTTCCTTTTCATTTTCTCTTTATCTCTCCCTCTCTTCTTCTTCCCCCACCCTTCTGCTAACGCCATCCCCTCCTCCCTTCTCCTTTCCTCTCAATCTCTTCCCCTCCCTCAACTTCTTCTTCTTCCTTTCCCTTTCGCTTGCTGCCCAACTCAGCCACATCACACCACCGCCCACGCCTCCAACTCATCCCACGACCACCATCATCATCCCCAACTTACCACCACCACCACCGCACCTCACCTCCACCACCACCATCATTTCCACAAGCCACCACCGCTCACTGCTGCCGTCCTCAAACCGCCTACTCGCCGCCATAAGCCACCACCCTCGTCCCTCACGCCGTTTGCCGTGTCGTCACTATTGTCCACAGCTCAACGACGTGCCGATCACCAAGTCGCCGCCACCACCACCAAGCCGAGCCCCCTTGGCCGTGGGTTTGAGGAGACGCGGCCATCATCGTCAAGTTCCCGTTCGAGTCACAAGTCGCTGTCGCTGCTGTTGCCACGAGCTCGCCGTCACCGGAAACCCGTGAGTTAACTTCCTAATCGTGGATTAAGGTGTTAATTACGTTTATGGAGTGATTAGTTTAATATTAATAGCGGTTAGTATTAGTTCATTTTAGTTTATTCTTAATTGCGATTATGGATGGTTTAGATTAAATTTAATTGCAATTAGTTTTAGTAATTACAATTAGATTAATTAATCATGGCTATATAAATTAATTGAGTTTAGTTTAATTAATCATGATTTATTTATTTATTTGTTATTTATTTAATTAATCGTAATTATTTTAGTTAACTTCGATTCATTTTAATTCATTTTAGTTAGGTTAATTAATCAAGATTAGTTTAATTAATTGTAATTAGCATAATTACTGGAAATTAGCCTAAGTAATCGCGATTAGCGTAATTAATGATTGATTAGCTGTTAAGTAGAATTTTATGCCCATTTTTCTGGATGAGTTTGTGCATAATTCCGACCGTTTGCACGTGTGATGTTATGTTATTGATTGCCCAATTATAGATTTTATTTATTATAAAAAATGGGTTTATTGGCAAGAAAATAGAGAATTTTGAGGTGTTGGGTTTGGACACCAAATTTTATGTGCTAAATAGAACAATGAGATTTTAAAATAAAGGTGTGCAAAGTTTGACGGGTTGATTTCAAATATGTGATCATATACGAATATTTTATTGGGATTTTTAAATGTGAAAAATTACCAAAGTTAATTATTTGAAAACAAAATCCTTTATTCTTGACTAATTAATGGCAATAAGAATTGGCTTAATTGTTGATGTGCTTGAGTGGTTATTTAATTGAACCCGTCATCCAACGGGAGTTTGAGGGCGATGGCCGATTTTTATCGGATGCTTGGCAAGGGTTCGGATGCCGAGTCGTTATTAAGGCCGGACCAATGCTCCTTATGAAATACCATGTATGCAAGGGTTCTAGACGATGTGTGTACGATGGGGTGGGATGATGCCCGGTCATGCCGAAAGACCATCGACTCTTGTATTGGCCGCGGCCCAAGGAGTCGTAATAATTGGAATACGTGTGTTGGCAATGCGCATGGAATTTTTAGAATGTGTTATGTTTATTATTTATGCATGTTGCATTATTATTGCCACGTGAGATGTGTTAATATGCAAGGGTGTGCCAAGGCAAGGTAAGTTTGTATGTGGTGTGTGTTTAGGCTATTCTAGAGGCGAATTTGCGTCCTAATCGAGGTTTAGGCCGTTAACTTGCTGAGATTTATATCTCACCTCATTGTCGTTAAATATTTTTAGGTCTGTAGTATGAAGAACCGTCACGTGCAGTTTGGGGTCTCGATGGACCAACACGTAGGCATGCTTGGTGTTTCTTTTGGTTGGCCTCGTCATTAGTGAAGTTTAAGCTAATTCCGACCCTCTCTAACCCTTTTGCCCTTTGGTAGTTAGGAAATTGTCTTTTGAGGTAGACTTATAAATATCAAACTTCTTGGGGTTAACAAATAGATAAATAAAGGTGCCACTTTTGGAAATTGTCTGTTGTGTTTTACTATCCCTATTTTGTTGATTGACTAGGTGTTTCTATTTAAGTTAATTATGCATGTGTTTAATCGAAAGATAAAAAGAATGGGTCGGCAACGCATCCTAGGACATCACATTTTTAATCGATCGTCGAGGGATGTTCGCGCACTCAGGGTTCGAGGCGTGACATTTCCTCTTCTTCCTCTGCTGGTCAACCAACCTCCAGTGATTGGCCAAAGGCTATGACTAGTGAGGGCAAGGGCCTCACCCTCCCCTAAAGCAAACAAGGGGCGACCTCGCCGGCAGCAAGAGAGGCTCACCCTTGTCCAAGGCCAATGAGGTTGTCCCTCACTAGATCCCGGTGAGGACAACCTTGCCTAGGGTCGGCGAGGTCGCCCCTCGCCAATTGTTGGCAAGGTCAACCATCGCCGGCCATTAGTGTTAGCCAATTGCCGAAGGTTTGGCGACTAATAAAGGAAGAAAAGGGGAAAAAAAGAAATTAAAATTTAGAAAATTAATAAATTTTATCCACGTCAGCATCGGCGTCTATGTTAGCGAATTTTGATCATCATTTATCAGATGAACTCAATAGATAAAAAGAGAAAAAAATCGGGATTCAATCGGCAAAATTGAAATATTCATAACTGAATTGACAAAAAAAAATTAGATCGATGATCTTGTGGACAATTTTCCCTTTTTGCCATCGTCGGTTGACCTCTTTTTGAGCAATTTCCCATTCCTCTGAAATGGAAATTATGGCCCACATTGTATGTCATCCAAGTTGATGACAATTGCCATTTTGCGCATTTTAGGGTTTGTTCGGTAATATTTCTGTTCCGAGAAACAATTTCTTTTAAGAAATAGTATTTTTCTATTTATGTTTCCTAAAACAATTTCTGAGTAAAAGAACGCGTTTGATAACTATACAAAATTTTTATTCTCGGAATAGAAAAAGAATAGGAGTGCGTTTGATACAATGCGTTTGATACAATCCATAAATTTTTTATAATGTAGTATTTCTTTTAATTTTAAATAATTTTTTAAGAATTATTTTTTTTTTTTTTTTTTTTTTTCTTTTCTTCACTCACCGTTGTTCACCACTAGCCAACGGCGGCCAATGAGTGGTGGCGCCCCGGGGGGGGGGGGCGCAAGTGGCATGGAAGAAGATGAAAAAAATAGATTTATTTCTAGAAATTGTTCTCAAAAACAAAAAGTCATTTTTATTTCATATTTCATATTTTTGTTCCAAATCTATTTCCCGGTTACTTTTCAATTGCAGGGAATAAAAAAATTAATTGATGTTATGAAATATGTTTCTATGCTTGTTCTATTCTGGAGAGCAAAAGGAGAGATTAATAAAGAAACATAAGCATCGCCAAATGGAGCCTTATCTCGGATGCGGATCCCCAAAATCCATGTTTTTTTATTGTTTTCTTGCAATCATGCGTTCCATTTCTGAACATCATGTGGATAAACCCGTTGGCCTTCTTTTTGCTTAAGAAAGCAGCACATTTTTCATGATTTAAAACAATTAAAATGGACCAAAGAAACTTAAAAGTACAGACTTTCAAATCTCTCAATTTTCCAACAGACATGGCCACGAAGATTGAGGTTGTCTCCACAGAGACCATCAAGCCATCCTCGCCAACTCCACCTGACCTAAGGAACTTCAATTTCTGCCTCCTTGACCAGTTGTCTCCGCCGTTTTATGTTCCGGTCGTCCTGTTCTACTTGGCTCCTGACCAAAAGGCAGCGCCGGACTCAGCCTTGGTGTCGGGAAACTTGAAAACTTCGCTTGCGCAGGCGCTTTCCCTCTTCTACCCTCTAGGTGGAAGGGTGAAAGGAAATGCTGGCATTGATTGCAATGATGAGGGTGCACTCTATATGGAGGCGAAAGCTCGCGTCGAGCTGTCTAAAGTCCTTTCGAACCCAGACATCGATCAGCTGCAGCAATTCCTCCCATTCTCTCCATGCAGAGTCAGTACCAACATTGACGAACAAGTCATTGTAGGGGTCCAAGCCAATTTTTTTGACTGTGGCGGCATGGGGATCGGCATCTGCATCTCTCACAAGATTGCTGATGGGGCGTCAGTTTCTGCTTTCCTCAACGCATGGTCTAAAATCGCCAACAGTGCAGTCGATGGTGAAGCGAGCCTCATCACTCCCTTCCTGAAAGCATCCGAGCTCTTCCAACCAAAGGACATAAACTACCAAATGCCATCCGGACTCATCAGCAGAGAGAAGCTTTCGACCAAGAGGTTTTGTTTCAACAGTGAGAGCTTGGCTCGCCTCAGGGCCGGGTTCGGTGGTGCCAATCCTACTCGTGTTGAGGCCGTGACCGCCCTCATATGGAAATCCGCCTTGGCAGCAGCAAGGAAGAGGCCAGAGTGGAAGGAGAAGTATCCCCCATCGTCAGCAGTCATACATGCGGTGAACATCAGAAGCAGGATAAGGCCACAACCATTGCCTGAGACTACCCTGGGCAATCTGGTGCAGGCCGTTGTGGCACCACTCATGGAACCAAACAAGGGTGACGAATTGCAGGACTTTGCAGGCATTCTCAGAAATTCAATAAGGGCAATTGACAGTGAATATTTGAGCGCTCTTCAAGGCGAGAATGGATTGGCCAAGGCCTGGGAGAACCTCATGGCGACACGGAAGCTGGCAGCGTCGTCTGCCATCGAGCTCTACAGGTTCAGCAGCTGGGCGAGTTTCCCGTTCTACAAGGCTGATTTCGGCTGGGGAAGACCTGCTTGGGTATGCACCACCAGTGTTTCCATAAAAAATTGGTCATTTTGATGGGAACTAGATGCGGGGATGGGATCGAAGCATGGATCACCTTGGCCGAGCACGACATGATCGAGTTCGAGCACAACGATGAGTTGCTACAATTCGTTTCGCCAAACCCCTGATTATGAGAAGGGCGACGCGATGATGATAGTGATCCTTTATGGTTTGTTGGTCCATTTGCTTGATTTAAGTTTCATATGTTCGTTTGCTTTGTTAGTGCCATAAACTGGTTAAAGGGTTTGTACGTTACTATCTATGTGTGATTCAAACTGCAAACAAAAGTAAGTTTGAAGTTCAATCCTCGGACATTTTAGTTTGAAAAACCTCGTTGAAATGGAAAAATACTATATATAATATTTTTTTATGTTGTATTATCAGCAAAGAAATCTTGTTAACAAATGTCTTAAAGGTACTTTTACCCATTTATAGAATTTTTAAAATCAGTAAATAAAAAATTCAGACACCCTAAGAAAACTACAATATGAAAGCTATATATATATTTGTTATATCAAAGCGCATCAAACCTAGCTTGAAAAATAACCGAAGGGTGCTGCAGTCATAATATTCATTATTAAAACAAGCAATGCTACATGTATTAAGAAATTTTACTAAAACATTTTTACTAAATGATGTGGCAATTTTGTATTGGATATTTCAAGAAGCCAATGATTCAACACATGGTTTTCATTTATTTATACCCAAACAAAATGTGACATCTCTTACCAAAAAAAAAAAAAAAAATGTGACATCTTGAAATTTGACTATGTTTCGATAAAGTGAAATGGGCATTTCGTCGACGTGCCTATGGTCCTTTTTCTTTGAGTTAATTACTCACGAGTTAACTAACCTATTGAGTGAAGCCGTTAAGGGATGTATCCGCGGTAAAATCCCTAAAAGCTACCTAATTCGTTGGATTGGACTAAAATCGCGTTTGATCGATTATAACTAGGGAATTGAATTCAATTTCAGGAATCAAATATTCGAACGTGTCACAATTCATTTTTAGGATCCATGTCTCATCGTCCGTCGATTTATTGACGAGTCGAAATTTCGGGAAAGAAATTATCGGAGGAAAAATTGAAGAGAAAAGAAAATAGAAAGGGAAAGAGAAAAGAAAAAATAAGAATAATGATATTATTTTATTTTATTTCTTTCTCTCCCTCTCTCTTCTTTTCTCTCTCTCTTTTCTCTCTTCCCTCTCCCCTTCGTGCAAATCACCCACTTGCCTTTCCCCTCTCCCTTTGACTTTTCAAACTCTCTTATCTCTTCTCTCTTCTTCTCTCTCCTCTCTCTTCTCCCCCATTTCTCCCACGTGACCGAACCCCCTCTTTCTTTCTTCTTGTTCGTGAAAAACCAGAAGCGGAAGAAGAAGAACGGCAGCTCGCCGAAGCCTGTCACCGCCGCACCGGAGCCGGACTGCCACCGACACCGCCGCCCGCGCGGCCACCACTCGCCACCGTCCCCTTCGCACCTCGCCGTCCCAGCCGTGCGCCGTCCAGGCTGTTCGGCCTCTGCTCAGCCCCTGTTCTGCCCCGTCCGGCCATCTCCGGCCACCGTTCGAAGCCGCTAGACCTCCACCGGCCCTCCCCTGCACCTTGCCACCCTTGCTGCTTTGTTTTGTGGCTGTTTTGTGTCTTTTTACAGCCATCGCAGCACCCCACCGAGTGGGTTTCCAGCAGCTTCGGGCTCGCTTTTGGGCCTTTTCCGGGCCCCGAACCCGAGCCGTGCTTTGGAGTTTATCGTTCCTTGCATCGTCCCGGTCGGATTGATACGTTTTGCGCTTAATTCCGGTGAGTAATCTCACTAATCCTTGCTTAGTAGACTAACGTTGCTTAATGGTTGATTAGTTTTAATTAATTAGGTTTAGGTGGTTAGATTAGTATGAATTAGTGTTTATTAGTCAATTGTGATGCGAATTAGATAAATTGAGTGTGCATTTAGCAAGTAAACGTGGTCTACTATTTATTGAAGGTAGCTCGGGATTTTTCCCTACCCTTATCAGGCTTCAATTTGGCAATTCAAGTATAATTGAAATTTTTAGTAATTAAATATTATTTTTCGAAATTAATTTAATTAATTAATTATTTTCTGGAAATTCAACCGGGATGGCCGGTGGTCGAAATTTTATGCTAATGATCGTGGTGAAGTCCGTTTATTTAATTGAGCTCCAATTTGAGCTAAATTGGATTTATTGTAATTAATTATTAATTTTTGAAATTAATTAGTTAATTAATTAAATTTCGGAAATTAAGTTTGAGATGGCCGACGACCGGAATTTTGTGCTGATTTTTGTGGCACAGTCCGTTTATTTAATTGAGTTTTATTTTATGCTGAATTGAATTATTTGTGAAATGGGGAATTATTCTTTAACTGAATAATCTTTGGTTATTAATTGAAAAATAACCGGGCATCAGTTGATAATGCCAAAAATATGTGAATGGACTGTAGAAAATGTGGGAGTTATGGAAAGGAAAATATTATATTTTGGTTAAGGCCAGTAGTGTGCCCACGCACAATATTTTATCGGATATTTTTAATACGAAGAAATGAGGCAAAGACATTACTTTAATTGAGGAAGTTAAGTGCGAGGCACAATGTCATTGGGCCGTGAGGGATTAATCGTGTGTTGGCTTATAGTTGAAGCAAGATGATTATTGGAAGTTGATGTGATGTGTGATGTGTTGAGGGAAACCAATGAATCATGAGCAGGTAAAGGACTAAGTACTACACAAGTAGAAGACTTCGTGTGAGTCACCTCTAGCGCCTTATACCATCGCTTATTGTAGTCAAGGGCTAAGTGTTACATGGCGACCGGAGCCGCATGGGAATTACCTCTAGCGCCTTGCAGTATGGTTATGCATAGTGAAGGGCTAAGTGCTACACGATAGCAAGATCTCGTGTGAGTTACCTCTAGCGCCTTATACTATTGCTTTTGTAGTGAAGGACTAAGTACTGCACGATAACGAGATTTCGTGTGAGTTACCTCTAGCGCCTTATACTATTGTTATTTGTGGTCAAGAACTAAGTACCGCACGATGACGAGACTTTGTGTTGGGGTCACCTCTAGCGCCTTGAGCCTATGTTTGAGTGGGAATGTTGAATTGGAATGTTGAGATTAATTTTCGAGTATAGATGGAATCATCGATATGATTTGATCCGTTTGTCATGGATTGATTGATTGAACTGAATTGGCCGGGGAATGATCAGCGTTGACATGTAATCGACTAGGTCGTTTGATCATTGTTTTGATCTGATGTTGTGAATTGATTGATTGAATAGAAATGACCGTGAGTGGTCTTGTTGGTGTGTAATCAACTCGGTTGATTTGATCGATGCTTCGATCAGTGATGTAATTGCTTGGGTGCCTACTGAACTGTGCTAATATGCAGGTGGAATCTGAGGCCAAGGTAAGTCCTTTGACTCGTGTGTACATAGGCAGCCCGGTTAGTGTATTGGTCTCCTAGTTGAGTATTGGTGGGATAGAACTTGCTGAGACGTAGTCTCATCCCAGTTTGGGGAAAACATTTCAGGACCCTGATGAGGAGCTGAGGAAGAATCTGAGAAGGAGAACTCTGAGGTGAAACCTGAGGAGAATGATTTTTGGAAGAAGAAGATAATCTTGAGAGGGATTTAGAGTATGACTCGGATGAGGACTGAAATCCCATCCCCTTTTGTGATCAGTGGTTATATGTGAATAGAGTGAATTTGGAAAGCCGTGAATAGTTTGTGAAGTACTATGTTTAATACCATGTATAAAGGCTTGGTTGTGGTTTTCAATATAAAAAATATGGCCTACTTTTCTATCCCATTGTTTTATTGTTTGGGGATTTATAATTGCTTCCACATGTGCTTAATTAAAGAAAGGGTCGGCGATATATAATCCTGGGATATCGCATTCTAAAATCGACCAAGTAGAAGGATGTGTGCGTGCCCGAGAATCAGGGCGTGACACAAAACTTGTTATAGTACTTATTAAGTAAATTTTAGTAAGATTTTTATGTGCATCTAGCATTCTTCTGTAAAACTTGTTATATGGACTGAATTCAAGATTGCATTGGTTATAAACCACATAGATGAGTTGACAAAGCCAACAACCCAACTATCAGCCCGATGTTTCCAGCAATTCAATAGATAGAGCAACAAAAAAATAAAAATAAATAGAGCAGCAGGATAGGAAAATGTAGGCAAGAATTCAAAAGAGGAGAAAATATTAGATAGGAGTGGGATTCCAGCGTGTCAAAACCCCACTTCATTTATCGGTGACATGTGTCATCTAGGGCCCACCGCACCAGTAGCCGCCTTACTATCTCGCCTCTCTGTTTCCTCTCTTATTTTTTCCTTTATTTTTTCCTCTTCTTTCCTTTCATTCTAATGAGGATGGCACAAATGTTTGTCCCTTTCCACCACCACCACCCCACCATTGTCTCAATCCACCACCTCACCACTGTTTCGGTCCTCAATTGTAGAGCTTGAGCTTGGTCGGCAAACTTGGACCTCAAATTTTGGATCAAAGGTCGAGTAAGCCCTAGATTTGTGATCTAGAGCTCAGCTAGACCTTGAATCTAACTTGATTCAAGATCGACAAGGTTTGGCTTAGGCAACGGACAAGGTGGAGGCGAACAATGCGGTTCATCAACATAGCATGGGGCCTTAACATCCTGATCGACAAAGGTGCGGATGTAGAAGGCATGGGAGGAGTTGGACAAGAGGAGGTAGCGCTGGAGGTTAGAGGAGCGGGCGAAGATGGAGGCGATGTGCTAGAGGCATCAATGGTGGTGGTAGGTCTAAGGTCCAGAGGGAGGAAGAGTTGAGACTCTCAACGTGAGTGGAGAGAGAGCGCGAGAGTACTTTATTTTTTTGGGGGGAGAGAGAGAGAGAGAGAGTCCTTGAACATTTGAAATTTGGTTGGCTGACATGGTGAGCCCAAGCAAAACGTGTTGCCTAGTGAGAGCCTAGTAAGTGGACTCGGAATTTGCCACACTGGCATCATAGCTCTACCCAATATTTTCTTTCAAGAGAGGGCTGGCTATGATTATTCCATTTGGCCATGTAATATTTATAACACTTTTTTTTCCATGTCTTCCGCATCAGACTCTCTGTCATGTCAATCACTACTGAAATATTTCATCAACACTTGTGTAAGAATTTATGGGATCGCATCAAGTCTTTTGAATAGTTACGCTATCAGAAGAAAGCAATATTTAAATTGTCAAGGAAAAATTACAATCCCGTTCAATTTTGGTTGTATTTATTTTTTCAACAAATTTGGCCCCCAAACTAATATGCAATTATGATTTTTATACACTTTCGTATTTATTCGTTCACATGCAAACTAAAAATGCTAAGTGCTAAAGATTAACATATAGAGTCAGACATTTGTAATTAGTTTAGAAAATCAGTGACTTAGTAGTAATTCAATACTTCACTATTGCTTTCGACGAACTTGGCCCATACGGGCCGGTCAAATTTGTACAAATCCAGGCTTAAATCATCAAATTTTCATTGTTTATTCCCCATTGACACAGGAAAATATTAGGTGAGTGAAATACTCCATGCAGGTCGTGTAGAAAACCATTTAGTGATGGACACATGTCGTTTGAGCCCGCACTCTCTCCTCTGTCTCTTTGTCGATCTAGGCCCACATTTGTAGCCTCTCTCTCCTCTACTCCCTCTCCCCATTGTCACTTAGGGAGCGATCAAAAGAAGAAATTGCTCTCTCTCACCCTCTCTGTTAAAAATCGGTCTAGAGCTCGTGTTTTTTCCTCACCTCCACCCTTCTCTCTCTCTTTCCTCCAACGCAAGATCACCACCTCCGGCAGTTGCCTTTGTTGTCGCTGTCACCGTCGCAAAACATGTGTACTTTTGCATTCAACTCTATACTTTTAGCGTTCCTTCTACCACTCAAACGCATTTTCAATTGCTAAATTGCACAACGTTCAAATCTCGGTGCCAACAATAACAACAAATCTAAATTCAAATACAAATAGTAAGGCCACATACAAGTCCCGGAAACATGGACTTTTACCTTTTCTTTTATTGTGTAACTCTTCACTGAGGGTTGGGAAATGAGAGGTTTGGGAAAGTATAAACTATATTAATGCCTGATATGGTGTAATAAATGTATAAAATTTTATAATATAAACAATATACTGTGTATAGACCACAAAAGGCAAGAACGCTAAGAAAAAATGATTGACTAAAATTAAAATATTTGAGGATGAGAGGGGATCATAAACAAGCTGAATCCCCATATCAAAATGAGCTCGGGAAAGTATTTAATCTTCATACCAGCATAAGAGGTCCCAAAGTAGATCACGTTTGTCCTCCAGCATCGAATCCACAGCACTAAAGCACAGGCGGAAGCATAAGACGCTCTAAGGTTCACAAGCGTAGAGGTTGCAAGAATGAGGGAAAAATGCGACGGCAGAGCTCCGAGAGGCGTCGGCAACGGTGATGGCGGAGGTAACCGACGAAGGTAGTGGCGGCGGCATCATGTCGGAGGAAAGAGAAGAGCGGGGCGGAGGTGAGGAAAAAACACGAGCTCCGAAGTGATTCTTAATAGAGAGGATGAGAGAGAGTGATTTCTTCTTTTAACCGCTCCGTGGCAGAATGGACCAACAACGGGGAGAGAGAGAGAAAGAGAGAGAGAGAGAGAGTAGAGGAGAAAGAGGCTACAAACGTGGGCCCAGATCGATAGAGAGACAGAGAAGAGAGAGGTTCTGCTGCAATTTTGAATATTTTCCATGGGGGTCTAGATGACACGTGTCCATCATTGAATGATTTTCCACACAGTCTACATGGAGCAAAATTTGATGCAAGGAAAATATCCAAAACTGCTGCATACCCTATCTCTCTTCTATCTATCTGTCTGTCAATATAGGCCCACGTTTGTAGCCTCTTTCTCCCCTACTCTCTCTCTCCCCCCATCTTGCTCCATTTCATTATGGAGTGATTAAAAGAAGAAATCTCTCTCTCACCCCCTTTGTTAAAAATCGCTTCGGAGCTCGCATTTTTTCCTCACCTCCACCCCGCTCTCTCTCCTTCATCCAACACGATGCCGCTGCCTCCACCGGTTAACTTGGCCTTCGCCATCGCCGACGCCTCTCTGAGCCTCGTCATCGCAAAGCATGTGTACTTTTGGCATTCAACTCTATACTTTTAGTGATTTCTGCCACTCAAACCCATTTTCAATTGCTAAACTGCACAGTGTTCAGATCTTGGTGCTGACAATAACAACCAAATCTAAATTCAAATACAAATACTAAGCCCCCCTTACAAGTCCCAGAAACATGGCCTTTTACCTTTTCTTTTATCGTGTAACTTCACTAAGGGTTGGGAAATGAAAGGTTTGGGAAAGTATAAATTATATTGATACTTGATATGGTGTAATAAATGCATAAAATTTTATAATATAAGCAATATACCGAGTATAGATCACATAAGGCAAGAGCGCTAAGAAAAAATGATTTATTAAAGTTAAAAAAATTTTGAGGATGAGAGGGGATCATAAACAAGTCGAATCCACATATCAAAATGAGCTCAGGCAAGTATTTAATCTTCTACATAACGGCGCACCAGCATAAGAGTCCCAAAGTAGATCACGTTTGTCCTCCAACATCGAATCCACAGCGCTAAAGCACAAGAGAAAGCATAAGACTCTCTAAGGTTCACAAGCGCAGAAAACCCTAACCTCCAGCTTTAGAGGACGAATGGGAGCCGCCAATGGAATTCGACAAGTGATGATGGGGTTCAGGGAGGAGGAGGCGGAGGTGGCAGCATCGTGGTTCACGAGCAGAGAGCTTTGCTTTGTGGAAGTCGCAAGAGTGAGGGAAAAATGCGATGGTGGGGCTCGAAGAGGCGTCGACGATGGTGGTAACGGAAGCAATCGGCGAAGGCGGAGGCAGAGGTGGCGGCATCACATCAGAGGAAAGAGAAGAGCAGGGGAGAGGTGAGGAAAAAACACGAGCTTCTGAGTGATTTTTAATAGGGAGGGTGAGAGAGAGCGATTTCTTCTTTTAATCGCTCCATAACGAAGTGGAGTGACAACAGGGAGAGACAGAGAGAATAGAGGAGAGAGAGGCTACAAACATGAGCCCAGATCGACATAGCGACGGAGGAGAGAGAGGGTCTATAGCAATTTTGAATAGTTGTCGTGTGGGCCTAGATAACACATGTCCATCATTGAATGATTTTCTGCACGACCTACATGGTGCAAAATGTTCTGCAGCAAAACTTGATAAACACGTGTTGTTCGGGCCCACATGGAAAATATTCAAAATTGTTGCATGCCCTCGCTTTCCTCCGTCTCTCTGTCGATCTTGGCCTAAGTTTGTAGCTTCTCCATCCTCTATTCTCTCTCCCCCCATCATCGCTCCATTCTGTTACGAAACAATTAGAAGAGGAAATCGCTCTCTCTCTCACCCCCTGTTAAAAATAGCTACAGAGCTCACATCTTTTCCTCTCCTCCGCCCTACTTTCTCTCTTTCATCCGATGCAATGTCGCCATCTCCACCGGTTGCCTCTACTATCGCCTCACTATTGCAAAACATGTGTACTTTTGACATTCAACTTTATACTTTTAGCGCTCCTTCTGCCACTCAAACGCATGTTCAATTGTTGAAGAACACAGTGTTCAGATCTTGATGCTGACGATAACAACCAAAACTAAATTCAAGTACAAATAGTAAGGCCGCATACAAGTCACAAAAACATGGCCTTTTACTTTTTCTTTTATCAGGTAACTCTTCCCTGAGGATTGGTAAATGAGAGGTTTGGGAAAGTATAAACTATATCAATAACTGATATGGCGTAATAAATGCATAAAATTTTATAATATAAGCAATATACGGAGTATAGACCATATAAGGCAAGAACGCTATGAAAAAATGATTGACTAAAATTAAAAAATTTGAGGATGAGAGGGGATCATAAACAAGCCGAATTCACGTATCAAAATGATCTCAAACAAGTATTTAATCTTTTACATAACGGCGTAACAACATAAGAGGTCCCAAAGTAGATCATACTTATCCTCCAGCATCGAATCCACAGCGTTAAAACACAGGGATGTCATCACCTCACTCCCCATGAACCTCTTGTGAGTTTACTTAATTATGATCGTGAGCTCTCCAAAGCTTGTATCTCGTGTGACAACGAAAGGTGTCGCGACCCTACCTCGATGTCATAGTAAGTCTCAATCAATGGTTTTAAGGTTGAAGGGAATCCGGACATGAAGGTGAGTTTAAGGGTATTTTAAACAATCATGATAGCCCTCTTGAGATGTACATCCATCAAAGATGGCATCATTTCATCTTTATCGGCTTCACCATCTCAAGTTTGCTAAATCACAATTGTCACGCCCCGATCCTTGAGCGCGTGCTCATCCCTCAATGGTTGATAAAATTTGCGACTTCCCAGGACGATTCGCCGACCCTTTTCATTTTATTGCTCATGCGGAAGCGAATAACAAATCCCCTGACAATAACCATCTCGGGATAGAAAAGCAGAACAACAGATTCTCAAACAAAACATGCTTTTAAATACATACTGAGTCAAATACAAAAGTCTACAACCACAAGACTTCAAAAGACTGACTCTAAAAAAGAAACTGTCCTATCTAACCTACACTTCAAATCACCTCAACTCCGCTCCAGGTTCTCCACTCTACGGTCCTGAAAAGTTAAAGCCCACGACGGGGTGAGATACAAATCTCAGCGAGTTCACGCTTTAAACCCCAATTATGAGGGTAATACGCCTAGAGGCGTCCTAACTACACAATCATATAACCACAGAGACTTACCTCGTCTCAGATCCTCCCTGCAGGTCAGCACAGTTCATATCACAACCATATATGTAGTAATAACCCTCGACCCAATGGAGAGTCTCAAATCACATCTCCGCCAATCCCCACATCTTAGTCAATCATGCATTCTAATTGATTACGGCTACACAAGCACGACCTAACCGTCACATGGTGGATCTAACTGACATACAACGGATCTATCCGTCACATAGCGGATCTATTCGTCACATAGCAGACCTAACTGACATACAGTGGATCTATCCGTCACATAGCGGATCTATTTGTCACATAACAGACCTAACTGACATACAGTGGATCTATCTGTCACATAGCGGATCTATCCGTCACATAACGGACCTAACTGACATACAGTGGATCTATCCGTCACATAGCGGATCTATCCATCATATAACGGATCTATCCGTCACATAATGAACCTAACTAACATACAGTGGATCTATCCGTCACATAGCAGATCTATCCATCATATAGTGGACCTAACTGACTTATAGCAAATCTATCTGTCACATAGCTAGGCGTCGTCTTGTCCCATTGAGCACGACAACATCTACCTCAAGACGGCTTTTCACATGAAAGCTTCATTCACCCGATACATAGCGAGTGACGAATTCTCTTATCTAGTACACGATTATCCAATTCTGTTCAAGGACATTGTGTTTTGCACTCAAATGCCTCAATTAAAATAATGTGATTGGCATATTTTCATCATGTTAATAATACTCGATAAAATAATCGTGTGTGGGTACACGATCGGCCTAAGCCATCTGAATGCTCTGCTGGTGGCTATTGTTGTAGGCAAACTCAACAAGATGAAGCTGTTCCTCCCAGCTTCACGCAAGCTCGCAGCATGTCTTCAAGGGTTTGAATCGTCCTCTCAGACTGGCCATCCGTTTGAGGATGATATGCCGTACTATACTGCAACTTCGTTCCTAAAGTAGTCTGTAAACTTTTCCAAAGACAACGGTGAACCTCGGATCTCGGTCTGATGTAATCGTCATCGGCACTCCATGTAGACGAACTATCTAACGCACGTACAATTTTGCGTGCCTATCCAAATCAAGGTCCTTTTGTACGACGATGAAGTGAGCCGACTTCGTCAGTCTGTCAACTAATACCCAAATGGAATCATTACTCCTCTGACTCTTTGGTAAGCCCATCACAAAGTCCATTGTTATGTGTTCCCACTTTCACTTGGGAATCTCGAGAGGTTGTAGAAGTCCTCCTGACTTACAATGCTGTGCCTTAATTTGCTGACATGTCAGACACTTTGTGACATGCTTGGCAATGTTCGCCTTCATATCGGTACCCCAATTGTGTCGACGCAAATTCTGACACATCTTCGTACTACCAAGATGAACGCCATAACTGTTATGATGAGCTTCTGACAAGATCTCTTCCTTAAGCGCTGCATTGTCAGGTACACACAATCGTCCTCGGAACCTTAGTGTTCCGTCTTCAGAAATCTGAAAGTCAGTCTTTCTCTTTTCGGTATCCTCTTACAGGATCTTCTGCATCTCTGGATCTATCGGCTAAAGCGTCTTGATTCTGATCTGCACTTCCGGCTCAATTCTGAGGGTGGCCATAAGATTTGAAAGGTGGTCTACCTCAAATTTGAAAACTGAATCTCGAGCTTTCTCAAGTAAAGTTCATTCCTTAACCATCATATACGCAACTGAAGACTTCCGACTCAATGCATCTGCGACTTTGTTAGCCTTTCCAGGGTGATACGAGATATCACCATCGTAGTCCTTCAGGAGTTTCATCCAGCGACGTTGTCTCATATTCAACTCCTTCTGAGAGAATAGGTACTTGAGACTTTGATGGTATGTGAAGATCTAGAATCTTTCTCCACACAAATAATGTCTTCAAATCTTCAGAGTGAAAATAATTGATGCAAGTTCTAAGTCATGCGTTGGGTAGTTCAGTTCATAAGGTCTCAACTAATGGGACGCGTATGCAATAGCTCTACCATGTTGCATCAACACGCAACCCAGTCCTCTAAACAACGCATCACTATAGATCTCGTATCCTCCAAGACCAGATGGAATGATCAGCACAAGTGCGGTAGTCAGCTTCTGCTTAAGCTCTTGGAATTACGCTCGCACTTGTCTATCCACGCAAATTTTTTTATTTTCCTTCTTCAACAGTCAAGTCAAAGGCGATGCTAATGCTGAAAACCCTTCCACGAACCTTTTGTAGTACCCTGCCAATTCCAAAAAGCTTCTGATCTCTAACCCGATTGTCGGTCTTGATAAATTGATAACTGCTTCAATCTTGGTCGGTTCCACGGAGATTCCTTCGACTGAAATCACGTGACCTAGGAACGCCACACGAGTTAACCAAAACTCACACTTACTGAACTTAACATACAGTCCACGATCTCGCAAAGTCTGAAGCACTATCCTTAATTGTCTTTCGTGCTTTTCAAGACTTCTCGAGTACACCAGGATATCGTCAATGAAAACGATCATAGACTGATCCAAATACTTCTTAAACACACGATTCATAACAACAAGATGCTCCTTGAGCCAAACCTTTTTATATACGACATCAAAGTTATACATAAGCAAAATATTCAAGTACGACTCTAACCAGCGATTCTCCTTTTTACAACTTCATTTCCACAAACTGAAATCCGACAAGCTTAACCAAGAAATTTTTGTTGCGCCACTCTGATAAAATTAACCCAAAAACATTCTTTCTCCTGATCGATGCATAGCTCAGTTTGTTCCTATCCCCTTCACCATCCTAGTGGTGTTCTATCTACGGTGCATTTTGCGGCACGTTCCCTCTATTCTATCCCATTGATGGCGGCGGCAACTGAGATTCCATCGACCTATGCGGACAATCTTTGACCAAGTGGCCACGCTAGCGACACCCATAACAAATTCTTATCCTAGAAAAACACGAGGCTGATCCATGTCATTTCCCACAGAAACGACATACTCCATTCTGATTCAGTGATGACTTGTCCATCACACCCTTCCTATTGGGTGGAATAGGATATCTTCCTCCGGTCATAGGCTCATTCCAAAACCAGTTCCCATCTCTATTCGAACCAAACTGCGATCTAAATGCAGCGGCTTGTTTGTTCTGGTCTCTCTCTATCAGTTGGGCTCGTTCATAAAGGCCATTATAGCTCTTCAGATTTAATGGCATCAGCGGGCTTCTCACTTCCAGTCTTAGCCCATCTCTAAACCTTTTAGCTCGGTTTACCAGATTCTCGACCAGTCTGGGGGCGTACTCCGAGAGTTCAGCAAACTTCGCTTCATACTGATCTACAGTCATTGTGCCTTGGTGAAGGCGCTGAAATTCCGCCATCTTCAATTCTCTGGTACAATCAGAGAAGTATTTGCCGTTGAAGACTTTGACAAAGGCATTCCACACCGATACCACACCTTTCGGGAACACTATCCCTTTGATGGCTCTCCACCAAGTGCTTGCAATTCCCTGCAGTTGATAGGCTACAAGGACTACCTTCTCCGCCTCAGTGCACATCAGCAATGCAAAGGCCTTTTCCAATTCCTGGATCTAGAGGGTTGCAACCTCGGGATCTCCTATGCTAATGAACTTCGGTGGTTTCAACTTTAAAAACTGCTCCACGAGCTTGTGCATTGGCCTCACTCTCTTAGCAACCACGTTCCCAGGTAGATCCTCGGCAGGTGCGGCAGCAGCTGCGACAGCAGCAGTGGCAGCAACAGCAATTTTGACAGCGGCAGTAACGGCGACGGTAATGGCGGCAGCTTGATTCTAGGCCTGTTGCCCCATCAAATCTCTCATTGCTTTTAGTGCCTGCATGATCCCGACTGTTCCCGAATCACCAGATGTTGCTACACCAGCACCAACAGGAGGCAGTGCTACTCCATTAACGCTAGCTTGAGCTGGCACTCTACCCCGACCCCCTTGGGTATCGACCCTTGTTGGCGTCCTACCCCGAGTTGCAAGTCCGATGGTTCTTTTCTTAGAAGTTCTCTACTCCTGATCACTCATAATGTAGACTTTCTACAAAACCTATTCCCAATTCCATACAGAATTAGAAACTTAGTGATCCCCATAAACAAACTACCAAACAGCTATCACTCACATGCATCAGCATATAATAAAGGCATTTCCTACTAACTATCCCAAGAACCCATCACACCTTATAACTCCATACACAGACCTTGCTCCGATACCACTTAAACGGGGATGTCACGCCCCGATCCTCGAGCGCGTGCCCATCCCTCAGTAGTCGATAAAATTTGTGACTTCCTAGGACGAGTCGCCGACCCTTTCATTTTATTACACATGTGGAAGCGAATAACAAATCCCCTGACAGTAACCATCTCATGATAAAAAAAAACAGAACAATAGATTCTCAAACAAAACATGCTTTTAAATACACACTGAGTCAAATTCAAAAGTCTACAACCACAATACTTCAAAAGACTAACTCTTAAAAAGAAACTATCCTATCTAACCTACACTTCAGATCACCTCAGCTCGGCTCCAAGTTCTCCACTCTACGGTCCTGAAAAGTTAAAGCCCATGATGGGGTGAGATACAAATCTAAGCGAGTTCACGCTCTAAACCCCAATTAGGAGGGTAATACGCCTAGAGGCGTCCTAACTATACAATCATATAACCACAGAGACTTACATCGTCTCAGATCCTCCTTGTAGGTCAGCACAGTTCATATCACAACCATATATGCAGTAATAACCCTCAACCCAATGGAGCGTCTCAAATCACAATCAATCCCTGTATCTCGGTCAATCATGCATTCCAATTGATTACGGCTACACAGACACGATCTAACTGTCACACGGCGGATCTAACTGACATATAGCAAATATATCCGTCACATAGCGGATCTATCTATCACATAGCGGACCTAACTACCATACGGTGGATCTATCCGTCACAAGTGGATCTATTCGTCATATAGCGGACCTAACTGACATATAGTAAATCTATTCGTCACAAAGCGAATATATCCATCACATAGCGGATCTATTCGTCACATAGCAGACCTAACTGACGTACAATGGATCTATCAGTCACATAACGGACCTAACTGACATACAGTGGATCTATCCGTCACATAGAAGATCTATCCATCACATAGTTAGGCGTCGTCTCCCCCTTCGAGCATGACAACGTCTACCTCAAGACGGCTTTCCACATGAAAGCATCGTTCACCCGACACATAGCGGGTGACGAATTCTCTTAACCAACACACGATTATCAAATTCCGGCCAAGGACATTGTGCTTTGCACTCAAACGTCTCAATTAAAATAATGTGCTTGGCCTATTTTCATCATGTTAATAATACCCGATAAAATAATCGTGTGAGGGTACACGGTCGGCCTGAGCTAAAATTTCAATATCTTTACTTTAGAAAATCCCATTATTTATACAGTGTCTGAAAACATTTTTGGCGTTGTAAACCGACGCCCCGGTAATTTCTAATTAATTACTGAAATTACTAAATTTTGGGATAAGTAACCCAATTTCCAATCAGCACTCAATTTGCACAAATTACCACTCAATTGCATAAATTAATCATACCATTGCAATCAGCGCAAAATTTCGGTCACCGGCTATCCTAATCTAATTTCCGGAAAAAAAATAATTAAATAATTACTAAAATTAATTAAATAAATCAATTTAAATACCAAAAATGCTAACTTAGGCCGAAAAAACCTAATTAAATACCGAAACGAGCTCGGAAAATTCTCGAATCAATCTCAATAAATAATACAACTTATCTAGTCTCTAATTATGCTACTCTAACCACCTAACATGCATAATTAACTAATTAAATCACTAATCTAATCTAACTAACCACCTAATCCCTAATTAATTTAAACTAAACACCCATTAAATGGCATTAGCCTACTAATTAGAGTTTAGTGCATAAACTCACCGGTTTAACGCGAAAACCAGTTCACCGCGACGGTGGTGCGATGGCGGCCGAAACTCGAACTTTCAGCGGCACCAACAGAGACTTGGACCGGGCCGAAAAGGCCTAACAAGCCCACAGCAAAAACTGCAAGGCTCGGCTAATTTCGCGGGCTGCAGCGGGGCTTCGAGTGGGCTGGCCCCGGCTCAGTTCAAGCTGGGCTGAGCTGCTCGGAGAAGTGTTGCTGGCTTCGGTGGCAGATCGCTGGGGCTGCCCGGTTGATTCAGTGGCAGAGGGAGGCAATTCGCTGGTGGGTGGCGTCGCGGATGAAGGGAGAAGCAACTGGATCCGCGTGGGGCTGCTTCGGTCAACGTCGACTTTGCTGGAGCAGGGAGTTTGACTCAGTGGAAGTTCTTCACGAACGGATGGCAGCACAGAAGCAGCTTTGATGCTGCTACTTAAGGCGAGGATCGGTGGAGTCGAGCTCGTGAGTGGAGGAGATGCAGAGGTGGGGGACGCATGGAAGAGTCAACTGCAGGGACATTCGGTGGGAGCTCGGGTTGACTAGGGAAATTTTGTTTTGCTGGTTGACTGGTGGGGGAAGCGCGCTGGCCGAGTGGCTTCGGTGGCAGAGGAACAAGCGAAGGTGGAGCAGTAGACTCCAATGGAGGGGCTGCTCGAAGGAAAAAAAAAAGAGAGAAAGCTGAAACAGGAGGGAAGATCGGGGGAAGAGGGCGCACGAAGAAGAGAGGGAAAAGGGAGACGTGCGAGAGAAGCCAAGGGGGAAGAAAGTCAACAAGGATTATCCACTCCATTTAAAGCTTGGTCCCCTAATTCTTTCTAGCAAGAATAAATCCACAAATAAACCAATTTGAAGCCAAATGTTGCAGCCCCATGCCTAGCTACGAATTTCTTCAATTTTGGGACTTCAATTTCTTCTCCAATCTCTCAATTTGATGTCTAATTTTGTTGAATAAGAAGCCCACATAATTTCTACACTTTCCCTTCACCAAATAGCTCAGTTTGGAAGCCAAAAATCCATTCAATTTGGCCCATCCGAATTTCCATTCTTTTTCAAATCGTCCGAATTGATTTTCCGTAAAAATCCCAAACTCGACGGAATTTCTCCGAAAGACAAGATGACATCCTATAAATGAATTGTGACGTGCTCGAACGTCCGATTCCCGAAACCGAATTCAATTTCATGGTTAAAATCGATCGAACGCGATTTTAGTCCAATCCAACCTACCGGGTAGCTTTTAGGGATTTTACCGTAGTTATATCCCTTAACAACTAACCCAATAAATTGGTTAACTCGTGAGTGATCAGCTCAGAGAAAAAGGACCATAGGTGCGCCGACAAAAAGCCCATTTCGTTTTATCGGGACGGATCGAAAATTTAGGATGAACATTTTCTTAAAGTTCATATCCCTCACGACAAATTCATTTATATGGTCTAGTAAGCAACGTCAACCGAAAAGATTTGCAATTCAAATTACGATGAAATGATAGAAGTAAATTGTATCAACTGAATAAATAAATAAATGTTAACGCACATGCCTCGTGCATGCCCTGTTAGATCGATATTTTCCATGTGAATTTCCTTATTTTTAATGAACATTGCATAACCTTGCAAAAACTACTAATTTACATGTAGAGCTGAAAAACTACAATATCATCTTTTTAGTATAATTATTACATCCATTTGGCTGATAATTGAGAAGATCTATATACATTGCCTTTACTTCTTCATACAGAACGGCACAATCATTACCATGATGTAGGATTTAGACATTCTTTTTAAGGGGAAAATAATTAAAAAAAAATCATAAATCTATTACAATTGTGCAAATTCAGTCTTAAACTTATTCTTTTGGCCAATTGAGTCCTAAATATTTTGTAATCGTGCCAACTCAATCCTTCCGGTCAAAATTGGCCGGCCGGGGCTGATGTGGCTGCCCGGTCGGTGCCAGCGACAATTTTTTTAATAATATTTTATTTTACTGAATTTTTTTATTAATTTATTTTATATTTTTTTTCCTTTTTTCCTTCTCCCTCCTCCCTCCTTCTTCCATTGGTCTGGCTGGTTGTCAGACTAAGGCGGCCGGGCGAGCTTGCCTTGCCATCGCTGGGCAACGGCGAGCCCTTGCCAACCCCAACGACAGCAAGGCCCCCATCGCCGGATCTAGAAAGGGCTCGCCGCGCCAATGTTAAAAGTGCTCACAGCTCATAACTATTACACTTTCTATGAATTTCGCACTGTGTGGACTGCAATTGCAGTTAAAGTGTTTTGTGACTGAGATATTATAAGGAAATTCGACTGTCCCTCTCATGCAACAAAGAAGTATACCCCGAACTTAAGTCTAACAAAATCATGAAGAAAGGGGGAAAAACAATGTGGAAGGTCACTTTGAATCTAAATATTCATTTGCCATGATTTCTCTTGATAGACTCATGACAAGTGTGTTACTGACTCGTGATTTTCTTTTAAAATCAAATGAAGTAGGCATAAAACCAAAATGTATAAATAAATAAAGGGTTAATACCCTGAAAAACCCAAACTGGTACACATGTGACAAATTTACCTTAAATAATTTTTTTGACCATAAAAAACCCTAAACCAATATACCTGTGACAAATTTATCCTGACCGACTATAAAAAAAAACCCTAAACTTGTACATTTATGACAAATTTACCCTAGACTAATTTATTCGACTGCAAAAAACCCCAAACTGGTAAATTTCTAACAAATATACCCTTTGGTAAATTGTATTAATACCACAAAAAATCACAAAAATTGTAAACTGTGACAAACGGAACGTAAAATCCCAAATTGGTAGACCAATTAACTGTCACGTATCATTTAACTTAATAATTTGACAATAAAATTTAACGAAAACTAACGGAGGGTAAATTTGGTACAAGTGTACCAGTTTTGGGTAAATTTGTCAAAGGTATACCAGTTTGGGGTTTTTGTGATAAAAAAAATAGTTTCATATAAATTTGTCATAAGTGTACAAGTTTGAGATTTTTAAGGGTATTAACCCATAAATAAATAGACAAGTAGTCTTTTCTTTGGAAGGTTGGCAATGGACTCTCGGTTTCCCTATGGTTCGATTGCTCGCATCTCAAAGGTCCTTTGAGCTTATTAATTCTAGATTCCCTTATTAACAGTTCTGGTCTTTCTAGATGTGCAACTATCGCTGATCTCGCCTCTCCTTTGGGACAAGTGTTCAAAACCCTTTTGGAGTGTTGGGGCTTCTCCATTTTGGTTCTCTCTTCTGCCTATGATCAGTTCTCTTGGTGCGGCAATTCTTTCGGTCTCTTCGCAGTGGGTTCAGCATGGGAAGTTATTAGAAGTAAGAGGAACCGAGTTCTATGGGCTTCCTTTATTTGAAGCAATGCCGTCGCACCCAAGTTTCAGTTTCACCTTTGGCTAATCACAAAAAATCGCTTGCCGACCCAAGTGTTATTCCTTTCTTATGGTAGAATAGAGTATGATTTATGTGTCTTTTGTAATACTACACCGGATTTTATTGACCACTTGTTTTTTGAGTGCCACATCTCAGTGTCTATAGCTTTTTTTTGGGCGTCTAGATGCAACCTTCCTTGGCGTAATAGGCCTTGGGTGGATAACCTCTCTTGGGAGATGAAATTCCTTTCCGATAAGGATTTCTTCCACAGTTTGGCTCAATTTTCTTTTGGGGCTATGTGCCATCTTATTTGGAAGAAAAGGAATGCTATCATATTTTGTGGTGAAGCTCCGGTGGTGTCGGCATTGAAAAACCACTTCATAAAGGTCATCAAGGACAAAGTGCTCACTTTCAGTAATGTTTTGGATACTCCAAGGAACAGAAGACTCCAGAGAGGATGGGGCTTTGACCTATCTATTTTCTTCGGACGCCATATGTCTACTTAGTTCCGCTTGTGGCTAGTGTTCTTCTTGCTAAAGCTCATTTCTACTGCGGCTCTCCGTTCTTCGTCCCTTCTTCTGGAGGCTGATTGAGGTTCTTTGTTGGGCTGTTTTGTAATTGTGGTCTTTGGCGTGTGTGTCCGTTTGCTTGTAAGTTTGTTGGTCTATTTGTTGCTGCCTTGCATCCTTTTGCTCCGGCTCCCTTCCACTTTTTTTGCTTTTGCATTTAAAGTGAAAGTTTTTGGCGCTGGATTTCTGTATATTTGTCCAAAGCTCAATATATTCTTACCATTTACCAAAAAATAAAAATAAATAGACAAGTAGTTATAGAAACATTCCTAGCAGAAAAAAGTTCTTGCATAGAGAGGGAAGTAGTCCCCTTCCCATAGAACTCGCGAGGCTAACTTGGAAATGACTTTGAAATATTTCGCAAAACCTCTGCTTACCTCCCATAGCCACACCTTTTTGGAGATACCCAGGCTAGACATAATGCCCTCTTCTAGTGAAGTGAAGTGTCTTGTGTGTCAAGTCACCCTCTATCCATTCCCATGGACTTACGACCCTTGATTTTGTTAGTTGAAAATGCATATATGTTAGTTATTCAACTCTAACCAAAATTGAAGGTTCCATTTCCACCGGTAACATCCCTGATGAAATTGATCTTAGTGATGGACAAGGTTATGTTGATTATGAAGTGTACTTTTATGACGAGGAATGGGAAATGGAGCGAATGTGCTTCTTTTTGGGAGGAGGGGATGGTTAAAAGCTGGATTCAATTAGACAAAATTGTTACGAAATCGCATGTCGATTCTAGAAAGATAACATTCGCAAACAATTTACCAAGCAGAATATAATAATAAAGGAACAGAATCAGAAGAACACGCCAGAAAATTTGTTAACGAAGTTCACCTAAATTTGGGTTACGTCTCCGCACAGAGTCACTCTGCGAATCCACTAGACTTTGAAAGGTTGGAATACAACGATGATATTCTCTCAAGATCAAGGTACAAAGAAATTGAGAACCCTCATAAAGAAAAAAAACTCATTTTTTTCTTCTCTCTTTTTCTTGCCTCTCTATTTTCTTTTTCAGCATCTTGATGACTAGTGTCTTGCCATCGCTAATATAAATGTGTAGCTTTTAACCTAAAAGCAAATCTAATAGAAAAGACAAAAAAAAGCCTTAAAAATATTTGGCTTCATCTATAACAATCTCCAACTTGAAGACAAATATACCCAAGCACCAAGCAACTTTGCATCCATCTTCTTCAAAAACTAGTACTTGAAAAACTTATGCCTCTGCGATACTCCTCATCAATCAACATGGAGTAATACCAATAGTAGTAATACAGAAAATATGCTTCTCTCTGTCTACTACCTTGGTCAACATGTCAATTGGATTCTTTGAGCCATCAATCTTCTTTAACTTTAACTTATTATCTTTCAATGCTGACCTTATAAAGTGATAATGCTTCTTGATATGTCTAGTCCTTAAGTGATAAGCTGCATTCTTTGCTAAGTGCACTGCATTTTGACTATCACTCCATAGTGTATTGACTGGCTATTTTCGATGTAGCTCCTCCATGTAATCTTGTAACCATATGATTTCCTTGAAGGCTTCTGTGATCACCACGTATTATGCCTCTATCATCAATAAAGCCACTACTTTTTGTAGTTGAGATATGCAATTCACTACTGTACCTACAACTATAAAGACATATATAGTGGTATTCTTACCACTATCTCGATCATCCGAATGATCTATATCTACATAACCCTGCAATTCTAGAAATGTACCACCATAACAAAGTGAGTAATTGGAAGTACCTACTAGATAACTCAATATCCATTTCATTGCATTCCAATGCTCTCTGCTTGGGTTCTACATATATCGACTCACAACTCCCACTGCCTGTGCAATGTCTAGTCTCGTGCTCACTATGGCATACATCAAACTCTCAACTGCTGATGCATATGGAACTATTGCCATCTTTTCTTTCAAAGCCCGAGTGCTCGAACACATATCCTTGGAAAGTTTGAAGTGACTCGCTAGAGGAGTTACAACCGGTTTTTCCTTGTCCATGTTAAATCTCTTAAACACCTTGTTCACATAGTCTTCCTACGACAATTATAATTTCTTATTTTTCTTGTCCCTGAATTTTCATGCCTAAAATATTATTGGCTTCTTCCAAGTCTTTCATAGCAAACAGTGATGATAACATCTTATTCACTTCTATGATTCTCTTCAAATTGGAACTAGCCACCAGCATATCATCCACATATAAAGAGAGATACACAATGTCACCATCATTATACTTGCGAAAATAAACACAGTGATCAGACTCATAGTGTGCAAATCTTTTTTCTTTCATGAAACCATCAAATTTTAGGTACCATTGCCACGAATCTTGTTTCAAGCCATACAAGCTTTTCTTCAAGCAACATACCATGTGCTCCCTACCTTTGACTTCAAAACCCTTAGATTGTGCCATGTATAGTTCTTTATCTAAGTTAGCATGTAAAAACGCTATTTTTATGTCTAACTACTCAATATGAAGATCCTCCATTGCAACTATACTAGGCAGAACTCTAATTGATATCATTTTACTACAGGTGAAAATATCTTGGAGTAGTCGATCCATTCTTTTTTAGAAAAGCCATTTACTACAAGTCTCGCCTTGTATCTAATACTACCATCTACTTCATTCTTAATCCCGTACACCCATTTATTTGACAAAGCTTTTTTACTTGTGGGCAACTTGGTCAACTCCCAAGTTTTGTTCTGAAGTAACAAACTCATCTCATCTTTCATAGCACACTCCCACTGCAAGTGAGACGTGTCTATCTTTGCATCATCATAAGTCTCCGGTTCCCTTGAATCTATATATATGACATGGCTCATAATAGTATTAGCTGATGATCAAAAATTACCTTTGGCTTTCTCACATGTGCAAACCTTCTCAAGATAGGTACTTCAAGGTCATTAGTTTGCTCCGAATCACTACGTTCCTCTTGAACTACCTCCTCACTGATAATAAGCTCATCTTGAATCTCTCTTTTAAGTGCACTTTGATCTACTAGAAACATCTTTATGGGCATTGTGTCTAATTCAACATATTCTAATTCTACTACCTTCTCATGCTCTGTCTAACAATCCTTGTACATCTTTTCTCCCTAGAATACCACATTCCGACTACAGATGACTTTGTTATTCTCATAATCCCAAAGCCTATAACCATACCAGTCGCCACCATATCCGATAAAGATGCACTTCTAGGACTTAGCATCAAGTTTTTTCCTATCTTCCTTATCAATCAAAGCATATGCAATACAACTAAACATCTTTAGATGTGAATAATCAATCTTTTTACCTAACCACCGTTCTTATGGTATTTCTCCATCCAACGCAGTAGATGGACTTCTATTGATAAGATAAACAGCTACATCAACTGTGGCCGCCCATAAGTGTAGCGAGAGACCCACGTGTAGCCTCATGCATCCCGCACATTCTAGAATAGTCATGTTCATCCTTTCAGCTACCCCATTCTCTTGAGGAGTTCTAGGAACAATTTTTAACCAGTGTATGCCTTCCCGATTCAAATATTCTGCAAATTCCTTACTCGTGTATTCACTATCATTATCAGATTTCAGATTTTTAATCTGATAACCTGTCTCTTTTTCTATCATGGTCTTCCACATTTTGAATATCTCAAATACTTCTGATTTTTCTCTAATAGCATAGACCCAAGTTTTCCTTGTCGCATCATCAATGAATGTGACAAAATATCTCTTACGGTTATAAAGAGTTCTTGAGCAACTCCCCATACAGCAATATGAACCAACTCTAACTTTTGGCCTTTATTTTGTCACCCATTCAATTGAAAACTAACAACCTTCTGTTTTCCATAAATGCAACTCTCACAAAAATCCAACTCAACTTTTTGTAAACTCGAAAGTAATTTCTTTGAGTGTAACTGCTTTATACATTTTTCACCAAGATGTCCTAGATGATAATTTCAAAGAGTAGACAAATTACCTGTAGTTATTGTAGTTGCAACCATATCACTGATATTGTTTCCTTGGAGAAGGTAAAGTGTACCCGTACGATTTCCATTTACTACTACTCTTGCCCCTGAGGTTATCTTCCACTCTCTGCATCCAAAGGTTGTTATCAAACTTTCTTGGTCAAGTTTACTAGTTAAAATCATGTCAAGTTTACTAGTTAAAATCATACTTTTCTTTAATTCCGAAATATGCCTAGTTTCACTCAAAACTAGACGTCCTCCACCTGAGATGTTCATAATCACAATTCCTTTTCCAACAATGGGACACATGTGGCTGTTTTCCACAACCACTTGTCCGAAATCTCCACTGGTATAATCATCAAATATGTCTCTTTGCGAGGTGCAATGAAAAGAAGCACCGGAATCAATAAACCATTTATCTATCGTCAAGTCTAACCTTGCAGACAAACACAAGTTATCTAGCAAAGATTCATCACTAACCACATTAGCTCATTAATTCTCAATCTGCTGCTTCTTTTTGTAGGCTTCACACTAAAACCTCCGGTATCCGGTTTGGTGACAAAACCAACACTCATCTTTTACAACCTGTCTCTTACCCCTTGATTGTGATCTGCAACGCCTGCTAAATTTTCCTGTACTTTTACTTCTTCCACGGTTCTCCACTGCGAGTGTCGTTGAAAATGTAGATGTAGAAAAATTATTTCCACCTGATACTTTCCCTCGCATCTCTTCATCCATGATACTACTCACAACATCATCAAGAGTTAAATCATCCTTCATGGTGCTTGAAATTCCCCGCACTGCGGTATTATAACTTTCTGGAAGAGAACATAAAAATAATAAAGCTTGTGGATTCCAATTGACCCATGACCTGCATGAATCTATTAATATGCTCTGCCATAAAACCTCCATCAGATAACTTCATATTAACCAATTTCTTCAGCAAAAATACCTAATTTGATGTGGACGACTTCTCATAAATATTCGTTAGAATATCCATGGCTTCTTTTGCAGTTTTCATTTTTGCAATGTGGTACCCTGTCTTTTTCATTGACCCTAGATGAATCACACCTAATGCTTTTCGATCAAGAAATTTCCATCCAACTTATGCTATTGGATCCACTTCCGCCATCTCGGGTTTCCAACCCTCAAGTGGTGCATAGATATCTTTTGATAAAGATAATCCTCAATTTGTAGTTTCCACCATCCAAACTCCTGCCCATCAAACTTATCAATTTTGATTTTATCTTCGGCCATACCGTTTGCTTTCAATCAAACGTCATCGAAAAACCTCGATGTTCTCATTTAGCCAAACCAGGCTCTGATACCAATTGTTACAAAATCGCACGTCAATTCCAGAAAAATAATGCTCGCAAATAATTCACCAAGCAGAATATAAAAATAAAGGAACATAATCAGAAGAACACGCCAGAAAATTTGTTAATGAAGTTCACCCAAACCTGGGCTACGTCTCCACGTAGAGGCACTCCGCGAATTCACTAGACTTCGAAAAGTTGGAATACAACGATGATCTTCTCTCAAGATTATGGCACAAAGAGATTGAAAAAACTCATAAAGAAAAAACTCACTTTTTTCTTCTATCTTTTTCTTGCCTCTCTATTTTCTTTTTCAGCGTCTCAACGGTTAGCATCTTGCCATCACTAATATAAATGTGTAGCTTTTAACCTAAAAGAAAATCTAATAGAAAAGACAAAAAAAAAAAAACCCTAAAAATATTGGCTTCATCTATAAAAAAAAAATCACAAAGAGCTGGTCACATTACAGGGGGATTTCTTCAAACAAAAGAGAAAAGGGACAAGCACTGGTTGCAGGAGATAATCTCGTTCACTCAGGTGTCAATGGCTTTGGAAACACTAAACTCCCTATCTACGACTAAACCTTCATTCAAATTTATCCATGATCTTGTCCATTCTTGCCTTGTGGATTTTTGGACTGAACAAAACAATTTAAGGGACTCTTTCTCACCCTCGTTCGCTCCCCTATCAATCATCAATGACTACATTGGCTAGAGAGAATGGTGTAGGACATCATTGCTTCAGCTATTAGGAAGTTGTCTTTTCAGTGTAGAAGATTTTAGCTGCTTAAAACAGGGAAAGTACACTAGAAGTGCCAAAAGTTGTGTACGGCACTCATTTTAGTGCCAAAATTTCCATTGGATCACTTAAGTGCCAAATCGGAGAAAAAATGATTATTTTGGTGCCATCGATAAGAGATTCTGGCCAAATTAATTACATGGCTTATATATATATATATATATATATATATATATATATATTAAGAAAAGAGGTTGCAGTAGCTTTTGAACGACGTCGGTTTCCATCCTCCTTGAGAAATGACATCGTTTTGCCATCATACGTGGACAACCTCACAAAAACGATGCCATATAGCTCATGTGGGGACTGAAATTAGGTTTCTTTGTCATTCATTGCTCATCCATCGTCGTTCACCCACTGTTGTTCACCCACCATCGCTAGGCCACCGTTGCTTGGCCACAATCGTAGTTGCTTGACCTAGTGAGCAAGGAGAGGCTGAGGTTGTTGCTCGAGTAAGAAGTGGCAGGAAGAATAGGAGGCGAGGGCGGAGGAGGAAAAGGAAGAAGGGGGGTCAAAGATGCCACTACTGGTGTTGCTTGTGCCGCTGCTGGTGTTGTTCTTCGAGGAAGAAGATGAGGAGGAAGCCCATGCCTTCTCTCTCTCTCTCTCTCTCTCTCTCTCTCTCTCTCTCTCTCTCTCAATTTGGAGATTTAGGGTTCTTACTTGGGGCAAAGACACTAAACGGCGTCGTTTTGTTGTTTGGATGCTGACTGTATGTGGCATCCCGAAAATTCAAGACAAGCTCTAAGGTGTATTAAAGCCCATAATTAGGTAATGAAATTACTTATGGTTTATGCTTTAGCCATTAGTCTCCTCTTAAGACTAAGTGATATATGCTTGTGTTCATGAGATTTTAAATTAGATAAATTAATGAGAATAATCTATGCTTTGCTATGCACTTTATAGACTAAGTTCCTATAAATAAAATGTTACAAGATTTTGGCCATATGGAATTTAGTAATTAAATTCTTAAAAGAAAGAATTAAAGATGAATAATTGAAAGTGAAATTGTGGGTTTAATTAGGTTGGGCCTTAGGCCCAAGAGTATGGATTTTGGAGGGCCAAATGGCCGGCCCATTGGAGCCAAGGAGGGGCTGTCGACCAGCCCATTTGCTGGCCCAAAGCCCAGCCGAGAATGAAGCCCATTAACCTTGCATGTCCTCCAACACTTGTTCTCTCCTTTTTGCCACTTGTTCTCCTCATGAGAACACTTGTCCCCCATGCAAAATAAGAATGCATGCAATATAAATACAACCAAAAAGGAAGAGAGAGAGGGAGTGGCTGATGGTGAGGGCTGTCGTCCAAGAGAGTTGCGAGAGAGAGAGAGAGAAAGGGGCACCGAGAGGGAGAGAGGAACCGAGGAAGAAGGAGCCGTCACCGTCCATCCACTCGTTCGTCCGCTGTTTGTTGTTTTGCTGTGCCTCTGTTTGCTGCTGTTTTGTGCTTAAATCAAAGGCAAGTTGGGATCCATATTCTGCTCTTGCATGTGTGTCTTGCATGTATGATTGTTTGGTGGTAGATCTTGGATGTTTAGGGTATGCAAAACCGAAGCTAGAGTGTGTTGTTCTTGAAAATGTATTCTGTTTTCGTGTGTGCTGCCTGACCCCGAACGTTGTAGAGGTTTGCATGTGGGTTTCGAGTTGGATTTTGACTTGGATCTCTTCATGAAAGTTGTAGCTAACGTCTTAAACTACAACATACTAAAATTTTGGTGGAAAATTATGGAGATTTAAGGGGTCAAACTCTCATCCTACGGAGATGCTAGATCTGGAATGTTTTCGCATAAACTGTTTGAGTCAGAAACTTGTGAGAGCTTTCTTGCATGTTTAGAGTTCGATTTTGACTTGGATCTCTTCATGAAAGTTGTAGATAACGTCTTAAACTACAACATAATAAAATTTGGTGGAAAATTATGGAGATTTAAGGGGTTAAACTCTCATCCTACGGAGACCTCAGATCTGGAACGATTTCACTGACCTTTTGATGGATTTGTGGTTGCATGTTGATTTTTACTAAGAATATCTTTTCGACTTCTCATGAAACTTGTAGAGAACATCTTGAAGTAAAACATATCCAAATTTCAGAGGAAACGAAGAAGAATAGGTAGGTGAAGACTCAGTATTTCGGAGAAGCATGAACTGGACGTTTCGGTGCTAGATCCAGAAGCTTCGTATGACTATAGAAAATAATCTAAAACGAATTTGGCTTAGAAGTCTGCATGAAAAATATAATTTAGTGTCTTGGTTATAACCTGGTAAAATTTCAGAATTTTCAGAGGTCGTTTGGATATTTTAATCAAATTATTTCGGAAACTGTGCATTCTGTTTCTATCCGAAAATTGCATGCTGTTTTGTGTGAATTGTACCTTCTTGTGTGGAACTCTATTGGGCACGTGCTTTTCATGAAATTGCTATCTTATTGTCTTTTTTATCACATGTCTTAATTTCATGATTTTTGAGAAGCATATGGATATTTAATTTAAATATTTTCTAAAAATGGTGCTTGCTGGAATTTTGTAAAAGGCATGAGATATGGACCATTTTATATTGCATGGACTCCATGAATTGTATTGTGATGGATGATGGTGTCTAGCTGCATGCATGATAATGATTTGAGATGCATTTATGAATTCAATGATGAATATGATCTTGATTGCCATCACATCACATGCCATGTTATAATTGAACTATAATTGAAGATGTGAATTGAGATAAGTGAGAAGGCCGTCGAGGTGTGAGCCAACGATTCCCGGGAGTGTCGGGATGCCCGGTGATATACGGTACGTAATTCCAGGGGAGGTCTGGTGGTATGTCGGTATGTAATTCCGGAGGGTAGGGGAAACCATTTTCATGGCGAGCCCCGGAGATTTCCTCGGGAGTTTCGAGATGCCCGGTGGTATACGGTACGTAATTCTAGAGGAGGGGGGGATCCTAGTGGTATGTCGGTACATAATTCCGGAAGCCTCGTCGGAGGTCTTTGCCCAAGAGGATGCCTCGTGACGCCAGTTGGGGTGCGAGATGCCCGGCCAGGAAGTGTAAATGCCGGAAGCCCTGGAGGTTTGTTTCCAGGGGGATGCCTCGTGATGCTAGTTGGGATGCGAGATGCCCGGAATGTGGGGGGGCCGGATGCCCGGTTGTATCTTGGATACATGCCCGGATGGTTCTCACAATGCCAGGATTGGGCGCGAGTGATGAATGTGGGATGCAAACATTGGTCCCGGGAAAGAGAAATGTGGCGGTCCAATATGAAAGGATGAAATTGAGAAATTGAAATTGAAATATGCATGATGATATATGCATGACATGATGATATGTGCATGGATGCATGGTAATGATGATGGCACATGTGATATGATAATGATGTTACATGCATGGATGCATGGCAATGACGATGGTACATGTGATATGATGATGATGTTATATGCATGGATGTATGATATGATGATGTTACATGTGATATGAGGATGATGATATATGCATGATATGATGATGATGTTATATGCATGGATGTATGACATGATGATGTTACATGTGATATGAGGATGATGATATATGCATGATATGATGATGATGTTACATGCATGGATGCATGGCAATGATGATGGTACATGTGATATGATGACGATGTTATATGCATGGATGCATGGTAAAGATGATGATACATGTGACATGATAATGGTAAGTGTATGATATGATGGTAATGACTATAGGATGATGATGATACATGAGGTATGATGACAAGTGCATGATGCCATGGTATGTTGTGCATGGGTGCTTGTATGACATGTGATGCTATTGATTGTGATGACTGCATGGCATGATGTATTGAGTGGCTTATTGGTCTTTTACCTGCTGAGTGGCTGTACTCACCCCTTCGGGGACCAACATTTCAGATTAATAGATGGATTGAGCAGTTGGATATGACCGCGAAGAGGAGAATAGCAAAGGAAGGAACTTTTGGACGCCAACTCTGATCGATGGACTTTAAGTATACGACTGTTGGAAGAGATGTCGGTTATCTTTTGAAGTATAGCCTAGTATAGAAAACTATGGCATTTTGATGTACCGATGAATGATGTCTATATGGTTTAAGTGAATAAAAGTGTACGGCTTTTACCTATAAATGTTTAGTTGGTGTGCATCGTTTTCTGAATATAGAGAGGGGAGTTGTTGGATGTGCTTCCATATATGAATTGCGCAAGGGACCGATCTAAAAGATGTAAACCCCTAGGTTGTATGAACCCGCTGCGATTGAAATGGTATCAGAGTGACATGTTATTAGGAAAAGTGAATGGTAAGCGAACTGTGGTGACCCTAATCGGATCAGGGGCCGTCGAGGGGTGCCACACTGTACTCTCCGACGAGCCACGTCAACTTCAAAAATTAATAAAAAAAAGTGCCACGTTGGATTTCCGGCCAATTAGATCGGCATTAGCACTGAAATGATTGTTTTTTAAAATTTGTTGGCACTTAAGTGATCCAAAATAAACTTTTGGCACCAAAGTAAGCTCTGTACACAACTTTTGGCACTTCTAATGTACTTACCCCACTTAAAACTATTTGTTGTAAATTGGGGAAAATTGTTTAAAAAATCATAAACCTATTGCATTTTTGCCAATTCAGTTATAAATCTTTAATTCGGTCTTAAACATTTTTACTTCTTGCCAACTGAGTCTATCGGGCCAATTTTAGTCGGAAATTACTATTATGGACGTCAATGGTGCCACATAAGATTACCAGTATTGACGTGGACAATTTTTAATAATATTATAATATTTTTGATTTATTATTATCTTTTTTCTTTTTTTCTCTTTTTATTTTTTATTTTTTCATTTTGTCTTCTTTTTCTTCTTTTTTTTTCTTCTTCTTCCTTTGGCCAATGGCCATGGCCGAAGTGCTATCAGGCCAAGGCAAGCCCTCACCCCATTGAGGCCTGGCAAGGGTCGCCCTCGCCTCACCCAGACCAGGCAACGCCGGCCATCGCCTAGGCGAGGGCAGCCTCGTTAGACATCGGCCAGGCAAAGCCAATGCTGAGCAAGGCCACCTTGTCTTGAGCAATGGCCGGCCTCACCAAATTTGGCTTGGGTGATGGCCAGGCCGTCGCCGAGGTCAAGGCAACCTCATACAATGTCATCTTTGCTCGACCAATGCCTAGCAAAGTTGTCCTAGTTCGCACGACGACGGGTGTTGCCTAACGCCTTACCCAAGACAGATCTAATGAGGCCAGTTGTCACCTAGGCCAAGGCAGCCTCATACGACATCACCTTCGCCCAGCTAATGCTCAGTGATGCCGTCCTAGCCTGGGTGACGGCTGACATTGCCTAGTCTAGGCTTGGGTTGGCCTCACCTAGCCTAGGCAAGGCTAGGTTGAACCTCGATAGGGTGAGGCTCCCTTTGCCAAGGCTCCCCCTCACCCAGCCACACCTCCCCTATGGCAAGTGAGGCCAATCTGCCTGACATGGCCATGATCGGCCATGGCCTATGGTCAGAGGCCAACGCCGGCCATTGGCCAAAGGAGGAAGAAGAAAAAAAGGAAGGGGAGAAAAAAGGAAAAAAGTGAAAAACGTGAAAAATAAAAATTCAAAACATATTAAAATATTATTAAAAATTATTCATGTCAATGTCGGCAATCCTATGTGGCACTATCGGCGTCCAGGTAAATAATTTCCTGCCAAAATTGATCGGATGGACTTAATTAGCAAAAAGTAAAAAGTTTTGGGATTAAATTGACAAAATTGAAAAGTTTATGACAAAATTGCAATAGGTTTATGACTTTTTGAATAATTTTGCCTTGTAAATTGAGACACTTTGCGAGTACTCTATCTAATTAATGTAAAAGAAAATGGGAGGCAATAAAGCTTTGAGATAACGTGGTACGAAAACAGTTGAACAACTTGCTACAAGCTCAAAACCTTTCAGTTCAAAAGCAGGCAATCTGTTTCAGTACAACACTCCCCGCTCCCCATTTTATTTGTTTCACTCTCACTAGCTTCTAGTTCCTCTATATGTAGGTGATATTTGCGTAAGTACTCTATTCGAAGATGTCCCCATTCGGATGACCGGACCATCTCTAAATCTTCTCTTTCATAAGAATCCTTAGTGAAGCTAAATTAACTAGTTGATTGTCTTTAAGCACAATTGTCAGATCATCCTCTAATTGCATGCATCTTATCACATATCCCAACTTTTTCATGATTCCACCTTATACTTCAAGTCGAAGGCTCAATTGTAAGTATCTATCATCAAATTGGCCAAAATCAACTCCTCCCTCTAATAGTCCCTACATCACATTTGATTTGAGATACCGAATCCACACGTGATCTGAATCAAATGAATCAAGAGGTTCTAATAGCACATTCTACCTTGCGTCGTTAACATGAGGCACGATGTTAAAAGAAACTTCCTTTTTTTCCATCTTCTACACTGAAAACAACATGGAGAGCCAATCCTAGGAACTTGTCATACAACTCCTGTGAAGCCATGAAAGATGTGGTACCGTCTTCAACAAGGATGAACTCCTCAAGCATCTCTCCTCCACGACAAACATTTCGGTAATCAGGATTAATTAGGAAATAATGACACTTTTGTTAAATGAGTAAATTGTTAGAAGTACCTAGTTTGTAACTAGCTCAAATAAGAGAGCTTGATTTGAGCATATTCCTTGAAAGTCAACCTTAACTAGTGTTCCATTGTAATTAAAAGTATTGATCCTTGCTTATGTTATATACTCGTGCAAAAGAAATCATTCCCTTGCAGGTGTTGTAACCACCCCTATTAAATAACGTGCAAAATCACTTCATATTAGATTTGTTTGTTTATCTAGAATTTTCAGCATTTGCATTATACAAACACATCGTATCAACACGCATGCGCGCAAGGGGAGAGAGAGGGAGAGAGAGAGACCTCAATTGAGTAAGTCAGACTTGTTCAATCCTTTGTGGACTAATTTGCTTGAACTATCTTCCTTTGTGCTCGTTTGACTATCTGTAAATCTTCTTTTTCATTTGAGATGTCATCTTTGCTACTTGTTCGATTATCTTCATGCTCCAGCCACCGCTATTACATGTAGGTGCATAATCATCCTATATTAGTTTATTTATCCAGCATTTTCAGCTTTTGCATTCAACAAACGTAGTGCACCCAACATAAGACTCTGAATCACTGAGAGAGAGACCTGAAGTGAGAAGTCAGCCATGTTCAACCCTTCGAGGACTAGGCCACTTAAATTATTTTCCTTTGCACTAGTTAAAGTAAGTCGTAAATCTTCTCTTTCGTTTGAACGTTCTTCCATTGTGTTTGTCTGACTATAATCATGCCGAACCTCATGGAGTAAAGTTGGATTGAACAACAGATTATGTTGAAGCAAAACCTCTAAATCTTTCTCCAATAGCTTGCATATTAGTCGGAAACCACACTGTTTCACTTTATCATGACATGATACTCTAATGATAAACTGAAAATGACTCCAGCCATTTAAAAAAAAAAAAAAATTGTGGCAAAAAATTGTTACTTGGTAAATGCAATATGATCTTGGGAAGTACATGTTGTAAAGTGCTTCATATTGTTAGAAGAATTTTGGGTATATATTTTTGGAGTTTCCTATTGATAAAAATTAGTATATACAATTACCTGCCCAAAGGGTTATTGTGTATATTAATTTGAAAATTGCATGAAGATAAATTCCAAAATTAAAAGATGGGGATGTATGACTCTATATTATCTGCCCAAAGGGGATAAATTTTTGAAAGTTATATGTAATTCCCCTCTATATTGATATATTAGAGATGAATGATGGGGATGTGTGACTCAAAAGGTTTATCTGCCTAAAAGGGACAAATTTTTGAGAGTTATGTGTAATTCCCCTCTATGTTGAGATAATGGAGATATATATAATTTAAAGGATTTGTCTGCCCAAAGGGGATTGAACCTTGAAGATTATATGTAATTCTCTTTTATCATCTCTATATATTGATATCATGGAGATGTATAATTTAAATGATTTGTCGCCCAAAGGGGATGGATCATTGACAATTATATGTAATTCTCCTTATTGTTGCTTTATAAACTTCATGCTGTGAAAAATAATGGTGCATTATACACTCTGCCCAAAGGGGAGTTTATAATGTACTAATTATTTTTGTTAAAATACTTATTGCCCATAATTGATCTTATTGCATTATGTGTGACAAACAGTTATTTTTGCTATAAATAACAACAATGCCACGGTTGAAATGTTAATTGGATCAAATATTTTACTATTAAGGACTTGGTCAAAAAGGGAGACATTGTAATTGAGAATATTAGAACTAAGTCCATATTGGCTGATCCTCTAACAAAAGGCTTACGACCCATTTTATTTAAAGAACTTGTAAAGAATATGGGTGTTTTAGATTCTTTTGATTTCTTTTGTTAGTGGGACTTATACAATTGTATTTCTGGATATTATAGTTATATACAGATTGATAATGCTTTTATGATGTTTATTAAAGCATTTATTTTAATAACTGTTGTTATTGATTATATTGTTATCATTTCTCCGTTGACTCGAGAAATAGAAGTATAAAACAGTATCTTTAAACAAATTTTGTTTAAAGATGACTGGATGTCACTGATTATGAGATCTCATGTTGGATTGTGACATAATTGTGCAATTTCATGTTGTTTAGAAATCGCACTAAGACAATTTCATGTTGTTTAGAAATTGCGTTAATGCAGTTTCATGTCGTTGAGAAATTGCATTGAGGACCGATAAGAAATAGTGTATATTTTGATCACATATTGGCACTATTTCTTACTACACTACTAGGCCCATGATCCGTGAAAATATAATGCTTATTATATGTGAAGTCTGAATATGAGAGAGAACATAACTTTAATCTTGTTGCAGTAATCGCTGTGTACGATGGAGAAGCTTCGACTGAATGTAACCAAAATCAAGACTGATAAAGAAAGCTTTGCTGTGGCAGGAACCAGAGATCTTCGTCTGAAAGCAGGACGAAGACATTACACGACAGAGACGGCAGAAAGCACAAATCAGCGGGAATGAAGCTTCCGCGAGGGGCCCAACAGGATAGGCTTGTCCTCACCAGATATGATTTAATACCAATCAATAGCAATTGGGTATCATTTCATTTCGGTGGGCTCAATCCTGTTGTAACTTCTAGCCAGGACTTTGTCCCATTGAAACAAAGTGGTTCAAGTTCTTTAGGTCTCAGTAGTTAGTGCGGATTTTAATAAGGTCATTGCGTAATAATCTATCTCGATACTGAGGATGAATGGCATTTGAATAAGTGCGAGATTCATGCTATGATGATTGACCTATATAACCACTTCAACAAGCAGACAATGTCATATGATATTAAAGCCTATGTAAAGCTATATGGTCACATTGTTTATAAAAGAACGTGATAAAACCCATCTTGTTCATGGTCAATGCTTATGGGATTATTCAGATAAAACCCATCTATGCTACTACTTACATTTAAGACACTTTATCTTTACCTTGAAGATGGGTTTTGGGGACACCAAGAGGCAAAACAAAATAAGGTCGTGACCGTAGACTTGAACGAGGTTCAGCGAAGGGGTGAGGCCGAAAGCAATGACAGTGGCGACTTTGCAAACACAGCGAGGGGGTGTGGCGGCGACTGCGAAGCAACAGCGAGGCTTCGCGGGCATACTGAACTGGAACGCCTGAGAAACCTGCAAGGAAAACTCAAGGTGCAGCGAAGCAGTTAGGCGATTGTCAATACGGCCTGAAGCTCGGCGGACTGAGGCAGCCAAGGGATGTGGAAGCACGCCAAGAGGGCGTCAGTATCGCCAGTTACGCGCAGGAGAGGCTGTCGAGGCGCGGTGCAGTCGCAAGATTTGGCCGCACACCAAGGCAGGTGAGGATGCCTGCTCCTCGCTGGACCCGCTGGGCGTGAAGGTGGTGAGGGCCTCGTCAGGATCAGCTCGGCGATGCTTCGCTACAGGGGGCACCTGGAGGGAGCAACGTTGGTAAATGACTGCAGGAGATGCCGGGAAAGCTTCCGAGTTCACCGGAGATGCCGGGAAAGCTTCCGAGTTCACCGGACGGTCCCTGGAACTCGCTGCGGGAGGCGTCACGGGAATCTCGTGGTGGCCGGGCGCGCTGAACACGGAGGGAGCGTCGGCGGAGCGCCATGGCCGGCCGTGGCAGCGGGACTGCTCACGAGAGTTGAATACAAGGAGAAGAGTTGCAAACAATCGGAAAAATACAAGGATAAAGCTTTGTCGTCTTCCCCAATTCTTGAACGATCGTGCCCCCTTATCGCTGTTGACGCAGAGAGAGAAAGAGATTCGTTTGAAAGAAAATATGAGCATCTTCGCCCGTTTTCGATTCCAAGATCCGCCTTTTTCTGAGCAGTTGCCGTGTGTATGCTGAGTTTGTTTCGGATCAGTAAAGAGATAGAGAGAGATCCGCAAATGTTCTGCTAGCGCATCAAATTAAAACGTTTTTCAAAAATGCGAAAAGGGGATAGAATTTGGAAAAATGGGATTCATTTGGAACAAGGAAAAAAGATCGACCTTTGCAGCCGAGAGGATAACATTTGATTCGCCTGATGAAGCCGAGAAAACGAAACATAAAGGCTTGCGTCATGCGGTGTGACATGTACACGTGTAGTTACTTGAAATTATAATGACAAATGGCTTGCTCATCATCATCTCGAGAGCGCTTGAATAAAGAAAATCATGTTGATACATATCTCATATACATAGATCCAATATTCTCTACCCAATTTATAGGGTGGTTGTCGAGTTGAAGTTTCGAATATGCTATGTTAAAGGGGAAAAAAAGAAAATGTGACTTATATATGTAATATTTGTCGATGTCGATAGCAATTATATGCAAGCCTCAGCCAAATCCATATAGCTCTATCATATATTGGTATATTACATTCATTTGCTTTCTACAAGACATTGAAGGGAGTATAGTGTGAAGTAGAGCATATTGGACTACTGACAAGCACTCCAGAATTAGAGACATTCAATATGGCCGTTCTCCGACATAGTTTCCCACCGGATCGTAGTTGCAAGTCATGAACACGTCCCCGTCGTCGCAGACCACGCGGGCACACCCGATCCGCCTCGTCGTCTTCCAGACGATCTGCGTGTAGTGGCCGCACATTTGGCCTTCCTCGCACGTGTTGGTTGCGTACGTGTAATACTTCTCCTCCGCCGCCCAAGTGCCCACCGCGTCGCTCGGCGTCCACGACGAGCCGCTCCCCCAGTAAATGTTCTCTCCTAGCTTGAACCCGTCTTCCGGGAACGAATGCTCCAATTTGCAGTCCGACTTCCTCTGGCCGGCCCACCACCTCGCGTACCTTTCTTACTAGCAAGTCACATTAGTTGTCGCATTCCACGGGAAAATATGTCATAGTAGCTTGAACTATATCTGAATGAGATTTTCCTTATTTACTTTTTATTAGAATTTCTAAGATGTTCTCTAGAGTTTCTACCAATTTGAGTACGTAGAACCTGACGTAATTGGCTTAGTGATTAAGAAAGGGACACGTGCATGTGTAGACTATGCAGACCACACAAATTTAGTTACCCTCGTCACCGAGTGTGAGTGAACAATTTCCTATTTGGACTGCTTTTAAATTTTTGCTTGTGTTCTTTGTAGTCCATAAAGTTAATAATACATGTGCCCGTGATAAATGTAATGCTCCCTGGTCATTCAAAACATTTATATATGTATGAAAAAGATCCCGGTGAGGGATACCAAAAGCAGTTTGAAGAATTGAATTATCAAGCGATGCAACAAACTGTATATGCCTATTTGATGTAAGTGCACAATATCTAACTTGGAGTGAGATGCAGGAAATCCACAGAAAATTCATAAAGCATAGTATATATTCGGATAAAAATTACACTGAGAATCCTGCGGCTAAGGATTGAACAGAACAAGAGAAATGCGAGCCAAGCTTTCGAAAGGGGTAATGCATTCAAGTGATGGCCTTTTGAAGCCGATCTTTACTTATGAATAACGATCCTTCTCCCAACCGATGTGAGATGCGAGACGCCACAGTCGTTATAGATTCAATAGAGTAGAACAACATCGAATATACACGTACCGTTCGAGCTCAAAGTCCCACATCAAGGGGAGCTCCCACTTGGAGGCGCGCACGAGGTTGTGGGCGAACAAGAACTGGAGGGACTCGCCGATGCAGTTCCAGCAGAGCTGCTTGGAGACTCTGTATATCGTCTCGTTGTCTGGCTTTGAAGAGAGCAGTTTGGCTTGGAGCTGTGGAGAGAGATAGGGAGCGGCCGAGACAGCGGAGATTCCGCTGATGCTGATGCTGCTGCTGCTGCTCGTGAGGAGTACAAGGAATAGAAAGAGTGAGAGGTGACTGCCCATGGTTTTGTTCTTTGGGATGGAACGAATGTGGGTGTTGCAGAGCTCCACACTTGTGGCTTTATATAGATGGTCTTGGGAACATACAATTGTTTCTCAATAATTTCCAAAGCCATTGTTAAAAATTTTCCACAGTAATGTTACTTATCTTTGGGACCACATGGCTTTGGATCTTTCACTATGACAAAACTCGTCTAAGGTACATAAGCCACGGACTCGTGAAATGAATCACTGACCCCACAAATCAAATAAGATGAGCGAACCGGCTCTACCCTCTGAACCTTAATGAGTGGCTCGAATATGTGATTGTTCGCACCGGATGTCAAGGAAATTGAACACATACCCTATACCACGCATCTCATATAAATGAACGTCTGTTCCTCGAAGACAGACCCGGGTTATTAACGAGTGTTATGAGTTGAAGCACATGATAACCCTCATGGCTACAGCATATCTAATATTATTACCGTGACAGTGCATCACCCAATTTCAGAGTACGGTGACATCATATAAGACGTTACTTTAAGGGTTTATGCTACAATATATCGCAACATAGCTATGATATGAATACACAAATGTGCGCAACATCTCCTTTGGGACATGCATGATTTTATATTCCATCTTCAGTAGTCTCGTGATCACGATTCGATATGAAATTTTTTTCTGAATGGTAGATACGTCTCGACCACATGATGGTACGTGGACATGAAATCTTTTACAATGCGAAGAAGGTCCTATTGATTGGTGGTGACCTCAGAAATATTATTTCATTGCCAAAGGATTCGGTTCACCTGACCGAATGGAGAGTGGAATCGCAGCAGTTGAATGATGGCAAGTTGGATGAATCTGGGCCAAGTAAATCGGCAAGTTTCAAGCACGCGCTTCAGGCGTTCCTCCGGCACGAGATTAGAGACCTAAAAGCAAACAAATGATTGAAGGGCTTCTCGTGAAATCAGAGCAGGCGTGGCTTCTGTTGTTGAACACCCGTGAACCCTTGTCTTGTTCGCTTTATAGGACGAGATCGCCCACTGTAGGCCATTCTAGAACCCCACGAATGTTCACATGTCGCTAGAATGTCGTGTCTGAATATATTATGTTGATGAGAAAATTCGACGCATCAAGACATGCGCAAAATCTCTTGACGCAAACCCTATCAAAGGACATGGATATGTGTATTCATTAGGGAAAATGACAGAAATCATTCTTAAATTTTGATCCGATGTGTAATGTAGTCCATAAATTTTTAATTTATTCAATGTTCAACATTGAAGATTTTCATATAATTCAGGGACTTAGTTAAACATGTATCAAAAGCCTAAATGCCACATTAAACAAATTGAAAGTTCAAGAATCACATTACACATTAAGTTAAAATTTACTAACCACATTAAGCATTACAAATTGGGCAAAAGTTTATGAACTTCATCCCCATCCTTTAATTGCTTGAGCGCATGACAACCGACAAATTCAAGTGAGATTAGCCAAGTGCTTTTAGGAGTCTAGGTTTATACACCCTGTTGTTGGCCAAAAAACATACAATCATGTCTACTCGACAGATAAAAGACACAAAATTTAGCCATGGCATATAGAGGTGAGCATGGTCCAGGTTGGGCCAATCCTCCCCCAACCATAAGATCAACCAGCACAGTGTTGATCCTCAATTTTTATGATTGAGAAATGATCTTATTAAGCTTAGAACTAAGGATAAACCCAATCCAATCGGTTCAGTCTTGTTCTAAGATCAATTGGGGACCAACCAATAATTTTTTTGTTTTATTTTTTGTACTCTTTAAAAAAACAAACCTACCATTTCAAATTATATATCCATCAACAATACGACATCGTGCAACCAAACTATAATACATGTACATATTCAACAAATTTAAGATAAGACAATAATAGAAATTTCACACCTACTAAAAGCGAAAAACCATAAAAATGATTAAGACTGTTTATAGAGATATGGGGACAAGATGGGAAGTTGAGCGATTAGCAAGGAAGTTGTTTCTTTCAATTTTGGCAAATTGAAGAATAAGAGCACAAAGAAGACAAAAGAGAACAAGTACTAGAGAAAGATGCTATGAAGAGCCGTTTAATGCTGTTTACGTCATTTTGGACACCGCGATAAGCCATTTAATACTATTGATACTGTTTGACTTAAGGTTTTTGCTTTAGAATATATAAAAAAATTATAAATAATATATTAGATATTTTATGTATATTATATATATATATAGTTCGGCTATCTCGCATATAGCCGGGCATCGCCTCCCCCATGGGTTGTCGGCCATTCCCGAATGAGCATGGGCCAAGGTTGAGGGGCATCCCAACTCTAAATCTCCTCTTAATTATCACACAACAATTCAATTCAATCAAGACTCAACAACTTAAAATAGTCGAATCGAAAGCCAATATCTCACTTTTTCAAACCCCACTATTTAATATAATCATTAAATCCAATTTTTGCATCAAAACCCGACACTTGGGTTTTTATGAATAAAATTCCTATTTATCACAATCAACACTCAATTTGTCACATCCATTCATCAAATTCAAATTCTAAATGCACAGCGAGCGATCAGCGAAATTCTAAGAGAATAAGGTCGACAAAATTTTCGGAATTTAATAAATAATTAAATTTATTCCGAAAATTAATTAAATAATAATATCCATATTTTTCGCTATCCACACTCAATTTATAATATCCAACAATCAATTTCAAAATCGGAATACACACCAGCGATCATCAGCACGAAATTCCGAGCAACCGGGGTCAAAAATAATTTCTGTTTTTAATAAATAATAATATTTTAATAATTTCGGAATATAATATAATATTATAAATTCCAGAATTCAAAATCATTAAATAATTCAAAAATAAAATCCTATTATGTCACGTCAAGGCTTCATATTAAAATACTAATTAAATTAAATTAGTTCGAGAATTCAGGACCAAGAACTGACTTAGTCTTTTGGGTCTAGGTAGATGACACCAAGGAAGAAATGACCAAGAAGTTGATGGGTGATGACAAGATGGCACAACTCCAACGTCAAGTGGACAAACTAAACAATGCACTACTACACATGTCAGATTGCTTGGACAAGCTAAGTACAGCTCCACCTTCTCCTCCCAAGTCAAACACGATAAGCCGACTAGAGGACGCCAATGTCGATCCAAAAGGCAAAGGTGTCACAACCACTAATTCTTCCTAAAAGTTGAATGCCGGGCTTCAAAGGAGGTATGAAAAAGGTGATCCAAGAGTTAATGCATTAGGACAACCAAGTAGCAAATATGACCATTATAGCATATACTCTAGACCACCAAGTGCCGATATTCATGTCAAGTGTCACAACCTTTTGAAACCTCCAACAATGTGGAGGCTAATAATTCGCTAAGTCAAGGCTTTAGCCCTGAACTCTCCCAAGGTCCACCATTTCACAACTAATAGTCCGAATTATAAATCTACAAGTCAATTTCATTTATAAATCACCACTAATCGATTTATAATGAGTTGATAAAAAACTAAAATAAAGTATTGAGAGAAATACTACTCTTACGTAACCAAAGAAATTAAAATTTGAGACTTGATCACACTAATTAATCAACTAATACCTTTACGGTGTCTAATCTTGTTTAAATTTGGAGGTTTGATTTTTTTGAAGGATTTTCATGCATTTTCAAGAGAAAAAATACTCAAAAACCATTTTTAAGCCTTTTGCTAATTTTCAGAAAAACAAATTTTGGGCGTTTTTAACTTTTATTTTAAAAATATTTTTTAATGAAAATATTTTATATTATTATATTTTAGCCGAAAATAGGGACCGGGTGGGTTATCCGGATCCGGCCCGGGTCGGGGCCAAACCGGACCCCCACCCGGAATAGCCAGTCCACAGCCGGACCGGGCTTAAAGTGCGGGCCCAAACCGGCCCACCCGAAGAAAAGAAAAGGAAAAGTTAAATACCCAAGCCTAGCGCACGACCTAAACTAAAACCTAAACCTAAACCAAGCAAGCCGGCCCGTTGAAATATAACCCTGATCCAGAAATAAGCTGGCCCTCCAGCATCTCCCCGATCCGGAACCGACCCGGATCCGGCACAGATGACCCGGTTCGCGTCTTCCAACAGACCCGACTGAGCCGCTCGCCAGTCAGCCTCCCTGTCCAGACCAACCGAGAAGCACCAGCGACGGCCGGACTTCCACGTCCGGCCGCGTCCGGTGCTCGGCGAGTCGCGGCCGATGACCACGACCGCCGCCGATACCCTCTTGCCCTCGCCGGCCCACTCACGACCGCCCCATCCTTGCCTGGAGAGGCCAAACCGGGACCAAACTCTTAAGTCTTGCCACGACCCCCCGCCGACCGAATACCACACTCCGGTGACGCTCGCACGTTTCGACTTTGACCAGAAAAGAGGCAGTGATGGCCAAGGACAAGACGACGCGACGAAGAAACGATCTCAGAGACAATCATTCTCAACACAAGTTTTCAGATCTAGTCTAGGCTTTGTACCGAACATTTGGGGTGCATCAAACGAAAGGCGAGCGCGGACAAGAACGAGACCCAAAACCGGATCAAAAATTGACACAGACTAGCAAAGAATGCTCAGTATCAACGTAGAACGGCACCAGCGTGTCCGTAGCTCGGGCGAAAAAGAGGTGCAAAACAGGGGAAAAACAGGGGCGGTCGTAGGGTGCCCTCTTACCCGGCTCGGCGACGTCGGACGGGGGGACAAGCTCGATAGATCGGACTAGGTCCGTCCGCCTCGCGCGTCTCCAAGCCGGGATCCTTGGGAAACCGACCTGAACAGAGAAAAATCGAAACACGACCTACGGTTGGCTTTGGCGTGAAAAAGAAGCGGCGGCCGGCCGTCGCTGTGGCGGCCGACGGTGGCTCTTCCGCTTACGCTCTACTCTTGCTCACCGTTTTCTTACGGCTTGCCCCTGTTTTTGTGCTCGAGCTCAGCCTCCCTCTCAGGGGTCGAGCGACTGCTCTTCCTCTATCCTCCTTGCGTGCGCGGCAGAGAAGAGGTCCCCTTCGTCTTTTTTAAAATAATTTTTGTTAAAAAAATATTATTATTTAAAATTTTCTAATTATCCGAAATGAAGTAAAATAAAGGAAAATGAAATGTAATAAAAAATAATAAAAATAAAGCTAAGTCAACGAGAGTAATTTTTTTTTTTTTGTGATCCGAGAAAACATTGTATAGCCAAAGCCGGCGACGTAAACCCGGGGTGGCGCTGCAGGGACCCATCTCCCACGGTGTCGCAGGTAAGTCGCGTAATGGGGGTGAGAAGTTTCAAACCTCTACCATTTCGGCTGAGGGGTCAAGGCGCGAACCAACTCGTCCACCACAAGATGAGTTCAACGTGAGTAATATTAATACCTTCATAGTGAGCTATTTAAGGAGGATATTATTGTTAAGGAAAAATTGATACATAATTTTCTATGCAATTTAATCTTAAATATTTAATTAAAATTTACATATAAATATAAGGACATCATGCCCATTAGATGGGATGATCTGCTGGATAATGAAACTGTCCAAGCAACCGGTTATACTGTCTTAAGAGCCTTTCCTTTTTTTTCTAGAATTCTTTTGATAGCTTTCTAGAATTTCGATTGCTTCCTGGGTTTGTTTCATATATAATAATTGTTTTCCAGGGTTTCCATTGAAAAATGTTCTTACTGATTAATAAGTGCAAATTTATAAATATTTCATGTTATTTGGGATGTTGAAGTAAACCAAACTATATTTAAGATGTTGAAGTAAACCAAACTAGCCTTGTGATGGAACCTCTCTGAAGGTTGGGCTTCTGCACAATCCCTACCAAATTTGCAAACTGTTGCGACTTCGGAATCCATATGAGTGGCATGACAAATTTCGACGATCTAGCGGAGGAACAAGGCCCCAAATTCTATAGATGCTCAGAGAATCAAATTCCTGTGCAGACCAAGTTGTAACTTGATTTGATTGAGCCACGCTAATGCTGATTTTGTCTTCACAAGACTGCCCTGGAATATTGTTGCCTCCATTATTTGATTTGGTAAGCGAGGAATGAGAACGCAGATGCTAATGTATGTTGCATTTTATTCAGATGACATAAACTCAATAGCATGATAGAGACTAAATGACCTCCAAACATGTCCTTGAGGAAATATTGAGCTCCAATTTAAGTTCGATTTGCTACGAAAAAATACTCAAGCCTTTTTTCAATTTTTTTTTTCACAGAATTTACAAAGGTAGACAAGGTCATGTAGGGGCAAATCTCATATGGATAAACGGATCATTTTCTGAATGGACGTGATGCCATCTCCAAGGGTGAAAAGGTGTGTTAACTCTTAAAAATTCCTACACACTAACGACTGGTGCCAAAGTGGGCAAGCCGCCAGCAGATGAGATATAGAGGAATTGAGACATAGGATCACCCAAATGGTGTCGTGCCTGAACTGGCTTGACTAATGACACTTTTTTTTTTTTTTAAAAAGCTGAGGAGCATGGCTTGCGTACGTTGCATATAACATCACACATGTATATTTTGCTTTGTGCAGGGGTAGCGAGCTTGAATGGAACAGATTTACTAAATGGGAGCAAAGGTTCATCTCACTAGGCAAGACAAGTGAGTCTACCTTTCTTCTACGAAGTAGAGATTCATGACTAGTCTACCTCACTTTTACAAAATAGAAATTCACGAGTCAGAGACTTAATTTTGTTATATTAATCTCGCGTCATTTCGATTCATTTTCTCATTATATGAAAATATTTTTATTGATTTTATATCTAGTCACTAACAAATGAAAGTGATTATGTACGGTGCATGAACATTTAACAATGACAATCAATTATCATAGCGGTAAATAAATGATTGAAAATTTAAAGAATCTGAAGCGCACTAAGCAAACTAGAGCAAAGCCTCATCATCAAGTCCCAAGCCAGAACCCGACCACTAAAAACCGAACGAAAGCATAGATAAAATGACATAATGTAAGCATGGTCTAAATTAGATGCCTATAATATATACAATTCTGCATGAATTACAAATTAAACTCATTTACAGTCGCAATGCAAAATTATTTCATATGCAACCTACTCTAATTTTTTTTTTCTCATTATTTAAAGAAAAGTCGCAAAGTCACTTCCCTAAGTGACAAGCATCGATAACAATTAATTTAATGCCGTGTATACTATGTAAAACTAATTGCAACCTAGATGCAACATTATAAAATTACACCCAGTGTGACGTGCATTAATTTAAATGACGTGAACTTTATTCATAGATTAATGCATCAACTAACTAGGTATCAACTAGATGAGATACTAATTTAATTGAAATTAATACGAACAAAATTTATTCAATGAAACCTAGGCATGCGACACAGACTTATATGCATAAACTAATGTACGACAAAACAAAAACTAATAGTTCAAATATGCAAACCAATCTTCATGTAAATAATAATTAAGAATATTCAAGTTTATGTCAAGAACATATGGATGCATGTAAGATATATCGACAATATGTAAAGACATTCTACATGCATAGAGATCATGACACTAATATTGGACTCTTAATAATTACTATGTACTATGCATGAATAATATAATTGAGAGTCTAATCTTTTGGCTCAAATATCCAATTTTTCAATATATGAACCATATGATGTGAGATTGGTAAAATCGTTATGATGCAAGAGAGGAGCAAATAGCTAATGAACTCTCTAGGCATTCCAAAAAGATTCAGTTGCTTTATCAAATGATTGCCGGCCGGAAAAAGTGTTAAAAAAGTCCTAAACCTTTTGTATTTATGTCAATTTAGTCATAAATCTTTTTTTTTGTGCCAATTTAGTCCTAAACCTTTGTACTTAGTGCCGATTCGTCCTTTTCGGCCAATTTTGGCCGAATTTTGCTGACTAGATGCCGGTAGGCTGACGTGGCATAATTGATGCTGACGTGGACAACTTTTAGTAATATTTTAATATTTTTGAATTTATTTTTCTTTTTATTTTTTATTTTCTTTTATTTTTCTTTTTTCTTTTTTCCTTCCCCTCCTTTGGCCAACGAGGTTAACCTTGCCGGACCTCGCTAGCCACCTCGCATTGGGCAGCGAGGCTCGTTCTCACCAACGCCACCTAGGCCGCGGTTTGGTAAGGTCGAGCCTCGCCAGCCATAGGCGAGAGAAGGAGAAAGAGTAAATGTCCTCCTCTAGAAATTAGACTTGCCACTCATCTCTTTAACTTGCCACCTCTTCATCCTAAGTTATCTGTGAAAGCTAGTTCGAGCACCTAGAGGGGGTGAATAGGTGCGAAAACAAATTTTGCAATGTAAAGACAATAATTTTTCTTTTGAACCGACTCTGTTTAGCAATAGATTATGAAAAGGAAATTAGACTCCAATAAACAAATATTGTTATGATCAAAGTAAAGAGCTTAGGGAAGAGAATAAGAACACAAGGTTTATAGTAGTTCGGCTTAGTCCAAGCCTACGTCCACTCTTCCGCACTGACAGCCCACCGGCTGGATTTCACTAAGAATCAAATAGTTGTTACAGTATAGCTCTTCCTTGATTCCACAGTGTAGAGACTCTGCTACACTTCCTCAAGGTCACACAAAAGTATAAACTCTCTTTTAAGTACAAGTTTTCGCTCAATAATTGGATTGACAAAGAACAAGGAGCTTCAGACTTTGGAATTCTTCTATCGCGCACACACTCGAACAACTGGAACATCTTCCTTATATACTCCTTCATGCCATCACACTCGTTGGCACTTACCAAAGGTGTTCTTCCAATCTACCCGTTGGACAAAATCAATTAGGGAGATTTCGAGTTATTTAAGAAATATGACGATAGCCCACCAATCATGTTCGCCCATACAATCAGGATCTAGGTTTCCATAAGTAGAACCTTCCAAGTATACTTCGCCAATCAACGGATCCAAAATCCCTGAATCAATCTTAATTTGAATAAAGGATTTCGACATGCTATTTCTAGCCAAGTGATTTTCTTCAGTCGATAGAATCAAATCCTTAACGAAATACAGATCTGGATAAGTCTTCTTTGATGGTCTAGATACTGTCAATGAGGATAGACTCTGAATCTTGAGTCTGGCAATCCGGCGGTCTTTAAACTTTGATGACAGAGTCTGCAAGTTTTCAGATTAGACTGATGGAAACGTTTTGTCAGCTTCAAAACACACAATGAAGTTTTCTCCAACAATCTCCCCATTTTTTATGGTGACAAAACTTTCCTGCAGATTTGGATAATTTTGACTGCAAAAATGAACTCAAGCACACATGGATATCTCACAAAGATAATTGACTTAGTAAAGACAGCATTGAATCTGCATCCACAGGAAAAATGTTAGTCTTGTAAATAAACAACTATCTTTGTCATGAAATACCAATAGTACTTAAAATAACCAAACAATCAAACAATCCAAATCCAGTCACAACCAAACAACCAAACAAAAGTCAAAGTCAAACAAAAAGTCAAGTTTCAAATCTGCATAAACATCTCTCCCTTTTTATCAACAGCAAAAAGTGGAGACCGGAAAAAGATTGATTTGGAAAAGATTATGAGTTAAGGCTACTTGGTTAAACGAACAAGCTCATATTCCCTCATTGAGTGCACTATTTGTTCAAGCTTGTCAAAACTCTGCTTCAGCGCCTGAAATTCTTCACCTTGCACATAAGACTGAACTTGATTCCTTAGTGAATCCAGCTGTTCATGAAGAGACACTGAAGTGGCCTTAACAGCGTTCTTGAGATCCAGCATCTCAAAATTCATAGCATATTGCTGACTCCGCACATCCAAAAGAATTTCCAGCAGTCTTGAAAAGTCTGCTGTTTGAGCAGTTGTATTGCTTGGACCGGCAGAGTGAAACTCAGGGAAATTGAGAAAAGATAGAGTCTCAGTAGGAGGTCTATCTTCTGGATAATAAGAGGCATGCACTTCTTCTAGGTCTGCTGCAGATCGACTTACATCACTAGCAAGTAAGGGTGAAGAAGTACCTTTTTGACCATCAGCTCCCCCTGTTTTGATGCCCTTAGGAGAAGTAGGTAAAGCTTCCTCAGCTTCAGAATGATGCAATCCAGTAGACTCTTCTTCTCTTATCTCGGAATGAATGGACAGAGAGATAGCCAAGGTTAGCTCGATAGAGTCTTGAGTACCCTGATCTCCTTCATTCTCTGCTTCTTATGCTTCCTCATCCCTTTCTTCTTCAGCTTCTTCCATTTCTTTCTCTGCTTCCTCTTCCTCTTCCTCTTCCTCTTCCTCTTCTTCCTCCTCTTCTTCTTCTTCTTCTCTTCTTTCCTCTGTTTCCCTCTGTTCTTCTTCATTCTCCGATTCTTCTCTCTCTCTTCCCTCTTCTGACTCTTATCTTCTCTCAGGAAGGCTGACAAAGGTCTTCAGATTTTCCAAGGCAGAAATAGTAAGCTCATCCTCATTTTCTTCATCTTCTAGAATGAGAGCTCTTTTCTTCTTTATAGGAGCAATCATTGGCTCCTTGCCTTTCCTTTTAGCCGCAGCAGAGTCTTGATTTGCCTTAAGAGGGGATTTCTCTTTCATTCGTTCCAGCACTTTGTTTAGCTCTTTTAAGCACATCTTTGACACCATTTTGAACCCAATTACCATCGGAGTGATGGCTTTCAGACTCAATGGTGCAGAGATATGAATTTTGAAGTGCCTAAAGAGTCGAGTGATAAGAGTAGATAAGGGAGCTATCCCTTATCCTTAGTCACAGTTCGAAACATGTGGAACAGAATGGTGTGAGGTAGAGAGAATCTAAAACTAGTATTGATTGCACACATCAATTTTGCTTCTAAATAAGAAACATCAGTCTTGGATGTCGATTTAGGGCGAATGCAATTTATCACAATTTTGTGCAAGAGAATATTCGAAGCACTCATCCTTAAATAAGAATGTTTTCCTTCAACATCCCTGTCTCTTACCAAAGACAGAATAGCATGAGCAATGGACACACTAATCAGTTGAAAACTCATTCTTTCCACCCCGATTATGTTGGCCAAAATGTCTGTGTTCACCAAAAATTCCCTATCCTTCACAGTGAAGATAAAACTGTGTGCATCCAAAAAGGATAGATTCGAATAAAAGTAAGCGATCGGCTCTGCAAATCCAGTAGAATCGAGAACGTAAGAACTTTTCCAATTGCAATAGCGCAAACTTTCCTCTTAGATTGATTTTTATTGAATCTAGGAAATCAAAGTCAACGAGTCCGGGATTCATCACCCATCTCTTCAAAAGACTTGCATAAACCTTTTTATGATCCTTGGATCTAAAAAGATTCGAACCATCGTAATGTTTGCAGCCACCCCGGACCTAGGTTGAAAATGAGAATACAACCGTTCATCATCATCCGAGAGATTGTGGTTGATTCGCGGTGCTATAGTGTGGGTCACTTGGAATATTCTGAAATGCTTTCTCGGCCCGATCCTTTTTCCACAACTCCTAACCTCTCCAAATCTCTCAAAAACAAGGTTTCATTCTTGAATCCCCTATCTTTTAAGAGCTCATCAATTAATGACAATGGCATACCTCTTTTCTTCAAATTTGAGTAGAGTTTGAAGGCATTCTTTGGAGTTAGAGTTCTTATAGGATTAACTCCTTCTATTACTTCATCGGCTGCTTGATTCGAGGAAGGTTGGTGCTGTTGACTTGGACGCAAAGGAGATTCATCTTCTTCGGTTAAGTCAAAGTGGGTAGGACCCTCAGGCATGTGGCGCGGTCCCCTGCTTGCAATCCTTGATGACTTTCTTGAAGACATTGCCACTTCAATGAAGAGAATCACTAACTTGTTCGAAAAGATGAAAACTTTCGAACGAATCGAGAGTAAAAGTGAAAGAGAATAGGAATATTGTATTCTAGGGTTTCGGAGTAAAAATGAGGAAGACGACACAGTGGTATATAAAGTAAGTGAAGCGGGGTAAACGAAGCGTTGTAAAAGGAAAATAAAAGGATGACTTTTGAATAATAACTTCCCTTTATGGATTTAACTAAATTCCTTTTAAAATCGATAACTGCCTTTTTGAAATAAATGGTATTTTAAGAAAGATAAATTAATCAACTAATCAGATAAAAGATAATCGTAACTTTTCAAATTTGAAAAATTAGAATAACTTACAGATGAGGCTTGAGGTCTTCTGAATCTTAGCATTGAAAGACTTTTAACTTTGAGTCTTGAGAGTGTTCAGACTTTACTAAGCAAGAGATATGATATTAAGTCTGGTACAAATAGACTCAAATTGATTTTTCTCCAGAGGTTTTCTAAATATATCCGTCAGTTGATTCTTAGAGTCAATGAACTGGATCTTCACTTCTCCATTCTGAACGTGATTTCTAATAAAATGATGTCGAATCTCAATATGCTTTGCTCTTGAGTGGAGAATAGGATTCTTGGAAAGATTTATTGCGCTGGTGTTGTCACATTTGATCTCAGTGCATGAATCTTCAATTCCAAAGTCTCTTAGTTTTTGTTTTATCCACAGAATTTGTGAACAACAATTTCCAAGAGCCACATATTCTGCTTCTGCTATAGATAGAGCTACGGTACTTTGCTTCCTCGAAAACCAAGATACTGTCTTGTTCCCAAGCAATTAACACGTGCCTGATGTGCTCTTTCTATCAACTCTGCATCCTACTAGGTCTGCGTCTGAATATCCAAGAAGAGTAAAGTCTCATTCTTTAGGATACCAAAGACCTAAATTTGAAGTAGATGCAACATATTTGATGATGCGTTTTACAGCACTTAAATGAGATTCTTTGGGATCTGATTGAAATCTGGCACAAATGCAAACACTAAACAAAATATCAAGTCTAGAAGTAGTGAGATAAAGAAGTGAATCGATAATACTCCTGTAAAGTTTCTAGTCAACTTTATTTCCTCATTCATCTTTATCCAGTTTCAAAGAGCTAGACATTGGAACTTCAACCTTTTTGCAATTTTCTAAACCGAACTTTTTAACAAGTTCTTTAGCATATTTCTCTTGGTGAATGAAAATTCCTTCATTCAATTGTTTCACTTGTAGTCCGAGAAAGAAAGATAGTTCACCCATCATGCTCATTTAAAATTCGTCCTACATAGTCTTGGAAAATTTTTTACAAAGACTTTCGTTAGAAGAGCCAAAAATTATATCATCAACATAAATTTGAACAAGCAAAAAAATTATTACCTTCTCTTCTGATAAACAAGGTTGTATCTACTTTACCTTTGCCAAAACTGTTTTGAATTAGGAAATTACTTAACCTGTCATACCAAGCTCAAGGTGCTTGCTTTAAACCGTACAGCGCCTTTTTTAGTTTGAATACAGAGTCTGGTTTCCTTGGGTCTTCAAAACCGGGAGGTTGTTCCACATAGACTTCCTCTTGGATAAATCCATTTAGGAATGCACTTTTGACGTCCATTTGGAATAACCTAAAATTCTTATAACTAGCAAAAGCAAGTAATAATCTAATTGCTTCTAACTTTGCTATTAGTGCGTAGGTCTCATCATAGTCTACCCCTTCTTCTTGCGTATATCCTTTGGCCACGAGTCTTGCTTTGTTTCTTACAACTTTTCCTTTTTCGTTTATCTTGTTCTTGAAAACCCATTTAGCTCCAATAATGGATTTACCTTTTGGTTTAAAAGTTAATTCCCAGACATCATTGATACTGAATTGCCTGAGTTCTTCTTGCATGGCTTCAATCCAGCTTTCATCAATTAAAGCTTCTTTTATGCTCTTGGGTTCTATTTCAGAAATAAGAGCCACAACACTAGATTCTTCACGCCTTTTGGATCTTGTATGAATTCCCTCATTAATGTCACCAATAATGAGTTCTTTAGGATGACTAGACTTGTGCTTCCAGTTGCTGGTTGATTTGTTAAACAGTTGATCATTTTCTTCATTTGATTCTTCAACGATCATTTGTTCTTTGGTCTTCGAAGTCCGAGCTGCTCTTTGTAGATTTAGACTTTGTAGAGTTTGGAGCAAGTTCAGGTTCTTCAGGTTGAGTCTGAATCGATTGATTTTGCATAAAGTCTTGAAATTTGACATTCATTGATTCCTCCACAAATTGAGTCTTTTTGTTGTATACTCTGTAAGTTTTGCTTGTAGTTGAATATCCAAGGAAAATACCTTCATCTAATTTTTCTTCAAACTTACCAATTCGATCATTTGCATTTTTCAATATAAAACATTTGCATCCAAATACATGAAAATACGAAACAATTGGCTTATTTCCTTTGAATAACTCATAGAGAATTTTCTCCAGAATAGGCCTTAAGAAGACTCTATTAATAATATAGCATGCTGTAGAAACTGCTTCAGCCCAAAAACGAGAAGAAATGTTACTTTCAATTAGAAGAATTCTAGCCATTTCTTGCAATGATCTATTCTTCCTTTCCACAACTCCATTATGCTCTGGAGTATAAGGAGAGGAGAATACATGCTGAAAACCAGATTCATCACAGAATTTAGCAAAATCTTGATTTTCAAACTCACCTCCATGATCTGTCCGTATACTATAAATAACATACCCTTTCTCATTTTGAACTTTCTTAGCAAATTTTATAAAATAAGAAAATGTTTCAGACTTACTTGCCATGAAATATACCCAAGTGAATCGTGAATAATCATCCACAATTACTAAGCAGTATTTCTTACCTCCAATGCTCTGAGTTCTGGTTGGTCCAAAGAGATCCATGTGTAATAGCTACAATACACGATTAGTGGACACTTGATTTATTGGTTTGAATGAATTGCTTACCTGTTTTCTCAATAAGCATGGTGTATATAGGTCATACTTTTGGTATGTCAAATTAGGTAGTTCTCGAACAAACTTATTTGTAGAGATCTTGGCTATTTGCTTCATGTTGATGTGCTCAAGTTTTCTGTGCCATAGATTTGCTTCCTCTTGAATTGAGATTATACATTGGGATTTATCTGGTTTAATATCCAAGAGATAGATATTCCCATGTCTTCGCCCCGTAAAAGTCTGAGAGGAGTCTTTACTGGTTCCTGAACATATTCCTTCTTGAAAGTTGATTTTGAAACCGGTGTCGCACAGCTGGCTAATACTCAGCAAGTTGTAGTTGAGTCCTTTTACTAAGGAAACATTACTGATAGTGAGACTTCCAATCTTTACAGTTCCGTATCCCACAATTCTTTCTTTGCTATTTCCTCCAAAAGAAACTTTTCCACCATTAACTTGCACAAGCTTTATAAAGTAGTTTGAGTCTCCTGTCATATGTCTTGAGCATCCATTATTCAAGTACCATTTCACATTTTTCTTGATAGTAACCTACATTTAAAAAGAAAACTCAAGCTTTCTTTGGTACCCATATTTTCTTGGGTCTAGTGGAGTTAGTGTGAAATACAGTCTTTGCCCAATCCTTCTTAACAGGCTTCCAAACCATAGAACATTCTTTCTCAAAGTGTTCTGAGCTGTTACACTTAGAACATTTAAGAGCACTGCGGCCTACAGGTTTTACAAAAATGTTTTGGAAATGATTTTTGTAAGAATCTTTTGTAGGTCTTTGTTTAATTTTTTCCTTTACCTTAGGAAAATCAATTAGAGAAATGGTTTCAATAGTCATTCCCAAACCTGATTTGTTGAAGTAAGGTCTTTGTATAGAAAATTTTTTTTTTTTTCAGTTTCTTAGATCCTATAGAAAACCTTTTAGAAATGCTTGAGATATCATTTTTAAGAATGCATTTTCTTTTGAAAGATTATCTGCATTTTCTTTTAAAGTAGTAACACTTTTGTCTAAACTTTCGACCTTTTTCTTTCTAAACAATTTCCTGTTGCTTTAGTGCAGAATTTTCCCTTTTAAGTTCGGAAATCTTTTCGAGAGAGGTTTTGAGACTAAGACACAATTCATCAATATATTTAGAAACTTTAGTAGGAATTTTTAAATTATTTACCTCGATTTCACTGTCTGAGTCTAAGTCTGTCTCAGAGTCTGGATCTGAGTCTGATTGTGCCATGAGACAAATATTGGCATAATCATCATCACTTTCCTCACATTCAGTGTCACTCCAGGTTTCTGCTTTAAATGCTTTTCGATATTTCTCAGTTTTTCCTTTCTTTCTCTTCAGTAGGGGACAGTTGGGTTTGATGTGTCCCTTTTTCTTGCATTCAAAGCAGACTACATCCTTGTTGGATTCATCATCCTCAACCGATTTATTTTGTAGCTTTTGAGAACTTTGTTTCTTTGAATTGAATCTTCTCCCCTTTCTGTTCAATTTTCTGAACCTTCTTATCATGAGAGCAAGCTCTTCATCGTTTATGTTGTCTTCAAAATCTGTGACATCATAATCATCATTAGATTTTAAAGCAATGGATTTTTTACCTTTAGGATCTTCATCTTCATTGATTCGCTCAACTTCATAAGACTGAAGAGTGCCAACCAATTCGTCAACAGAGAGTGGCATAATTCTTTGTGTCCCCTTATTGAGGTCTTTATGTGATTCCAATCTTTGGATAGTCCACGTAGTAACTTGTTAACCTTCATGGGTCTAGAAATTGGTTGACCTTGATACTCAAGACCATTCATGATTTCTGTAAAACGACTAAACATGTTAGTGATAGATTCTCCTGGTTTCATCTTGAATGCTTCATATTGACCGAGCAGAATGTTGATTCTGGTTTCTTTCACTCAATTAGTTCCTTCATAGGTGATGTGTAATCTATCCCAGACTTCTTTAGCTGTTTCACAAGAAGATATTATGTTATATTCAGTAGGAGATAATGCACAATATAAGGAATAAATTGCTTTTGCATCAAGAGCTTGTCTCTTGATTATCTCTTCTTGAGTCATTTCACTAGACTCAACAGCTTCTTTTCCTCTTTTTGAGACTGTTGTAGCTTTAGGAACGATTCCTTTGTCTACCACGTCCCATTCCAGAGGATCCTTTGATCTTAGGATTGCATTCATCTTGTTTTTCCATATGTTGTATTCCTTTCCATCAAAATAAGGCGGTCTAGTATTGCTTTGCCCTTCAACCAGACTTGGAGCCAACATACTAGCCATGGATCTTTAACTCTGAAGTAAGAACACTTCAATTTAAGTGAGTACACAAGCTCTGATACCAATTGTAAAAGCTAGTACGAGCACCTAGAGGGGGTGAATAGGTGCAAAAACAAATTTTGCAATGTAAAGACAATAATTTTTCTTTTGAACCGACTCTATTTAGCAATAGATTATGAAAATGAAATTAGACTCTAATAAACAAATATTGTTATGATCAAAGTAAAGAGCTTAGGGAAGAGAATAAGAACACAAGGTTTATAGTGGTTTGGCTTAGTCCAAGCCTACGTTCACTCTTCCGCACTGACAGCCCACTGGCTAGATTTCACTAAGAATCAAAGAGTTGTTATAGTATAGTCTTCCTTGATTCCACAGTGTAAAGACTCTGCTACACTTTCTCAAGGTCACATAAAAGTATAAACTCTCTTTTGAGTACAATTTTTAGCTCAATAATTGGATTGACAAAGAACAAGGAGCTTTAGACTTTGGAATTCTTCTATCGCGCACACACTCGAACAACTGGAACGTCTTCCTTATATACTCCTTCATGCCATCACACCCGTTGGCACTTACCAAAAGAGTTCTTCCAATCTACCCGTTGGACAGAATCAATTAGGGAGATTTCGAATTATTTAAGGAATATGACGATAACCCACCAATCCTGCTCGCCCATACAATCAGGATCTAGGTTTCCATAAGTAGAACCTTCCAAGTATACTTCGCCAATCAACGGATCCAAAATCCCTGAATCAATCTTAATTTGAATAAAGGATTCCGACATGCTATTTCTAGCCAAGTGATTTTCTTCAGTCGATATAATCAAATCCTTAACGAAATACTCATATCTGGTTAAGTCTTCTTCGATGGTCTAGATATTGTCAATGAGGATAGACTCTGAATCTTGAGTCTGGCAGTCCGGTAGTCTTCAAATTTTGATGACAAAGTCTGCAAGTCTTCAGACTAGATTGATGGAAACGTTTTGTCAGCTTCAAAACATACAAGGAAGTTTTCTCCAACATTATCCACCTAGAAAAAAATGATTGGCCCACTTTGAAGAGAAATGATGGGAGCTTTGCCTATATATAGAGGCACTCTCCCCTCATATTCTCACCTACCTTTTCTCCATCACTTTCTCTCCCCTCTTTCTCTTACACCCTCTCATCGTCGCCTCTCTTCCTCTCTCGACCTTGCTCACCCTCACTTATCGCCTCACTAGACAGATCTCTCTTGATAAAATCACTTCTATTTCATCGAAGGTAAATAGAATTTCTAACTCTTAACTAGGGCGATAGCCTATGTCATTGAGTTTAGTTGTATACACACATGTGCCTAGTTTTATACATATTGATGATTGATTGCTCATGTGTTTACATTCCTAAGCCGAATCACGTTCTAGGTCATGGATGGGTCTCGCTCGGCCTTAAACCAGCATTGAGGCATGTTGGTTCAAGTCGTGAGTCACATTGATCAGACTTGGTTGCACTCTCATTCGAGCTTAATTTGTGTACATGTTGACGATCGGTTGCCTCATGCTTTTATATGTAAGTAAAATTCCTAACTCTTGGCTAAGGTGATAGGTTACGTTGTCTAGTTCAGTTATATGTTCACCCATGCAAGACATGTGTATATAATAATGTTCTTTGTATGGTTTGTTCATGTTTGCACGCTTAAATGCATTCATGCCTTGAGATGAGGTCGATGTTCGCTCGGCTTGAAATCGATGTCAAGTCTTGATGGCTTAAACCCGCGAGGCCATGGATCAACATTGAGGCATGCTTGTTCCAAGTCTCATTAAGCGCGGGGATCGCCCAAGGCTGTGAGGTCTTGGATTGGCATTGAGGCGTGGTGGTTCCAAGTCTCGTTCGGTGTGGGGATGGTCTAAGGCCGTGAGATCTTCCATAAGCATTAAGGCATGCTGGTTCCAAGTCTTGGTACGAAGATTGCCCAAGCCCACAATCTCTTGGTACGACATTGAAGCATGCTGGTTCCAAGTCTTGCTTGATACAAGAATTAGTCTAGGCATATAGTTCAAGCTACAAACCAAGAATCATGCTTGGCATTTTGTATAATATGATATTGAGGGTCATGGCACACATTCTTGAATGAGCACGCCCTCAGGCCTTTGTATGTGTTGGCTAAAATGAAGGATGAAAAACTGGCTTGTGCGATGCACCACATGTGATCACCTAATAAAAGAAAAAGAACCATCACCACTTGAGGTGGCCACGATACCCCTACGCCAATAGGATACCTCATTAATGAGAGCGAGATGTCCTCAGGACAACGAGATGCCTAGGTTTAAGCCCGGAAGCCTCGAGATGCCAACTTTGAGAAGTCTCAGTCGAGCTGAGATGCTTTGATTCGAGTTAGGAAGCCCAACATGAAGTTGGAAGCCTCGGTCAAGTAGAGAGGGCTTGGTTGAGCCATGACAAAGTTAAATGAAACTTTTATGTGTGTTGGTATATGTATAACTATCATATGTTGATGTGTTTATTAATAAACCGAAGGTAAGCATACATTGAAGTATGTTGCGATGGATATATGTATGTAATCGAGGTATAGCAATAAGTTTGTAATCGATCTGCCATCAATGTTGTATTACGATTGCTGTACTAACCAGATTTTGATGACGAGATGTCCTCCTAGTAGAAATTAGGAGTTTTACTTAATGAGTTCCCCAACTCACTCCCTTGTTTTTTAGACTTGTAGGCATGGAAGTCTCACGTCGATTTTAAAAGTTGTAGTCACGCTAGATGAGATAGAAATTCCCTAAACTTGTAGTATGATATAAAAAGGAAGGACGACCCTTAGAGTAAAGTCTTGTAAATATACTATTGTAATATAAAGTAACGTGTTCTATGTGATGTATGTCCTAATCTTCTAGCTGTTGTTTTCTAGAGAGTTTATTTGTTCACACTTTTGCATATGCCTATTAACAAGATAAAAAGAATTAGGAAGGCAACGAGCCTAGGACATCGCAAAAATAACCCTTGCCACTCATGACTCTAGAAATGGAGTTGGGGTTATTATAAGTGTAGCCATGTCTGCCCCTTCCTCAAACCCTAACATTATCTCTACCCAGAAACCCTAGCTAGCTCATCTCACCATGTCACTCTCTATCGCCTCTAATAGTGTCTCATTTTCCCTCTTGAAAATCTAATCCCTCTGAATCTTGCAGATGAAAGGCACTTGTGGGATTATTATTCCATTGCTAAGTCATCACGCTCTTAAACCCTCTCTTTCTTTTCCACCCCAAGCCTCCAAACATCGTCTCACCGATTGGAGCTCCTCTGCAAAAAAAATTATGAGATATGTGGTTAGCAGATGATATCATCAACCTAGAAGAAATGGATGTTACTGAGCAAGAGAAGGATTATTGATTAATGTTGATCGGTAAGCTCTTTACAAGCCCTTCTATTAACTTCTAAGATTTTCAAAGCATTATGAAAAAGGCCTGCAAAATAGATAATGTGGACATTGCTCCACTAGAACAAGGACACTTTCTATTTGCTTTCAAATTGAATGGGGATATTAAACATGTGCTAAATGGGCTAACCATATTCTCTTGCTAAAATCATGGGAACCTAGTATCCTTCCTCGTTGTTATGACTTTAGGAAAGGAGCTTTCTGGGAGTATATTAATGGTCTACCTATTGAATAGCAAAATGAAAGGGCTGTGAGGAGGATTGCTATGGATTTAAGAGATGTACTAGATATTAAAATTGAAACAAAAGGATCTGCTACTTTTGTATCGAAAAGGGGAAAAGTTGAATTGGATTTGTGTGCATCTTTGTAGTAAGGTAATGTCATCAAATGTGTAAAGAAAAAATTTTGTTGAGAGTATAAGTATAAGAGATTACCCCATTTTTGCTATGCTTACGACGAATTAGGTCACTTCACCACTTATTGCATTGAAATTCCTTTTGAAGAGGAGAAAATGGAGGATCTTCGGTTTAAATTTTGGCTAAAAGCAGAGGCAAGAGAGTTTAAGCCTATTTGGAAGCTATTTTATGAAGATAAATGAGAGGAGGGTGGAGTAGAGGAAATTATACTTGAAACTTCAAAAAAAACTCAAACTAGATGGAGATCTTTCAACAAGTAAACCCCATGCCTAATAACTTGGAGAGAGCTGAAAAGAGGAAGGAAATGGATAGTGACCAACTAGGTGGCACTTGAGGCAATTCTAGTTCTCCCTTTCTACTATTAACATGGCCTGATAAGGGAAAAGCTTCTCCATCTCATAAAGGAAGGAAACCTACATAAACAATCTAGAAAGAAGAAGGAAAAAGTGTCAAACAAATAGTCAAAAAACAAAAGAGATTCAAATACCAATCTTATTTTGTTGTGAATCCAACTGGAATTGTTGGGGAAGGGGGCTCACACGGTTGTGGGAGGAAAATATTTCAATATCAATAGACTCTTTCTCTATTGAGTTTATTAATACTACCTGTAAATGGGAGGCAAACAGAACAGTTATGAAAATTACATTAGTCCATGCTTCGGATACATTTCAGAAGACAATGCAGTTATGGGACAAGTTAAAGTATATTAAGTCTTGCAATGCTCTTCCTTGGATTTGTATTGGTCACTTTAATGAAATTCTCTACCATTGGGAGAAAGTTGGCAGAAGAATGGTAGAACATTATCGGATGGTGGCATTTTGGAAAGTTATAAATGGTTGTTCTTTGATGGATTTGGAGGGTAAATGATGCACCTTCACATGAGCAAATAATTGAGAGGGAGATAATTGTGTCAAAGAAAGACTTGACTAAGCTTTATGTAACATGGAATAGAGAGTCTCTTTTCCAAAAGCTCAAGTGTTCGCTTTACCAGCAGTAAGATCTAATCATAGCCCCCTAACACTATCGATCTTAGCTGTAATTTTGAAGCAAAAGAAGGAATTTAAATTTGAAACTTGCTAGGAAGAAGACATTGAATATGAAGGCATTATTAAATGAGTATTGTCAAATTCCAGTGTGACCAACCTGAGTTTGGGACCAGCATTACAAAAAATCATGAGATCTCTTGCAGAATGAAGCAAAAAATTCTTAAATGCCCAAAAATATATTAGGACCCTAAAAGCTGAACTTGAATCCATCACAAATGAACACAAGACTAAGCATGATAGGGGAAGAGTCCACATAATCAAAGGAAGAATTGAAAAATTATGGAAACAATAAGATGTTTTCGGAAACATGAAGAGATGTTTTGGGAAATGCATACGAGAATCATGTGGCTAAAGTGGGGTGATAGAAATACCATATACTTTCATGCTACTATGATTCAACGTAGGTAGAGAAATAGAACTTCCATGCTCCAATTGACGGATGATGAGTGGTGCAAAGACATCAAAAAGTTAAAAGAGACGATGGTAAAAATTTTCATTGATTTGTATAACTTGATTTTTGCCCCTACAACTTCCATCTAGTTATTGACTAATGACCTTGTTTAGCAAGGGAGGAGATTAATGAAGCCTTAATAGCCAAAGTGACATTACATGAGGTAAAAGATGTTGTTCTTCAATTATGAGCAATCAAGGCTCCGAAACCAGACGGTTTGAAGGACAATTCTTCCGACTTCATTGGACGGATATCTAGGGGGACATTTTGAAGATGGTGGAGGACTTCATGGAAACAAGTCTTTTAAATTCAGATTTGAATAGAACCCAAATTGCCCTTATCCCCAAAGTCCCAAACCCAGAAACGCTAGATCAATCTAGACCTATTAACCTTTGTAATTCTATTTAGAAAACTCTAAGGTAATGGCTAATCGTTTAAAGACATTACTATCTAAGTTCATAGAAATGGAACAAAGTGCTTTCGTTAATAGAAGACAAATACAAGACAATATTCTAATCGTCCAGGAGGTCCTTCACCAATTAAGAATCAGGAAAAGGAAGAAAAAGTTTCAAACAGTACTTAAACTTGACATGAAGAAGTTTTATGACTGAATCGAATGGGACTTCCTAGAGGCTTGTTTGTTGAAGATGGGATTTTGTGTGAAGTGGGTCTCATGGATAATGCAATGTGTGACTACCGTATCTTTTAGCATAAAGTTTAATAGAGAACCATTGCCTTACTTTCAACCATCGAGAGGAATCCACCAAGGTGATACTCTCTTCCCTTATCTATTCATAATTGTTGCCAATGTCTTATCACTTATTATGAAAAAAGCAACTGAAGAAAGGAGATTCAGAGGTATAACATTGAATAGTAATTGTCCAACGCTCTCTCACTTGTTATTCACGGATGATCCAATCTTCTTTCTAGATGGAAAGATAAGAGAATGCCAAAATCTAATCGATATTCTAAATCAATACTGTATGGCTACTAGTCAAGTGATCAACTTGAACAAATTAAGGACATTTTTCAATTCAAATTGCCCTCAGAATATAAGAAGAAGGAATATGACTAGGGAGATAAGAGTCCCAGAAATTGATAAAAAGGGGAAATACTTGGATCTTCCATCGGATTGGAGAACATAAAAAAAAAAAAAAAAAAATGTTTACTTGGATATTGGCTTGGGTGAATATGAAGCTAGAAGGGTGGAAGGAAAAATTGATGTCCAAATCTGGGAAAGAGATTCTCTTAAAAGCAGTAGTTCAAGCATTATCTCAATATGCAATGTGAATAGCCATTGAGCAAAAAATTACCTCCTTAGGTGGAAGAAAAATGACTCAAGAGCTGGAAAGTGCTAAAAATGCGAAAGGACGGCGGAGGAATGGGTTTTAACGATCTTATTGTTGGGCAAATAGGCTTAGAGAATGATAGAAAATCCTTCAACTTTGTGGAATCAACTCTTAAGGGGCTTTATTTCCCCTTTACAAACTTTTGCCATGCTAGAAAAAGGCCATTGATCATCTTGGGGTTGGCAAGGCTTATCAATTGGCAGGGATGTTATATCATATTCAGCTTTATGGTCAGTGGACAATGGAGAATCGATATATGTACGCAAAGACAGATAGTTAAAGCTAGGCACAATAATAGGCCCAGCTAACTGAGATGACCCCCATCTTATAGCTGAGTTAATAGATAGATCAAAGCCTCATGGAAGGAAGAAAGTCTTCAAAACTTGTTTGAAGACAAAATTGTCAGTTGTGGCAATCCCCCTACCGTCCACAAGAGAGAAAGACAGATATAGATAAATGGTTGGTAGCAAAATCAGGCAATCATTCAGTCAAGAATGGGTATAATCTACTCAGAAAAGTGGACAGCAACCTAATCCAGTCAAATGCATCATCCTTGTACCAAAAACACAAAACATTAGGGAGCAAAATCTGGAATTTAGAGACCCTCCCCAAAATTAAAGTTTTCATGTGGAACCTTTGTCAAAATGTCCTACCCAAGAAGGAAAACTTGGCCAAGAGGAGTCTAACCTAAGCTAGTGTGCCCCCTATGTAAAGCGAGCCCAGATACAATAGAGCACTCGTTCCTACTTTGCCCTTGTTCAAACGGAATCTGATTAGAACAACTATGGGTAGAGATATGAAGTACAGGGCTAACAAGCATGGATCGATGGTTTTTAGATTATGAGAGCAACCTTCTTCAAATCCCTCCCCGCCGCCCCCCCAAGTGGCCAAAGTGCTCTGCTTCATCTAGCAAGTGAGGAACAATGCTGTATTCCAAGCTAAAGTGCCAGATCCGCAGGGAAGCCGAATTGCTTGCACTGCATGAAAACTTACCTTCGAAGTGGAGATGGCCTGATCTGGGTTCTGAAAATTAATGTTGATGGAGCCTTCACTGCTAGAATAAACAACGGTTCCGTTGTTGGAGTATGTAGGGACACCTCTAGTGTGCTACTTGGTAGCCTCGCTCAGGCGATGACAGTGCAATCAGCATTGCACGCGAAAACCCTAGCGATTATTGAGAGTTTGGAGTTTGCAACAAAGTGGGAAAAAGAAAAAGGGGAGTGCGTATCTGCTGTAGAATCCAACTGCCTCACGGCAATTCAGATACTTTTGGGGATAGATTCTACCCCATGGAAAGTCAACGCGATTATTAACAAAGGCCGGGCCACACTATTCTTTCTACCTTTGTTATGCTTGACCCATGGACCAAGAGGCCAAAATAAAATTGCGGATTGGATCGTTAAAGCCCAACTTTGTCAATCCCTCTCTCTGAACTGGGTTTCAAGTCCCTCACAATCTCCTTTGGATGTTCTTTGTTCTGAAGTTTACTTGGGTTGTTCTGGTATATTATCTGCTTGAAATGAAATGAGGACTTTATCAATAAATAAATAAATAAGTTGTCTATTCCTAATTCATTTGTGATGTTATCTCCTCTCGCATGATGAACACAATTGCCCATGTGCAATTGCTTTAAATCTTTCACGGTCGCTTTTACACCTTGGTCCTAACTTACTTCTTAGGGAGAGCTTCCCTGAATTATTGTAGCAACTCGCAAAAGTGAAAAAGGCGTCTTTTTCTAATTTAGAAAGAAGGTAAAACCTTTACAGTCATGATATGAGATAGCAATGATTTTTAAGGTTAGTAAGGGTGCGCATGATAAAATTTCTGAAACGGAAATTGATTTCTTAATTTCTATTTTAGAAATTGAGAAGTTAAAATTTTAGCTTCTAATTTCTTCTTCAAATTTATTTTTGGAATAGAAATCTGTTCCAAAAATAGAAAAATCAAATTGCATTACCAAATGGATTTCTGTTCCAAACCTGTTCCGAGGAACAAAAAAACAAAGAAATAGAGAAGTAGAAATTTTATCATGCGCGCCCTAGTAAGCGGTCTTACTTGCTAGTGATTTGAGGGTTAGTGAGAGAATGGTAAGTTATAATCTTTAAATCAGTGTTGGATAAAGTCGCATGTAAAGAGTTTCTTTTGTACTAGCAATATATGCAATAATTGTTTCAATTAGGAATGGATAAAAAAAGAACCTCACCAATATTAGCTAAAGGCTGTTTAGCAATTTCGGTTAACTTAGTCAAATACTAATCATCGTGTATATCCAGTCTTAGCGAAGTTTGAGCGCAATGATCTTGTCCCTTGGATGCTAAAAACGATTTAGTATAGGGAAAAATCAAGTTCACAGTCACAAAAAGTAAGAAGGTTACTTTGAAACAAGTCACTTAGCTCTTGATTTTACCAATTGGATCAGTCAAATTCTCATTCCATTTCCGATCCTACATGGCTTCGTTCCTTTTCTAACCAACTACCAGTTAGGTCCACAAGGAAGGGTGAATTCGTTTTTCAAGTAACAAAAATTAAGGGTGCGTTTGTTTCACGGAAAATGCTTTCTGGGAAAGCATTTTCCAAGAAAACGGTTTGTTTTCCTTTGTTTGGCAATGTATAATTGAAAATGTTTTCTTCCGTTTGGATCCCATTAAAAAATAATTTCACATTTCATCACAAGAAAAAAAAATTAATTGAAAAAACTTCAAATTTTTAATATTGTTGTTTTTTATTTACTTTTATTTTATATTTTATATTTTCTTTCTTTTTATTTCCTTTTTTTCTTTTTCTCTTTTTCCTTCTTCTTGTCCTTCACTCCTCAGCTTCCTCATGCCATCCCTTCGCTTCCTCTAGCAATTTGTTCCCTACGGCTTACAAGGGGTGAGCTCCAACTGTTGCTAGAGGCCCGCTAGAGGCTATGAGCTAGCCCAATCTGGCGAGGCTTGAGCCTCATTGCTGGAGGCCACGAGCTCACCCGATTTAGCGAGGCTTAAGGCTCATTGGCCTCGGGCTAGCTCAAGCCTTATTGTCGACGGCCATGAGATCGCTCGATCTGGTGAGACCAGAGCCCACTGGCCGTCCTTGTGGCCGGTGACGGGTGAAGAAAAAGCAAAAATAAAAAGGAAGAAAAGAAAAAAAGAAAAAGAAGCAAATTCGAATTTTTTTTTTTATTTTTAAAATGTTTTCCAAATTTTAATTTTAAAAAAAAAAAAAATATTCAAAAAAAAAAAAAATTTAAGGGTTCGTTCGTTCCGCGGAAAATGAGCTATTTCCGGAAAATATTTTCCCAAAAGTCATTTTCTAGGAAAATAACAATATTTTCTGGTTTTCAGCTAAAACCTGAAAATGTTTTGGAAAATATTTTCCGATGTTTAATAAGGAAAATATTTTCTAAGACTTCACCACTTAGGTGTGCATCACTTACCAATCTATAAATCCATCAAATATGAACTTGCCTTTACTAGGCAAACTTACTTCATATCTTTGTTCCCTCATTATCGCCAAATGCTCATCTACTCTAAAAAATGTTCGTATGAATTTTAAAAATAAGCAAAAGAGAAAAAAAGCAAAGCATGTACAGCCCTCATGAGAATCTTCAAGTTGAGTGGCATGTTCTCCCCCTTCATCTTTTGTGTTCTAATAAAATAAAATAAAATAAGAAGCAAAGCATAATCTACAATTGCAGAGTATAATAAATAAAGAAAAGGATAAGTAAGAATGCAGAACACGAGCTTGAGATCGACGAGCTCGAGGTTTGCCTGGCAACAGCCGACGACTAGCCAAGAAAGAAGAAGATGGGAAACAAAGAAAAGAAAAGAAAAGAAAAAAGAAATCAAAAATAATTTGAATTAAAAAAAAAAAAGAAAGGGGAGGAGAAAGTGATGATTTGTAGAGATGTGAGATAAGAGAGATCATGTGAGGAAAATGTTTTCTACTTTTAAAAAGTGGAAAATATTTTCTCTTAATTTAGAATACTTTTTTCCTTTCATGGAAAATATTTTCCCCAAGGAATTCATTTTCCGTGAAACGAATGCCGGAAAATCCGGAAAACATTTTTCCGAAAATTATTTTCCGCGAAACGAACGGAGCCTAAATGTATTTTTATAAGAATAATTGTTTGTAAACCAAGCATCAAATCTAAGCTTTGGTATATTCAGATAACGTTTTCCAGTCCTTTCAAAGGGGAAATCATTTTCCTGAATTTAAGCTTTGCTAGGAAAACATTTTCCGTTGACTAGGAAAACGTTTTCCATTGACTTATTTTCCTAAGCAACCCAAAAGCCGAAAAATGAGGAAAATGTTTTCCCTAAAAATGTATTCCGCGAAACAAATGCACCCTAAGATTGTAAAACCAACCCATTTTAAAACTTTGGACGAAAACCAGCAATATTATCGGTAGTTTAGGAAAGCGAGGTTTATGAGGTTTGGCTTGGATATGCTTACTACTCTCTTCTAGCTCTAACAGCCCTTGAATTCTCCACAAACTGTTTATGCCAATATTAATAAAATATATTTGCACGCTCAATCAAAGAAATTAATAAATACTCAATTAAGTTTTGCTATCATCAAAATCAGGCGATGTTTACCAATAAACTCGGTGGAAGTACGTCCACAACTTTCGATAGCGATAACTTTATACTAGTTATCTTCATAACGGGAAAGTAAACCTTAAATTCATCTTTCAGCAAATAAGAGATTTTCAGTGCATCATTCTGTCGGAAAATCAACGGTGACTTGATTGGAGACCAAAATTAAAGGCTATATATATACTCTTGGTGATGTAATTGGAAGTTTGACTTAATGTAGTGGCATTACGAAAAATCTCAAACCGGTATCATTGTAACCAATTTACCTCTATTAGTTTTTGTTAAATTTTACAATCAAATTGTTAAGTTGAATGATACGTGACAATTAACAAGTATATCAATTTAAGGTTTTATATTCGGTTTGCCACAAATTTACTAGTTTTGTGATTTTTTTTTTTAGTATTATAATTAAACAAAAATTAACGGAGAGTAAATTTATCATAAATATACTAGTTTGGAGTAAATTTGTCATGAACATACTAGTTTGGAGTTTTTATTTTGGGTAAAATTATCGCCAATGTACCAATTTTAGGGTTTTTAGTAGTTAAAAAATTATTTTTGAAGTAAATTTATCGTAAATATATCAATTTAGAGGTTTTCGTGGTATTAGCCCTCCAAGTAAAGACAAAGTTAAGTGAGCAATGAAATATGGCGAATATTATTCGACCATTACCATTGGATGATATTCTGTGCATGAGCATATTGATTCTCCAATTTGAGCAACACAAAAAGAATACTAAGGGTATCTGTAAAAAAAAAAATGATATAAAAGATTTGTCTCATATGTTGGGATCTTCTGGCTGTCTTGGCCCACTTTGGCTTTGTTTGGCAACTTGCCAAACAGTAGCAATTTCTATTATTTTGTTCCTATGAGTAGATTTAGAACAGAAATTCATTTGATAAATTTTTTGTTCCTAGGAACAAATTTCTATTTTTTTGTTCATGGAAGTAAATTTGGAACAGAATTGAGAAATAAAAAAATTGATTCTTTGTTACTGAGAATATTTTTAGAATCAAACAACTATTTTCTCTATTTTATTTTCTTTTTTCTTGTTCTTCTTTCCTCTTTCTTCTTCTTCATTTGTTGCCACCACCGCCCGCTACTCACTGCATCGATCGCCGACAACTCGTCCGGCGAGTTTGCCGAAGGCTCGCTAAGCCAAGGCGAGGCTGAGCCTTGAAGGTTGGCCCAACCCCGGCAAGGCTCAGCCGACAAGGCACGGCCTCACCAAGGGCCGGCGATGCTCCAATGAGGTCATCAACCCTCATTTGGCCAGTCGTTTGCCATCACAAGGCCGACGACCAGTAACTTGAAGAAGAAGAAGAAGAAGAAGAAGAAGAAAAGTAATAAAATTATTTAAAAAATACAAGTTGGATAGAATCTTAATCTAGCTAAATAATTTTCACATTCTTCTAATTTTAAATTTCATGGAAAATACAAAAAAAAAATTCTCTTAAAATAAATCAATTTCATTCTTTATGATAGACTACATGCTTATATTTTAATTATGTCATATAGTTTAGGTCATATTGCCACGTCATATCATTTCATGTTAGATTAGTAGCATGCATTACATAAAGCATGATTCTCATTAAATAAGTGAAAACGAAGAAAAAAAATGCGTGTTAATTAGAAATCATATCTAGGTGAGTTCTGATTTAACATTGCAGATACTTTTGTTGCTATGAGGTAAGTCTTGCAATTTATTCATTACTTTATTTGGGTGTTAAATTGATGGTTTGCGCACACGCATGATCGCCTCACATGTTAAAGAAGTGAATTAAAATTAATTCAAACTGTTTGCCAAACATTTTTTCAAAATAAAAGAGACATTGCGAATGCTTAAAATTAAGATTCTCATTAAATAAGTGAAAACAAAAAAAAGAAATTGCGTGTTAATTAGAAATCATATATAGGTGAATTCTAATTTAACATTACAGATGCTTTCGTTGATATGAGGTAAGTCTTACAATTTATTCATTACTTTATCTGGGTATTAAATTGGTAGTTTGTGCACACGCATGATCGTCTCACATGTTAAGGAATTGAATTAAAATTAATTCAAGCTGCTTGCCAAATATTTTTTTCAAAATAAAAGAGAAAAGTACCGAAAAAGCGTTAGAGAAATCTAGCGTAATCAAGTTCCCAAACTCACAAATCTCTAGTTCATAAGAGTAAAGTAAATATCTCGTTACTTTACTTAGGTTTCTAATCAACCCACCGAAAATAGATTAGTGGTGACTCATAATTGAAAAATCAATGGCATGTTAAGAACTTGAACCTAGGTCGTGAATTGGTATGGGCTTGGGAGAGCTCGAGCTAAGTTTAGGCTTAGTAATTCATTAGCCAAACCCTAGGTGGCTCACCCGAAATTTTGGTCGCGACACCAAACGTGCCCTATATGTGCATTTAAAACATCAAAAGCACTCACACATTGATTAAAGAGACCTCAATGGTATTTGACGCACAAAACAAACCCAATCCAACAAAAATCTGCCAATTTTTAATTCACAATTTGTCCCTAGATAAACTTAGCGGTTAGGTAAGAACTGGGTAGGATTATATAAAAAATTCAATAGCAATAATAAAACACATACTTTCATGTCATGTCATGTCTATTATTTGATATCAACAGCATATTAATGTAAATGAAATTGAAAAAGTACAAATGAAAAAGGTAAGAATATCTCCTAATTCACTGTTAAAGAAATCATAGACTTTATTTTTATCTACTTATTTATTATTTTTCCTCTCTTGTTTTATTTCTTTTTATTCCCTTCCATTAAAAATTTTATTAAATGATAAATTGTACTAATATACCTAAAATACTAATGTACCTCATATATGTAATAAATATAAATACTAAATTATATATATAATACAAATTATAGCATAGAAAAATTCAAATATGTATAAATATGAATAAATGAAAACAAAATTGTTGTTATTTTGAAATTTCTTTTTATATTAGAATTCAAAACTTAATTGTAATTAATTATTATTTTATTTTTATTAATTTAAGAAGGTTCTTATTTAAGAAAATTAGCTTTTATAACATTGATGTAAAAAATTCTAGGGTTAATATCTTGAAAAACTCCAAATTGGTACACTTGTAACAAATTTACCCTAAACTATTTTTTTGACCATGAAAAACCCCAAATTGGTATACTTGTGACAAATTTACCCGACCGACTATAAAAAACCCAAACTTGTACATTTATGACAAATTTACCCCAAATTAATTTATTCGACTGCAAAAAACCCCAAAATGGTACATTGGTGACAAATATACCCTCTGCAAAATTGGATTAATACCACAAAAAAATCATAAAAATTGTAAACTGTGACAAACGGAGCGTAAAATCCTAAATTGGTATATCGATCAACTGTCAAGTGTCATTTAACTTAATAATTTGAGAATAAAATTTAACGAAAACTAATAGAGGGTAAATTTGTCACAAGTGTACCAGTTTGGGGTAAATTTGTCAAAGGTATACCAGTTTGGGGTTTTTGGTGGTCAAAAAAATAGTTTGGGGTAAATTTGTCATAAGTGTACCAGTTTGGGATTTTTCAGGGTATTAACCCAAAATTCTATTCACTTTAATGCCACCTACCTCATTGTCATTTTTATCCAGTTTATATTTCCCTTATATTCGACCTTATCGGGCAAAGACTAAAATATAAATGGGATAATTTTTATCTTATCCTATCTCTTAGCTGGTTACCAACTGTATCCTTGAGGTGTTTGATGGTCAAAAGAAATCTGACTGGACTAAAAAACTGCCAAATTACATGTCACGAAATAAGCATTGCTGTCGGAGGAGGAAAGTGTGTTGATGTTCTTTAAAGCCCTCTACTTGTTCATTTTCTGCTGAAAAATTTCTAGGATCTCTATAGCCATTAGCCTCTTTTTTTTTTTCCCTTGTCTTTGGCTCTGCTTCGCTCACTCTAATGGATGTGGAAGAACAGAAACAGCATCTGGAGTCACCCCTGTTAGCAGTTTCCCAGGAGAAGGCTGCGCCTGAACTGGAGAATGGATTCAAGAAGGACAAGATTGGATTCAAGAAGGACGAGATTTTCTCGGAAATGAAGCGGCAACTGTCTTTGGCAGGGCCATTGGTGGCATTGAACCTGATGATGTATTGTTTGCAGGTGATCTCAGTGATGTTCGTGGGTCATCTCGGAGAGGTGGCACTTGCCGGTGCTTCCATGGCCACATCCTTCGCTTCCGTGACTGGCTTTAGCTTGTTTGTAAGACAGAACAGTTCTTCCAGTTTTAATCTTGAGATTAAACCATTTTTCTCTCCGAATGCATTGCTAAGACATTGAAGATTTTAAGCATTGAAAGTCATACTGTTTTACTTCTATGCAATCCCGCTTGTATTCTCGATGTGATTATTGGGAGTACCATGAATAGATTGCTTGTCTATTAACCTTGGCTCTTTCTCAGATTCTTGCAGTTTGACAAAGATGGATCTACTGAACATGTTATCTCTCAATTAGCTCAGTGTGCTAAATGTGTGATTTTTCCCCTTTAGTTAGGTGTAGCAATGCTGAGATTGTGAACTGAATGTCGGTGTTTGTCTCGAATTAGAACATTTATTAACTGCACTTAAAAAAGATTGTTCGGGGCCCTAGGACAACAATGAAATAAATGAACTACTTTTCTTGTTGAAATTCTTCCATTGCATGTCGGTTGAGTGAACTATGGTAATACTCTCCTTCTGATGCTCCAAGCAAGGCCTCATTTGAGTTTCTAGGACGTACTGACAAGACTTTTTTATATTATTTGTGGACATCTATGAATTGCTCCAGACATCATCTTATAGATGCTTGGTCCATAACAGATAGGCATGTCAACTGCATTGGAGACGTTTTGCGGTCAGTCTTATGGAGCTAAACAATACCACATGCTCGGTATCCACAAGCAGAGGGCCATGATTGTTCTCCTAATAACTAGCTTTCCGGTCGCTATCATATGGGCTTACACAGGCCAAATCCTTCTCTTTCTCAAGCAAGATCCTCAAATATCAGCGGAGGCAGGATCCTATGCTCGGTTCATGATCCCTAGCATTTTTGCGTTTGCACTTCTGCAGTGCCACGTCAGGTTTCTGCAGACGCAGAACAATGTCGTTCCGATGATGGTCATATCAGGAGTCACCACATTGCTGCACGTTTTCATATGTTGGTTCCTGGTGTTCAAGTCTGGACTTGGAAACAAAGGCGCTGCTTTGGCGAATTCCATCTCCTATTGGATAAATGTGTTGTTGATAGCAATTTATGTTAGACTTTCACCGTCCTGTAAGAGAACCTGGACTGGTTTCTCCAAGGAGGCCTTGCATGGGATCTTTGCATTTCTGAAATTAGCAATTCCTTCGGCTGTCATGATCTGGTACTTCTCAAGCTCTTAGGCTTCTCCTAGTTCACTATCTGCAAACCAAAAGACTTATAAAAATTTCAACTACTCACAGGACCAGTGTACAAGACAACTGATGGTCATAATCCTTCTTCAGAATCATTATTGGGCTGTTTACTTTTTCATTCTTATTTACGTTCATGATCTGATTTTTACAACTTTGAAGGGATTTCATATTCTTATTAATTGGCTCTGATGCTATTCTCTGCGGGCAAATATATGATCTTACATTATTGACATTGGTTTTCCTGATTCTCTGTAACTTGGAGCAATGATGATATTCTGTTTGGTTCATCGCTGCAACAGCCTCGAGATGTGGTCATTCGAGATGATGGTCTTATTATCAGGACTTCTTCCAAACCCAAAACTCGAAACATCGGTCCTCTCAATCAGGTACATAAATATTTTGTATGTCATCAAGAAGTGAACAAAAAGGCTAACCTCTTAGTACCAATTGCTATCATTTCCAAACAATGTAAACGTGGTATCCTGTGCTTCTTTCAGCCTGAACACCTGTAGCTTGGGTTTCATGATACCTCTTGGACTCAGTGGTTCAATAAGGTAAGGCTGACTGGTTAAGCTCTATTTACTTAAGTGGATCTTGCAAAAGAAGCAGCCATTCTACGGTCTCACACTTCCTTCGCCTTACCTTGGCAGTACGAGAGTTTCAAATGAATTGGGTGCTGGAAGACCACGAGCAACTCTTTTGGCAATTTATGTTTCCCTAATGATGGTCGCCACAGAAGGCTTGTTTACAGGTGCTCTCCTTATCTTCGGTCGGAGGGCGTGGGGCTACCTCTATAGCACGGAAGAAGAAGTAGTGAGATACGTGGGTGATATGATGGTACTACTCGCAATTTCCCACTTTTTCGAGGGCATTCAGTCGATCCTTTCAGGTATGCGCGGACTTTGCCTATTATTGCAGTTTATGGTGCACCTGATATTGTACAACTTCGACTACTTATCCTGACAATTAGCGAGGGAAGATGGAGAATATGTCAAAATCACAAGTATTTCAAAGTCAAAACCGATTTGTATATCGACCATTTTTCATTCTATAAGTTACATTTTTTTTTTTCAGGCACTGCAAGAGGATGTGGATTGCAAAAGATTGGAGCTTTCATCAATTTGGGTGCCTACTATTTGTTTGGTATTCCTGCCGCCGTACTCCTTGCTTTCGTCTGTCACTTCGGTGGAAAGGTAAATACCAGTCACCCGACCATTCTACCTCGTTTCGTCCTTTACTTTCATCGTAGATAGTCTAGTCCAATATTCATATAATTGATTGATCTTCTAATCGAGCTGCAGGGCCTCTGGACCGGGATTATAGTTGCACTCATTGCGCAAGCATTTTTACTTGCGATCCTAACAGTATGTACCAACTGGGAGAAAGAGGTAAGATACAGTGAATTAAAAAGTGAACCTTTCTATCGTGTAAAGTATTATTCGACCTGTGGTTGGTGCTTGATATTTGGCATTGTGTCAGGCAAAGAAAGCCACAGACAGAGTACACAGCGCTGCGAGTCCTGCCAGTGGATTGTTATCATAAAGCTATGGTGAAGAAATATCATCCTCGGAATCAGATGGTAGACGAGAGCGACTCTGGTTCCTAGCGTTGAAACCTAGTGGAACTGGAAATAGATGAAGTAAGACAGTACTTATCGTGCTGTTTTTCGTGAGGAAGAATCACATCTGGAACTTCTGCCAAAAAGTCTGAAACAAATTTTAAATCTGTATGCCATAAAGTTGATCTCAGAAGCTCTTTAGCAAGACCTAATGTCGTAGCACAATCCATGTCTCGTGTTTTCCTTATTCATTCTTGACTTCCTAGACTCTTGGGGGATCGTCCGCTGGCGGATCCTACATTTTCTTCTTTAACCTTGATCAATTAGTAGGACACGAATAAGTGCCCTGAAACAGCTACTGGAGACCATCTCAAATTTGAGCATTTTTTCTCGACCCTTTTAACTGAAGCCTGACATGAATCTCCAGGAAGCATCAAGACAGTTTGAATTTCCCCTTTTTTTCTAGCAACAAAAATCCTCGCTCGCTCGCTCTCTCTCGGGGGAACTTTCTAGGGATCAGACCACTTTCGTGGTCCAGGACCATCTCCTCAGTCCGGTCAAAGGTAGGCTATACATGCCGAGATTAGGAAATCGCAGTAAATTGCTTTCTGACAATCACAATCGAATCTCGAGAAGTTGCAACAAGCATCGAGACCTTACGATTAAGGTAAGATTCTTCATGGATCCATTCACCGTATCAATTGTTACCGATCCTGTTAATAGATGTTACCTTCTTTGATTGTTCTCCACGGATCACTTGGCCATTAGGATGACTAGAATTGATATTGATTTAAGCATTCATGTTGCGTGAATCAAGAATAATCTCATATTACAGCATAGTAAGTTATCAATGAGAGATTCCATCCTTCAGCACAGAACTCTAAATTGCAAGAATCTAAAATATTTTGCACTATAAATCCTACAACTTATCACGAAAATGCAATCAAATTATAAATCTTTCAAAATGTATAATCAAATCTTAAAACTTGTTAAATTGATGCAAACGAGTCATTCCATTAACACTATCAATTTGTCTAACTGAAAATGCTAACATTGCATTTTCAAATTAATTTTTCTCTCATACATATCATGTTTTACCACTTTTCCATAAATCTTATTTAAATAATATTAAAACTAAATAAAACAATTTAAAAAATGTTAAGTTAAAAAGAAGAAGAGGGTAAGGACTCACCAATGGACATTGTTGCTGCCACTACTCATCTCTATAGGGGCCAACGAAATTCATCAGCCTAATTGAGGGTCATCAATCCTCGTTGACGCTAGCCCCAAGTTGAGGACCTTAGCCCCAAGTGAAACCTCACGGGTCCTCAACTAGGGTCAGTGAGACCTCCCTCAAGGCTGACGAGGACCAACCACCCTCGATTAGACTAGTCACTAACCCCAGGTGAGGGTCGGCGTCACTCAAATCTAAGCGCCCTCAACCCAATCTTGGCAAGCCATTTTGACCCTTCCCTAGGCCAACCTCTTCATCTAGGGCCAACAACCTTTGCCAAGCCCTTCGGCGGTGGGTGGTGGCGCCTAGCCACAAGTCCTTCACATTTTCTTTTCTTTTTTCCTTTTTTTTTTTACTATTTTTACTTTTTAAAAAATATTGATATTATTTAAATAAGATTAGAAGAAAAAATTAATAAATAAAAATACCACGTATGAGATAGAAATTAGCATAAAAATGCTACGTCAACATTTTCCGTTAAATAAATTGACAGTGTTAACGAAATGACTTAATTGAATGAATTTAACAAATTTTAGGACTTTATTATACTTTTGGAAAGTTTCAAGACTCAATTGCACTTTCGCAACAAGTTTTAAAACTAAATTGATGCAATTGAAAAGTTCATGGATGAATTTATACCAATACAATAGATTTAAGACTTTTTTTTTTTTTTTGGGTACTTTTCTAGATAATAAAGTGGTAATGCCTATATGCTAAGTACCTAGAGTTCTCAAAATCAAACAAAAGAATTTTCCAATCTCCAAGTTATGATAAATAATAATTTTTTAATGTGTTAAGTCGCCAAGACGACATCCGATTCCTATATCCGAACCTATGGCCCAACTTTCACCATTTCTTTTCCAGCAGCGGACTAGGAAGAAAGAGCAACACAAAGACGTGGAAAAACGCCCATCCAATGTCTTTTTCTTTCTCGACAAAAAGGTCTTTTGTCTCTTCTTTCTGGAAGGCGAATCCTCCCAGTTCAAAGTGTACCATCAATCTCTTCTCCTAAGGCTCTTTCTTTACACTTGAGAACAATATAGCTTTACCTCATTCCCTTCTGATTTCTTCTGTCTGATCATATAAAAATGACATATCGGGTGCGTTTAAGAAAACCTAAGCATTTCAAAAGCTTATATAGAGAAAGTATTTCAACTCCAAGTGTATGGGTGAAAACAATTGAGTGTTTCGTATACTATAATTAAAAAGTGCATTTGAAAGCAACCTTAGAATATGCCGTTTAAAGATGACTATATATCAACCTTGATAACTGCCCCTTTTCTTACAAAAAAGAATAATTTTTAATATAACATATTTTCTCCAAAATTAAACCATTGTACCTGTTTATGGTTTTTCCAGTCCTGAAAGTACTCCACCTCTGTCATGTCCAAAAATGTAAAGAAATAGTCCTACCATTTCCGCAATACTAGTATTGCTAAATCCATTGAGAACCTATTGTGTTACAAAGTCATGTATTAGATTATTAAATAAAATTCTACTAATGCTACAAATATGATAGCACCTCATCTTACTACTCCTTCGCCCATCGACTCTTTTCGCCATGCATTTCGTCTATACTATAAGGTCATTCAACCTCCTTCATGAGTGTATTTTATATAATAAAGCAACTATAGCATGGGTGGCGGCTACGACAAATTGTCAAAATTCATCTTCTTCTTCTGCATGGTTTTCCTTTCATCAAGAGAAAAATCATCAACCGTCACAAATATGCAAACCCCACCTGTAAAATATGGGTTTTGACCCAGTCAAAAAAAAAAAAAAAAAGGTAGAAGCTTCAGCAGAGAGAGAGGAATCGAGAGTTTTCGGGAGAGGGAAAAGAGAAGAGAGAGAGAGAGAGAGGAAGAAAAGACAAAAAGAAAAAAAAAGGAAAAAGAAAAGAAAAAGGAAGAGATAAAAAGGAAAGAGAGAAAGAAAAAGGAAGAGAGAGAGAAACGGAGAGCAGAGAGCTCTCGCTCAAAGAAAGGAAGAGGCAGAGGAGGAGAAGAAGAAGAAGAAGAAGAAGAAGGGTTTTGTGCGTTCTCGTCATGGGAGCCTGGCCAAGCCGTGTTAACTACGTAACGCAATGCCCGATAAGCGCTCGTGCCGCCCATTCATTCAATTGGAGTAATTTCGGACCTAGGGCTTGAAATTCGGAATTTTGGGAAAATCGAGCGGCGAAGTATGATTTTTAAGTCGTTGAGCTACATATTTTTGTAGAAATGGTACTTTGGGATGTTGTGAAGTTATAGCATCTTACGGATCGTGATTTGAGCTTGCGGTTTGTTTGGAACGGAATTTTGAAGTTGGGGGCGCATTCTGGTACTGTAGTGAACAGTAGCTTCGAGCTTTTTTTTTTTTTTTTTTTTTTTCGGTATTGTTTTGGGGTGGCTAAGTTGGGGTTGTTGTTGTACGTTAAGAGAGATTTCTAAGGACTATAAGACGGCTTGAAACGGAATTTTGTGGAGGAAGTTATGGCGCGACAAAGCTGGTGCATGGGCTGCGCCTAGCGGGAAATCGATGGGTTTTCAATAAATGCGAACTTTCGTGGCACATAGGTGTCGTTTTATCGACAAATAGGCCTAGTATAGATGAGTCATTATGCGAATATCCTTTTTACTCGGCCTTTTGATATTGTTTTTCCCTTAATTGTTAGGGATCCGAGTGCGTTGGTTCGAGTGAGCGTCGTAGTTGATTTTTAACTTTCCCAAGTGAGTGGTGCTATCTCTTCTAAAAATTTATAAGCTCATGTCTTCAAAATGATAAAGATTTGATATTTGATGAGTTATGAATAAGCATGTTTATTGCATAAAAGTTGGATCGGGCATTTACTAAATTTTGATATTTGAAAATAGTGTGAGAACTTTTTATGAATATATATTTTGTTTGATGAACGAAGTTGATAAATATTACATGTTTTGGGTTTGTGAAATTGTTTCACGAAAAGCTCGACTTTGAAATGATTTTATGGAATGTTATATAGATATTGATTTGTGATAAGCTTTTTGAAATGTATTTGCTTTGAAATTGATTTATGAGACAGGTCTTGAAATTATTTGAGAATGTTTTATGAAAAGTATTTATGGCAGATAAGTTGAGTTGCGAAATCTTTTCGTAATATATGAAATGTTTTATGGATTTGGTTTGAGGATTATGGATGGTGTTGTTTTGGATTGATACGGATGCTCAATATCGCTGTGAGCCCAGTGAGGGGCTTGTGGGTATGTGCATACTATTCTAGGATATCCTTGTGAGCCGAGCCACCGGCTAATAATAGGTGGAAACCTTGCCAATGGGGGAATCTTGATTGCCTCGTCACCAGGCGTTGTATCGTGACCATGGTTTGATATTGAGCAATGGATTGGTCAATGGAGTGGACCATTGACATGTGATATGAGATGGGTCGATGGTCAATTTCATCGACGTGAAATTTGAGATTAGTCGATGGAATGGACCATTGACGTGTAATGAGATTAGTCGATGGAATGGACCATCGACATGTAATTTGAGATTAGTCGTTAGAATGGACCATCGATGTGTAATTTCATTAGATTATCGATGCGTGGTTTGATGAAATTAATCAATGAAATAGACCATTGATGCATGTTTTATGAGATTGACCATTGGGTTAGACCATTAGCATTTGCCTATTATTATCTTGAATATTTTTGCTTTGAACATATTGTGTTAAAGTAAGAAATGTTATATTTCAGCCTTGAAGGTTTGTTAAATTTCTGAGTTTGGTGTGGTATGAGATTAACCAATGGAATGGACCATTGGTGTGTGAATTAATGAGATTGATCAATGGATTAGATCATTGATGTTTATTTCGATATTATTATGAAATGATTATTTTTGCTATAAATATAGCTATGTTGAAGCTTATGTAACTTATTATTATTATTAATATATGTTTGTTATATCCTAGATTTGGGTTAAAAGAGTTGCAGTTTGATTTTGTAAATATACATAGTGGGTGCTCGATCCGCTTAGAAGAGATGCACTACTCACTTAGCCGTGGTTGCTCATCCCTCTATTTTCCAATCTTTTTCAAGTTCCTCGACTAAGATGAGTAGACATGAGAGTGATATGGATGTGGGGACTTTTAAGAGTTGGATTTTGGGAGCTCTAAGGCTGCGTCCTTTGAGTGGAAGGACGGCTGTGTCATCCCCCTTTCTTGTTGGTTTTTGGGGTGTGACACCACCCAATAAGGATAATAACAACTATAAGTGCCATATTAAAACAGAAATAGAGATAGTGTTCACAAATAGTGCAAATAGAGTTAAACAATGTAGCATGCCAAATATTACAAATTAGTTGCTATGACTAGTTATCTTTCGCTCATACTTAAGCCACCCAACTCCTCTTTCATTGTTGTTTAAGCTCATGAAGATCTCTCTATTGTCTTTGCTTTCCTTAAATAGATCGAGTGCCAAAAAAATAAAAATAAATAAATAACTCGTTGTCTTGCTCAATCTCAAATACGGTTTCCAACAACACTATGAGCTCCTTGTAGCTCGAGCCCAATCCCTCCATTGGGTGAGATGTGCGACTATTCCTACTTTCAGCAGCTTGCTCATACTTCAGCCATGCAACTCTTCTTTCATTTCTTTTTAAGCCCATGAAGATCTGCCTATTGTCTTTGCTTTCCTTAAATAGATTGAGTGCAAAAAAATATAACTCACTATCTTGCTCAATCTGAGATATGGTTTCCAACAACTCTATGAGTTCCTTGTAAATCAAATCCAATCTCTCCTTTGGGTTCAATATGTGACTGTTCCTACTTTCAACAACTGAAAAAAGTCATCGTGTTAGCTTAATTGCTCCTATCAATTTCTTTTCTTTCTTTTCTCGAGTCTGCCTCAATTTACTCCGAGCCACTATTTTATGACTCTTACCTACATTTGATTCAACAATCTTTTCATCTATCTTATGCTCTAAATTATCATCCGTAGGACCTATACCATCCCTACTATCAAGTTGTGCGGCCTCAATATCCTCATTAGTACTTAAATCTTGTGCAGAATTCCATGTGACATCTCCAGTAATAACTATATCTTTGAACATTCCATCTAACAAAACTACAAGATCTGGATGTATACCTTTTGCTCTTAAAACCTTGAGATTAGGATTTACCTATTATAATATAACATTATTGTGAGTCGTATCCTCCTCCACATCATAGAATATGGACTCAAGAAAAAAGGAAACAAACGAGGTGATACAAAACCTGCATTTTCCTCTCTCACTATCCATCACTTGCATCAATGGTACTCTTCCTAGGATCCCATCGTAATCCTATTTCCTTGTTGAGCAATTGCTTCCAATTTTCCCATTCTTCCTTAAGATTATTCCATTTACTATTCATTTGAGTTCTATCATACTTTTTGCCCCTCAAATCCTCAAACTTATTAATTATAACCATACATCCATCCTCTTTGTTGCTTGCAAGATGATTGCTTCTTTCAATTTGTTCAATGCACAACTTACAAAAAGTTTCAACATCTTTAGGGCTCCAATGTGCCTTTTCCTTCGATGAACGCATCTTCTAGTAAAATGAATATGAAAATAATTTCATGACAATAAACATCGGATTAACTATGTCAAAATTCCATAAAATTAGTTGTTAAGACCTCAAATTTTGTAAGGGAACAATAACAAGAGACCTAAGAATACAATGTTAAAAATGCCATAATTAGAAGCATACTCAAAAGAAAAATATGGCCTTTCCCTGGTGCTATGCTACAGTTGAGAACAAATTTAAAGACATAATCTTTTGGTAATTCCAACTATGATATAGATAATCAAAGAGTGTCAAGCTTGAGCACAACAAGTGAATTCACAATGACATAGGTATAGAAAAGAGAAAATAATTGTTACTTGAGACAATCGCAAACTCTATGGACCTCCAAATCTAATACTAGCACATGAAACTCATCTTTTTCCACAATCAGTCCACTTAATCTCTACAAAGTTAACAAAATTGAACACAAAACCAAGTCAATCAGAATACAAAGAACATTGCAGTTTTGAGGATGCGAGATTCATGAAAGTTTCCACGAAATGAAAAGCGAGTAAGCTGTATAAATAAAATCATCAACAGAGTAGAAGTAAAATCATCAAAAGCAGGGTCACTGCGCTGGGTTCAATTGGGTTCCAGCAAAATGAGAATGTTGAGATTCTGTATGCTAACAAGATCCCTGACACTTTGTCTAAACTCAAGATTTCATTCCCCACAGACAATTCCAGGTGATAATCTTGAGAGACCCATAAGAGTGAGGAACTTCTTCAAATGAAGACCACAAAAAGCATTAACTAACCCATCATCAGCTTTCATGGGAAAACTATAACCAGAATAGGGTACCTCCCTAGTCACTATGAGCATGAGATTCACTCTATAAGCTCCATTTCTAATACTAACATATAAAACCTCGCTTTTTCAGCCATCACTCCACTTAATCTCTACATAGGTCACAAAATCGAACACAAAACCAAGCCCATCAAAATACAAAAGAACAACCTCGCTTTGAGGATGCAAGATTCTTGGAATTTTCCGCGCAATGAAAAGGAAGAAAAGCCGAAGAAATAAAATCATCAACAGCTTAGGATCTATTCTGATTGACAAAACAAAACAAAACAAAAAGAGCTTCAAAAGCAATGGAGGAGAAAACGAAAAGAGGAAAAATGTGGCGACTTGTTCGAGGCCATAATCAAAACCAAAAGATATTTGATAGGCACGGTGAATTGCCGATTTATCACCAACCTTCAATGCAATTTGCACCATCGATTTTATATTAAAGCCTTTGCTCTGAAAATTGGCTTCTCCATCACAAATGTGTGGAATCAAAGAAGCTCACTAGAAAAAAGACTTAAGAAGAAACATAGTTGAAGATGATTGAAGCTGGATTGGCAAAACCGACAACGTTCTTCAGCGATGTAAAAATTCAACAAACAACAAAGTTGACAACGGAGGAAGAAAGGAAAAATAAGAGGAGGGGCTAGTCTTTGTTCTTCGAAAAGTACAATAGATTAGAATTCGGGTTTTGTCTTAAAAGGAATAATAAGTCTGGAATCACAATTGTCGAGTGAAAGTGTGATGTGAAATTTTTTTTTTTTTAAATTCACTAACTTACCTCTCAATATGTCAAGAAAGCTGAAAAGCTAAGTTAGGTCTGAACTTGACTCCCTTGCATATGCATTTGATTCAACAAATGGGCTTTGAATCTACTTTACCAAACACACGAAATATTTGTCAAATGCCTTTAGAGACTCAAGATGCATTGCCAATGCTTTGCCAAACACACCATGGAGATTATCAGGTCAAGCAATTTCTTAGTTACCACCGGCATTGAATGGCAAAGATAACAAATGAGAGAGCAGCTACGTGTTGCAGCTAGCAACTTTGACCTAATAATGGATCTAGAAAGGAAACAACGTGTAGTATGTGACTACAACTTATAAAAAAACTCATTACTGCAATATCCTGAAAATTTCAACCACCAACTTCACAATAGCAAACTGTTTTCTGCTTCAGCTCTTTGGCATTTAAAACTCTCTGATTCAGCTAAGCAGGGAATCAAGCCCATCCAAAACCTATATTTATTCTAGCCAATTATATGCACATCACAAATAAACAGATCGAAGTTTGTTATCCTGATTAAAACGCCCATAGAACCAAAATTTAGAGAAATAGAAAGTGGGGTTACCTTCTTTGTAGCCAATCCCCCCTATAGCTCCTTTTCCTAAAAGTGGCAAACCTTGTCTATTCAGGTTCGTGACTTACAGGGATAGAAAATTATCCCAATAATTAAATGAGAAACTTAAAAGTAAATGCAGTCTCTACATCTCAATGGATGGTGATTGACACATTAACATTATTATATGTTTACTCATGAAAATGGATAGAATTGTACTAGCATTAGATGACAGTTACTATGGTGAATATTAAGAGCAAGTCGTTTGGCATTAACAAGGAATGCAGAAGTTGCCATATTTTTACCAACACATGAGAAGGGGGCAATCTCGTAATGATCTTGACCCAAACCAAAAACCAAATTTAATTAGCCATACATAATGCAAGAGAAGTTAAAAAGTAAAGATCCAAATTTCTTGATGATAACTCTGCAGTTAACAGAAACAAGAACTACTACACTGAGGTTGAAGAGACCTACAACGGCTCCATCACAAACATAAAGTAGATCTCACTTGAGCATGAATCGTGTTCTAAGTTTGAAGGGCTTTTATACGTAGCTACAAACTTTGTCGAATGCATCGTCGGATAGTTATATAAATGACTAGAAATTCGATATATAAACCTTTCACTAACTCAGAAAGTTCTCTATCGCTTCTGCGTTAGCCCACGGTCTCCAAACCCAGTTGGAAACAAATGAGGCTGGTACATGAGCTGATTTAGAAGTCAACTAAAAACAAGGACCTCTTCTGCAATGCAGACAAGATGAACACAGGTAAGCCGAATAAAACCATTTCCCCAGCTCTTAACCACACCCAACCACCGAAAAGAACTACAGAACAATGCAAACATTACAAATTATGCTCAGACAATGCAAAGCAATTTGTACTTAGTAAAATCTACATATCAAACGCGAGCGAGAGAGAGAGAGAACTCACCGAGGAAAGCTATCGGATGAAGCCCTCGCCGCCTTCCGCCGAGTGCCGGCTGCAAGCGGCGGTTCCGGACGCAAGCCCCTGACGGCGGTTTTTCCGGCGGTCATGAGCGAGCGAACAGAGAGCGACGGCCGTGAGACGAAAGGGAATCGACGGATGGAGAGAGAGAGGAGGGTGATGGAGAGACCAGGGCCGTCGGATGAATACCAAGCCACCGAGGTTCGCACGTGATCATGGGAATGTTGGAGGGCTTTGATGAGCTCACGATTCGTCAAAATTGTCTTTTCTTAATTGCAAGTACAGAGATTTTAGAATAGAGACATTGTAGAGAATAGGGAAAAAGGAGGAAATTGAGGACTTAGGCCCTGTAAAAAGTAAAAACACGAGGTTGGTAAGAATTGTCCATAGGGATAAAAAGTCAGCATTCTTTTTCGGGAAAATATCTTTCCATGATTCGTCATATCAGTTCACGAATAACACGTCTTTTATGATTAGACAGTATGTTGTTTTCACGAGATTCTTAAAATTGTTTGGAGGGGCAAAAAGTTGCATTCTTTTTCGAGAAAGTACCTTTCGATGATTCACTGTATCAATTCACGAATAACACGTCTTTTATGGTTAAACAGCCTGTTGTTTCTACGAGATTCTCAAGAATTGTTTGGAGGGGTAAAAAGTCTCAATCTTTTCGGAGAAAATACCTTTCGGTGATTCACTGTATCAATTCACGAATAACACGTCTTTTTATGGTTAAACAGCCTGTTGTTTCTACGAGATTCTCAAGAATTGTTTGGAGGGGTAAAAAGTCGCAATCTTTTCGGAGAAAATACCTTTCGGTGATTCACCGTACTGGTTCACGAATAATATATATATTTTATTATTAGACAACATGTCATTCGATAAAGAGGTATTAGATAGCATGTCATTCGATAAAGAGGTAATGATATTGAAAGTATCATGAATTTTTGTTGTTTTTCGCAATCAAGTGCCCTAACAGTTTTTTGTTCTATCAAATACTTTTAACTTTTCTTTTAAAAAAAATTTGGGTAAATAAGAGGCATCCGTTAAAATCGCGGACTAAAAATTGCTATTGTAAGTATTAATGTCATTGACTGTTCAACCAGCATCGGTTGTGACCTTTTGATATGACACCATATTAATGTGACATATTAGATGGTTAAGAGGATCTGATTCAACACACAATGTCTCTTATCATCAACCTTCGCCTAAATGGAGATGCCCCAATCACGTCCACAATGGTGCTTAACTTTTGCTCAATGATCGAGCCAAATCAACAAAACCATATGACTTTGGAGGCCTCACATTAACTCGAGTAAGGCGGGAAGAGGAATCGAAAGACCGTCCACATAAGAGATACCACGAATCGGGCGAATATTGGCACTATCTCGCATTCTCATTCCCCCGCATTTAGAAATTAGGGGAATTAAGAATAGTCTAACCATACGAAATGTCATATGGGATGGCTAAGAGCATCCAATTCAACATATGATCTCTCTCATCATCCACCACTACCTAAAGGGAGATGCCACAATCATGTCAAGAGTTATACTTAACTTTTGCTGAGCGAGTGAGTCAAATTAGCAAAATAATATGACTTTGGAGGCCTCACATTAAGTCGAGTAAGGCGCTCTCCCCCCATGAAAGAAGAGACTAAGGTGTGTTTGTTTTGCAAAAAACAATTTCCAGGAAAACGTTTTTCTCATTTTCTAGCGTTTGGTTCATTTAGGAAAACGAGTCAACGGAAAATATTTTCCTAGTCAACAGAAAATGTTTTCTTTCCAAAGCTTAAATTTAGGAAAATGATTTCCCCTTTGAAAGAAATGGAAAACATTTTCAAAAATGTTTTAAGGTCCTTGCTTAATGAAAATTTATTATTAAAAATAATTTCTAATTAAAAATTTTGAATTTATTATTATTATATCTGTTTTTTTTTTTTCTTTCTTCTTTCTTTTTTTCTTTTCTTTTTTCTTGTTTTCTCTTTTCTTCTTTGCATGCGAATGTAAACCCTAACTCCTCCTCCCCTCTCTCCTCCTCCTTCGCCCCCTCCCTTTCTTCACCGCTGCCTCCTCCAACCCTAGCCCATCCTGTGCTCCCATCAGCTTCGCTCCCTCCTCTTCCTCTTCGTCGGCGTCTTCTACACCTCCAATCATTTTTCAAATGCAATCCAAACACCAGAAAATATTTTTAGTCACGTATCACCAAACAAAAGAAAACTAACTGTTTTCTTGGAAAATGATTTCCCACAAAACATTTTCCAAAAATGTTACGTTTTTCGTGAAACAAACACACCGGGCTACACCATCTGTTCATTGAAAACGACCACGAAAAATCCCGACCATTCTAGGCACGATTCCTTGCCATCTCAAGCTATCCTAAGTAACGCAAAGATTCGATCGACAATCTCAGCTTCCGAGAGGAAGGAGGGTGCCCCGGATCGTAAAAAGAAAGGGAAAAGAGAAGAGGAATCGGTTCTCACATCGGTAAGTAAAGGGAAACCGACCGTCTCATGGAACCTCGGATTCAGATTGGAGAGGAATGAGCAAAAGAAATCTCAGCCATTGAAAGTCCGGTTCGTAAGTCTTATATAGCTTTGCCAAAGTCATGCAAATGGCCTTGTACGATTTGTTTGGGGAGAATTTTAGGGAAATGCCATTGAATTTCTTGAAGACCCTCTAGACCAAGGTAGGTTTGGAAATGCTTCGAGCTTTGACTATTTTCAGAATGTAAATAAATAGATCTTTTTTTCTTTTTTCAATTTTGCTCACGCTATACTTTCATAATTACAAAAATGTTCTTGAAAGTTCTAAAGTTGTCAATTAGACCTCAGTCGCCTCTAAGCCACCAGCAAGATAGCTTGAGATTGTGCAACCTAAGGTGATGTCAACCTTAAGTGAGGGTAATCGGTGGCTGAGTTTCGCCAGAATGATTTGGGAATTTTTTGTAAAAATAAAACTAGCAACAGTTCTATACAAAGTGTAATTTTTCCCAAAACAGTATTTAAATCAAATTTACTTCTAAATGTGTTTTCAAATTTCACTTTACCAAATACCCATTTGCATTTGAATAATCCTTTTTCACATAAAATCCTTTACATTTCTTTCGAAAGCTTTCTCTCAGAGCCAACCAAATGCACCCTGACTTTAACTTTATCACGGTATTCCAGGAACGTTTCCTCTGCATTTTGTCAAAAGCTTTCCCTGCTCCCGAGTTTGACTTTACCTCCGCGATTCATTGCGGCTAGACCGTTCCCTCCATTGTTACCAGAACCAAGGAAAGCCGCAATGACCTCGTCCGTCGTCGGCGGAAGGTCAAACCGGCGCCAACCAAAAGGAACCCCGGTCACCCCCCCTTCCCTTCCAACTCCCCACATTCATCACGTGCCGAAATACCTTTCTATGATTTACTGTATCAGTTCACGAATAACACATATTTTTATGATTAGACAGCCTGTTGTTTCCACGAGATTCTGAAATTTTTTTTTTTTTTTGGGTCGGTTTGTCAAGAATTGTTTGAAGGGGTAAAAAGTTGCAATGTTTTTCGAGAAAATACCTTTTGGTGATTCACCGTACTGGTTCACGAATAATATATATTTCTTTTATGATTAGACGGCATGTCGTTTGATAAAGAGGTAATGATATTGAAAGTGTCGGGACTTTTTGTCGTTTTTTGCAATCGAGTGCCCTAATAGTTTTTTGTTCCATCAAATACTTTTAACTTTTCTTTTAAAAAAAGTTCGGGTAAATAAGAGGCATCTGTTAAAATCGCAGACAAAAAATTGCCATCGGAAGTACTAATGTCATTGACTGTCCAACCGGCATTGGTTGTGGCCTTTTGAGATGACACCATATATTACTGTGACATATTAGATGGTTAAGAGGATCCAATTCAACACACAATATCTCTTATCATCAACTGTCGCCTAAATGGAGATGCCACAATCACGTCCACAATTATGCTTAACTTTTGCTCAATGCCCTGGATCGTGAAAAGAAAGGGAAAAGAGAAGAGGAATCGGTTCGCACATCAATAAGTAAAGGGAAGGCTTAATACTCTGAAAAACCCCAAACTATTTTTTTGACCATGAAAAACCCAAAACCGGTACACTTATGATAAATTTACTCCGACTGATCATAAAAAATCATAAACTGGTACATTTATGACAAATTTATCCCAAACTAATTTATTCGACCGCAAAAAACCCCCCAACTGGTAAATTTGTGACAAATATACCATCCACTAAATTGTATTAATACCATAAAAAAATCACAAAAATTGTAAACTGTGATAAACGTAACATAAAATTTCAAATTGGTATATCAGTTAACTGTCATGTGTCATTTAACTTAATAATTTGATAGTAAAATTTAACGAAAATTAACATATGGTAAATTTGTCACAAGTGTACCAGTTTGGGGTAAATTTGTCAAAGGTATACCAGTTTGGGGTTTTTGGTGGACAAAAAAATAGTTTGAGATAAATTTATCACAGATGTACCAGTTTGGAGTTTTTTAGGATATTAACCCTAAAGGGAAACCGACCATATCATGGAACCTCGGATTTAGATTGGAGAGGAATTAGCTTTGCCAAAGTCATGCAAATGGTCTTGTACGATTTTTTTGGGGGAGAATTTAGGGAAATGCAATTGAATTTCTTGAAGACCCTCCGGACCAAGGTAGGTTTGGAAATGCTTCGAGTTTTGACTATTCTCGGAACGTAAATAAATAGATCTTTTTCTTTTTTTTCAATTTTGCTCTCGCTATACTTTCATAATTACCAAAATATCCTAAAAAATCCTAACGTTGTCAATTAGACTTCAGTCGCCTCTAGCCACCAGCGAGATAACTTGAGATTATGCAACCCGAGGTGATGTCAACCTCGAGCAAGGCTAGTTGGCGGCCGAGTTTCACCAAAATAGTTTTAGAATTTATTTTTATTTTTATTTTATTTTTTGATATGCAGATCCACCGGAGCCCCCTTTCGCTTACGCTATTTGGGTTCAAACGACTCGCCAGTGTCTGGTGGCATCAGTGAGTCTCGCCGCAAGCCACTATTTAGACGTCTGCCACTGCTCTTTTGCATACCCACGAACGACGCTCGCTCGGCGATGGTTCTTCTCCGGCGACCTTCCTCCTCATCCTCCTCCTCCTCCTCCTCCTCCGCGCTCCGGTCCACTGTCCCCTCCTCATTCTCGGTGACTGTACACGCGCCAGTGTTTCGTTTCCTCTCTGCTCACCAGATCGGAGGTCTCTCTCTCCCTCTTTCTGTCTCTCTGCTCTGCTCATGTCTTCAATTATTACTAGAGAATTATTACTAGAGAAAACTACTGAGAAAGGTCTTGGGATTTGCTTTGTGGTGTGGGTTTTCTATGAAGATGGCTGGAATTGGCCTGATGCCTTCAGCATGATCTTCGTGAAAACTTCTCAAAGAATCGAAAAAAATGGAAAATTTACAGTTTGTAGAGCTACTTTCGTGTCATAAAAATTGTTTTGTGAGATTCCGGTCAAATCGATGAAACAACACTCGTAGCATTGAGATCACCAAAATAGTTTATTTCTTTATGAAAAGAACAAGAGATCAGTTAAAATCGTGTTGCGGTCAATTCTGCTTTAGATTATGGGGGTCATCTTTATAATTTTTAAGTGTGGAATGAGGGTGTTATATATCATGGCGTCATCTCGGTCAATGTTTCTTTAGCAAAAGCCCCCTAAAACCACATCTTGAATAAGTACTAGCGAGATGCTTTTGAACTGGCCTGAATCACTTTTAGAAACCCATTTCTTTATTCTGTTAATCTTACAACACTTTTAAATAGTACTAGTAAAGAGCAGACGCTATGCACATGATTGATCCTTCTGTTTGATTTTTACTTACAAGTATTTTGGTGTTGTTACATTTAGATATCTCACCTTATTTTCCTCTTTTGTAAAAGCTCAATAAAGGGATAGAGATAAAGCTTCCACGTGATTGTCTGAAGTGATGTGCAAAAATTAACTAGTAACCTCGAACTTTCACTCTATTCTTTTAAAGCTAATCTTTGTGTCTTATCAAATGAGTGTTTAGTCTTTCATGTTTATTCTACTCTACCCTTTTTTGGCTATTTGCTAATTTGTCCTTTACATTTCTTGTCGTATGGCTAACCGGAAAAAAGAATACTTATCCTAAATCTGAAGATTGTTTGTAACTTATAAATTTTAAACAAATATTTCTGTTCCTGAAATCATCAACTAATGAAAAGAAAAGGAGTCATGATAGGGGATCTGAATAAATGTTCCCAATTGTGAAATTGACTGTGGTAGAAAGTGCCACATGAGTGAAGGTTTTGACTTTCAAAATAAGCCTGAAACTGAAAATGCAAAACTGACAAGAACACGAAAAGTCACTCCTGCTCAAATCTTCATGAGCTTTTCACAGTCATTCATCTACAACTCTGGTTTGGAGAGTGCCACTATCATATAATCCACTCTCAATTTGCACTTGTATATACAAGAGGGCATAGCCTGGAAGGAGCTCCATGGAAGTGGTTTTATCTGAGACCCACTAGTGCTTTGGGTCCAGATATCACTTGCCTAAATTTTTACAAGTTGAAAAGTAAATTGAGGGCTTTGCTGTAACGGGGTAGTTCATGGCCAAAGGCTTTTCCCTTTCTTTTGTGTGTCCTTTACTATTTATTATTGTCATGTTGATCGTGGTTGCAAATGCACTATTGGAACATTGTCGCCCTTTTACAATTTAAGAAAAAACTTATGTTATTACAACTTTTGACTATATTTTCTGTTATATGCTTGAACACTAGTTGCGGAGGTTGATTCAAATGCAAAAAGAGTGGAAGAAGAATTGATTTTGGGTGGGAAAAGAAATGATGATGCCTGTGATAATGACAATGTTGAAACGAATGAATTTAAGGAACCTTCAACGGCTGTTGATGTAGAGGTTCCACGCATTGGGATGATTTTTGCTTAACAGCAGGAAACTCATTGCTATTATGCGAAATATGCTTATTAGCAAGGATTTGGTGTTAGAAAAATTAGTACAAAGCGTAACATTAATGGACAATCGAGTTCTTATTTTCTGGCATGTTTTAAAGGAGGTAAATAGAAACCCACAGCAAAGAATGGATTTATCTCGAGGCCATCAATCAAAATTGATTGTAAGGTGAAAATTAATGTGATTGTGGACGGTGATGGACGATGTACTACATCTCGTGTTCTTTTGGACCATAATCATGCCGTAGGTCCCAAAATTTTACAATTTCAAAGATCTCGTAAGAAATTAGATTCTAGTTCAAAAAGGAGAGCTGAGTTGAATAATCAAGTGAGCATAACTTTAGTTTTAGAATATATATATATTTTTCTATGACCCAGGGAAGCCCCGTACGCCGCGGGCGGTTAGGGTAAACCCTGGGATCCCACGGGAGGACTCACCATCCTCGTGGAATGGGTAAGATATCAAGCGTTTCCGTGGTGAGTAAAACCCTCTCCCTCCTTGAAGGGGTCAATGGGTCCGCCCACGATGGGGAAGGCTTATCAGCGGAGCCAATTTTTTGTAAAGAGAAAACTAGCAAAAAAATTCTATACAAAGTGCAATTTTCCCCAAGAACAGTATTTAAGTCAAACTTACTTCTAAATGCGTGTTCAAATTTCACTTTACCAACTACCCATCTGCATTTGAATAATCCTTTCCACATAAAATCCAACCAAAATGCACCCTGACTCTGCATTTTGTCAAAAAGCTTTCCCTCGAAACCGACCCAAACGCGCCGCTCCCGAGTTTGACTTTACCTCCGCGATTCATTGCGGCCAGACCGTTCGCTCCATTCTTACCAGAAGAAACAAGGAAAGCCGCAAGGACCTCGTCCGTTCGTCGGCGGAAAGGTCAAACCGGCGCCAACCAGAAGGACACCCCCCACATTCATCACGTGCCGAAAAAAACCGAGAAAACCTGACAACATTCTAGTAAAAACTGTTCGCCTTGTCCGAAGGAGAAGAAACCTTTTCCCTTGGTCTGGAAGAACGCCAACTTTACTTTGACTGTGCAAGAAAGCCGTCGCCATGGACACGCACTTCTCCCCCCGCTAAAACCTTGGAATGCCGATCGAAGAGAAGATAAAAAAGGAAGGATTTTGAGAAGATCCCATGAATGGTTCGCTCCCCCTCGCACTCTGCCCTACATGTTCGCCTCTAATCTCCCGGTCCGAGCCGCCTCCACGCCGCCGCGCCAGCGCCCGCACCACCACCACCACCTCCACCACCTTCGGCTGAGCCGCCTCGATCCCGATCTCGGGTCCTGGCTCGTCGTCCGGAGGCTCGGGCTCGAGTGCAGGAGGAAGCTCTCGGTCGCGGTGGATTGGGGCAGCAGGGTCGACCTGGTGGCGAGGATGGGCGCCGGGTGCTTCAAGGTCGCGAGGACGGGGGCGGTGAAGGTGGAGTTCGACAGCGGCGGGCAGGACTTCTTCGACGCCGATGCCGTGGAGGCCGGCGGCGGCCGCGGCGGGCCGGAGCATCTCGTCATCATGGTTAATGGGATGGTCGGAAGGTACGGGTGTTTGGTTGGGTTTTGATCTGGGTTTTTTGGGGGGTGAATTGTGCACATTGGGACCTCCGATATTTAGTTTGTTTAGAATCTAAAATGTGATTCTTGGAGTAATTTGGGTCTTAGATCATCTTAGAATTGTGGTTCTGGTGTCATTTACCGTCGAATCGCGTGGTGCATGTTTTGGTGTCTTGAATTATGATTTTGGATTTGTTGTTTGCTTGAAGGACTCATCTTGCCAAAGGCATGGCTGTAGTAGTTGTGCTACTGTTTGCTTGGTGTCGGAGTGATCGTTCGGAAGCATGCTAAGTTGTTGACATTCTTCCTTAGATATTCAATGCAACGGTTTTATAGTTGTCAGGAGAGCTTCTTCGCTCTGTGGAAAAAATAGATGGGGTCAATAGGTGATGTAATAATTATTAGGATAATTACTGCTTCTGCCTTCCTGAAAAAAGTATTGACCGAGGTGATGAATAATGAGCCGAAAACTCATACACAGTTATTCAAATTTCAGTGCCGAAGATTGGAGGTACGCTGCTGAGCAGTTTGTGAAGAAGCTTCCAGATAAAGTGATAGTCCATCGTGAGTACTCCTTTGCACAAACAGTTTTCTCTCTTCAATCCCCTGTGTTTGATTGTAGAAGAACTACATCAAGTACCGAGTATTTCTGGTTTAATATACGATCTTCTCAACGAGAAGTTACAAATGCCCTGTTAGAATTTTTAAAGTCAATTATATGTGACTTGGGTTGTATGAAGGCACCTGGATAATTTGCAAGCAGAAAGGACTGGATGATATATTTGGTTTTGCCAAAATCTACATATCAGAGGTTTAATTTTCGATAATATTTGGAGGAACTGGACCTTAGTTCCTATCTTTGTGTTTTCTCTATGATAAGCATAAACATAATGGGTATCTATCATGAGTGATAACTTTGTTAAGGATAATATGAATTGGCTTTCTTGGTCGTCCTGTGGACATTTGCATGCTGGCATGAAGCAGGTACACATGACACCCTAGGTGTGATGGAAGAACACATGAGAGAAGCTCCTCGAATTCTTTTTCTGAGCTAGGGTTATAATTTATTTTTTTGGTCAAAAGCTAGGTTATAATTCATTACCCCAAGAGAGGCAGTTTCTCTTTCTGCAAATTCGCTACGAGTTTTAAGCTATTATTTTGAGTTTTTTCTTTAATCTGATCTTTGTTGGTTGTATCTCATGCATTAAATGTTCGGCTTTTAATACCCCTATAGCATCACCTCCGGGGGAAGTGTATTAGAGTGGGATAATAACACATCAATCTGTGTCCTCCTTGAATTATTTTTATTTGTGTATGATGTTTTGCTTATTCAAACTTACTAATTTCTTCAGGATGTTTTCTGTTGGCTGCAATAGTTTAACTGCCAAGCGTTAGTAAATAGGTAAACATTGTGGCTTTGATTGTATCCCCAAAAGGTTACTGCTTTAAGAGTCCTGTAATGTTTCAACTTGTTGTAATGTCACTTTTGAGTATCTGTGAATTCCATCAATATTTGGAGCTTCTTTCTGCCAAAAGAGCATTATTTCATCATTTCTTATCTCGCAATCTACTTTGGTGTTTTGAGTCGTAATATTGAAGCTCGATAACATTGATTTCTACTGAGTCATCTTCTGCACATTTTTTTTTTCAGAATGGCCTGAATGCTGGTTTTGTTACTTCTTCTAAAATCCTCATATCTTTTGCAGTATACTCATCAACCTTATATGCACATGTCATTTTATTCATACTTATGAAGTGCTTCCATGTGACGAAGAACAAGTTAACAACCAAGCCTCATTATTCTCTTCAGGTAGTAAGTGCAACTCCTCGAAGTTGACTTTTGATGGTGTTGACATGATGGGTGAACGATTGGCAGAAGAGGTATTATTATTATTATTATTATTTGTTTTTACTCAAGTTAGTTATCTGTTTGCTTCATTGTGTTTGGAGTGGAGAATGTGATTGTCTGCATAATCGTGTGATATTGAGTGGATGTTCAGATAATTGTAGATATTTTGAGCTTGATTCTTTTTGATGCAGGTTTTGGATTTTGCTTTGTCTTGTTTTTTGACCATTAATGCAGGTATTGGGTGTTATCAGGCACAGACCTGGGGTTCGTAAGATTTCCTTTATTGCACACTCCTTGGGAGGCCTTGTTGCAAGGTATGCTATTGGGAGACTTTATGAAGAACCTTCACAATCAGAACTCTGTACTGCTATTAGGGACTGCCCAAGTGGAGAGCAATCAAATCATCAGATGGAAGTTCTGGAGCCTCGCGAAGTCAAAGTTGCAGCAGTGGAGCCTCATGAAGGCAAAATTGCAGGTTTGGAGCCAATGAATTTCATAACAGTTGCTACCCCACATCTTGGGTCAAGAGGACATAGACAGGTAACACTGATCATTTTCCTGGCCTATGCTTAATCTGAAGATGCAGCTGTATAGAACCCGAACACAAGTTCCTCCATCACTGTTTGAGTGGACGTCCATTACACTTATTTTGCCTCCTTCAATCTTTCCTTTCTAGTCGTGTGAGGCATTTGCATTCATTGTATTTGTTGTCTATATGGTAAATCTAACTTCTAGTCCATTAATGATAATATGTTGCATAATACTCATAGTTAGAATGTCTCCGATGCCCATCTATTGAGATTCTCTGGTCTTGTTTTCTATGCAAACTTATACTTTATCTTTTCCCATTGGTATTGGCATTTGGATAGGATATAATGATAGTACAAGTGGTACTGAAATAGTTTATTACCCTGCAAAATTCTTATATCTATCTATTCTTTGTTTGTCCTGTAGCTGCCTTTCCTTTGTGGTCTTTCCTTTTTGGAGAGAAAAGCACCTCAAGCAGCACATTTGATTGTTGGGAGGTCTGGAAAGCATCTCTTTCTTACTGACGGTGATGATGGGGAACCTCCTCTTCTTCTTCAAATGGTCAAAGATTCTGAAGATTTGAAATTCTTGTAAGTAGGTGTATTGACTGCCGTCTCCTCATCAGAAGTCCAAAGTTTTGGCTTTTTTTCCTCCTCATTTATGGTAGAATAACAGCTCGGATCCTGTGTAGGTCAGCTTTACGTGCTTTCAAACGGCGTGTAGCATATGCAAATGTCAATTATGATCGTATCCTTTTCTGCTTCTACTAACTTTTATGAGGTTTATATTTGAAGATGATCTTTGAACCTGCCTTTTCTTTCTTTGTGTGGATCTTAACTATAATTACAAAGAAGTAGTTGGGTGGGGAACATCATCAATCCGGCGTCAACATGAACTTCCTAAGGTAGGTGGCCCTTCACTTTTTGTTTGTCATGCCTGCAAAAGATAAATTAACATCTGAGAAGTATGTTCAGAACTTGCTTTAGTGATAAATTTTCTGCCGTTTCATTTCCAGTCCAGTCTTCTGGTAAAAGATGAGAGATACCCTCACATTGTCTATGTGGAGAAGGAAACTCCCGAGAACTTTCAAAGGGGAGTGTCTTCTCTAGTCACTGAAAGAAACATTGATTTGGAAGGTTTGTTATACCCTTTAACTCCATTGAATACTTGACTACCATTATTCTGTTTGCTTGATTCTTGATTAACTGTGAAGTGTAAGGGCAAGTCCTTGACTTTGTTCTTTGTAGTTGATAGAACAATTCTGCAAGAGATGAATTTTGAAATATTGCGACGGAGAAGCCGATTATTTTAGGAAAAAAATGATACATTTTCCTTTCTCTTTTCCTGTAAAAATGGTAAGCCTGTATTTATATGGATAAACAGTCAGGGAAAGAATAAAATAGATTTGGTAATAAAAAATTGTAGTTTTGTGCTTTTTTTTTGGTAAGAGTAAGCAATATATTAATAGGGGTCAAATTGTACAAACAACACGGCTCCAAAAACTTACACTCAAAATGAACACGCTCATTAAGAGTGGAAGGAAGCCATGGAAAAGCAACAAAACGACCAACAGAAAGCCAACGGCAAACAAGCCTGGCAAAAACACAAGCCTGGCAAAAACACCCAAGCAACCACCGATAAGCCTATGTCAGACTACGATCAGAGGAAACGAAGATAATGTAGTTTTGTGCTTTTGTGTTCTAAAGATCTGTAGAAGTTGTCTTTTTGGATTTGATCCCTGGCCTCTGTAGGAAAAATGTTACCTCTTTTCTGTTGTTTACTTCTGGTGACATTGACATGTTGCTGTTAGCCTGGTCCATGACTCCATAGTACATCACAGGGTTGCCATAAGTTGCTCATTGCCCCGTGATTGGCCATTTCGGTATTAGGTTCCAGAATGCAGATCTTTGACTTGAAAAGCCAGATTTGCGATTTTTGGCATTCCAAAGAAACAACACTCTGATATTCTTCTCCTCCATTAGACAAGCAAAAAGAACAGATGGAGGGAGTCTTGTATGAAAACTAAGAGACCTAAACCATAATCTGATTTTTGGGGAATGAATTTTGATAAAAAATTTGGAGAATATCCATGGTGTTGGTTTTCAAGTCTTGATGTTTCGAAAGATAATAACAGAGGATGAAATTAAAGGAGGGAATCACGTGTTTAGGAACGATTTTGACAGGAAAAGAGGCCATCTTTCAAATTTGATTTGGAATGAAGTTTGGAGGAAGAGGAGTTTTGATCCCAAGTTTTCAATCATGGGTCTATTAGATCTTTTTACCTTGAGGTTTTTTTCTAGGAAACAACAGTTCTAGTTTGGCTGGATAAAAGTCTTAAATGAATATTCAACTGCATGAAACACCGTTTGGCTTATTTCCTTCATATTTTATTGCATATTAGAAGTTTGTAAATTAGAAGTTAGTCAGAATGACCTTGAGGTCGTATTAATGTCACCATTTGATGTAAAAGGAACAGCTTTTACTTTGATTAACCTGTCCACATATTATAATTTAAGTCATTGAATTTAGTCCTTGAAGCCATTCTACTTTCCAGATAAAAGTATTGCATTCCAAAAACATTTTCTGAAGAAGCTACCCCTTACGTACCATGTTTTAGGCAAGTAGCATCCTGCATTCAGCATGCCGAAATAAAGGACAATATCAGGCAACCCTGGTACTTCCTCTAGTTTTTGAGAGGATTCCACATTTGGTAGTCACATTTTCCTTCTTCATCTTCACCTGAAGATATGTGATAAATCCGAAGCTCTAGGCAGGAGTCCTTTCTTGTCCATGTTATATAAGACTCTTCAATTAAACTAGGTAATTATGCCTAGCAGACATCTTAAAACAGTTTGGAGAATCTAGTTCTCTTGTCATATTGTTGTTGATCTCCCAGTGCACTAGAGAGGATCTGTAGTGCTTCTACCGCCTTTCCCTGCTTTCTTTCTTCTGAAATTTCTTTTTTTGTTAATTCATGGCAGGCCACTAAGGTTATTTTAGGTTGTGTAGTTTCTTTTGTTTTTCTTGATGTATCTAGTCAGATCTGCATGAGGAGAGATTGGTTTCCCTCTAGTCGCAAAAATGGCTATCATAAAGATAGAAAGATCTGGCAATGGGTGCTCATTATTTTTATCTTCTTGGAGTGGTAGCGCAAGAATCTAAGTGGTTTTTCTTTTGTTTAAGTGTCAAGGATGTCATTCTGCTCACCTTGACTTGGCTTTGGTTTGTGCTATGGAGCTTGCAAAGCCATTTGGGTTCTAAACTGTTCGCTGAATACTAGACTTTCAAGTCTTAACAATTATACTCACTGAATGGATGATCGGGCACTTGTAATTATTCATAACTTCATTTTCACCTAGAGAAGTGATTGTCAAAGATTGAGCTGCATAGATAAGAGGCCACGAGCTTGTGATTTCAGGATCAATCTACTAGTCTAGAATGGTTCATGATTTTGCTACCTGTCCCCAATTAGCGCATGGAAGTAAGCTTGCTGAGATGGAATGTATTTTCGACAGTGGTGCAGAGTACTTAGCAACTCAATCTCCCAGTGAAGAATATCACTGTGCTGCAGTTGGATTTTTGATATTTAGAGGCTTTGACATTTTCCATTTAGTAGTATCTAGGAGATGAAAGTAGAGTTGAGAGAACTGGATTTGACTCCTGCAGCTTGTTTGCTTGAGTTTACTGAAGGGAAAGGGAGAACATTTTGCCAACTGTTGTTGTTTTCTATTTCTTTTTATTCTTTTTTGATGATTGGGGCTGGGAAGAAGCAGTTGAGTTGTCAAATCAGCTAATTGGAGGAAAACATGCTTAATGAAATAGCAAGACGGCTATTGAGCACTTGTGTGTGGGTAATAGCTTGAGTGGCAAGTATAGAATACGTTCTGGTTCTTTTCTTCTTGAGATTCATTGCAATATTAGTCATAAGAATAAGTGTTGGATGAAGGAATAACAGTGCAATTTAGGAAATGCAGATTCTATGTCTGATGCAAGTTATTTTGCTTAGGATTCTCTCTCTTTGGTATCTTATATACTTTTCTTATATACCTTTTTTTTTTTTTGGCTGGCAGCAGATAATGTAAGTTCCATAATTAGATATTGGCGAAATATTTTAGAAAAGCCAAAACTTTCTGTGCCCGGAACCTTGAAATGTATCCAGGAGATGTTAACTTTTATCTGTATTATGTATAACTTTGGTGCAGCCGTTTAAAGCTCAGTTAAAGCACAGACGTGGCAGATGATGTGGCTAATTGTCTCCATTAAGCATCACTAGTTAGTCAATTTATTGAGTAATAAAATTCATTTAAAATTTTAGGAAGGGAAAAAAAGTTTCTTTTAAAAGAATCAGGTTAAGCAGAAAATTTTATTTTAAAAATTCAGGTTAGAAAAAAAATTTGTAATTTTGATCTTTTTCATTTGGTCATCCAACTTTTTGTGCAATTGAGTTTTGCTTGTTTGATTTTGGTATCGTGTTTTTTAGTGATCTTCATCTCTTTGTTCCATTGAATTTGTACAAACCTTGCTTATGTGAACATAGTCCTAATTCTAGTTTAGAAAGGAAAAAATTGGCATATTTAAGCACGACTTTAAGTAGACAGTAGTGAGAGGATTTTTGGTGGATTTAATTGGCAGTCACTATACTGAGTATAACTTGTATATCACATGTCAATGCTGGCAGCACTTTCAGTTTAAAGAAAAATCTCTGTAAATGTCTCCTTGTAGCAGTAATGTGGGCCCATCAGCTGCAATGGCTGTTATTTTGTGGAGAAAAAATTCTTTTTTGCTGTGCTAGTGGCGATAAGGTCTGTCATGAGCGGTATTGGAGCTATGAGATGAAACTGACACTTCATTATGCTATTTTAATCTCATCTAATCTTTTAATCAAAATGAAAAACTAGCTTTTCCGGAAGTTATTGAGGAAGTGCTCTATCTCAAAGTAGACCGTTCATGCAAATCATGTAATTGATGATGGTAATCTTGTTAATCAGAGAAAGAATTGTGGAGATACAACAATGTTTACAGTCTTATGAGATCAATGCTTATGTATGAGAAAGCCTCTTCTTCTGCTATGTAAAGAACAGTTTGTGAAAGAGAAACGCAGAGGATAAAGGAAAGTTTCTGAGGAACTGTGCCTTTTGTTTTCCTCCTTGAGATCTTTAGATTAATTTCAGAGTGTTTTCAGTAGATTTAACTGTTGAATATGATTGATTAATAAGATCTGGAATTAAATCAAAGTAACATGTTTCTGGGAGTCTATTCCCATTATGTTCTTTAGATATAATCTGATCTCCATTTTCTCAAAATTTAAACTTGCAATTTGAGTCTTGTTTCTGTACCTTATCTTGATGTTGGAACTTTTGATTGTCTCCTCTCGTATGAGACATAGCTTTGTCTGTTCTTCCTCTTCTTCTGCTATTCCTGCTAATTTATGGACCTGAATATTACATTTCACGTCATTTTTATTCTCTGACTGACTTTTGTGACCTTTCTTCATCTTCTGTGCAGAGGAAATGATCAGAGGCCTCACACAGGTGCCTTGGGAGCGTGTAGATGTCAGTTTTAGCAAAAGCAAACAGCGGTATTCTGCACATAATACAATCTTGGCAAGTTTCGAACTACATCTTATGCGACCAACTTTTTGGCTATCCATCTAGTGATCACTCAGTCTCACACTCATATTTTGATTGGAAGACTGTCGTGTTGTTTGCTCTCTCATAAGTGGATTTCTCATTCTTTATTTTGTCATTTGAGAGGTAGATTGTCACTTGCAGAAGATAGAATCCTTCAAGTACAGATAATATTTGCATGTTTGAGAGCTAGAAGTTGGATTATATTGAACATATCCAATTGAATGATTAAACCAAACCCAAAAGTTTCCATCGCAATTCTTACTTTAGAAGATTATTTCACCCCCAATTTTTATCATAATCTGTTTGCATGAAGGATCTGATAAATATTCCCACTATGCCTCAGGCATGAAAAGTTAAGCGATTAAAATTGAAATTTTGGTTCCTTCCATGTTCCAGAATGGCTGTAGAATGCTAAAGTTAAAAATATTTGACCCAGTTTCTTCTAATTTTGATCCCGTCCTAGTGATTCTTTGTTAAAATGTCTAGGCTTCTGATGTGTGCATGTGGAACATTTGTTGGGTGTTTCATTTTCGTAGTTTACTTATTAAGTGACCAAATGGATGAAAAAAGAGAGAGAGAGAAGCTAAATTGCAAACTGATGTCTAATCGTATGATGCTTTGGTTTTCAGGTGAGGAGTTACAGGGTAAATTCTGATGGCGCCGATGTTGTATTCCATATGATTGACAACTTTCTTCTATAGCTTTCAATGGTCAACCATTTGTGCTTCTGGAGAGGGGTTAGGTTTATTCTCGGGGACAAAATGTTCATTGCTATTATGAGCTACTCTACACTTTGGGTGACTTGATTTCTATGTTTTTTGTCTATATGGTTATGCCATCTGTAATTGCACTTTAATTCATTGTTAATCTTTAGAAAAATGTATTCTTTTATGAGTTTGTGGCTAATCTTCCAAAGCACTGGGTTTCGCCTTAAAGCATTGCCTCTGTGTGTGTGTGTGTCACGCACATGCGTGTGTCCTATAGGAGGACTAAGTCATTGTTTTGAGACTACAGTAAACGAGCTGGAGGACTAAATCCTGCTACAAGGCCAAACCATAAAAGTGTCAAGAGTACTACTACTCTCCTGTCATCACACAAAGATCTACGCAAAGAATTGGCAATCCTAAGACTTAGATCAGGTAAAGCCAATAATCTAAGCCTCAAATCAAGTGTAAAACTAGAAAAAGTAACTTGTGCCAATAATTTGATATTGATGTCCTATCATCCCTTTTTTTTGTGATATTTCCTGGTGTTAAAGTTCAATGGAGCAACAATGAGTTTTAGTTTTTCAAACACAGCTTATAAGTTCCTCGCATGAATGCCTCGAGCAACCGATGCCCGTTCTGCTAAAAGTATGGTCTATGTGTGTAGCACAAGCACATTCAGAGTCGCATGGTGATGATGTAGCTGTAGCATTGATGGATTGTTGATGAGATGGCAATATCGAACGTGTGATCAGTACTTTTGTAGAGATGTGTCTACTGTTTAGGCTTTGACCATTTGTTCCGTATGAAGTTCATGCTTTAGAGCATTTCTTTACTTTCTGATTTTTTGCAATGCCATATGGGGTTAATTGGTGCTTTGTCTATCTACTATGTCAACAAGAGATACCTAGTTGTGATCCAATATCAGATATCACTGCTTAATGGTTTCCTTCAGATAATTCATCTAATTCACACATAAGTTGATAATCCAATTACTTGTATTTGATTCATTGGAAGCTTGGGCCTCTCATTGCTCAAGATCATGAGGCTTTAGACAATGATACTGTCAGCAGGTCTTCACTTTGAAGACAATTAATTTAGTAATATAGCTGCAGGGATGAGCTTCTATTTGTATCCATAGATGCCTATTCTCACTTTCATTGCATATGTTTTGTTCATATGGTTTTAATTTTCAGTTTTCTTAGATTTTAAGGATCAGAAGGCCAGTGTTGCATCCATAATCAGTAATCTTTCATATTAGCCATTGTCTCCAACAGGTAGAGCTTGATGACGCAGTAGCTGGGGATGAAAAGCTTCATCATTGACTGTGCAGTTATACACGTAGGCATATGAGGCATCTTTTTGTTCTCAACATGATTCTTCATCTTGATTTACAAAATCAAGGGTTGGGTTCATTGAGATGTTAGGTACAACTAGCTAGGGTCTGCTACCATGGGGTCCCCCCTACATCATTGTGCCATCAAGTTTCACAGGTCATGTTAATTCGTTCCTACTGCTTGACTTGTTCTCCTACCATTAAAATTACTCCTGCCTCTCGTGGCATCATGAAGTGATTGCTCAGATGGTCAAATCATCTTAAGGGGGTTTCTCTCCTCTTATCTTACTGCTCCATTAATTTGCAGACATATTTCTCTCTACTCATTTTGTGCATGTCTGGACATCCATTTGAATCTCCTCCACCAATATTATGTTCATAGTGGTACTTGATCTCTCTGCTTACCCCTTTAAGCTGGAGCAGACTATAACTGTGAAACGATGCACTTTATTGACCTACTAGTATTGTGCAAGCGGTTTGCACAAATTTCTCCATTTTCGTTTCTGGAGAAGTACCCAATGTACTGTAGGTGTTTGTGTTGATACGCTTCCCTCAGCAAATGTCTGGCACCGTGCAAAAAGAAGTGTCAACAGAGCCAGGATAGCTAAGAGTTGTAGAACATCTGGGGAATAGGGTTATCTACAAGAGAATGTTTTCACCTCTCACATTAATCTCTGTTAATCTGCATTTGCGGGAGGGTTTTTTTAATATTAAATAGTGTTGAATGGAGATCACATCCACTTGAACAGCTAGTGCACATTGATTAAATAAAATATAGGTTTAATTTGGAAGAGCATCTCTTAGGTGAGATAACAGTCAGTGGAGCTGAATGCCTGGAGTGTGTCGCATTTATGCGAGGAAAAGTGGAAAATGCTGCTCATCAATTAGATTATGACTGGTTGGCTGCTGCTCATCATTTATATTATTTCCAGTTGGGTGCTGTTCATCATTTAGATTATGTCTTGTTGGATGATGCAGTAAAAAACTTTATGACTTCCCTTCCTAACCTTTTAATGTCATGCTGTCTTACAAAATTCAAAATTTCTACTTGTGGGAAAAGGTGGTAATAGGAACTCTCTCAGATCTTGTCAATTGTGTCTCACGTTAACCAATTCTTGCCAGGAAAAAGGGGGGAAAAAGCAATTCTGTATGCATTTAAGTACCTTCTTTTGATTGTATGTAATTGAATGCAGATAAAATGATAAACATCTCCTGATAATACTTTGTGTGGTTGACCTCATCGATTTTGCTCTGGATGGTCAAGAAACTGAAATTCCAGTTTCACGTGAATTCTACTTCGGAAATCGTTAGTATTCTGTTACCATGTAGGTGTCATGTCCTCAGTTTATTTTGATTTTATATTCCAATTTAGTTTTGCTAATCTTATGTTTCTCTGAACTAGAAGAGTCTAGAGAACTGTCTCGGATAGAGCTTCTTGTCCTGGCTCCACATGTCTAGTGTAATTAAATAATCTCATGCAGAGACTCCTTCCTTTGTTTACCCGATAGCATGAGCTAATTTTGGGTGGGTTGAATCCATCTTATACAGAGATAAATAAAGGCTGAGTTAAACCTATCTCTACAGCGAACAACTCTATTTTCTTAGGGATGCTAGTCCTGGAGAATTTATCTCAAAAAAAAAACATTCATGATAGTGATTTTGGAGAATGTGCTTTTTAATTGAGACAGCATAAGATTTTTATGGTATATTAGTTCTGGGTTTTTTTTTTTTGATTCAGATGCTGTTTCCTTCCTCACCAACCATGCTACATTTTCTGAACTTGATTTTGGACTTTATTCAATAGCCATTCAATAGCCAATACCATACATATACCTTTGTGATTCTAGGTCTCTGAGCCTGCTAGTCTGAAAACAAGTTTGCATGAATCATTTATATAGAAATTCAGATTATCTTTATGGACCTATTCTAGTCTCGTAACCTAAAAGTTTAGGTTTGTCTTGTTAAATACTGAAGTTAGATATAAATGGGGTCAGGATTTCTTGTCAATTCTGGTGAGGTAATGCATAATAATGATTTAACCTCGTGGTAGCTATAAAATGACAAAATAATACTAAAATGTGTCATCTTGTTTAGTTCTCTTAACATTTTCAAATCTAGTTAGTGACAAGGGCATGGTGGTAGTGAATTTTGTTGAAGATCAAAGGTTTTTTTGTGCATATGTCATCCTTGAAGCACCTTGAATATTTCTTATCATTCTTCTACTAAATAAGACGGTGGAGATGTAATGCTATACATCATTCAAGATGATCCTTAGGTTTTAAGAAAGAGACATAACAACCAGAGAATTTTTGTTATCCACTAAGTTGATTGAACTTGGTGTAGAAGCTTTGCATAAATTTCTCAATGTACAGTTGAAATAGGCTTTACATTCTTTCATCGGCATGATCCTGAGTCCTGAAAGGAGCCCAGCTTGATCATAAGGAGGATGAGTAACTCTGGAGGTCCTCATCATCATCAATCTCCTCTTTAGAGATGCAGAACAGACAGTACAAGTAAGTTGGCTATGGAATATATCATAGATTTATCCCTTTTCAGGAGCTTTAGATTACCATCCTGCTCCAACTATGTCCTTGCATTGGATTAAGCTCTCTCGAGACTTTGGACTCTCTAATGAATCACATGATTTCTCAGTCAGCAGGCTTGATAAACTCTGGCAGAACTGATCACAAGAGAAGCACTGTTAAGTAACATGAAGAGAAATAACCAACATATACAGAAGATGCTTCTATTTACCTCTTTATACATTCCTAGCTCGCCTGCCGATTTCGAGATTTCTACTACACAGTGCTCAGGAGCAACTTCAATCACCTGAGAAATAAAATTGATATAGATGGGCCTCATTTGGCTCATTTAATTGGTACTTCCGAGCATGTAATAACTTACTGCACTGTTATTGAGCTTAATTACCTCTGCTGAAAAATCAATATAGGATCTAGCACATCTAGTCATCTTTTGCCTTGGATGCATCTTCATCTGACATTGTCAAGCAAATCAGCGTTTGTATAGGTTTGAACTAATAGTAAACGCTCATGAATGTTTAGTACCTTATTATTTAATCTTAAAATTGAAAGACTCATATCTGTTGCAGCAACTTCTATTTTTCTGAAGGTATCGCTAATTGTATTTTTGGATCCAAGCCTTGTTTTTTGTTTCTTCTCTTCCTGTGGTACAAAACAAACACCATGACTAAATAAAACTTGTAAGGGACCAATGTGTTCAAAGTGTTGTGCACATCTTGTCTTGCCTGTTCTTCAAAAAGTCCTGATAAATCCAGGTCGCGTGACATTGCGATCAATTGAAAAGCATTTATAAAATTGTTGGACTTTGGCATTGTCTTCTCTGCATCGCTATCCTGTTCAGAAGGACACATGATTTAGTTGAATCACTATGTACTGCTCTTTGCTTGTCTGTGACTAATACCTCTAGTGCGTCAAAAGCAGCATTAACATCATCCAGGTTCTTTGCATCGCATTTGCCTCCGCAAGCAGGTATGTAGTTTTCCTGGAACCAAGCATCCTCTAAAATCTCTGATATTGTTATTCGCTGCATTGTGGTTGAGGACTCTGGTTGAATTATTTGACAAGGAAAGAGGCATTCTGAAACATTTGGAACGTTCTTACCCTTGTAGGATTTGGATCAAGTATTCTAGAGAGGATCTTCTTTTGACTGTCTGTGAACCATGGTGGACATGTGTATTCTGCTCTCGTGATCTTAAGAGGTATGAAGATCAGTTAGGGAAATTGTTTCTAAGGGAAACTCTGTCAGCATCTGGTTATGAAGAAGCATACCTTCTTGTATAAATTCATCAGGCTACGGTCGTCAAACGGCAAATACCCTGCCAGTAATTCAAAGAGGATCACCCCACAAGACCAAATGTCTGCAGCTGCTCCGTCATACCCTTTATCCGCAAATAGCTGTTTAGAAGTCGAAAGTATCATCAATAACAGGATTGGGAGAAAATTCATTTATTAACTCTGACCATGCAATGTCAAGTTCACTCTGTTCTGGTCACTTTTTTTTTGAGGTCCTCTTCATGTAATGGAGAACGTTGAAATGTTGATGCATGGAATTAAATATTGGGTCCTCACCTCGGGTGCAACATAGCATGGAGAGCCACATGCTGTCGATAACATGTCTCCAGGCTGTTGAATTTAGCCAAGCATACTTGAAATAGTTCAACGTCATATTGACATGGGCTAATCAAATTGAGTAGAAGATTGTCTTAACCTTTCGCAAAGCACTAAGTCCGAAATCAGACACCTTCAGATTCCCCTTGCTATCCAACAGCAAGTTTTCTGGCTGTGCACAAAGGATGATATCCCCATTGATTTGCATGACTTTCTTCCATAAAAAATGGATAATTGAGTGAAAGAGAGTCGTCTACTGCTCACCTTTAGATCCCTGTGATATACCCCTCTGTGATGGCAATAGTCCATGGCGTCGATCAACTGTTGGAATAGCTTTCTTGCCTCGCTTTCACTGAATTTCCTCAGATAAGACTGAGAAAAACAAAGAGTTCTTGAGAAAGTATGGCAGATCACCTGTAATTGTACTTCCTTTATGAGTTATGACTGTCTCACCAGCTTTTCTGATAGTTGTCCGCCGGATACATATTCCATTATTATGTATATTTTTGTCTTGGTTCCGATGACCTGTTGATGAGAGCCACCATGTGAGAAACTAACGATCTGCAAATTTTTCAATGCGGAAAAGAGGTGGCAACCCAGAATTCTGCAGAACAGCTGCTACCAGATAAACATACCTCGTGTATCCTTACAATGTTCGGGTGAAGTAAAAGCTTCATCGTCCGAATCTCTCTTTGTACCTGAAGTATATAGCTTTAACGGTATGAGGAGATTTTGAAGTTTTCTGGATCTCAGGTTTCACTTGCACGGAAGATCAAAACGAAGGAAAAGAAGCTTCAAATGAAGCACAGGAGTCGAGACTCGCCTGATGCTTAAGATTGTTTTCCATCACCATCTGCTTATCGATGACCTTGACGGCAACGTTATGGCCATCCGAGCTGTCGATGGCCAGCTTGACCTTGGCAAAGGTGCCTTCTCCGATCGTTTGCCGGAGCTGATACTTCCCTATGTTGCTGACAGGGGCCATTGCCTCTCCTTCTTCGGCTCCCCTTCTTCCAACTTCCTGTGTCTGCCTTTGTCTCTGTCGTTGCCGTCCTTCTTGTTCCTGCTGAGACGGCCAAAACAAGAAAGAAAGCGGAATTCAATTATTCCTCCACACTTCTTGCAGGTGCGCCTTACAACCTGGTCGTCCGGAGTCTTTGCTTATATGCGAAGTGATCAGATTTATCTCCTGCTCGTCCTCTTCCTCGCAGCGGCCAACCTCGTGGCTCTCATGTCCTCTGAGAAAATCCAGCGCTTGACAGTCACATTTTCTTTCCATCTTGGACAAGTCATATTTCTGTGAGTCCCCACTTGGTAGATCCTCTCTGCATGGAGGGGGGACGACCGGTTGGTCAGCTGATGGGGAGAGCAGAAGAGGAGGAGGAGGCTCCTCTTTGAACGGAAGGTAAACTTTTTCCTACATTTTTTAGACAGCTTTTGATGTTCAGATTCAAGATCCGGGATTATTCAAAACCCACCTCCCTCCATTAGAAACTCGCCCGCCCGCCGTGGCGTCGAAGTGACGACGCGGGTTCGCGAGGAGTCGCATGTTAGCCAGGGCGCTTGCTGCCACGTGCCGTGTCGCGATTGCGGCGTCTCGGGCCAGTCAGCAAGTTTCGATTAGGAATTGGATGAGGGTGGTCAAATGGATTATGTTGTGGATAAACATACTTTTAGACTTATCATCGACAGAGCTTATCAGAGGAGTTACGAAATGAAAAGCAAGTTTGCATCTTCTTTGCTTGGTAGGTGCCATAATTCTTGAAAGCTTGATGGAAACGTAGATTTAGGTTCGAAAAATCTTTATCAAACTGGGGCTCTAAATTCAAACTCATTCCAGGGTTGCAGCCTCTATCTAGCTGCCACATAGAAATCATTTTTCTAGTCAAATGCCAATCAAAATCACTTATTTTTTGGGTCTTAGAACAACATTTAGCATGCGTTTATTTTGATATTGACGGGTTAGTGTGAGCTCATCCATGAGGTTGGAAAATGGATGATTCTTCATCTCCTTCTTGTGTTCCGTCAATTAGCCGGCAATTTATTCAAAATCCCAACTCTCGGAAAACTGAAAATTCGGATAAAGTTTCTTAAATAATGATTAGTGTACTGCTTAGAAAATTAATTAATGGAAATTGTTTTCATCATCAATAATTATATATCTAATTATTTTTGTGGGTGATGGAAATATTTTGTATTTATTCATTTTTGTGATCAGTATAGACAATTATTTTTTGAAAAATATTTTTCAAATAGTTTATTTTTCTCAAAAAAAATTGAGTTCCTTTGTTTGTCAATTGGTCAACGCCACATTTTTTGGATGCAACCTACCACCTCATCAAGTACGTGAAGGCCCTTTTGAGCAAATCTACCCATTAGAGAGCTTCTGTCGCTTAATCGGAGTAGGTGGGAAGAAAGATTAGTTTTTTTTTTTTGTCGGAAAGGAGGATATATTTCTATTCATGTAGGGCAAAAAGAACAACCCTTAACTAGGGCTTCAGTACAAAGCATGTCCACGAATCGGGAAGAAAGATTAGTTTGAGAATGGAAAATGTATCAAAAAAAGAAGAAGAAAAAAAGAACGAAATTGGAAAAGTCAGTTTGAGGACCACGAGATTTTCCTATTGGCTTTTTCCTTGTTGCTGGATCGTTGGAAAATTCAGAAAACGCCTAAAGCTTAGCAACGTAGAAAAGGGAAATCGACCTTCTTTACAGCTGTATGGTTATTGCGTCCCGGCCAATTTGCACCATCAATTTGTCTTTTGTCCGTCGTCTTCAAATGTCAACGTAAAGGTACTGCCAGCTTATCCGTTTGATAATGAAATTAGAAAGAAATAATGCAAAAACATCATTGGAGTAGGATCAAAAAAGCTAAATGTACTCTTCTTTAAACGGTGAGTACTATAAAAAAAAATTTTCAAATTGATAGTCATCACGAGTTTATTTTAAATTAATTTTTTTTTATAAAACTCTAAAACCAATTTTTTTATGATGTATTTATTCCAAATTAATTTCTGTCCAATAGAAAATTTCAAACTAATTTTCGTCTTCCTAAAAAAAAAGAAAAAAAATCCGAACCAGTGTCCGTGGTGTTTGACAAATCTGACATGGCAAATCCTTAGGCTGACACCAAATAACTATAAATTTTGCTAATTTTATTTATCGTGGGATAAGGAATTTTCTGCAAAAAAGTAATACAAGTAATCCGATTATGCAGCTATAATGCGTCACACGGATATTTTTAAGATTATGTGTACGATTGCGGAAAATCTGGGGGACATATTTCTCATAGTATAGAACTAGCTGCGCTTATTATAGTCCTGAGATCTCCTATTTTTGCTAGAAAAGATTGGACCGAGCATTAGGTGATATAAGGGCTTGGAACAGCGATGTTAGATGCACTTATCATTTGCAGATTTTCATATAAAACATTTTATTTTGGCACTGTCGAAACATGCGATTACCTAACTTTTTGTAACTGTGAATTTGTCAAACCCTAAATCATCATGATGAGAAGTATAATTGACTATGATATGATCAATGTTTTCAGCATCAATAGGAAGCTGTGAAGATCATTGGCAGTTCTTGCATGGAGTGGTAGGTAGGATGAAGGAATACTTACCCAAAAGTGGAAATTAAGGTGAACTCCGACGGGGGTTTTGGAATGGAACGTTTGTTAGAAAAGTGTACGATAGGGTTGGTAATTAAACGACTCTAGAATTGACAAGAAGGTAAAATGATCAGTGAACAACTTGTGTGTTGATAGTGTCTTTGTTGTTCTAAAAACAGTTCACGGAACTCATTTGGTTAGTTAGCACTAGGGGTGAGCATGGTCCAGGTTGGGCCGATCCGCCCCCTAACCCTAGGATCAATCCGCACAGTGCTGGTCCTCAATTTTTGGGATCAAGGACTGACCCTATTGAGCTTGGGACCGAGGACCGGACCGACTCAATGGGTTCGGCCTGGTTATAATTTTTTATTTCATTTTTTGTACTCTTTAAAAAAGCGATTAAGGACCGAACTGACCCATTGGATTCAGTCCGGTTTCAGGGTCAATCCAAGACCAATCAATAATTTTTTATTTCATTTTTTGTACTCCTTAAAAAACGATTGAAAATCGAACTGACCCAATGAGTTCGGTTCAATTTTAGAGTCAACCCAAGATCAACCAATAATTTTTTATTTCATTTTTTGTACTCTTTAAAATGGCAACCTAGGACCATACTAACCCAATGGATTTGATGATGAATGAGGTTAACTAAGAAAGGCAAGTGGTGAAGGTCAAGTGAGGTAAGTATTGAATAGAATAAGCATTGAATGTCGAGCGGGAAGCAACAAGCCAAGCGAGCATCGAGCGACAAGCGGCATGAGTGACCCAAAATGAGCGAGGCAAGTGTCAAGTGGTGAGCGGAGAAGTTGTTTCTTTCGATTTTGGCAAATTGAAGACTAAGAGAACAAATAAGACAGAAAAGAACGAATACTAGAAGATGATGCCATAAGGAGCTATTTATGCCTTTTTGGACGCCATAAGGACTCATTACAAAAACATTTTCTTTATTGGTAAATTATAACTATTGACACCGTAAAAGACATTAAAAATCTAAGTTATTAAAGAATAATATAAAATTACTTGAACTCTTCACTAAATAATTGTTTAATATTGATGACGTCGTTTATTTTAAGATTTTCTCTATATAAAAAAATTAAAAAATTATAAGTAATATATATATATATATATATATATAGGTTGGTCAAGGTTGGTCGGGGTTAGACCAACCCAAAACTCTCAGAACCAAGAACCAACCCGCACAGTGTTGGTTTAGGAATTCTAAGACCAAGAATCGACCTAATCTCCTTGGGAATCGGACCAGGACTGGCAGGGTTGGGCCGGTCCAAGTCGGTCCAGGGTTGACCCTAGACCGATGCTCACCCCTAGTTAGCACGATAGAAATGATTGCTTCAAGAGTTCATTTACAATGTCATTCCGACTCAAGGCACATTTCGAGGAGAATATTGCTTTGGTCCATGGAGAGCATGGTAAGATGAAAAGTCGATCGGTGAAGCAACGAGATTCTTGATGGTCATAGGCAGTTTGATTCAAATTATAGATATCCACTCTTTTGCTCCGATGGCGTGGAATGATGCTTTGCCTTGCCACCATGTCTCTCCAAAGGAACCAAGAATGGGGGCAAAGGTATCCTAGGAAGTTTGTTTGTGGAATTTTTCTCAAGCGTTCACCCTTTATTCTAGGAAGTTTGAGAATGTTGAACTATGACATTTTCTTTTATGATAATCCAGACGTATGGAGATGGAGATTGGGTTAACCCGAAGGCTAATGAAAAACTTTGTAAAGCCTATGAACCAGTTAATTTCGGACTTTTCGCTTGTTGAAATAATTTTGACTCAAAATAGTTTGTATATAGTCATTATTCATTAAAATTAAAGTCAAAGTTTTTTAGATCCCTTTAAAAGATATATAGGTTGCGTTTGGGAGAGTTTTGATGAAATTCAAAGTCATTTCCCCAAAAATCTTTGGTTGAAGATATATCTACTTACTATTTGGTTAATGACTCTTGGTATACTTTTTTCCAAGGTAGCTTTGAATTATTATTTTATTTTTAAAAATAAAAGCACGAAACGACAAAGGGCTATTCATCATCTCAATCGTGGAAAGTAGAGGGCTGTTGTGAGCCCTAGCAAGGGCTTCGAGGTCATGTGGCCCAAGCATGTCCCCACAGCCTTAAATGCTGAATTAAGGGTTCTATTTTTTAGAACAATTTCTCTTCAGAAATAATTATATTTTATTTTGTTCCTAGATGAATTTCCAAGTATTTGAAGGGGTTTAGTAACTGCCTAAAATTTCTACTCCCGAAATAAAAATGCGGCAACACCGAGGATGCCTGACCTTAGGTAACATAAATTTAGAGGCAAAAGGCTCGGGCAACCCTCAACCTCAATGACACTTGATAGAACGACCATTGACTCGACAGCCCTTGACTCATCGGATCTCATCTGAGTTGGTACCCTCCGGATCTCGCCTAACATATCCACGACTATCTTGACGAGCCTCCTACCCTGGGCAACCGTTAGCGATAGTCTACAAGCCTTGGTAACCCTTTGTGGAGCTTCACTGACGACCTATATCTGCAACGATGGAGAAGATGAACAATTTTTATGAGGGTGAATGTGGAATATAAAAATATTAGTGAGGGTAATTTTGAAAGAAAGAATATTTATTAACCCTGAGAGTGCCTCCTGAAAATGCTAAAAGCTCATAGGCTCTCAGCTTTAGCAATACTAGCTTTTACTCAATGCTCTCCCAAAAAAAAGAAAATTTTGTTTACCAAATACTCAAGATTTCATTAAAGGGATTTGAGGCCCAAAATCCTTTGGGAATACCGAACATTTGTATCAACAAGAGTTCATTAATTTATTTATTGGTTCACTTTGTGGAGTCATGATCCGCCATTACGAAGAGGGAATTAGTTATGCAAAGAGGCTGGCACCGATGGTACAATAAATAATATCGGGATCTTCCATTACCTGCCAATAAAATATCATTTCCTAAATCAAGGGTCTGGTAAGTGAAGGACAAGGTTTGATGGCGATTATCATCACTCGTGAGGTAGCTCCACCTACATCATCAAGTCTTAGCACTAGGTTTGCCATTCCAAGAGATTAATTAGTAAAATAAGCTTAAGTCAAAAGGATTAGTTGCTTCGCATATGGAGAAGCATGAGGCTTAGTTCCGATTCGACCTCAGCATTATCTCTCTTGAAGCCAATTCATGATAGAGTAATTTCTCGTGAATCTTCTAACACAAGCGTTAGAAAATGGTGTCGTAAAATTTTCAATCATTGCCAATTGATTCAAAAGCTTAATCTAATTTGTCGAGGTCGGGGTTTAATATTAATTTTTCCTAATCAAATTGAATGTCTGGTGGAGATGGACTTTGTTTTTGGGTAGCTTTGTTTGGATGACAGGAGGAGAGGGTGTTATGAGGGTAGTGTGAACGATTTGAATGGTTAGTTTAATATTTTCTTCTTTTTGTTTTTTTGTCGAAAGCGATTGCATGGAAAATTTATTTTCTATTTCGAACCCCACATTTTCCTTCATCTCTATTCTCACAAACAAAGCATAAATATCATGGGACTACAATAATAGATTTTGCTCAATTCGTAACTCCAACGTATATTTCTACTACCTAATGATAGATGGAAGAGAAGTCGGATTTTAGATCTCAAACTCGATCTCCTTCGGACATTTTTTATCCTATGAAAAAAAGGGTGAGAAAGGACGATCAGCATGACTGCCTCCCTTAGAATTGCAGTCCAATTCGGTGTGGATTGGCTTGGAGTTCAATTGTTGAGCTTGTAGTATTCAAACGTTTGACCTCCCAAGTAAAAGCACACGGGAGTGAGCCCTTATCCAGCTGAGTTACCTCTTACAATGTTATTTGACAACATTAGGAGAGATACATAAATTGAGAACTAAATTAGTGCAATCTATTTTGCCAAATGCATAAGATAATGCAAAGTCTTGTAGGAGCCTTCAAGAAAATGGTTAAACATAGAGGGAATTGTTATTATTATTTTTAGATCTGGTCCTATCTTATATCTATTGCACATGTTACTATGTGTGTTATGTGCAAGTTGCGAAACCCTACTCCTTCACTCACATGTTCCCACCCTGTTACTCCTCTCGAGAAAATGGGGAATCAAACTCTCCACCTACTTTTTGTCAAAGTTTTAAGTCAAGTTTTAAGAATGGCCAACTTTAACAATTGGACAATGCCTGGAACCCGCCATTTTTATGAGCCTTGTACGAGATGCATGATCAATGACAATTCGTGTACGTCATTGGGATTTAGAAAAGACAAAAACTCAAATATTCACGGGGAGAGAGAGAGAGAGAGAGAATACATTTTGCTACGCCATTGGGATTTCGTCAAGCCAAAAAATCAAATATCCACGGGGAGAGAGAGAGAGAGAATAGCAATTTGCGTACGTCCCTGGCATTCAGTAAAGCCAAAAATTTGATTATTCACAGAGAGAGGGAGGTCGGCAAGACTCGAGCCTTACTAGCCTTGGGTGAGGTTTCACCTTGCAAAATCCGGCGAGATTGAAATTCACCAAAGTTGACGAGATCAACCTCATTTATAGCTGGACAATGGCCATCATCAAGGCTTGGCAATTGAGTAAGGAAGAAAGAAAAAGAAAGAAAAGAAGAAAAAATATTTAAAACTATTTTTTTATAAAAATTTGTTAAAATTGTGCACGTCAACTTCAACCATGTCACGTAAAACGGTCAATGTCTACATCAATAATTTCCAGCCAAAATTGGTTGAAAAGACTAAATTGAAAATTATCAAAAAATTGAGGACTTAATTGGTATAATTGAAAATTTTAGGTCTGAATTAGTATAAATGTAGTAGGTTTATGATTTTTTTGGTAACTTCCACAATTTTGGTTAACAACCCATATAGATTGTAGCTCTAGCAAATAAATTTATGGCATAAGTAGACTGATTTATCCATTTGGAGATTGCTTAAATAAGAAATTTGTGTAATATAAATCCTAAAGATAATAGCCATTTGATATCGATAACGGGCTATCATAAAAACAAGAAGCAAGTCATTGATTATCATCTTTGACGTATTACTTATTTGATACATAAGATCACTCGATATTCAAAACAATTTGGGTTGAATCAAATAGTACCCTACGTTGCGTTGCATTTAAGAAAAGATCACTTGATATTCACGCAAACACTTGTAGATCGTGCGGAAGCTTTGAAGGAATATTTGGGTCGACGAGCTCGAAATATTTTTTTCAATGCGCTGGATAAAATTAATTAGCACATGGTGCTTATATTATATTATACATAACTTCGCTTTTCACGTCATGCTTTGCATGTGGGCTTCCCACGTAATTTAATCGTGGAGGAAGAACATGCTTTGATGAGGTCCAGCAAAGAAAGTTATGAAAATGGTTAGTTTATTTCACGAAAATATATATTGCAAGAAAAAGTTCTTAATTCCGATCCTTTATATTGTTTGGAAAATGAGTTCATTCAATAATTTTTCACTAATAACCTATGCCTTAAAATATTTTTGAAAAGAAAACATTTTTTGTTAAGTCTTTTTCCTAATGATTTGAACAATTAAAGATTAGGAAAATCTTTTCCGAATTATTGAATTTTTTTGTGTGGAATAAATGTTTCCAAAGTAGATGAATGTTCAAAGTGAGACAGGCACTGAGCTGTACTGAAAAAGCTTTTGTGATCTCTTATGACTTATAACTTTTTGTAGGTTTTGATTTGTGACGATCATTTGTCGGCTTCTCTTTGGAATTTCTTAGTGATACTCTGAGAAACATTTGCTTTGAGTTTGGAGCCAGGGTTTTGAGAGAGTGATCTTTTCTTTTCTGTATCTGAATTTATTGTATTGAAATTTCTGCTCCTCATTATACCCATGGATGCTGTAAAGTTCAAAAGCGATTCACCATCAAATTGTGTGGCGAGATGAGACATTTGTTATCCTAACTTCTACTTTGAGTTGTTAGGAGGGTTTAGTTCAAATATTGAAAGTTGGATAGTTCTTGGTGTCGAATTCTGTGTATATTGGTTTTCCTTATTTATATAATTACCTTTACCAAAAAAAAATATATATATATATATAAAAAAAATATATATATATTGAAAGTTGTACCTTAGTTTGTAGATTAAATGCTATCACCCTGAAAAGTTGAAGCTTTCACATTGTTGACTTGTTCTTTAGTTTGTAGATTAAATGCTATCACCCTGAAAGGTTGAAGCTTTCACATTGTTGACTTGTTCTTTATACAGCACCGCAGCACTAGGCCATTGCCCCACAATTTTTACAAACTGAATTCACTGTCCTTCCTTGATCCACATGGTTTCTAATGAATCCGAGGCGACAGATAATCAATCAAGAAGTCATACCTCACATGAGTTGACCCGGTAGATACGAATGATCCATTCTATGTTCACCAAACTATAATCCACGTATGAGTTTAACCTTTCGACCGTTAATCGGTCAAGAGAGCTATTCATCTTGGAATAGAGCCATGACTTTCACGCTCCAGGCAAAGATAAACTTGGACTTGTGGGTGGGACGATTCCCATGCCAAATGAGGATGCGACGAACAAGGCTGTGTGGATTAAATGCAATGTGTTTGTTCATTCGTGGATGCCCAATTCAATTTCAAACCAAGTGTCCCAATATCTCACCTCAACTAAAGAAGTGTGGGACCCTTTGAAAGAGCTTTACTATTGAAAATCTGCACCTAGTCTCTTTCAGATTTAAAGAGTGATTTCAAATCATACCCTAAAGAAATTCACATTGCCTGAAGGCAATCTTTGAGCATCAACAGAATGATCAATCGATGCAATTTCTAATGAGTAGACTTGTCAAAATAGGTTATAGCCTCATTTCTTAACCTATATTTGATGAGTTGATTTATTATATGGATTAGTTAAATTCAATACATGAGTTTAGAATGGTAAAATCTGTGATAATATGGGTATTAAATTGATTTACAACTTATTTAAAGTCAACCCATTTTTATGACTTTTTCTTCACTCTCTTTTGCCCTTACTCATTCTCGTATCGCTCGCTCCATGCTCTCACATCAGTTTGGGTTTGAGTTTTACTAGCTTAGATTAAATATGAAAGTGCTTTAGTAATATGGTTGGGTCATGTATGAATCACTATTAGACCCTAACTTTTTCTTCACTCTCTCTTACTTTCACTTGATCTTGGTTTGCTCATTCCGTGCTTTCACATCAATTTGGGTATAAGTTTTTCTATATTAGATTAAATATGGAAGTCTTTTAACAATATGAGTCAAGTCGGGTATTAATCATTATATTTGTATTACAGGAAATGAGTTAAAACAAGTTGAATTGGCCAATTTGGGTCAGCCTAATTTTGACTCGGTCCACCTATTTGATTAATCTACTAATGGGTCTTAACCATTCATATAATAGTATTCAAAGCTCAAACTATAATTATGGACCCGTTGCCATCTCTAAACAAAGCCTGTCAATTGAATGTCAAACATTTAGAGTGTCAAAACTTAGTACGGGGGAATACTTTACTTAAGTGCTAAAAGTTACGAAAGTGATATTTTATAAAATAAAATAAAAATGAGACACTTGAGTTTCAAGTCCAGCGAAAATGACTGAAAATACTATGTTGTTTTGTCTTTTTTATTATTATTTTAATATAAATATTAATTGAATAAAAAAAAAAAATAAAGATGAGAGAGAGAGAGAGAGAGAGAGAGAGAGAGAGAGAGAGAGAGAGAGAGAGAGAGAGAGGAGGAGGGAGAGGAGGGAGGAGAAGGTAGAAGGTGAGGGCTGAGCTCTCGCTGCCGCCACCCCACCATCACTAAGAAGGCCTGGTAAAGGATGGTCATCGGGCCCTAGCCAGGGGTTTAGCGACCTCAACCGGTGGCAAGGGCCTACGAGCCCTCACCAGATTTGGGGTGAGGGTTGCGGTCCTCACTTAGATCCAGCGAGGGTCGCCGGCCCTCGTATGATCGGGCCAAGGGTTGCTGCCAATTAGGCTCTTGTTGCCAGTCAATCAGGGTCGTCGGCCCTTGGCCAAGGCCCAACAACCTCGACTGACCCTCCCCTCATCATCATCGGCCCTTTCGGCAATGGCAAGGAGGCAGCGGGCAAGGGCTTAGCCTTTAGTTGCTTGCAATCTTTATCTTCTTCCTTTTATTTTTTCTAATTTTTTAATTTTTTAAATAGTATATATAAATAAATTTAGTTTTAAATTTAATTTAATTAATTTTTATATTAATTATCTAGCCATGCATTTTTGCACTTGTCTAGCCACGTTAACATGCAAACTAATGTCATTTTATGCACTTGTTTTACCAAAAAATCGTCAAGTCAGCATTTTGATCGGATTTTCTTGCCGTTAGCACTTAACTTATTCATTTTACTCTGATTTTAGCACTTAAGTGTCACTTTCGTAACTTATGTCACTTAAGTGTTCCCCACTCCAAGTATTCTTTTTCCCCTATCAAGTAGTAAGGTGAGATGAGAAGCGGAGAGGAATCTCATCCGCTTCTCATCGGCTTAATCCGGCCTCTATGAGGGGTCGGCAAACGATGATTAAGATGATAAGAATAAAAAAAGATTTCCAGGCCCCACAACCCATTGTGATTATCTTCATCGGTCTGGTGACACCTTGGATAGATGTTATCTATTTCGTGAATATCTCCCGGATCACAGATACCATGCTGGACCTGCAAATGGCAACAATGGAGGCCTTGCAGCTGCAACCATGGCCCGCAGTCAAATGGAGCCGATGGGACAGAGCACGATTCTGCAAGTGACAATTGAGAGCAATGTTTCTCGATCGTCAGCTATGTTAACTTTGACTCTAGAGCGAGTCCAACTACGAGCTTTGCTTCCTTAACGTCAGTGCTTTAATCAATCACCTTCGTATTTTGTAGTTAATTCATATTCTCTAATTATCAAGTGGCTTGAAATTTTGGATATTAGATACATGAGCAACATAACATGTGGCCTCTCCTCAAATTATTTTGGAAAATGTTCACAAAATTAAGTTCAAGAGAATGCAATTACCAAATGGAAATTTCTGCATGGTATAGCCGAGGAACTTGACAGTTAAATGAATGTATTGCTCTTACAGAATGTATTGCCGGTTAAAGATGATTGAATTCAAGACCAAAATTCGATTTTGAAAACTTGATCTGATGAGAATCATTGTGATGTTCGTCCTCGGGCAAAAGCAAATTAATTTGTCTTTCGAAAGTTCAACTATTTCCAGTATACACCAATTTGATCTGAATAATTTTGATCTTTGGGGGTCCCTATTCAAAGCTCCCTAGAGAGGGGGCTAAATATTTTATGACCATGGTGGATGACTATACTCGAGGCACATGAACATATTTAATGAAGACTAAAGCATGAAACAAATATTTAGCTATTACGAATTTTTGCACAATGATAGATAATCGATTTAACACTAAAATTAAAATAATACAATCCAATAATGGATTGAATACGAAGGAAGTGATCTAAATATCTTTTTGATCGATGATAAATTATTCGGCAATTAGCATACCCTTATGCTCCCCAACTATATGGAGCTGCAAAAAACAAAAAAAAAAAAAAAGCAAAGGCACATACTTGAGGTGGCTCAAGCATTACTATTTCAAGCAAATCTACCAAAATATTGTTGGGGGAGATTGACTTATAGAGATATCCAAGTCCACTCTTAGATGGTAAATCACCGTATGAAAGGCTATTCAACAAGAAACCAGATAACGAACGTCTTAATGATTCTGGATGTTTGTGTTATATTGTCATAACACTCTGCATTATCTAAATTTGATCATGGAGGGTACAATTGTGTATTTCTTGGATATCCTTAACTTATGGGAAATTGTCCAATCAGTCATAAACAAATTGCATATATGCCAATTTAGTCATTTAAATTTTAGTTTTGTCATTTAGTTCCAAACATTTGTGTGAAAATTTCAATATAGTTATTCTGGTCAATTTTCGCTGAAAATTGCTGACAGACGATGTAAGACAGCCAACAATGTTTGAACTGTAATGTTCCATGATATTTGATGAAAATTGATCGGAAGAACTACATTGAGATGCCTCATAAAAGTTGAGGACTACATTGGCAAAGTCGGAAAGTTTAGAATTAAATTGGCATATGTATAATATAGGTTTAGATTGATGGGGTAATTTTCTCCCCCAACTAAAATAGGCTATAAAGTATAATTTGGAAACCAAGAGAGTACGAGTCTCTAGACATGTAAAATATCATAGACATATTTTGTACTGTCAATTTGAAAAGGGAGAAGTCGATCAATAACCATATTTTCCAAAGTCCCGCACTGTATTTGGGATGATAATCATCATGAATTAGCAAAAGCTAGGGACATTGAAATTGATCACGGGATGGAAAGTGAATCACAAATTGGTCAAACAAATGAGAAGGGCAAAAGCCAATCAAATGAAATGATATTGTTCGTTCAATGATTGAAACCGGAGATCATGATTGGTTTTCAATAATCAATAATTGTTTCATGTCATCACTTTCCGTAGCAAATAAGCCAACTAGCTCAAACGAAGCAATCGAGTACTACACACGTTGGACAGATGCAATGCAAAGTGAGATTAAGGCATTGGAATCGAATGCCACTTGGACCATCATTGTTGAGCCGCAAAATGTACATCCAATAGGATGGAAATGGGTCTACAAAATAAATTTTAGGAGTGACGGAAGTTGTTAGGAAGTCCATCAACATATCCCGTTATCGACAAATGTGAGTGGCACATGTAGCTTGACTGATGGGGTGGACAAATACATGAAAGGAATAGAATCCGACTTTGATACTATGATAAAATGTCCATCTCAAAGTTAAAACAAATAAATTACGTTTATAAATATGATATAAATTTCATTATTAAGTGATGTGAGATATTTCAATAATAAGTACCGAGGGATAAATTATGTTTAGAGCATGCATGGTAACGTTTTTGTTTTTCCCAACTGTTCTTTTGTTCTCCGGAACAAAAAAAAAAAACAGAAATCCGTTTGGTAAAACTTTTGTTCCCGAAAATAATTTCTCTATTTTTTTGTTCCCGGAAACAGATTTGGAACAGAAACAAGAAACAAAAAAAAGTAACTTTTTGTTATCGGGAACAATTTCTAGAAATAAGCTAATTTTCTTTTTTATTTTTCTTTTATTCCTCTCTCTTGCTGCGGCCAACCGATGGGCTATGTGCGGCGGCGGTCGGCGGCCGGCAGTCGTGCGGCGGCGACAGCAGGTGGCGATGGGCGGCGGCAGCCAACGGTCGGCGGTTGGCAATTCGTGAGCAAGAATAAAAAATTAATAAATACAAAATAGAAACTGTTTCGTATCAAACACATTTCTATTATTTTTCTATTTTAAGAGTAAAAATTTTGTGGAGTTATTAAATACCTTATTTTATTCATAAATTGTTCTTCGGAGTAGAAATAGAAAAAAACTATTTCTGAAAAAGAAACTGTTCCCCAGTTAAGGAACGTTATCATGCGCATCCTTAGTGGCTAAAGAAAATGCCCAAGAGGAGGGTATATATTCCATTCCCTATTTAGAGGGTCTAGAGCACGTGTAGTTTTAGACTTCTAGGTTTCCGAGTTGGTAGATAGAAATTAAGGGGTAGGTGCAAATGCTGAAGATAGTTGGCAGAAATCTTCCATCTCACTTGTCAACATACAGCGTGACTCATGCCTGTTGTGGATCCCAAGGACAGTTAGCAAATGAAGATCAAAACGTTAAATTGCGTTTTTCTATTGAAGTTGAAAGTGTTTCGAATCACTCCAAGTCTTAATCACAAAATAATCGGATCATTTATCGCCCTAAGATTTTATTTTTGGTTCCCCTAGTTTAGTTTTTTTTGAGCCACCAATAGATCTCATGTGACATATGTAACTACAATGGAATAATGGACAGGGAACTTATGGGTAAGCTTCAGAAATTTAGACCTTCTACCATCATTTAGTTGGGACTTTAAAGAAGACAATTGACTTTTCCTTTTAAAGTTTAATTTTGTTGGGTCAAACAAACTACATCGCTAATCCCGTGCCGTTGGCTTGCATATGGGTAAATAAGTATCGCGCAATCTCAAATTGACACAACTAACTTTCAAAGCCGTGCAATTGTCAACGAGCAGCGAACTAGCTTTAGACCAAGTGAGGCTGTGGGATGTTGCGCGTCAATTGTGGGCCGCTGCTCTAATGGATAAGTTTTTCGCAATCTTCAAATCACAAGACGTGCGTGGGCCTCGATGAGTCATGATCAAGACAGTCCTGATGAGGCTGCCAGTAGAGATGTTAAATGGGTGGGTCGGATCGGGTTTGGGTCGGATCATTAATGGTCCGATCCAAATTGACCTATTAACCCATTTATGACCCATTTATGCATAATGTAAATTTTCCGACCCATATCCGACCCATACCCGACATATTTAACTAAACTTAAAAAAGTTTATTACTTATATATATGTTTTAAAAAAATGGTATTACTAAAATAGTTTTATACAATACAAATTTAATGAACAATTTTTATAATTTTAAAAATAATTATTTTAAAAAATCGAATTTTAATTATTTTTTATTTTTTTTTTTATTTTTAATTAAAAATATAAATTTTTAATATTTTTAAAAATTGACCCATTTAAAACTCAGATATCTCAACCTATTTATTTTCAAAACTCATTATGGGTGTTTTTGAGAAATGAGGCTTGACTCCATTAATGACCCAATTAACTAGAAATGGGTCCATAAATGGTCAATGACCCATTTCACACCTCTAGCTGCCAGTAATGTTAACAGGCTGCAAATACAATTTTCCAGCAAGAGTTCTAGTACGCATGTGTGAAGCTTTTGGAAGTTCTATTTTGTAGGGTAAAAACTGAAACATTGTTCCATTTTGGTAAAATATTAGAAGTGTCGAGAACTGTCAAAATCTCGTTGGTAATAAAAATTTGACTGGCAATTTTTTTAGTTGGCAACAAGTTATTACGAACACTTTTAAAAATGTGCCAAGAGTCACTATATTATTTTAAATTAACAACTATGTAAGAACTTCCAACATTTATTTACGTAAATCACCAATGTGTTAAAATAGTTACTTTTTAGAAATTTGCCTACTCTTATTTGAGTTCACTTTTATTTTATTTGAGTCAACATTACCATGATCATTGGATTGTTTCGAAATTAAAATAGTTCCGACAATTTACCAACATTTATTTGTTACACTTGCCAATGCGTCGAAGTTACTATCTCTTATAGGAAACAACCAGTTTTGATTTGGGTGATTTAACAACTAGTTTGAGCTTTTTAATTCTTATTTGAGTGAGTTATCAGCATCCATTCAATTTTTTTTTTTAAATTACCAATGATTTTATTGATTTATTAACATTTATTTGCGGAGCTTAACAACGTGTTAAATTTACCAACTCTTGTATGAAATTACTAACTCTTATTCGAGTCCTTTCAACAACGTCTATTTGAGGAGTGTCGCGACCTAATTTTCGGGTGCACCACCTAAAACTAGGTTAATGGACTACAAAGTCTAACTTAGCTCGGGCACTCCCAAACCCATACCAAATCGCGACTTAAAGTTCAATTATCTAACATACGAATGATTAATAACTAGGAGTCGCTACTAATCAGTTTATGGTAGGTCAATTAGACACCTAAGTAAAATAATGGGAGGATTATTTTACTCCTATGAACCAGAGACTATAGGTAAGGGGACTTGATTACATTAGATTCTCTAATGCCCTTTCAGTACAATTTCTTTTTTTAATTTTCAAAAATATTTTTGCAAGCAGCTTTGATTCATTTTAACCTAAATCTTTATCATGCAAAAAGGCGATCACACGAGTGCTCAACTATTATTAGAAATTCAACAAATGAAATAAATTGCATCACATGAAGCTGACAATTTTTGGGTTTTGTTAGATTTTTTATAAAATGCATTTCTAACTACATGACCTAATTTTACTAACAATAAAATTCTAATTAAATAATCCTATTATGCAAACTAATTAATATGCACCTCATGACCTAATTTTACTAGTAAATAAATTCTAAGCAAATGATCCTATAATGCAAACTACTTAATATGCACCTAGTATTTTGTATTTTTTATTGAAATTCGGAATTAATAAAAATCCTAACTAAATTATCTAAAATGAATAATATTCTAATTTATTTTAGGGATTAATTTGACTTAAACCCTATCCTATCTTAGAAAACTATTTTTTAAAGAAAAATGGGATAATTAAAATATGCCGACATTATCTAAGACCCTATTTTAAAAAAATAATAATTTAGGTCTAACCCTAAATGCAACCCTAAGAATGTAATCCTAAAAAAAAAAATCTAATTTGCTAAACCTACATGTCTAATCCACTAAACCTACATGCTGATGCACGATTTTGATTTTATTTTATTTTTTTAGTTTTTTTCCAAGATAAATAACTATATCTATACAATCAAGATATTCATCAAATGAGAATTAGAATAACCGAAAAAATAATCCGTTGTCTCACGGATTAAATTAATGGTTATTTTAACCCTAAACATCACAACTCAAAGTTTAAAATAATTAAAAATCTGATCTGAAATCTTACAGATCAAATTAATAATTATATTGATTCAATAATTAAAATACTATCAATAAACCCTAAAAATTAATATAATTAAAAAAATGACCCGACATCTTACGAGGTCAAATTAGTAATTATAATAATTTTAGGGGAAAAACTGCGGATAATGCCTATAATAAAGCGAGAATCAATTCCCAATATTTTAAATTAGTACAATGATAGCAAAAATTCAAAAAATAAATAATAACATAAAATAAATAATAAAAAAAACAGAAGAAAAATAAACAACCTAAGAAAAATGGGGCGAGTGCTTGGCGCCGGGTGGAGGATGGCCGGCGTCGGAGCTTCGATGAAGGTTGGCAAACAACGACGGTGATGAGCGTCGCGGGTGATGGTGTCACGGCGGCGGGCACGGAGCAGCTGCAAAATCGACGCACAAAGGAGGGAGCGTCGACACCGAGCGGTCACGGACGGAGGTCCGCAGAGGCGTCGAGCATCGGCGCGGGCTTTGGCAGCTGTTGTAGGCAAGCGACGGCGGCTGTAGTTCGTGGCAGGGATGGGCGGATCTCGGGCAGAAGCGTCGTGACCGCAGATCATCGAGCGAGTGGGGACTCGGATGGCGGGGCAGCAGGCTACAGTGGGCTTCGGCTCTGGATGGCGTCGAGTTCATGGGTCACTAGCTGGCGACTCGGGCGGCAGGTTTCGACGCAACTGCAGCGACGAGTCAAGCGGCTTCTGGTGAGATGGAGCAAGGGCGTGAGGACGCCGGCAACAGGCGAAGACAGACGGGATGGTGAGCAGCACGGAGGACCAGCAACGGTGATGGAGAACGGAAGCGGCGGGTTGCGGCGATGACCGGCTGGATCGCAAACCGGTGGGTTGCAGACGAGTTGGGGGCAAGACCAGCGTTCTGGCGCGGCAGATCGGGCTCTGAACAGGGGCATAGGCGGAGGTTGAAGGGGTCCGGCAGCTGCTGCGAATGAACAGCAACAGGAGGGAGACAGCAATGGCGGTGTCGAACTCTGGTGGTACTGTTGGGTGTCGGCACTAGGGTCGCAGCCGGAGCAGGCGGCGGCATCGGAGATCCAGTGAGACAATTCCAGCGTTGGATGGTGCGGACGCGGGGCCTACGCGGTCGAAACCCCCTGCGAAGAAGACGATCCGGCTTTTTTTTTTTTTTCTCTCTCTCTCTCTCTCTCTCTCTCTCTCTCTCTCACATCACTCTCCTGCTGTCTTTTTCTTTTCTCTGCAGCTTGTCAGGCCAAGAAAAGAGAAAAAGCTCTCTTCTTTTTTACTTTGACAAAGAGAAGAAACCCTAGAAAAGCCCCCTAATTGAACTCCGTACGCATCTTTTATAGGCGAAACAAAACGTGATCTTTTTTGTTAATATTTTCTTCTCACGAATATTGCTTATAACCTCTTGATCACAAAAATCCTTATCTCATAAATATTCTGCCCTCGATTTCATCATCTATTGATAAAGATAAGATTACAATGCGCTTTTCTCAATTAAAAAAAAAATCATCATAATATCGCATCAAATCTTAATTCTTTCACAAGATAATTGATAAAAAATAATGACGGGCTTGGGTTAATTTTCTCCTTTCGTGGGCTTAGCGCGACCTGCTGAACTAGAGCTCAGAAATATTAATTCGAACCCATCCACCACCGGTCCTAAAAATAAATAAAAAAAATGCAAAACATGTAAATTAAAAATAAATGCACCTAAAAAATTATATGCTATGCAATTGAATGATAATATTTTTCTTAGGGGTTAAAAATTAATCCCTAATTTTTATACAATAAATGACTAAATGGGTTGCCCAAAATTTAGGTGTCGGCAATTTGCCCTCTTCGAAGGTGAGCTCGAAGAGGTTGTTTTCAAAGACAAATTGAGACTTAAATTTTGACTATGCACATGCATTGAATGATTTTTTTTTGTTGGACAATGAATTCCATTTTTGAATGCAATTTATATGATGCGTGAAAATGCAAATAATAAATTAACCTACCTGGAATAACTTACCTTCAAGGAGGGTAGAGTAACTCAAGATAGATTGGTGTTACATGTCCAGGATCCATACCATTCTACGGTCGCCCAGAATAGTAACATGGCTTTGTAAAGAGATTGCTTTCCCAGGACTTGTACCATTCTACGGTCGCCCAGTATGACAGTGTTTGGCTGTGTCTAGGACCCGTACCATTCTACGGTCGCCTAAACGGGGATTTACCTTCCAGGACCCGTACCATTCTACGGTCGCCTGAATAGGGAAATAGGTTTTGTCTAGGACCCGTACCATTCTACGGTCGCCTAAACGGGGATTTACCTTCCAGGACTCGTACCATTCTACGGTCGCCTGAATAGGGAAATAAATGTTGTCCAGGACCCGTACCATTCTACGGTCGCCTGAATAGGGAAATAAATGTTGTCCAGGACCCGTACCATTCTACGGTCGCCTAAACGGGGGTTTACCTTCCAGGACCCGTACCATTCTACGGTCGCCTAAACGAGGTTTTGCTTGGCTAGGACCCGAACCATTCTTCGGTCGTCCAGCGTTGCAATCTGGGGAAGAATCTTTGGGGACAACTCAATCGAGTGTTGATGTATTCAAAAGGGAATACTTGCACAATGACAAGTATTTAAGATATGGATAGAGATATACTTACCTGGTAACATCTCTATTCCTAGGACATGTCTCCTGCAAAACATGGTCATAGGAGAAGCAATATGCATTTGTAATCACATACATGCATTAATTTAAGGGAGGTTCATGTGCGATGATTTATATCAAGCTTGCATCACCTAATTTCCATTGGGAAAGATTTCAAAGAGAATGTTCCAATCTGAACACATGAGTGTCATGGATGTGTCAAATGAGGAACCTCTTGGTTTGAAAGGACTTTTCACCTATCCTCATTAAAAGGGCCATTTTATCCTGACCTTTGATACAAGATTTCAACAATCACTTTATCTCACTGTCATCATGCCAAACAAGGGTCTGGGCAATCTCGCAAGTGGTACGACTTTACCAATCGGAGAGGTCTTTAATAGGGACTGTAATGAGAACTTGGTCAATGGCTTAACAAATGGGACTCTTTGAGTCAAGGCTATTTAAAAATGATATTTCGCAATTATCTTGGGATTTACAAGTCAAGAAGCACACGAAATGAGGTAGAAATTATCTTACTCGCACTTCTTCAAGCGATGCTTTCAAGCATATGAACTCTTACATTAATTCGAGTGCCCTAATCTAATGAGACTTTGCAAGGGACGTAATGTAGGCTTGGTTCATGAGTTGAGAAACGAATGGATCATTAGGCTCAAAAAGGTGTTTAGGGGGCCAAAGTTGGTGATCATCTTGATATTTCCACCATTTTCTTCTCCACTGTCGAATTGTTTTTTTTTTTTTCATCAAATCTCCATTGATTGCAATAGTATTTGAGTTTTAGTACCGCTTTGTTGGGGATACGACTCACTATATCAAGAGTTTGATTTTTTTCTCTTTTCTGGGCATTGGCCTTGCTTTTACCAGGCACACTGCTTTTGCATGCCCCATTTTTGCACTCATTTTCTTTGGATTCACACAGCTTTCTTTTTTATCATTCTAGACCATGCTACTTGAATTTTTTCTTTTCTTTGCCTTGCCCCAGTGTGGGGGATGATCGCCAATTGGGTTTAATACGAAATGAATTCATAGGCTCAAGTGGGCTATGCAATGGATAAAAGTGTATAGGATAGAGAAATGACTGCTCTTCATCATCCTAGGGCACTTTGAATTATCATACGAGTTACAATGCGAAAGCAATACTCGAATATTGATGCAAGTGTGAGTAAGAAAATTTCTATCATTCATCTCAAATTTTGTCCCAATGTGGGATGATCCTTGATAGGGATTATTTAATAACTTTTCACGTGTATGGGCTTAAAAGGCTAAACAATGGGTATACTTGTAGTGTTTCGGGTAGAAAAAAGAACTGCCTCTCGTCACCTTGGTTAGCGTACCCTTTGCGAGATCACCTTTTTCTTTGCGGGCATGGAATTTTTCCTCGCAACTCATTGAGGATTAGTGTATGAGATAGTGTATGGAACAAGGCTTGTCTTTCATCATTCCAAAGTATCTCATTTGACATATTCAATCTATCTCACGCAATTCATCAAGGAAGAAAAATGCCAGACTCGTGACAAATTTGAACAATTCAACTCATTGAGGCATTTTATTCATCATAGAAATGCTTGCAGTTCAAAACATGACATGGCAAATTCTATCATGGGTAATATTTCTTGACAGCATCGGAATTAACTAGATTGGAAAACTCACGACCATCCATTTCTGCCAGAATCAAGGCACCTCCAGGAAGCACTTTCTTTACGACATAAGGGCCACTGTAATTTGGAGCAAACTTGCCCCCAGGATCTGGAAATATTGGTAATAATTTCCTTAGAACAAGATCATCCACTTCGAAATGTCTCGCCGCACCTTCCGGTTGAAAGATCGGCTACTCTGTTGATATGTTTAGCCATGGCAAAAAGCCTTCAGTCTTTTTTCGTCAATCAAGTTCAACTATTCAAATCTTTGTTGTGACCATCCTGCCTCCGACAAATTCACTTGGGATAAAACTCTCAAAAAAGGAATCTCCACTTCGATAGGCAAAACTGCCTCCATGCCATACACCAGAGCAAAAGGGGTTGTCCCGGTAGAAGTGCGGATCGATGTTCGGTACGCCATCAATGCGAAGGGTAACCTGTCATGCCAATCTCGATAATTCTCGGTTGTCTTAGCCAAGATCTTCTTAATGTTTTTATTGGCCACTTCAACAGCCCCGTTCATTTGAGGGCGGTAAGGGGACGAATTCAGATGCTTGATCTTGAACTCGCTGAACAACCCATCAACAAATTTGTTGTTCAAATTTGTCCCGTTATCAGTGATGATTGCTTCAGGGACGCCATAACGAGCAATTATGTCACGTTTAACGAATTTCACAACATTGCGAGCGGTGACATTTGCAAAAGATGTAGCTTCGATCCATTTGGAGAAATAGTCTATCGCCACTAAAATGAATCGATGCCCATTTGAAGCCTTGGGATTGATTGGGCCAATTACATCAATACCCCACATCGAGAAAGGCCATGGCTCGGAAAACTGGTGCAGCTCAGTTAGAGGAACATTTATCTTATTCCCATGAATCTGGCAGCGGTGACAACTCCGAACATGCTGGATGCAGTCACTTTCTAGTGTGAGCCAGTAGTAGCCTAATCTCATGATCTTCTTGGCTAACATGTGTCCATTCATATGAGGCCCACATACTCCTTCGTGCAATTCTTGCATGATTTGAGTGGCCTCGACTGCATCTATACATCGCAACAAGACCGAATCGTAAGATCTCTTGTACAAATTCTCACCACTGACAAAAAATTTCGAGGCCATCTTTGCGATGTACTTCCTATCAGCTTGAGTGCTTCCTTCGAGGAATTCCTGCTTTTTAATGTAATTCATGATATCGTAATACCATGGTTTTCCATCAGATTCTTCAGTTACAATCATACAATAAGCTGGCTTCGGCAAAACCTCTATTTTCAGTGGCTCGACCTCTAACCCATCGGTGACTTTCAGCATAGAAGACAATGTCGCGAGTGCATCTGCAAATTGATTATGAGACCTCGGCAAGTATTCAAACAAAACTTCCTCGAAATGTTTCACAAGACCTTCTAAATACTTGTCGTATGGGAGCAATTCGGCATCCTTGGTCTTCCATTCGCCTACGGTCTGTAGTATGATCAGCGTTGAATCTCCGAACACTTTTAACTTAGCCACACCCATCTCAATTGCGGCTTGAAGCCCAAGGATGCAAGCTTCATACTCGGCCACATTGTTAGTGCATGGGAATATCAATTTTGCAGCTACCGAATGGTGTTGTCCCTCTGGAGATATCAGAACTACTCCAATACTAGAACCAGACAAGTTCACGGCTCCATCAAAGAACATTGTCCATGAATCTTCACTTACGTTCAGGACACGGTCATCTAGGAAACTGTCATCATTATTTGAGACTCCTGAATTCTCGGCCAATAGATCAGCAATCACTCGACCTTTAACCGACTTTTGTGGCATGAATTGCACATCAAATTCTGAGATCAAAATTTGCCATTTAACCAACTTACCCACCAAAGCTGGTTGATCAAGTAAGTACTTGATAGGATTGCTTTCAGTCATGAGGAACGTCTGGTAATGCAGTGTGTACTATCTCAATCTATGCAACACCCACACTAGTACAGCACAAGTCTTTTCCACATCAGAATATTTCAGCTCTAACACAGTGAATTTTTTACTCAGGTAATAAATGGCTCGTTCTTTTTTATCGACAGTACTTTCTTGAGCCAACATTGCACCCAGTGACTCACTGTGAATGGTGAGGTAGAGAATCAAAGGTTGCCCCGGTGATGGCGGGACAAGCATCGGTGGATTCATCAAGTAATACTTCAATTTGTCGAACGCTTCTCGACACTCATCATCCCAGTTGACTTGTGCATTCTTCTTTAGGAGTTTGAAGAATGGCTTGGCGGTTTCAGAAAATTGGGAAATGAATCGAGCAATGTAATTCAACCTCCCCAAAAGGCTTCGGACTTCTTTCACTGTTAACGGAGGTCGTAGCTCACAAATGGCTTAACTTTAGTTGGGTCGATTTCAATCCCTTTACTGCTTACAATGAATCCAAGTAATTTACCGGATATTGCTCCGAACACGCACTTAGCGGGATTTAGCCGAAGCTTGTACTCGCGGAGTCGATCAAAGAGCTTCTTCAAGGTCTCGATGTGGCTTTTTCCAGGTCGGGTTTTTGCAATCATATCATCAACATAAACCTCGACTTCTTGATGCATCATGTCATGAAACAGTGCTATCATGGCTCGTTGGTAAGTTGCCCCTGCATTTTTGAGTCCGAAAGGCATAACCTTATAATGAAAGGTTCCCCATGGAGTGATAAATGCAGTCTTCTCCTTATCTTCCTCCTTCATCCTTATTTGATTGTACCCGGAAAAACCATCCATAAATGAGAATAGTTCAAAACCAGCAGTACTATCCACAAGGACATTTATGTGTGGTAATGGAAAATCATCTTTCAGACTAGCCTTGTTCAAAATCCCGGTAATCAACACAAACGCGAACTCGACTGTCCTTCTTCATTACTGGTACAATGTTGGTCACCCATTCGGGGTATTGTGAAACTTCAATGAATCCCACCTTCAAGAGCTTCATCACTTCCTCCTCTATCTTCTTTGAGAGTTCGGGCTTAGTTCTCCGCAGCCTCTACTTCTTAGGTGGCACGTCCGAATTAGTAGGTAAGCAATGCTCCACAATTGACGGGTCTAAACCAGGCATGTCAGCATAGGTCCATGTGAAGATATCCTGATATTCCTTCAGTAACTGAATCAAGCGCTCGGCCTCATCTTTGGGGAGACTTGCCCCAATTTTCACATCTTTGGCTTCTTCAGTGTCACTTAAATTAATAGTGACGGTTTGCCCGGATGTGGGAGCCTTAGCCTTTTCATGTTGTTCCCAGCTACGTTGCACCTCACTAGAGTCTTCGATTGAATCTTCGGGATCATCATCATCAACACTTGCTATGTTAGACTGGACTATTCTCACGCCCTTGCAAGTCGGCATATCGTTTCTGAAACAGGAAGTAGATGAATCAGAAGGACAAACAGGGTAACCTAGATTTTCTTTGTTTGTTGTTTTTGTTTTGTTTTTTGAAATTCTTTGACAAAAACCATTTTTTGAAACATTTTGACACGAGGAAGCATGATGAAGCCCAGGCCTCATAGTTCTCATTGGATTTTCTTTTGTTTTATCATTTTGGATATCATCACCGGGCTGGTTTGGTGTACCTCATCATGCCCTCAAAATAAAACTTATAATTTCATTGAAATTCATCAATCAATTACAATTTATTGAATGGAAAATCCTAAGAAGAAAGTGAAAAAGAAGAAATCGAAAACAATTCCTAGAAAGCAATAAAAATTCCTGCGCAGGGGAATGTGCAAAAGTGATAAATGGGTTACACTTGTGGGTCAGGGCCCGTTTCTTCCAGAGGTTCTCCATCAATGGCTCCAATGAAGAGGTCATCGAACAAACTTGAAATTCCTTCCAAGGTGTCATCAAAGTTTTCCGTCTTTGAAGGCGTCATATCATCCATGCCATCCCATCCACTTGGAACAATATTACGGGGGTCGAAGTAAAAGCTAGAAGGAGCCGAATACTTCACAATATAGTCGAACTTCCCACTTGGTTGTCCCAGAGTATCCATCACTTCAGCTTCATCTTGCATCATAATTGGCGGACCAAGGAACGTCTCGTGAATGTTTGGAGGTGGTAAGTTTTGCCTCCCTCACCCTTGCTCAGGTGGCGAGTTATGCCTTCCCTGTCTTTGCCTTCCAGAACTTCCTCCACCTCTTCCATGGTACCCTAACCTAGCAGATCGGGACCTCTGAGGGGCTTCAATGGGGTTTCGAATGCCCTGACCATTTCTTCCAAGACCATTGCCATGGACAAAACCATTCCTAACCATTACTCTTCCCACCATGAGGGCGGCATCTGAAACTTCAGGAGCGGGTGACGGTGAACCACGAGAAGCATGTATGGTAGACACTAACTCAAATGAGTAGTAACTTGATTCAAACTCAGAATCCAACTCAACATAGGGGATAGCCGTCTCGTGATAAATCCGATGGTTTTCCTCACTATACACAATGACCAGCTTCCCCTTGATCACAAATTTCACAGCTTGATGTAGACTTGAAGAGACTGCTCCAGCAGTGTGTATCCAAGGACGACCTAGCAGAAAATTGAATGCAGTAGGGATATCCAGCACTTGGAAGGGAATGTTGAAAACGACTGGCCCTATTTGCACGTCAAGATGAATTTCTCTGAGCACCTCCTTCTTTGTGCCATCGAAAGCTCGTACCGAAGTCTTCGCAGCATGTATCCTCGACGGTTCTACCTTGAGGCGGTGAAGAGTAGCTAATGGACATGTTCAGAGCGGACCCATTATCAAGGAGCACTCAGGACACATGAGAAGACTTGTGCTTAACGGATATGTAAAGTGCTTTATTATGTCCCCGGCCTTCGAGAGGCAATTCCTCATCAGAAAAGGCAATCAAATCCTTGAGAATGACCGATCCCACAAATTCTTCCAACTTGTTCGCCTCGACCATCTCTGGCACATGAATTTCACTCAACACCTTCATTAGTGACTTTTGATGCATAGAGGATGTTTGGAGAAGCTCGAGCAAAGAGATCTGAGCAAGCATCTTTCGCAATTGATCGACCACATTATACTCACTTGTTTTAATCACAGCCAGAAATTCCTTTGCCTCTTCATCGGTGACTGGCCTTGTAGGTTGAGCATTGGCTTGACCATAGATTCGACCAGACCTTGTAACAAGGTCGACATCTAAGTCATAAGACCAAGGCACTGCCTTATTGTTGACATATTCGTACGGCTGAGGTATTTCAATCACTATCTCTTCATCCGATGCATCTTCTAGCGGAGGCATGCCCAAGAGCGAAGGATCAACTTCTTCATTATTAGCATCGAGTGCAGCTTGCTCTTCTTCCCAATCGATGATGATGTGGGAAATAGTGGAAACTACGCAGTTACGATCAGCATATACAATGATGCCGTCATCCACCATTTGGGCAATTCTTTCCTTCATCAGCGATAGGGGAACATCTTCTTGACCTGGATAATATCCAGCTCTCACCAGTCCATTGTAGGCATCTGCCACGTGCACTTTCGAGTTCTTCATTCGACCGATTTCAGGTTCCAAGATAGCATTAACTATACCCTCATGCTCGGGTAGCGGATTCTTTTGGACGTTCGGCTAAGCAATTTGAAACGAAAAGACTTTCATGTCTAAGAGGTTTTGGATCTTGTGCTTGAGGGTGAAACATTCATCAGTTGAATGCCCCAGTTCACCACTATGGTAGTCACACTTCTTTGACGAGTCGTAACTACGATTTCTCTCACGGTTAGGACGCTTTGGTTCACTAGTAAGCAAACCTTTCTTTCGGAGGATTGTCAGCACTTGGGATGGAGACCCAGGGAGAGGAGAGAATTCCCTTCTATTACTTGCTTGGGCAAAGGGTTGACGGCCAGCGGTTTGTGGCTGTCTCGAATTCATTTGGATAGCCGGGGCACGTTTGGCATTTTCTTGGCTATAAGCCACATTCACATCCACAGCCGCTTCATTCTCCTTCTTGGCAATGAATCTTTTACTAGATGGCTCAGTAAACCATCCTTCCCTTATCCCCATCTCGATTTGTTCTCCTACAGGAATAAGCTGATTGAAGCTTTCGACGTACGTACTGGCCATTCGGTTACGAAACTTAGAAGGGAGGGTCTTCACGAACAATTTCATCAACTCCTTGTTGGTAGGCTCAGGAGTGATTTGAGCCGCCAGGTTTCTCCATCTCACAGCATATTCTTTAAATGACTCGCTCATTTTCTTTTCCATCCACTCCAGGTCTTCTCGGGAAGGTGCGATGTCCATGTTGAACTTGTACTGTGTGAGGAACGCGTCAGCCACTTTGTTCCAGGTGTCGAGGAGGTTCACATTCTTCATTACGTACCAATTTAGTGCGGGTCCGGTCAAACTCGCATGGAACAATTAGATCATGAGGGGCTCATTTTTTACGTGCTGGGCCATGCGCACGTGGTACATTTGCAGATGAGATTTTGGGCAAGATGTACCATCATATTTCTCAAACTCCGGCATTTTGAATTTGCTCGACATTTTGACCTTCTCATAGACAGAGAGGTCGAACGGGAGTGAGCTTTGTGATTCCTACAGCTGTCTCACTTTCTCTTCCAGCTTTGCAACGCGCTCATCCTGATCTATCTTGGGAACGCTATCAAGTTTGGCCTTTCCAACAAGGACCGAGTCATCTTCCAGCTCAGGCATGTCGTCGTCAATCGTTTGAACCTTGTTTGCTTGCTTTGGGATAACCACTTCAGGAAGAACAAGTGCAGCTATTGGATTTGCTTGGAGGAATTGGAGTTGATCCGTCACAAGCTGTATAGAGGCGAGTACTTGTTGGAGTTGAGTCTCCACAGCGGACATACGATCACGCATTTCATTTTGGTCAGCCATTTTGGCCCTTGATCGTGTAATAATAGGCGATCGTGGTGGATCTGTTATGACCTAAGGAAAGAAGGAGGTAATGTAAGAACCAATGACAAGATAGGAAAATGGCCCATGACAATGGTCTAATCATCTGATTTTATTCAAAATTCACTTGAAATATAAAGTCAAACTTCCTAACAATGATCTAAGAATTGAAATTCAAGTCCCTAAATATTGAGCTAAAAATTGAAAACATTAAGCTAGAAATCAAAGTCCCTAAACATTGAACTAAGAATCAAAATTCAAGACGTCTCATTCTATATGCTTTCGGGATTCCAACGCCTTGCGAAACTTCTTATTTTCCGCTTCAATCATTTCCACTTTCCGCTTAAAATGCTCAATTTGTGCTCGTTGGGTTGGCTTCTCAGTCACATCAGGGACCATTGGACGCAGGGTGGCAGGAATCCGATGTTGTTGGATGTAGAATGTCGATGCATGGTGAATCTCCTCCTCACCTTTTAGTCTCTTGGGCACCAACCATCTTATTCCATGTTGTCTGTTATGAAATTTGTAAAACTGAAGGCTCCGTTGCTCTTGCCTGTGAAGGAATAAGGCACGATGAGCTTGATCTTTCCTACACCTCTACTGCTGATAAACCTGAGATAGAGAAGTTGGTCAACTTGATCAATTGATCGCAGCATTTGTTCATTTCTTGTTGGAGTCCCCTAAGCCTTGCTCTCTGGCTCGCTTCATCTGTTATCTGACGCATTGTTTTAGGAGTCTTTCAGGTTATGTACAGTCTCTGATATTCATCTGCGTAAAAAGTTTGATTTATCAGTTTGAGGATGAGGTGTCCTTCGTTTGAAGTTTGGTCACTCCGAAAGATGTATATCTAAGGGTCCATTTAAAGAAAAACTATCTTCAGAAAATTATTTTCCGACTTTTCGCTATTTTAATGACGAAAAACTAATCGATCTACAGAAATGTTTTGCATGAATAGAAAGTAATAAACTTAAATTGAGAGAAAACGACTTTCTTTTCTATTAAAAAGGAAAGCACTTTCCATAAATCACCAAATAAATGAAAATTTTTATAAAAAATATTTTTCTTTATTATGAAATTTTCAATGAAACAAACGCAGCTAAATTGTCATTTAAAATATGGCTTTGTCTATTTGGTCGTATGGTCCGTTGAAGGACGATAACTTTGTCAACTTCAATTAGTGGTGGAAAGTAATAGAACCTTGCTCCAATTCCTTCTTTTTTAACCAGATTTGTCCTGTGCATCTCCCCAAACAAGACGGCAAATTAGTCGTTCGTGTACCATGCTTTTTTTCAATGAGTGTATTGTTCTTTTCTTTAGTAATTTGATAATTTTTTGGATAGCTGGTTTTTTAATTGTTACTTTTTTCAAATAATGTACTTCTCTTAACAAAAGTACAATTCAATCCTAAATATTTTAAAAAATTTCACGAAAGTACAATTGAATTATAAATTTTTTTTAAAAAAAAAATGTATAAAACTTATTAAATTTGTGTAATGAAGTCCTTTTGTTAACTTCGTCTAATTTGACTAATGGAAACTGTTGATGTGGTTTTTTTTTTTTTTTTTTTCTTTCCTAAGTGGTGGTGACGTGAATAAAACAATGTCATTTTAGTCCAAATCTTATTTTTCAGTACAAATTTTATTTTATTTATATTAAGAAAAAGGCAAACTCTAAAAAATGCTAAAAAGGAGAAAAACAAGACTTAAAAAGTAGGATGCAAGCCCTTGCCATCACCCCCAACCAATGTTGGGAAGGGCAGACAACGGTGGGAGAATGGTTGATCGTTGACCATCCCCGACAATGGTGGATTGGCAGCGGCTAGGGCTAGCCCTTGCTTGATTTTCCTTTTTTTGTGTCAGTTTACTTAGTTTTTTAATATAACTTGAATAAAATTTAGATGAAAAAATCAAATTTGGATCAAAATGACATCGTTTTAGTCATATGTTTCATGTTGTAGCCATGTAGGAGAGAGAAAATAACAACAAAAGCCATATGGATATTTTCAATTAGCTAAGTTGGATGAAATTAACAAAACGATTTGATTGCACCAATTTGATAATTTTCAAGACTTAATTGCACTTTTTGAAAATTTTAACATTCAATTACAATTTCATGATAAATTTTATGACAATTATTGCACTTATGTCTTGACCTCACCAAAAGGAAAACTAATTGATTGCTAAACCTAAGAACTTAGTGCGGACTTTTCTAAGCCCATACCAATTGTAACTTTTGGGTTTTAATTTAATCAATTTAAACATGCAAATTTAATTTATGTAAGAGTCAATACTAATGTATTTTGAGTCAATTAGAAATCTAAATGAAATGCAGGAGAATACTTCACTTTTTTAGAAACCAGAGATATCATAGGTATAGAAATTTGATTAATCTAGATAAATCTAATGGCCTTTTGGTATATTTTCTCTTTATTTTCAAAGATATTTTTGTAGGTAGTCTCGGTCAATTTTAAAACCTAAATCACTAATAAATGATGGGTATTCATGCAAGGACACAATTAATGATGTAACACTCAATAAATCAAAGCAATAAATAAATTTCTAGAAATAAAGTTAACCTGAATGCAAGGCAAAACACAATCTTACTATTATTAATTTCCAATATCTGCAAGATATTAATTGAAAAATACATGCCTATCCTAAACACGATTTTACATATAATGTAATTTAATTATTTTTTGGTTTTTATCTTTTAAAAAAAAAATTAAACTATAAGCATAGCACGAAATATGACTTAATTCTAAATTATGACTATGTGATCTAATTTAACATGACTTGTGATATGCAATCTATATGACGTAATTCTAATTAGATGTGTGCAAAATAACTAGGAACCTTCTAAATTGTCCAAAATCGGATTGAACCGACTTATTATGGGCAATTCCCACGAGGACTTGTCCGGTTCCCGATTCCAATAATTGGAATTGCTGGTATTAGTTTGGTTCTTGGGTCCAAGTGTGAAATCGTACACCGGGATCGAACTAGTACATATATATCTATATATTTTAAATTTTAATGTTAAAATTTTTTAAAACCCTAATTATGGATGTCGTTTAGACGTTCTCAACCTCTCAGTCCCAGACGCTTTCTTCTCTTTCACAAAATCGAATCCTCTCAGCTCTGAAGTCTCAACTCTCTCGCTCTTGGTCACCTCTCTCCTCCGCCAATTTATCGTTTGCTTTTGACCGCCCTCGATCTCACTTGCTCTTAGGTGCCTCTCACCTCTAGAGCTCTCTATTGATCGCCCTTGGTCACTTTCAGCCGCCCTCAATTGCACTGTACTAACTCGGAATTGCTGAGTTATGTGTTGCTGAAGGCTTTAGCCTGAAGCTACCTTCAAGTTGTAATATGGTGTCCATTTGCAGATTTTTGGAACTCCAAAGTTTATATCCGAAGGTCTCCGTCATTACCTATTTCTAATGTTTATAAGAGATGAGCTTGAATTTGAATATTCTTGAACTTGGTCGAGAAACATCTGCATGAAATTGGATCCATCTTGATGGGCGTTAATGCATGTATGCTTTGGATTTGGCTGAGAAGTATATGTAGTTTATATGGTCATGCTGAGATTTGATGGGCTTCTCTATTTGTATGTAAAAATGGTTTGGTAGTGAGGAAAATAAGACTAAAATTTATGAATGAAATTAATTAATTCATTGGTTAACTCACTAATTGATGAATATATCTTCAAAAGAGAAACATTTATGTGTGCAAATTGATGCGGGCACAAAATAGTGAAATGTGTGATAGTTGATTGTGCATTCCCCACCAGAGAACCAGACTAGGTTGGTGGTTCCCGATTCCGGAAGAAGTAGACCCTAAGTGTCAAAATTTAGCACAAATTGACACTTAAGTGTCAAAAGTTAGAAAAGTGACACTTAAGTGCCATCTTTGGCAACCTCCACCGGAAAGTCTTACATGGCAATTTTTTATTATTTTTCTCGCCTATGTGGCTCGTTGGAGAGCTGACTCAACAAAAAAACGCAAAAACAACGTCGTTTTTGCCCAAATTTCAAATTTTAATATAAAAATTAATTTAATTAAATTATAAAAATAAAATAAATAAATAATTTTAATAAAATTAAAAGAAAAGGGGAGAGAGGGGACACATGGCCGCATGCCTCCTCTCTCCCCTTTTTCTAAATTTTTTTAAAAATTTGTTTTAAATAAATTTATTAATTTTTATATTAATTATTTACCACGTCAAAGACAAGATGATGTCGTTTTTACATTTTTATAACCACGTCATTGTGCAAAACGACGTCGTTTTACACTTACCTCACTAGAAAATCGCAACGTCAGCATTTTGCCCGGATTTTCACCGTTAACATTTAAGTAATCCATTTTACTTCAATTTTGGTACTTAAGTGTCATTTTCCTAACTTTAAGCACTTAAATGTCCTTCAGTGCCAAGTTTTTGCACTCTAGGTGTCCAACACTCCCCGATTCCCAATTTTGAGACCGGATAAGTGGTTTTTGATTCTCAATTTATGAAATCGACCCTTTATAGGTGGTTTTCGGTTCAAGGTGGGCATGAACTATTCTAACATGACCTGTGGATGGTTCTCAATTTCCAATTTGTGAAACTAGCCCTTTGTAGATGTTTTCTAGTTTCGGGGTGGGAACTGCACACGCTAAAGTCAATCACCCATAATTCTAATGACAAGTAAAATTAATATGAACTATTTTTTAATATAAAATGTGATTTAAGTTATACGACACTCAACATATAATCACTAAATGACATGGAAATTATGATATAGTGACATGATGATGACATGGTGATTATCACATGGAATTGATGCAACTAATTATATATGGTAAATGCATGTTATTTCTATGATTTTATTTTTAAGTTAAAATAAGAAATGACTTAACATATGAGATTACCTAATTCAAATTAGGAAATAATTTAGATTATATTTTATTCTAAATTAGGAATTGCTTCTAGATATACAAATACACCTTTGAATTAAGATTGTTGAGGAAATGGACTTTGGAAATTTCTCCAAAACTTAACCAATCGTATCCTTTAATTTGTTTTTTTGTTTTTTTTTTGTTTTTTTTTTTTTTTAGAACCTTTACTTAATTAGATCGTCAACTTTAAATGTAAACTAAAAGACCAAGTTAGTTTAACAGAAGAACCATTTTATCGATACGTTAAAAAAGAACTTTTACTCTCAACTCGTGCATTTTCTATAATTAACATTTACGTTATTTGGAATACGAATTCCTTTATGACATAATCTATTTAATCAAGTAGTGGTCATTTTTAGTTTTACTATTAAAGTTCTAACCTGAATAATATGATGCTTTTGGTTAGGTCTAATTTTTTCTTCTTTTCATCTCTTTAATTATTCTACCTTGATTTCCAGCTTCGAAAGCTAAAAAAAACCATGATAACTACTTTATAACGATATATGTGTGTGTGTGTGTGTGTGTGTGTGTGTGTATTTGTGAAAGTTCATTAAAAAGATTTATTAGTGTCCAGGTTCAAATTACTTCACTACTTTCCTAATATACAAGTCAAAATCACTTTTCTTTTGAAAAATTAAGGAAAAAGGACATAAAACATAGTATTACAAGTACATTTTTCTGCACTTTTTATTATTATTATTTTATTATTATTATTATTATTATTATTATTATTATTATTATTATTATTATTATTATTATTATTATTATTATTATTATTATTATTATTATTGATACGTTGACCAGGGTGTGTGTTTTGAGTGATGGCAAAAAAAGTATGGATAGTTTAGACTGTGTGAAGATGGATGTCGATACATTTAATTACGAGATAGAATATGATCGTCACCAAAGCCTATAGGATGCACCACTAGCCGGTGAAGAAGATCAGGATCAACAATGTTCACTATCAAGGCTTAAAGGTTAAGCCATGATAAAGGATTTCGGGATACAAGAAGCTCACCACAAAGGCTAAAGGAAAACCATTAGTCGGGATAAATGGCTTATTGGCTTATAGGAGTAATTCACTCTCCATGGATAAAAAAATAAAGATGGGCTAAAGAAGTATTCACTCACATAGAGAAAAAAATATCATATATTCATGTGCCCAAATCGTTCTCTCTTATAGTAAACATTACACCTTTGTTTATAAAGAAACTAAATAAAAGAGGCTAAAAAAGAGAGAAGACTTTTCAAATTCCTTGAAATTGAATAGTTTATGGGGAATTCACCTAATTTTGACTCTTAAAAGTAATATCATAATAAAGGCTCATAAATAGCTATGAATTAAGAAACCTATAAGCATGTGACAAATTATTAGATACATTGAAATCTTTAGAGAGAGAAAAAAAGGACTCTAAATTTGCAAACATCCATAAATTCCTTGAGATTACAGCCAAATAATTTATTACATACAAAATCATCAAATATGAGTATATAAAAATTGAAAACAAAACAACCTAAACCAATCATTAGTTTGCCGTTGGGAAGTGACACATGTGACAAATTATTAGATACATTGAAACCTAAAAAGACCCTAAATTTGTACACTTGCCTTGGAAGCCAAATAATTATCATACAAAATCATCAAACAGAGGTAGAAATTGACCAAAACAACCTCCAATCCTTAGTTTGCCGTTGGGAAGTCTCGAATTCAGCAACAAGTCTTGCAAATCGACAATGATGTCACATAATTGGCAACTTCATCCTTGAATACATTGTAGAAAAAATTGGCTTTCGTTTGCATAAATAGCAAATGGGTTGGTTCAATTCACAAAATTTGAGCAGAGTTTGAGGGTTGATCGATAGAGCCCAATGCTCATGCATCAATTTTCATCATTTTCCATTACTTTATTACACATCTCAATAAATTATTTTCTCCCAAATATTTTGCAGTTAAAAAACTTTATGCCATACCTATTCCAAACCATTTAAGAACAACAAAAGAGTTTGAGTAAGAAGTATTCCCCTTTATTCCAATATATCATTCTCTTATCTTCGCTTTAATTATTTTTTAAAGGGTGTTTGGTCGATTAATTTTAGCTATGACAATATAATTTTTAGTTACATATCCCACGATCTCTATTATTAATAAGTAGTTGTTTGATCATACTGATGTTGTAATTGATTTAAAATTTGAGTTGTCAAATTAAACTCGGCAAAAAAAAAGAAAAAGAAAAAAAAATCAAGCACATCAGTCCAACAAAATGGAGAAAAAGAAATGATTAATACCACTAAAAATCTCAAATTGGTACATGTGTGTTACAAAAATTCCTAAATTAGTATCCACACCCATTTACCCCAAATAAATTTTCTTATCATAAAAGGGTTAGGGATTTTAATGTATTTTTGAAACTTGAGGACACCGTTTGAGAAAGATTAGTAGATTTTAATAGATTACCCAATTAGATTTTGGTGATTTCGGATTTTTTTGTGACTTGAAAATTACTTTGGTAAATATTATACGAGTATATCGGGATGAGATTTTTGATAACTCAAAAGTTATTTGGGGGAGGGTGACACGGATTTTTGAGGCTAAAAAGAAAAGCCATAACATGTACATATATTGGGGGTGGGAATAGTTCGGGTTGGGCCAGTTTTACATCTAATCTAAGGATCAAGCTACATAGTGCTAATCCCTAATTTTTGGGACTGAAGATCGACCATATTAACCTTGGAAGTAAGGACAAGACCGACATTATAGGTCCAATCCGATTCTAAGATCAACCAATGACCAACTGATTATTTTTTTGTTTTATTTTTTGTATTCTTCCAAAGGATAAAAATATTGTTTCCAATTACATATTCATCAATGGTGCATCATTAAGCAACCAAACTATAAATACAAAAACATATCAAAAATAAAAATAATATAAGGTAACAACTGAAATTTGCATTTGCTAAGAAAGACAAATTATAAAAATGAACATGTGAGGCGAGTGAACAAAAGCGAACGACAAGACAAGTGAGGCAAGTGAAAAGAGGCAAGGGAGGCTAAGGTTGGCAAGCAAGGCCAAAGCAAGTGAATTTCCTTTTTTTCTTTTTTTGTCGAATTAGGCTAAGTTTCTTTCTACTTTCTAATTTATACGACAAACTGCACTATAAAGAGAACAAAATAGGAGACACTAAAATTTAGTGTATACAAAAGCATATAATATATAATATGTTATTAAATACATTAATGAATGAAATACATTAATGAATATTCATTATATTTATCTTATCTAATTACCTATTATGATACATTTGTATCATACATTATAAGTACATCTCTCAATACAATGAATGTTCATCTCCCTATCCAATACATGTATTATTCAATACATTGGTATTATCAATAAGTACATCCTTATTTTCTTATAAATATGAAGTTATAAACATAACAATGAGAAATTAAATTGATACACTGGAAATTAAATTCTCTCATTTGTGTATACTCAATCTCTTTATAATCTCTATTATATATAATATATTTTACAACATAATATATACTATATAATAAATTAGATATATATTATGTATAGAGTTGTACCAATCTTAAATTCTCAAAATCGGTTGATCAACACACTACAGTAAGGATTAGGCTCCTAAGACTAAGGGCCAATCCAGTACTCTTGAGAACCGGATTAGAACTAGGATTGACCGGAGAGGGCCGCTCCAGGATCGGTCCCAATAATTTGTACCGATGCTCACCCCAACACATAGATTGACCCAAGGAAAAAAAAAAAAAAAAAAAAAGACAATACGGAAAGAACAAAAAAATTACATGGAAAACACGACAACCGGAAAGAAAAATATCGAGCGACGTTAAAGAATTTCGCACGCCTCCCTCCGCCCACAGTGGCTTCTCGCTCCCCACCGTCCACGGCCCTCCCGTCGCGGAAAAAGGGGGAGAATCCACCCGGAAGAAGAAGAAGAAGAAGAAGAAACAGAGCGGGCCCTCTCCTTGATTCTTCAGGCGACTACCCAATTCGCAGATCACAAGCAATTGCGGTCGCAAGGAGTCGCGTGCGCTTGCCCGCCGAGATTCGACTTCACGGCGCTTGGTTTCTTTTCGCAGGGAGGAACGGGGGGGCGCTGCTCTTTTGTTCGCAGATCTGGTGTTCTGATCTCGTCTCGTGTTTTGATTCGTGGCGGAGGGCGCCGGAGCTAAAGGATGGGGATCCTGTTCTCGCGCATGTTCTCGTCTCTGTTCGGCAACAAGGAAGCTCGGATCCTCGTGCTCGGGCTCGACAATGCCGGGAAGACCACGATCCTCTGTAGGTTCCTCCTGGTTCTTGCGGTTACCCTTTTCGTGTTTCGTGGTTTCCAGTGGTGGGTCGGTGTCGGAATTTGTTGATCGTGTCTGATGTGGTGATTTTGGGTTGTTGCTTCAGATCGGTTGCAGATGGGTGAAGTTGTTTCCACTATTCCAAGTGGGTATCCCTTGTCTCTTTGCTGTATCTTTCTTTGTGTGGGTTTGTCGTATGTGTGGGTGCTAAGAGATGTGTTTGTGATCTTGTATCTGATGCAGCGATCGGATTCAATGTGGAAACAGTCCAGTATAACAATATCAAGTTTCAAGTCTGGGATCTCGGTAAGATACTTTCTTTTATCATTTTAGATAATTTTTCCTATCTTTACTTTTCCAGGATCATATACTTGTCATTGCCGATAGAATCAAATGATAGAGCAAAGATATTATGTTGAATTGAATTAGCTGAGAGACATTGTTTAGTCGTTGGATCCATCTTGGTTACGCTGCAACTTTATCAATTTTTTGAACTTGTCTGGGAATTGCTAGAAGAACTGCATATTCATTTTCTTACTCCTCTTTGTGCATTTTATGGTTTCTTTCTGATCATATACTCTGAACCCTCGATGCCATATCAGTGTCTTGTCTGTGGATAAATAGTAAAGCTAGCTTTATGACACAGAATGTTGAATTTGATAGTGAACTTACCAATTCAGATCGGATAGTGTTATGTTAGTTAAGATGGGAGAAACATACTGGATGTAAATATACTTCTCCATTCAATACCATGAAATGCTGAGCTTATTTTTACTCAATCATTCCTTCTGTGAAAGGACAAAGTTTGAAATGTATCTTGGAGGCCTATGTTGTGTTTAGGAACTAGATTTGCTTATATTTATCTGATGCATAGTCTTTCTTTCATAGTGTTGCACATAAAAGCAATAGCAAGTAAGTGACTTAAGGGATTGTGAGATTGCTGAAATAATCATGTCCCATCCAACCATTTCATCTTTATGGTTACTTTCCACATCATAAACATGGCTAGGTCATTCAAATAAAAGGGAGGGTTAGGTCAATAATGTTTTCCTAGTGCACAGTATAATTTGTGGACTACGAATCTTTGTGCAATTGAAGGGAGCGGGAAAGTAGGCAAGAGAACTGCTCTGTATCAATCTATATTTTCTCATTGGCTTTTCTATAGACTGGTAGTTAGCATCTGTTAGTACAAATCTGTTGACTTTGTAAAAGACAAACATGTGTTTGGAAGAGTATGAGAAGTGAGAATACTCAGAAACAGATTAGGAAATGTTTTACATAGTTATTGAAAATTTTGGATTGCTGTGCATGTGCATTTCCATTCACACTTACTTAGATGTTTTATGCTGTTAATGGTATCGAAACCTCTTTGTAGATCCAAAGGAAAACCAACATGCACAAGCATGTGATTCCTTGACAAGAACATTGAGAAAGAAAGTAAACTGTGTATCGAGTTGCCACAACTGGTGCTATTTCTCATCTCTTTCTGGAGTCTAGGCTATCTATTGACATTAACTTCTTATGGTTACTGGATAACTGGTTTTGATATTTGATCGGATTTAGAAATATGATTATTAGAACAAGGAATGGAAGTTTAAGATTCTTATACTGTCTACCTACCAAAAATAAAACCAACAAGGAAAGACTTGAAGCATATTTTTTTTTTAATTTCGGATTGCATAGACAGAAGTTTATTTTTCATTGACCTTATATGAGCACACAAAAAGATAATATGTTCCTTGTTTATTTGTCAGGATATGACTTGATAACATGCTGTCAACTCTACTGGATATTGTGAGAGGTTGTGTGTTTGTGTCTAGTGTCCTTCTCACCTTATCAGTTTTTCTATCTCCTTAGATCTTTTGCCTCTGGTCTTCAGTGCTCTTCAAATGAATGATGTGGCTAGTGCTTGTCTTAAATTCTAGACTTCTCTGGTTCAGTTTCTATGCTTCCTCTCCTTATACTTCCCTAGCCAAAAAGAGAAAGGACCATGAGAACCATCAATACATCATTGGGGGTGATTACTTTGTTAAAGATGATTTTGTGCTTTTAGTATATATCATGTTTTATATTGAGAAACATTTGCTGAATGGTTTCTATGAGTGAATTAAACTTTATGCTGATGGTACTGTTTTTGTGTATTGATGCAGGTGGGCAAACAAGTATCAGGTAACTGCTGCATTTGTAGGGTTACTATTTCTTAAGCTGATTGAAATTTTGGGAGATTATGAATTTTATTCTTGTTATTCTGCTGTTTTGTTTGGAAGTTTCCCTTACTTTTCAATGTAGAAGGTCTGTGCTGATCCCTAATCTTACAGAAGCAGGATTTATTAATGTTAGATAATAGATAGTGCTTTGTCTGGATGGCATTTTCATGTGCATGATCCATTATTTTTAAGATGATCTGGCTGGCAACAACAAAGTGTGGTTGAGTAGGTTTTGGACTAGAACTCCTGGTTGTGGAACTATAAAATATAATACGTGAAGATGTACATTTTAATTAAACAGGGGAAGTGAAAGCTCTGCTTTTTTAATGAGCATTATAGTTACTGGATAAAAGAAAGGAAAGATTATCCATTTGTCATTTGCTGATTTAAGGTTTCACTGCATTGAACAAATAAAATTACCATGGCTTTTACAGACATTGAACTTGTTTAACTGTTAGATATTACAATGTCTGTGTTTTCACTCAGATTGAAATAGACCAAAACCATGTCATTATATTCTTAATGTCTCTAGCTTTTGTGATTTTGTCAATACTTGTTTAAGAATTGTGTGGTATATCATGTTATCAATTCTCTTTATGAACACCCAAAATTGTGACCTGTCCAGGCCATATTGGAGATGCTATTTCCCTAACACTCAAGCCATCATCTATGTGGTTGATTCAAGTGACACCGATAGGCTTGTGATAGCAAAAGAAGAATTTCATGCTATCTTGGAGGTATCCCCTCTTCATTTTTCAGGATAAATGCATGGAAAGTATGTGCCTTGTTTAGTTAACTTCCATTTCAGTTTGTTGGAATTTCCCAATTAAGTACATCAATTGTTAAATATGTTAGTCATGAGTTAATTCGATGTATGAAAATGCTTACATGGATGGACATCAACAATATATATTGTCACATCATGTTTGATTAAGTTCCCAAACTAGAATTTTTGAAAGTTTATCTATTCATACACAATTACCATTAACTATGAGAAAAATTAGAGGTAAAAAAAATCTGAAGTTGCTTACAGTATGATGCAAAAAAGAAAAGACAGCATATAGGTTTGCATCCATCTGCATGAAGAGGGGTAAATAGAGAGAGCTCTTATTCTAACAAAAGCTGAGTGATGTAACTGATTGTTCTTCATTACAGGGATTTTTGGTGCATAATAAGACGTGTTCAAAGTTGAAGTGCAATGACCTTATTTTCTGCTGTCTCCTTAGGGTTAGGAATGGTTATGGACCTTTCCAAGAATTCTTTTTTCTTTTTCTCAGCGAAAGCAAATTGTTCTCTCATATAATTTTCGCTTTACCATTTTGGAGGAAATTACAGCCAATTGCATAAATTTTGTAATTTAAACCTTAGTAATCAGTCAAACATGACACAAGGACCTTTGTGGTCAATGTTATCCATGTCAGCATTTCTAGTCAATCGTCACTATGGTTTGATAGTTCATTGAACAGTATTTGGAAAAACTTTAGTCTCAGGTTCTAGGATGGAAATCTCAAAAATACATGCACTTGTCTCTTATTTTTCTATGACAGTCAGGAATCACAAGGATCATTTATGGAGCCTTTTTGTATTTTCAGCCTATGATAATTCAAAACATGGCAAATCTAGCTTATAGTTAGTCCTCTTATATTTTAACAGCTTAGCAGTGGCCCGAGGCCTTAGAAGTTTTTATTACCAATTGTGCAAAGTTTGCCACTGAAAAGTTGTAGACATCAGAACAGTGAATCTCAATTATCCAAGGCCATTTTATTTTTGTCCATATTGTTGAAATTGATGACTCCTCAAGTACCAATCTTTAGGATCTTACCAACTTCTTGCATCTCTAACAGTTCTAGTGTTTTGGCAGGAAGAAGAGTTAAAAGGGGCTGTTGTCCTGATTTTTGCTAACAAGCAGGTACTTACTTTGGCTATCTTCTAGTGAATTGTGATTGTGAATAATGTTTGTACTGATATCATGTGATTTCAGCACCCATCAACATCTAAAGCTTTTTCTTATTCATGAACTGGAGTTTACATAATGAATCGCTCTGTTTCACATTGCGTGAAATCCTTTTTGCACGTCTTCCTCTTTCTTTTGCCCCTGGGATTCTTTTGATATTCACTTTGGTCTTCCCAGGACCTTCCTGGAGCGCTTGATGATGCTGCAATAACTGAAGCATTGGAATTGCATAAGATTAAAAGTCGCCAATGGGCTATCTTTAAAACTTCTGCTATTAAAGGGGAGGGCCTTTTTGAGGGCCTCGACTGGTAAGTCACTGTAGCCAAATTGATATTTGGTTTGCAAGCTTGGTTTGCTGAGTAATCTAAGCTTGATGTTTTCATATATGTTTTAAATACATGGGAAAGCTGGATGCTTTCCTAGAAGGTTTATCAATGTGTTATGATGTACTGCCAACCAGTCGACCACAGTCCAACCAATTCCTAGCGGACCTCACATTTCCCATGTCTTGAGTTGAGATTTCCCATGTAGGACTCAAGGAAAAACTTTTCCACAGTTACAAGTGATCCCATCATAACTACTCAGCAATCAGCACATATCCTGGTCACGTGAATATGTATCTAATTTTAGGGTGAATTGTATCAGCCATTGCAGCGTCAAGAGGAAACTTTCTTTATGACGTTTTCTTCATCAGTATCTCGTTTTCTCTCTGGAATAGAACGTACTTTGATTTGTGACTGCTGTGTGTATGTTTGTGTGAGGGGTCTGGATTTTCCAAAAGCTATCCCATGGTCAGCCTTCAGATGTGAATGTGCCAAACCCAATCTCCCTAAGTCTACAAGCCTCATGAGACACTTCATATCCTGTGTGGTTGGTCTTTGATAAATCTTTGATGTTTTTTTGTGGCTATCATCTACCTTATTACGTATTTTAGTATTGAATGCTGCTTTGTCTTGCTTTTACTTGAGGAGCTATAGCAGTTCTTTGAGGGCTAATGCTGATATTTGCTTTGCTTGTGTGCAGGTTGAGTAATACGCTGAAGTCAGGAGGAGGCTAAGGTCGATTATGGGTTTTTGGGAGATGAAAATTCAGCCGGTGCTGAGCATGAGATAGAAAGGGTCTAGTCTTTACTTGTTTAAACTTGGTGATTGAGTTTGACATTCATCCACTCGTATGATATAATCTGATGTACTGATTTTTAGGAATTTTTGGGTGACTGACTTTCAAGAATTGTGAACTTTTCATCAAGCACATGAACAAATGGCTCACACTTTTCTCTTGTTACATCTTTCCTTCATAATGTGTGTAAGCTCATCAATTTTTGTTGTCCTTCGCCTCTTTGTAAGACATATTTTCTTCCAAATGCTTTGTTCTTCAGAATTTCGCATTTTTAAGCCCAGGGTAAAATGCACTAATGGTCACTCAATTTTCAACCTTTCTTTCATCAGCCCGCACAACTTTTTACTAGTTGAAAATTTGAGGTGGTGGTCTATGTGGTTTATTTTACTATTGTTTTAGTCTTAATTGATGTGGCATATTAAGCGCGCAGTGATAATGTTGGAATATAAAGAATGCTGAATTGAGCCTAAACTATCTAAAGTTGTGTGACCTACGAAATTCATAAAGTCGAGTGCTTACAAGTAAGTTTAATTATATTTGCACGCATCTCCTGGTAATTTTGCAGTGCGCAAAATATTAAAGTAGGCCCCGTTAGCTGCTACATTAGATTGTGGACGTAATTTTGGTTGGCCCGGTGGCCCAGTTTTGTCGAGATTGACTTGATCGAAAGTCTAAGCGAATTAGAGTTAGTGGTGTCAACGGTTCGGTTTGGTTCGGTTCGGTTTTTAAAAAAACTTAACCGAACCGAATGAGACTCGAGTCAGAATACGAACCCAACCGAAATTTCGGTTCGGTTGGTTCGCTTTTTCGGTTTTGGTTTTCAACTTTTAGTTTTTAGTTTTTGCATTTGTTTTCTTTTTCGTTTTTTTTTTTTCTGTTGTATTTTCGGGAAATAAGTTCTTATCAGTTTTTTGGTTTGGTTCGAACCAAACCAATAAAAAAAATTTTGATTTTTAATAAGAACCGAACCGAATGAAAACCAAACTGAAAAAACCGAATTTTTTTGTTCGGTTCGGTTTTTGACACCCCTAATTAGAGTAACACATCCGTTTGAATTGAGAAACTAGTCTGCATATCATGTTTAAAGCTGAGTAACCTGGGTAAGTTTCTTTCTACCCCACATTGGCCAAGTTTGCTGTTGGGAAAGGAAGAGATTCTGGGTTTGATTCCAACGGTTTCCCTTCTCCTTACCTATTAAGAAGATGACATCCTCCAAAGGTTGAGGTGTCGAACATAACTTGTGCAGAACAAATCTCCAGGAGTACAATTGGTAGAAAGAGGATGTGGAGTTTAAAAATAGACAGAAAAAAATGTCAGGAAGACAAGAAGAGAGACCAAGAAGATCAGCTCAAGTTTTGTTCTTCAACGTTCAGTCATGATCAAAAAAAGACAACATTTACCCCTAATTTCTTGTCTATAAGACCTAAAGAAAGACTCAGCAAATTAGGCGAGAGCGCCAATAAAATCCCTATCCTGCATTCACATGGTCTCCATGCACTTCTACCAAATTCCCAGGAGACTTCACTTCCAGTTCTAAGTTGTGAAAGAAAAACATAAAGAGGTGGAGTAATGAAGGGCAGGTGATGGTGGGCTAACGACGATGGTTGCGGAATAGGGTGTGGAGTTTACATAGGACATCGCCGTGAAATGGATAGTTTGAAGAAAGATGTTGTTTTAGGAACTCCACAAGGATGGCGTGATTGAATGCGGCATCAAAATCAGGTATTCAAATGCTATCAGTTACGTGCAAACTGTTTTGATTGGGGATACTTGTCGACTCAAAGTTTTGAATTTAGTCGATTCATGGAGTTTGTAGGGTGTTTCAGAGATTTGGTGCTTGTGCTCAATAGAAAAGAGTGTAGTGATAGGACTGCATTCATTGTGCTAGTGGCAAAAGTAAAATGGCATTGAGATTGGGATTGGGATTAGTCTTTGGCTTGGCGGTAGTGGAGTTTGTTGTAAAGGGAACGCGATTGCGACAATGGCTTTGTAGAAATGTTGCTAGTGGTGGTGTTGACATAGACGTGGCATGGCCTATGAAGCACGGGCACATTGTCCGTGCTTCCATGTCATGTTCAACACATGTCGGAGTGTGTCGGACACGTTGACACGTTCGGACACGGTCGAACACGCGGTCAACGTGTGTTGAAAAATCTAACACGTGGTCAAACACGTTTTGACACGCGTGTTTGGAAGATGGAGGGTTGAGGCGAGGGCGAGGGAGCAGACACGAGGCTGTGAGCGACGGCCAGCCCGCGATGGCGAGAGATGGAAGAGGAGAGGAAGGCGGTCGTGCGGCGAGGAGGAGAAGGATCAAGAGGAAGAGGAGAGGAAGGGAGTCGTGCGAAGAGGAAGGGGGTCATGGGGCGAGAAGGAGGAGGAAAAGAAGGGCTCGCTAGGGTTTTTGATAAGAAAACTCAAAAAAATAAAAAAAAAAATAGGGATATAATGCGTGACTTTTAATTTTGGGGAAGGGGAAGTGACAGCTTATCTGTCACTGTCAGGTGGTGGGGGAGGGAAATAAAAGTGTAATAAATTTGGGGGTGGGGGGAAATGAACGAGGGAAAGAGGGAGTGGGGGTGTGGGGACTTTTTTTCTTAAACGGAAAAATAAATAAATAAGATTAAAAAATAATTTTGAAAAATAAAAATACTGAATTTTGAATAATGAAAAATTTTGTCATTTGTAGAAAATCATGAATTTATTTAAATAAATTGATTATAATTTATTATTAATCATTAGTTTCATCAATAACTTTTGTTAAAATTAAAAATATGTTTTCAAACATGAATACACATTAACTATGAATATGCTTTTCGAATTTTCAATGAATTGATTTATTAATATTATTAGTGTCAATTCATTGTAGGCTCTTTTTTTAATTAATTAATTATTTATGAATTTGAATCAAATTAATTAAAAATAAAAATATTCATTTAATATACAACGTGTCCCCAAATGTGTCGAAATTCTTTATTTTTGAGAAATGACGTGACACGATCGTGTCGTGTCGCGTGTCCATATCGCGTGTCGATGCTACTTATGGCATGGCTAGCATTGAAGTAGATGATTTTTTTAACTTTTTTTTAAAAAAAAAATTTGTTATTTTTTGTTAGCATTGAAGTGGACAATTTTTTCACTTTTTAAAAATTCTTTTTGTTTTTTTCTTCTCATTTCCTCCTCCTTATTATTATTTGTATTATTTATATTATTTTTACTATGGTCAACAAGGATCATGACCTTTGCCTGTAGTTGGTGAGGTTGGCCTCACCCAAATTTGGATAAGGTAGCCTTGTTTGTGGCCACAATGGCCTCACTCGTGGTTGTGATGGCCTCGCCAAGATCTAGGCAAAGCCGAACAAGGGTCGGGATCTCATTGGCTACAATAAAAAGAAGTAAAGAAGGAAAAGAGAAGAAAGAAAAGGAAAAAGAAAAGAAAATAATAACTAAATTGAAAAAAAAAAATCTAAAAATTGTCTACGTTAGTGTTTGCTATGTTATATAAAATGATCGGCATTAATGTTAACAATTTCTAATCAAAATTGGTTGAATTAACTTAATTAGCAAAACATGAAATGATTTAAAATTTAATTGACACATTTGAAAGGTTTAAGACTAAAAAGGTAATAAGGTAATAGGTTTAGGACTTTTTTCACATCTAGTGCAAGTGAAAAATCTCTTTGGACAACACATGTCATAGATCAATACTTAGATTGCAAACTTGGGACACTCACGTCTCGATTTCACTTATTGGGTCTAAGTAAACCTTATTTGCTCTTATTCACAATCTCACATTCAAAGAATATAATTCTAGAGAGAGAGAGTATTTAGAGAGAAGCTCTAATAAAAGCCTAAATTGTTCAAATTCTTGGTTGGATATGAATGAGAGGGAGGACACCACATATTTATATTTCTCTTTATAACTATAGATTTACAATCAAATATAAATTGAGATTATTGGGAAGCTTTTAGAACACAAATATAACTTCTTATACTACCACCATGAATGTTCCCTATATCCCCTAAAAAGCCTTGAGTGCAAGAAGGTTTTAGGTTCCATGATTCACTTGGCCAACTCATAATTATCGTCTCATTTCCTTGGTACCTATGATCAATTTTGATCTTCCTCAAAGTGTGTTTAGTAATGCTTCCTTGATTACAACAAGAGCAGGTGAGAAAATTTACAACTGATCTTGTCTTGAATGCAATAAAAACAAAGACACAAAGAACGAAAGGGATGAGCCCAATGACTTTCTTTGTAACACATGCGGCTTCTCACTCTATTTTTGGAAACACGCTTGGGTGTACTTTGCACACATGATTAGGTGTGTGCATGAGAATTGGACCGAACCTAAACCGAATCAATCAATTTTGGATGGTCTCCGATTCCAAATTTTTTGGAATGGGGAATAATCGGTGTTGTTCTCCATTCCATGTGTAGAATCGAACTGCCCCAACCAATTGAACCGATATGTAAAGAAAATAAACTTATCAAAAACCTAAACCAACCGAACAGGGACTGATATGATTTGGCGGCCCGCTCGGAACCGATCACCCTTCGGCTCGAGCCCTTATTGAGCTCCCATGGGTCCCACATTGGACCCCATCGACATCAAGGGCTGGGGGGCGGCTTCATGAGGCTCACGTGGCTATGGATCACCCAAGATCTTTCCCTACTTCTCTTCGTTCTGACTCCTGACTCTGCAGATCTTATCTTCCTCGTGCGCCAGCTCAGTTCGGACCACGCGACAGCTCCTTCGAAAAAGCAAAAGAACACCCTCGTCCCATAATCCATTCAAGTGGCCCGGAATCGCCCACGTTTCCTTATCTTCCTCGCTTGTCGACTCTCGTTTTACGCTTCTATACATCCATCCAAGGACTCATCCCGAAGCACCGAAAATATCAAAACCCTAGAAACTGTTCACGGCTCAGTGATTCTTCAAGCGGGAGTCATTTGGCAACAGCTGACGATGGATTTCCATGGAACTGCGGCGACGACCAGGAGCTTCGGCGGAGGGCGGCGGGCCGGCAGCGCCAGGCCCTGCGACAACTGCGGGTACGCCGCGGCGGCCAAGGTGTTCTGCGAGGCCGACGCGGCCTTCCTCTGCCTGGCCTGCGACGCCGGCGTCCACGGCGCCAACGTGCTCGCTTCCCGCCACGAGCGCGCGTGGGTGTGCGAGGCGTGCGAGCGCGCGCCGGCCGCCTTCGCGTGCAGGGCCGACGCGGCCGCCCTGTGCGCCGCGTGCGACGCGGACGTGCACGCCGCCAACCCCCTCGCCGGCCGCCACGTGCGGGTCCCTCTGGAGCCCTTCCACGACGCGGCCGCGGCCGCCGCGGGGCCCTTTGGGACGGGCTCCGTCCCCGACGTCCCCGCCGCGCCCGCGGTCGGCGACCGCTGCTGCGGCGCGTGGGGAGGGCGGAAGGAGGAGGACGAGGAGGAGGAGGAAGTGAGGTCTTGGCTCTTGCCGAACGCGACGAAGATCGCGAAAGGTGCCGGAGAGGAAGCCGGAGATGCGTTCTGGAATGAAGTCGACCCGTTTCTCGAATTCGACGGCGAGTGTCTCGTGCCGGTTCGAGCAAGAGCAGTCGACCCTCCGGTCACGGTTCGGTACCCTCATCTGTCCGGCGAGTGCTTCGACGTCGACTGCAGCACTTCCGGCGATCTCTCGCCCTCGAGCCAAAGCGTAAGCCTCCTTGACGAAACGTTTAATCACGCAACGTTCGAATGATTCTGTCGATCCAACTCGTTTCGTCGCTCTTCCAGGTATCGACGTCGATCGATTTCGGCGTAGTCCCCGACAAGAGCCCCGCGCCCGCGCCGCCGGAGACGCCGCGCTCCTCCGGCCGGGCGGCTCATCAGTTGAGCGGACCGGATCGGGAGGCGAGGGTGCTGAGGTACCGAGAGAAGAGGAGGAGCCGGCGGTTCGAGAAGACGATACGCTACGCCTCGAGAAAAGCCTACGCGGAGGTGAGGCCGAGGATCAACGGCCGGTTCGCGAAGAGGGATCGAGTGCTCGAGACGGAGGACGACAGCATCGCCGCCGCCGCCGCCGCCGTCGTCCCCACGTTTTCGCATGTGCCGATGAATTAAGCTAACGATGCATGTGAGGTAGCCATGGTTCAGTGCAGGTTGGATGTATCTTTTCCTTATGAAAATGTTCTTAGTCTTCGAATTTTGTTTTTCTGAATTTGTCATTTTGTTGTAATATATATGAATGGGGTGCTAACGTCGAATTTCGCATTAGGTCCACGTCATCTATAAGTGGATGGATGGTTATGATGTCAACTTTTTTTTTTTTTTTCCTGATGAGATCTTAGCCCAAGGCGATACTTTAAAACCTTCACACAATTAATTAGACTAACACTGAGACCTTTCTGCAGTATACACTTGAATTTCTCATGAATTTCAAGATTCCAGGAGTGGTCAGAGCATGCTTTGATTCTAAGCCATGAGGTTATGATCCTTTTCATCTATCCTGTGGTGTAAATAACCAAGAAAGCTTGAAACGGTTCTTGTCTGAATCTGTTAGATCCTTTCTAGAACAGAACACATTATGTCTGAGTTGACTTCATTGATTTCTATTCTGGGGACAGCAGTGCTAACTTCGCTAATTAAGCCGGTCTGTATCAAACATGAAGTCGTCAATCTGTCCTAAGTCCAGTAATTAAGCTGAGTCATTCAAAACGTGAGAGATGCTTCCTCCTCAGCTTGGGGTTTCTTTTAAGACAATGGGTACAAAAAGACATTTGTAATTTGAATTGAGAAGCACATGCACTGTCTTTTAATTCACACGAGCAGAATCATATGGCCTTCTCAGTTACTGCAAGCAGCACTAGTCACTAAATTGGCAATTGGCATGGCATAATGCTAGAGGAGGATGTCTGTAAGAACATGACTACTATATTTCTTGGTGCACTTTCATAATCTTGACAACTAGGTTAATTTATATGTAAACGAGCAAACAAGTAACAACCTGTCACTTTACTGGCAGTCAAGCTAGATACATCCTCTATGTTTCAGTACCTCGTTCGATAAAAGATTTACATAACTGAAGTCACAAATGAACCCCGAAAAAAAAAGTCACAAATGAAGGAGCTTGGTGTAAAAGCAACTGCATTATGTTGAATATGCTTCAATCTTGTAAACAAAGAATTCTGATGACATCTAGAACATAATGAATTGCCAATGCGATCGCCTATTCACACGGAATCCTCCAAGGAAATATCGGTTGGAACCTCGTACCCAAATACCATGGAGTAGTCATCCATCTCATCAGAAAAGAATTTGGGTATCCTCCAGCTTTTTGCTACGTCGGAGTCAAGGCCATTATTCAGGAGCTCTAACACCTAGATCATGAGATTATTCATTCAGACAGTGCAAACTATATATAGTGACATGCTTTTGCCTAAGCTGAAAGGTTCCATGTACCTCGCTCATCATTGGTCGCAATATTGAGGATTGTCTCACACAATAGGAAGCAATTAACACCACTCTGCTCAATTGATCAGAGTCGTACTTTCCCTCCATTTTCGGATCAGCCAGTTCCGCAATGTTTCCAGATTCCATGAGAGGCATTGCCTACAATGTTAATTAGCAAAACAGATACAGGCGAGAGTGAAAAGGAGATTGAGGAATAGATTATTTTTCTTATTGTTGTGATTCGAATCACTGCAGTGGCCTCTGTGACTAATAGAAATGCAAAAATGAAGATAATGTACCCAGAGGAGAATGTTCTGCTTTGATGAATTGACAGGCCTACGGCCAGTCACTATTTCCAACAGCAGCACACCAAATGCAAACACATCTGTCTTTTCGTCCACAATCCCATGCATGAAATACTCCGGTGCAAGATAACCAAAAGTGCCCTCGATTGGAATCACGGCGTGATGAGTCCACTTGTTTGGTAGCCACTTTGCTAGACCAAAGTCAGTAATCTACAGAGTAAACACTGACGTTCATTCAGAATGGTTGAAAAATTGCTATGCAGCTTGAAACTGCGAAAGTACGATCATTTTCTACCTGTGGTTCATAGTCAGGCCCGAGAAGGATATTTGACGCTTTTATGTCTCGATGTATGATGCGATGCTTGCAGCATTTGTGAAGATAGTGCAAACCTCTTGCGATGCCCACGGCAATTCTGTAACGTATGGGCCACTCAAGTGACTTGGTTGCTTTACCTGAAAGAGAGAGAACTTTAATACCACTGAAATATGGAAATTTTCAACTGAAAGAACTATACCACTTCATAAACGATGCTTTTGGACAAATAATTCCCAGATTCTTGCTTACTCTGATCTTTTACTTTCGTTTTATCCTTCTTTCTTATCTTTCTCAGCTTCTTAACTATGATGAGGATTAGGCTTGACCTTCCTCTTGCTCTCTACAGAATGATTAAAGTTCCTGACTTTTTTTTCAGCAGTTTATGGGTATGACAGTTACTTTGGCCAAGGGAAGTAATACTCACCATGTAACGCAGAAGCTAAATTTCCATTCTCAGAGAAGTGGAAAACCAGGTAGAGCCCATTTTCAATACAGTAACCAACTAAGCTGGCGGTATTGGGATGACTGACATGTCCTATTGTGCCCAATTCCATCAGAAACTCTCCTTCCTTGTTCTTATCATTTTTGTCCTTGGCCAACCTCTTCACCGCTATTACTTGTCCATTAGAAAGATCACCTCGGTATACCTCTGAAAACCCACCTTGTCCCACTATATTATCTGCAGGATGAATTGAAATTGGAAATACAAATTAATACACAAATTTCCAATCTCGTACAGTGTTTTTTTTTTTTTTTTTTTTCAATGTCGTATATCTTCATTGGTTAGCTAACACGCATACATGGAGAAAAACCAAAGAGATTTGAGTATTTTGTCACTTCTAGTTGGAAGTTTACCTGGATGGAAATTATTTGTAGCATTCAGGATTTCCTCGTGGCTGAAGCACCGCAGTGGAGGCTGACGACTCTCTGTTTTAGTATTTCTTTTTCTAAATGGTGAAATAAATAAAGAGTATATGAATTTGCAGAGAGATGCACATTTCCTTCTGTTTGATCGTGCCTTAATATTTTGAGGCTGAGGAGGGGTTGCTGCCACAATAGAGTCTCGGAAGCTGGAGGTATATTCATCTGTGGTTGTCCAAAAATCCTTTTCAAGACCATCAAGAACCGTTGTCGGTGAAAAGGTTTTACTCTTTGTTTCTAGATCGGTAAACTTAATGTGGGATTGTTCTCTGCCATTACAGATTGTCTGATTTGGCCATGTTGAACTTAGTTGATGAGTTTTAACTGTCAGAAGCAAACACAGATACTTTCAGCAGACAATGACTTCTATTGGAACATTAAAAATATTTTTTTTTTCTAGCACCAACCTTTTGATTGCATGGAAGGTATATAAGTCTGTTGTTTCGTGGTACATTTCCCCACCGAGACGACCGCACAGTCTTGAGGTGCATTCTTAAAACAATACCTTAGAATCCCATGTGAGTATCTGATTTGAATTAAAGGAAAAGGAAAAAGAATCAGAAATTGCAGGTCATAAAGAAGATTTTTGCAAGAAAATCGTTACCTAGCAGATTCTCCTCTTGATCCCTGAAGAAGGAGATATTCTGCTGAAATAGATTTTGCTTCTTTAACCAGACCTCTCCCAACACTTGTGCTGAATCCTACTCTGGCTTCCAAGTTTATCTGAAAGTAAAACAACAATCAGCTCTGAGAAACAGAGAGTCAAAATCGATTTAAGTGGATACAGTTCCATAAAGAATTTCAAGATAGTGCACCTGGTGTGACTGGCAGGTCTTAGCGAATTCACCTAGCACAGATATAACATATGCTTTGGCTTTGCGGATTTTGGACAAACGCTTCCGGGTGATTCGTCCCTTCTTCATGTATCCACCTACAGTTGTTTACAAGGAAGTGCAGTATATATGATTAGATCAAAGATTACCGGTTGAGGACCTGCATTTGTCAATAGGGAATCGAAAGCACCAACGTCCCTGTTGGCAATTGCAGTGCACGTATTTTGTCAACTACTCACATATTCTACTCAAAAGAACAATGCGTAAACTGACCCAGAACATGGAGGGCAACGATGTTGTCGCAAGGACGAGCTAAAGCAGTGACTGCCCAAGAGAGAAGATCTCTGCTTTCAGATGGGTCTGAAGAGATGCCTACTAGTATGTTAGCAGGACACACAGGCCTCATTTTTTTGCTGACAGAGGAATCTGCTGAGGGACTTCACTTGCTTATGTCGCTATCTTGGCCATAGGAACACTCCAATCCAAGCTTATAAATGAATGGGGAATCACTACATAATGATTGAGGTCAGTCAGATCCCTCATTCCATCATTCTTGTTTAAGAAGCATGAAAAACCTCTTTTGCTGTGTCGGACAGTTGAAAAAAGTGATTACCCTCTCTCTCTCTCTCTCTCTCTCTCTCTCTCTCATGGGATCCACAGTACAGTGTAAAAGAAGAAAGATTAGATATGCAGACTAGTAAAATGTGGTTGGTTTATGCCCAATAAATCCAGTCTCTGCAGTACTTGCTCTTTCTTCTGTGCCTGCGCCTGCGTTCTTTTTCTCTAATTGGTTATGGTGGACTTTTTGGGGATATACAATTAATTGCAACGGTTGGGTGCTTTGGAGGATAAGCAAAGGTGGGTTGGCGGGATACATTTGATTTTTTCTTGCTATGGAAGCCAACAGGGGAGGCCTCGAGCCCTCCAAAAGGGGTCAGATAAAGGTACTGTTATTGGGGTTTGGTGGGAGGGGGGGTCTGAGAAGAGCCCGCCTCTAAAGGCCTCTTCTTTCCATGATGATTGGGAAACTTGGAGATGTTATCTATTCACTGATTTCTTGCCATTTCAGTTTTGTGCATGAGACCCACACATCATCCTTACCATAATTGTATATAACCAGGATAATAACAACAAATTGTTCATTGCTTAATGTATAATGTGGTCCCTGAACTCTAAATTTTATCAATATGATCATGAACTTTTAGTATATGTTTAATTTAGCCCATGAATTATATGAAAATATTCAATATTATTATTCTATTAATTTATGTTCAATGACAATATTATTTTCATATAGTTCATGGATTAAATTGAGTATGCACCAAAAATTCAAAAACCACATTGAATTAGGATCAAATTGAATAAATTAAAAGTTTAGAGAACATATTTTACATTTAATCAAAGTTCAAGGACCTTTTGTGTCATTTTTTCCTATTCTATAGAGTATACAATGCTTTAGAGAGAGAGAGAGAGAGAGAGAGAGAGAGAGAGAGTATGGCTTCGTGGTTTTCCCAATCACACGTGCTAACGGTACGTGTCCTCATGAAATATTGGTGAGAGAGTATGGCTTCAAGGTTTTCCCAATCACACGTGCTAATGATACATGTCCTCATTCTCCTTTCCCGCTGGAATTATGTCTCAATAGCTCGAAAATATTATGGGGATGAACAAGCAGGGTGCTTCAATATCGAGTTTGGAGGGAAGCATGATACGACTCTAAATTGAGAGACGTCGGAGTTGATATTTACATTTTACATTCTCTTTAATCAAATCTTGTGGTTCGCTCACTTTGGCATTTGTTAAATTCAAAGCACTTGAAATGTTCACAAATGCAGATGCCAACCCCTACAATTTCTACTTTAGTTTAATATTTTGAAATTGGCGAAAGAGTAAAATTTTACTTTTAGCTAAGCTTAAACAACCAGCCCCCTTAGACTTGGTTTGGCCACATGAAGCTGGTTCTACTTGCATTGCAATCCTAGCAATCCTTTGCAATGTGATGCACCATATTGCCTTTCTTATATCTGTCTCATCACCAGTCAAATAATATGAATTCTATGCATTGACATCTGCCTGAGCTACATCTGTATGGCTTTATGAGTCACTTGCTGGCAGATTCGAAGAATAAGTACAGAGCGAAATAAGAACTTTGCTTGCATGCCGTTAAAGTAGCTCTTCAATATTGTGAACATGGATATAAAAAAAGGGTCGAGAAAGAGGCAATGTTACACAAGTGTAACCTATTCCCAAAAATTTCATCCATACTGAAAAGGAAGAAAAGAACTACTAACAAGCAAAAGCAAGATCAATTAGACAATAGCAACATCTTTGTTGCTACCAAAATCGGACACACGGCTGACCTTTTTTTTTTTTGGGTGGCAGTGGAAATCTCCAGCAAATGACAACATTCCTAGCACATTGCCCTTGGGTTTGATTTCCATTAAAGCGCTAACCAGTGAAATTTAGAAACTCCTGCCTTTGCACTTTCATATTACCTGATACAATAACAAAATGATGCACAGAATCAAGACAACTCGACAATCTCAGGCCTCTTTTGCTGTTGCTTTTTTGACCGTTTCCTTCCGATCGATCCGTGTGAATCTTCTTTGCCATTTTCAGATCTCGCATGCTTTACAGGAAGGCCTGCTTGGCTAGTACCACAATCGTCATCACCATCCTCACTGCCATCATCGCTGTCATCATCATCGTCATCGGTAGTGTCTTCTGAATCCATTTCACCAATGCTGGCAGCTAAAGGATTCAGAGGATGATGACTGGCAACTGCAGATTCTGCAGCAGCTACTGCCTCGGGGGTATGAAGATCAGCAATCCCCAGCATTAAGTCCTGTTTTTGTAAGGTCCAAAGCATCAGGTGACCATTCCATAAGCCAAAATCATACCAGGGAATTTCATAAGCAGCAGAAAGATACCATTTCTATTATTTCTGACTCATTCCCGTCGAGAACTTCAATGTCATGTCTTTCGGGATTGTCCTATACAAACCAAGAATTGTGCATGGCAGGTCACAACGAGACAGAGCAATTGTACTGAAAAAAAACAAAGTCACAAAGGACTGAGATGATTTCACAAACCTTGACTTCAACCTGCAGTTTTTTGTTAGCCTCAGACAGGACTCCAAGAAAATCTTTCACTTTTCCAAGAACTGAAGCAAAGCCAAAAGATGAAAATTATTAATTTTTCCCCTTTTTGGGAATAGAAATTCCAATTAAAAGCTTAAGCTGCTAGGTGGAGCAAGGCTACATGTAGACATGGCAAATACCCCATAGACAAGCAAATAAGCTACTGAGACCAAGCTAACTCATTACACAATCATATCAAATCAATCAGAATATATTGAAAGTCCTCTGTCAGCAAAAATCTCCACTGAAGCCCATAATATTATTCTAAAAGAAATTAATTTGACTAAACAACAACTTGCATAAATTATTAAGAAAAGCATAAAACATGTATTTTCCTGATCAAAAAATTAGACAGGCAAATTCAATACCTTGGCTAGAAGGAACTGAACTTGTTAATGGCCTTCCATTGTGGGACAGCTGTTTGCTTTTAGAGTCTGGATCCTTTTCTTTACATACGAACAAGGTGGACTCTGCATATTAAAACACGTAATCAAGAAATTAAAAAGAATGGCAACATTAGACACGCGTATTTGACCCATGCGTAAAGAAGCCAGCATTACTGCCCAAAGATCAAGGTAAGAGCTATACCTAGTGATGGGGAAGAGAAACTCTTATTCTCTAATTTCAGAAGCTCTTGACTAGTAGTCTCCATCTCTGCTGGCTATGTACAAGTACTTCAGCAAAGAGTGAAGTTGAGGAATTGAAGTTGTCGCTGAATGTAGAACAGGATCAGATCATAATCATTTGGACAAAGAAGGTACTTAATATCCTCCTAACTTATAAGGCCTCGGTTATTAAACAACTCGCAGCGAGAATTAACAAAAGTTTGTCCCAGTTGCCTATGATGTCAATCACGTCTCACAAATAATACCGCGAGGACATAAAAGCAATCGCGCATTTACAGAACAATTCTAACTTCAAAGTTATCCTGCCGCTCTCGTTTTAAGCTCTTCGTCTTCAATCCTCTTACGGACCAAGGCTTAGTATTTCATATGAACATCCAAACCCCATTATTTTTAGCCAAAGAAAAGAGGAGTCTTGGACGGCTAACGACCAGTTAACCGCAATCACCTCTTCAGCACCTAAACTAACTAAACAAAGACAGCCAGGAAAGAAGAAAGAAAAGGTTCCCACGGTGCTGTTTTGCAATGAACACAACGACATGAGTCCGAATTGACATCAGCAAGGATTACCCATAACTAGCTCACTATAAGTCAAAAGCATGCACCAAAAGGAAGTACCCAAGCTAGTTCAAAACTTAAACTTCTCGATTCCTTGAAGGCATGAGCCACCCATTGCAACCGGAAGTTCCTATTGTGCATAACTGGCGTGTCAAAAAAGAACTGATCTTGACGAGGCGATTTCTTGGCACTCAAAAGGGGTGAAAGGAAAGAGACAGGAAAACTAGAGAGAGAGAGAGAGAGAGAGAGAGAGAGAGAGAGAGAGAGAGAGAGGACCTGTCGGTGCCTTAGCAGCTAGCGCTCGGTGGTGGCCGGCGGGTTCTTCTGGCGTCTGAGAGAGGTGGACGATGAAGATGATGATATTCGAGTTGGACCGGGTTGCGGTTCGGGTCGGCCCATTATTCTTCTTCTCTTGTCATTGTTGTGTGCTTGGGCCCAATATAAGAAGCAATGCAATTGTGTAGTATGCCATTTCATTTCGTATAGTAATTTTATAGATTAGTTTTAAGACAACTATAAATTTTACGGACCAACCTTAATTTTACTAACCAGGTAGCAGCTTGTCATACCATTAGACAAGCTGAAACATTCTTGACACATTGGCATTAGAGAGCAAATTGTGGGTTCATTTAGTATAGTAATTTTATAGATCAATTTTAAAACAACTATAAATTTTACAAACCAACCTTAATTTTACTAACCAGGTAGCAGCTTGCCATACCATTAAACAAGCTGAAACATTCTTGATACACTAGCATTAGAGAGCAAATTGTGGGTTCTCTGTAAAATCATTTTTTTTTTTTTTGGTAAGTGTAAAATCATTTTGTTCATATATCATTGGAATAATATCATAGGTGGTCTCTAAATTTTGACCTGACATTTGATGTAGTCTCTCAATCAAACTTTTTTTCTTGTTAACTCCCCAAACTTTTTGAATTAGGTTTAGTATCTTCTGTTCATTCAATAGACAAAATGGAAATGTGGATGCACTGATAGCATCCTTTTAATGTTCCAAGTGGCATGTGACATGTCTTATTGAACAATTGAGATGTTTGTGCATTCAATAGACAAAATGGAAATGTGGATGCGCTGATAACATCCTTTTAATGTTCCAGGTGGCATGTGACATGTCTTATTGAGCAGTTGAGATGCTTTGACGTACTCCATTGTAGGGGACAACAAGAGTAGTTTACCTACAAAATGCTGAATTGGCAATCCTTATAAGCAAAAAAGCGCTTGATTGGCATTTCATTTGACAAAAAAGATTGCACATAATGGATTTTGAAAAGTTCAAGGACAAAACTAAATAGAGTTAGAGATAACATTGAACATCAAGAAAAGGTTGAGGGATTAGCTGTAGTTTTTGCCCTATTAGGAGCTTTCTCTTCAAATGAAATTGAAATAGTTTCCATGAATTTGAGTGAACATCATCGTTTCCCATGTTTCCTTGACAACTAAACCACATCGGACCACATGGTACTTCTCGATTTCCCAAGAGTTGTAGACATCCATTCCCTATCTTATAACCATGGAAGGGATCTCATTCGCTTAGAATTTTCATCTCTCTCCCACCTCATGTGCCCCAAAGGCATATGCGACACCCTTGTTGTATCGACTCTTGATGCTCCCTTACCTTAAAGAAGACAAAAATCATTATTCTCCATAACATTAGTAATCATTGATGAATATGATGGTCACTCTGAAAACTTCACAAAGTATATCATTAGATGGGGAAGTATATGTGATGTCATTTATAAGGAAACACTTGATTAAGATGATTACAACCTCATTATCCCTTTTAGGCTGAGTTATAAAGGTCAAGAGAGGATAACATTTATCACATCTTATATTTGGTTCTTATCTAATATAGGATAAAGTTGAAAATAAAAATGATATAGTTTGCATAAAATTATCTCATGGGAGAGATGGGATAAAACTGGATAAAAGTTCTTTTATTCATGATATAAGATTTATTTTTCTCGAATAGCAAACTTAAATTAATAAAATTAAAATAATAATTAAATATAAGTAATATTTAAATTTTCATGTAAAGAAAGTTCAAAAATAAGAAAAAAAATAAAAAATTTTCGTTTTATTCATTCATAATTTTTTTATATAGTTGAATTTCTTTCTATTCAATAATATATATACACAATATTTATTTTTATTACATATTTTAGTTATATTATTATAATTATTATTTGATGATGGGACTAAAGAAGAAATTGAAAATAAGGGAAAATGATTAAAAAAAAGTAAATAAAATGAAGTAGAAGAACCCATATTTTAGATGAAATAAAAATTCAAACTTCAAAATGAGCTTTCTAATTCTCTAAGAATGAGGGGTAATGAGATTTCTAGAAAAAACCCTAACCTCTCTATCTCATTCTCCTTTGTAAATTTCCTTCATGTTAAAGTTTCATGACTCCTTCGTAGTTCTTTAATTTATGTCAAAGCTCCACGAAAATGGCTTAAAAGTGGAAACTCCTTAACCTTTATAACTTTTTGGTTTGCATCAAAAGTCTATGAAAGTGGCAAGAGAGTCAAAGTTTGTTCTCTTACGTAGCTCCATGGTTCACATTAAAACTTCACAAAAGTGGTAAGAGAGTTGAAATACTATACTTTTCAGGATCACAAAGGTGAATGATCATGTTTTCTCTTTAACTAGATTCGGCATTTGCTAGCTAATTTACCCGCCAATGTTACTGGAACTTGTTTACATATCTTATCATAGTTGAACCCTTGACTTTAGATTGTTGTTTAAATTTAGATCGTACAATAATAAAGGAAAAATTGATGGAGGTTATTTTCATTTGTACATTTATGGTCTTTTTAATAATGAATTTGAGAGATTTTTACCATATTTGGTAGTGATTTTTAGATCTATTTATATTGATATGTTGCTCTAAATGCAGTCTTAGAGGTTTGATTCACATGAAACGAGCTAGATCGTTGCAAATAGAAGAAAGTAGGATACCATCAATAAAAAAAATGGGCCTAAGGCAGCAAAGTTTTTGTTGCAAGCCTTTTTACTCGTTTATTCCGTCATCTTTGCCTTATTAAAGCCTATAAAGTTTTTTTTTTTTTTTTTTTGACTTAGTTTGTTCGACTTTGGTATCTAGGGCAACAATTTTTTTTTTTATCATCTCTGATTTTCAGGTAACAAGTCCGGTGGTACCAAAGGAGACAAACTATAACTTTTGCTCATCATTAAAAATTAAAGGGGGAAAAGTACGATTGTCTTAGCCAAACGCGGCAAAAGTTCATCACGTTTGCCGATTCTATGAGGACGAAATTCGTTGCCTTAGTTCAACTCTTTTGTCAAATAAGCACCGAAGTTAACAAAAGTTGACGACAAATATCCTTTAATATATTTTTTGTATCGTTAGATTTTTTCTTTTTGGACTAGGCATGGAGACGGATGTTTTTATTTTCGTTGCTTTAGACATTGTCAATTTATTTTTATATGAAATTCGATTATAATTATTTCTTATTATTTTGATATATAAAATTTTGAGTATAAAATTAAAAAAATCAGAATTTCCCTATGTGACATATAAGCAAAAAGTGTCAATTTTTTTTTTAAATTTATTGTATTAATGCCAATTTAGTTTTAAATTTTTTAATAGTGTCAATTTAGTCCTAAACTTTTTGATTTAGTGTCAAGTTAGTCTTAAATCTTTTGACTTGGTATAAATTCAGTCATTTATGCTAATTTTGGCTAGATATTACTGACATGGATGCTGGTTAGCTTACATGGTACCACTAGTGCTGATGTGAATAATTTTTAATGACATCTTAATTTGTTATTATTTTTTTTGAATTTTTCTTTCTTTTCTTTTTTGACACCAACCTTCTTTCTTCTTCCTTTTGTCGATTATTGGACAGGCCATTGGCCGCCCTTGGCCGCAAAGCCATGGTTGAGGCTAAAGCCTCTAGTGAGGGAGCCCTTGCCGGAGCTTGCCCCTCACCATGGCCAAGTAAAGCTCGCTGGGCATGGCCGGTGGCCAGCTGATTGTCGGCCGCGCAAAGAAGAAGAAAGGAAGAAGAAAAAGAGAAAAATAAAAAATTGAAAAATTATTAAAATATTATTAAAAATTGTCAATATCAACATCGGTGATGTCATGTAATTGACTAGTGTCTACATCAGTAATATTTGGTCAAATTAGTTGGAATGGCTGCATTAGCATAAAATCAAAAGATTTATGACTAAATTGGTAGCAATGTAAAAAGGTTTAAGACTTTTTAATACTTTTCTCCTAAGATATAAAGAAGCTCGACAAAAAAGTGTAATTACATCAAAGCTCTTAATGTATTTGACTATATAATTACAAAGTAAAAAAGGAAATCGGTCTAACAAATCCAGCTAAAGTCCTCTTGGCGTGCTTGCTTCTCCACACTTCGACCAAACACTCGGCTGCAACGAAAGACAAAAATTAAGCATATTTTTATATATTTTTTATGCTTAAAAAATTAAATGAAATTATCATATAACTAAACAACATTTTAATGTCAAATTTTGAACCAGGCGATAGAGGTTGGGGCTGTAACCTATGGGCAGGATTTTGCCCGCCAATTTACTTTGAGCCTATGTTTCGTCCCCTTAGTTTTTTTTTTTTCTTCATTTTCTAAAATCAAGTTTTGAAAAATCCATTCTAAAAAAGTTGTTATCCTATTATCAATAAAGCATATCTTATGATGACTTTAATTTCAAACTTTTGAAAAAAAAAATATCAAACACTTCATGCATATATTTGAATATACTATAACTATACAATGAAAGTTATATGTGATGTCATTTGACTGATTTGAATCATAATTGTATTATTAGATAACCAGCAAAATCACCTTGTTTTGAAATATGCGAATTTTGAAAAATAAAGGCGAAATGGGTTTATCAGTAAATCACGAGTCTCAAAAGAATGGTTGTCCAAGTAAAGTATTGCCTCCTTCTTCAACACCACCCTTGGCTGTGAATAAAAAGAAAAAAAGTGATTGGGGGCATTTTTGGGAAAAAAAAGATCTCCTAAAGGTAAGAGTCATGTTTTTCTTTATATAATGCACACATGATTTTATTTGACATTCAACTTGTTCAAATTCAAACATAAAAATTTGGATAAATTCAGTATTAAGGATCTTAATTTGTCACACTCCAAATTGGTAATGTGAAAGACTAGAAAAATCGTTTTCTAGCTATATAATTAATTAAATTGTCCTAATAATTATAATGCAATTTTTCTAATTACACAAGAAAATTTCTTTGTCATCAATCGTATTGCTATTTATATTTCATTTGTTGATATATACCACTTGCGTGGTATATATCAACAAAATTGAAAAAAATATTCAGATACTGTTGCAACCTAGTTTAGCATTGCCATATTTCTCTATAACCAATGACAAGCATGATTAGCTTACTTACAAAAAACAAGTTTAATTAATGTGTTAGAAAGATGTATGTATATATTAGTAAACAGAAACATGAAAACCAATGTATTTGCTAGGGTAAAGGAATATTTGAAGTTCATAAGCAACTTTCAAGTATAGTGAAGAGAACTTTATCAAATCAATATATAAAGGTTTAAGCAATTGATTGCATTAGTTATTGAATTAAAGTACTGTTAGAATAATTAAATATTAAACCACGCATTCATTAACAGTTTAAACTTTTAGAATAGTTGGCAATAACACCATAAAATTTCACATAGTATTAGAGCTGGAAATCTTAAATTCAAACCTAATATTTAGACTTGCGTGAGGAGAAGTGTTAGAGTAATTAAACATTAAATAACGCATTCTTCTAAATTAATAGTTATTTTAGCTTTATATACATCAATATAATTGACTAAATTGTATCTAATATTGACACTTGTGATATACCCAATCATACTATAAGAAATATTTACTTTTTATTAATGATACCACATATCATAAATTTCCATTTACAGCCCCTATGTTAGGATCAAATATTTATCTTTGATGACAAGCGCAATTCAAAACTACCTATGTCGACAACAAATTAAAAATCTGATACTATTTTCTAGTCACATTGAAAGAAAATTTTTCATCACCATAGGATATATCAACAAAAAAAATATTATTATTTTTGTCACATATTGAACAATTTGTCACCTTAATTTGTCAATGGTGTCGACACTTATTTTTGTCTCCTTAGATATACCCAAAAGTGGTAAATATATATATTCTTAAGGCAAACTAAAGGCGACAAATTCACAAGTCTTATGGTCGACTTTGATTTGACCAAAGGTGACCAACACTTGACAACTAGGCGACAATTTTTTTGGTTTGTCGCCTTTGATCTAGGGATGAGCAGTTCCATTCTGAGAGGGTTCTAGGGTTCCATTTCATGTAGGTTTCACGTGGAACTTAGAACTAACTCATTGGAGCAAGTTCCTTATTCTTTTAGAACTTGAAAGCTATCTTGTATACATTGGAATTTGGAATTTATTTCATTATAGGTTACAGGTTAAACCTAGAAATCGACCAATTTCTTTCTTTTTTTTTTTTTTTGTTTAATTTTTAGTTCAACAAATGAAAGTAAATGCAACAACAAAAATGAAAGTTTTCCGTTTGTTAATAGCAACAATCTATAAAATATGAACACATGAAATAAAATAAATAATAAAAAGTTCACAACATGTATAACAAAACCTTAATTATAGAACTTCAGTGCTCAATCATCTATAAAAAAAAGTTTGTCTTTTGTAAATAGCAACAATCCATAAAAGAAAAACACATAGCATAAGATAAACAATAAACATGATACTTATTTGTCATCTCATCACAATTCGATATATGGTATTTCCTCACTAAGATAGATAATTGTTATGAGGAGTGACCAACAAACCTAGATTTGCTTTATTTTGAGATTAACCCACCATCCCTCAATCCCATTTGATCAATGTGATGCAGGAAGATGTCCAACTACGACCAAATACTTATTTAACTGTAGCTCCTATGTTTCAAATGGTGGATCTGTTTCTGATCTCTTCCGTCATATGATCGTATTTCTTCTTTTAGATGGGAGAGGCTCAGTGAATCCGAAGGGATTGCAATACAACAACACCCTTATCGATGAACTAATCAGCCATGGCGATAGCCAAAGCTTGTTATACGCATGCTAATGTAATTTTAAGCCCCATTTTTTATGCAGATTTACTATACATTGAGAAGGAACTACCTCCAATGGGCGATAAAGAATTAATTTTTACATGCAGACTCAACCGCACGTGACAATACACCATTTTGATCTGCCACAGGCTCTTGAAGATGAGTGCCAAGGATGGATAAGTCGAAATATTATGTAAGATCGCTAATCCCTAGGACTTCTTTTATTTTCTTCTATGTGCTTCGATTACTGCTCCATCATATGAAGCACAGGTAAGAGGACTTGTTATAATCACCGGACTGATTCATGTCGAGGCAGGAAAGATTTCGTGGAATATGCAGATGCATGTTGATGCAGCCCGCATTGAAGACCAGCTCTCTCGACCAAGAAGATCGGCCCGCATTTAAGCTCGACGAAACCTCTTATCGATGAAGTTGTTGATTCAACCGAGAAGCCATCGATATCTTGAGTCCATCCTAGAAGCTTGAAAGAAGACACATTGGGAGTCATGAAGACTTTATGCTTTTACTAGTTTCTAGTTTCTATGCTCTTTACTATTTTTCTAGTTTCAAAGTTCTTTAATGCTTTTAAGTTTCAATGCTCTATCTTTATTTCTTTGACGATATAAGCCATCCAATTCTTTGTATGAGATAGACGACTTTTGATGAATGAAAATTTTGCTTTCAAGCAAGTATCATTAACCTCGCAGAGTTCATATTCTTGAAAACCTAGAAGAGTTTTTACTCCGTCCTTGAAGAGTCGGAGCTTTTCGAAATCTGCATCCTTGAAAAGTTGCAGTCATTGATCTAGAAGAATCGGTGCCCTCTCAACTTCCTTGGAGGCCTAGAAGAGCAACCAATGAAGTTTCTATCTTTTCATGTTCTGTTCGTTATTTTCACCCACTTCCAACCCAAATTTGACCATCGTATAGTGCTTATTTCAGAAAACCCAAAACAGAGAAATTGTAGATCCAGAAGTCTTTGTTCATTTGGCTATGGAATCAGGTTGATCCAATTTGTAACGACAAAATACGACTGTTCTCCTGAGCTTGCGCAGTGCTGAAATTTCTGTTTATCTTATTTCCAGTGTGCGATTTACTCTCCCGATCCTACTATTTGAAAAAGCCTAACCTTGGCTTGCATCATATGTTTTGAAATGTTGAAGGGGAGAGTTAAATACCGGACAACCTTCAACAAGGCCAATATAATCATCCGTTTGGTTCATAGTTTCAGTTCCTAGTTTACGGTTCGGTTCCCTTGAGAACCATGTCTCTCCAAAACCTAGAAGGAGACCAATTTCCATTGATCGGTTCTCTGGTCCTTGGTTCTATCATGAAATTATGCTCACCCCTACTTCGGTCGACCAAAGGCAATGAAACTTAAAGTTCAGTGAAAAAACACTAAATCTGTTGACTTAGATCATGAATTTATATAAAATTTTTAGATAAAACTATAAGAGCTTAACCCTCAGTGATGAATTTAGACATCTATTTCGTCAAATCAATGATAATTTTCTCGAACTCATTTAGGCGATTTTCAACATGCGTATCTATGTCATTACTTGATATACAATGGGCCATTATCAGTTCATTCTTCTCCTTCTCCGGGGTTGTGGGCAATTCATCCTCCCCTCCCACTCCCAAGGCCTTCCACAAACCTCGTCTACTTATGGGGTGCATGACAACCTTCATTTCTATTCCAAAAATAATTTTTCTATTCCAGAATTGTTTCTGGAATAAAAATCTGTTTGATAAAATTATTCCATTTTTCTATTTCTGAAATAGATTTTTGTTCTAGAAATAGGTTTGGAATAGAAATCAGAAGTAAAAATATTTTACTTCTCTATTTTTGGAACAGAAATGAGAAATAAAAATTCATCTCATTGTTTGTCATTGCTATGAACCGGTCTTCCATCCGTTGCTGCCAACCACCGTCCGCCGGTCGCCGACCGTTGCCATTGCCGTCCGCCGATCGCCAGCCGCTGCCGTCCGTTGCTAGTCGCCGGTCGTCGGCCACCGCCGGTTGCCGGTCCGCCGCCATCCGAAAGGAAGAAATTTTGTGTCGTTATCAAACGAATTTATATTTTTAGAGTAGAAATTTTATGTCGTTATCAAACGGGTATTTTTGCTTAAAAACTCATCTAGAAATAGAAATAGAAAAATCTATTTCTCTTCCAGAAATCAATTTCTAGCCAGAATGGTTATCATTCGCGCCCTAAGCGTTGCGTGTAACTCGATCCGCCATACATGAACTCTTATCGAACTTCTCCATTTCAAGTTTTGTCATTTAGGAAAGCCCAATAAGAATTACAAGGACTCCATATCTGTTAGATTTACTAGATGACAATTACATTGATAGTGTTGGGGAAAATCAGGGCAACAACTTATCAAACACTAAACCCAATCCGAGATCAATATCTTCCCAAAAACTAAACCAACCAAAATCGACTTAACTCTAGAAACAACCAGCACAATACAATCTTGCAATAAGTAGATATAACGCTGAAATCATAAAGAAACAAAGGTAGCAACAATACCAAAATTTTACGTGGAAACCTAATGTGGGAAAAAAGCAGATTGCCAAAAACTTTCAATAATCATCAAGAATAGTAAGATACATAAAGTGTTTATCTAGTTACACATTAGAAGCTCAACATTAACAATACATCAGTATTTCATCACCACTAAGGTGGATTACCATAAATAAAACAAGAAAACCCCAATTACAATTGGAGAATTCGAAAAAGGTTCTCAATGAATGAAACCTATCAACTTAGGAACCATTTGTCTCACAAACAACATATTCAAATTTGAGCTAATTTTGACGATGTTTAGCATTTGAACCGAGACTAGAAGCCTCTGCCTTTTTCCTCTTCTCCCCTGCATGCTCTCTCTCGGTGGAACACTGTCTCTCCCCTCTTGAGCTCTCTCTCTATCTTGCCCGAAGCAACCCCACCTTTTATTCTTTTTACTTTTTGACTTCCTTTTTTTTTTTGTTTTATCTGTCAGCCGGCCCCACAAATGAGGTGGACCCAGCCAACATATAGATCTTAATCTTCTCAAAATTCTCCAAGAGATCACTTTACCTTGTGTAGAACTCTCAAAACCTCTCTCAGTGTGTTTGAAATGGCTAACTTCATATGGCTAAATATAATTTATATATGGAACAAGGAAAACATTCCTGTTGCAGAAGTCCATTATCATCGTGGTCCTAGATGTGGCTCTGATCACTCATTCAAACCTATTCATAACTCGAGAAAAGTCGACCACCTGAGTCTGAGAGCTCCAAACATAGATTCAATTTTGCCTGCACATTTAACTTTTGAGTTCTACTGAATCCATTTACTAAACTGGATGGGGGTCCTCTGGTCCCAAGTCTCCTACATTGCATAGTCCTTTCTTATGTATGTGAAACTAAATTAGGCCTCGATACCACAAACTAAGACGCGGTTACCGCGTATAACAAAAAAGGTAAATGAGAAGGAAATTATGACAGAATAATATGCAAGTGATTGAATGGAAAAAAATGTATATAAGGAACATCACTTAAATCATTGCGAATTCAGGAGAAATTTCTCAATAATTCAAGTAATAAATGATTCAATTGTCGCGTTCTAAAATACGGAAATCATTGACTAATTTTCGATATAAAGCGTATAAAATCGATAAATTTTACCTTAAATGGAGAAATGAAGAGATATATGTAAGCCTATCATGGATTCTATTGTATTTAACAAGAGTAGACGAAGGAGAGAGGGTGCATAAAGCAGCAATAATATTTAGCTCTTTTTCATTGTAGATCATAAGATTTGGACAACTTCTTGCAAAGGTCAGTCAATTTCTCTCCTTTTCGCGTTTGATTTTATGAGTCCTGGATTGTGAATTGTTGTTTACAGGGAAATTTGTGATTCTGTTGAACGATTCCAGAGTTCTAGAAGTAACTGCTCAGAAATTTTCACGTGGTTTTCACCCGATCGTTTTCAGTACAATCGAGGACGATATGTACATGTGCTGGCGTTTGTGTTTTCCTTTCGCCTTCTCTTCTGGGGCAATCTAGGGAGGGGGAACTTTTTATTTCGTTAGGTTATCACCATTAGATTCAACGGACTTTTACCTGATGCTACAGGCCGTCTTTAAAAAAGTTTTATCTCGTGGGGCAATTTTGATATCCGTTGGTGGCTGATGTGAATGACGATTTGTGATGTGGTTCTCATGTCACTGCACATTATTACATTGGATTTATTCCGGCCTGCGAGAAAAATTGACAAACAACGATTGATGGATCTAGGTTTAAATTTAAGGGAAAATTGTAACGACTATAAGGCTCTTTCTCTCAATCTCACCGCCGCTTGTGCCCACTATCATTTTAAGCGATCTTTTCTTTTGCCATCATCGTGATTTGGACTGTTAGCATCAGCAATTTGGTACCAATGGTCGGCGGCAAGGTTATCGCCTGAGTGCTATGTATGGTTTGACCTCTTATCTCTTTCAATGGTGGTAATCTGTAAGAATGAGGTAGCTTATCTTATTTCTTCAATCTTGAATTTACGCGGTATATCTTATTTTCATTTTCTTGAAACAATAGATTGTTCATTTATATTAAAAATAGAAAAAGAAAAAGAACTCTTTTGTGTTTGTGCAAGTTAGAATCATGTTTACTTCTCCATGCATCATTGCACCTTTTCAAGAAACAAAAATTGTCGGAAGCAATCAATGAAGAGGTAACAGTAGTGTAGAAGGATACATAGGAAGAGGGAATCGCAAGAAGAAGTCGGAGATAAAACGAGAATCATTAAAGGTGAGATGATCTATCTTATAGATCACATCCGTTTCACGTAGGGCAAGAGAAGATTTCATGGAGTGTTGAGACCCGAGTACAATTTTATCATGGCAAAATGGACACGCACTTCATTTCATCTTCAGGGAGTGAGTTTATGTCTTAGCATATTGTCCCACTGGCAATGAAAGATTTGAAACACTATGTGTACTTGTATTTTTCAGGATGAGAAAGAGAAAGCGGAACGATATTGCATGGCAGTATTGCACTCTGGTTGATGACAACGTCGGGCGTGTCCGTTGCAATTTCTGTGGACACGTGATGTGGGGAGGCGTGACTCGGCTTAAGCATCATCTGGCAAGTATCAAAGGCAACGTGATCCCCTGCAGGAGCTGCCCTGCCGAAGTAATGGCGCAGATTAAGGAATATCTTGGCCAGGGCTCGCAAAAGAATGAAGAAAACATTGACGGTGGTGGGGAGCAAGTGAATGACTTGAGAGGTGGAGGAAATGAAGAGCAATTACAGCAGGACGAAGAATATTGGCAAAATTTTATCGGTCAGGCTCAAGTATATCTCGCCCCTTGCTCGCAAATGAACGAAGAAAACATAAATGGTGGTAGCGAGCAAATGATTGACATGAGAGGTGGAGGCAATGAAGAGCAACCACAGCCGGTGCAAGAATGTTGGCAAGAGTTATCCGATGACATTTATAAATTTGTTAGCGAGGGTTTCAAAGAGAACGAAGAAAACATAGATGGTGGTAGCGAGCAAGTGAATGACATGAGATGGGAAGGAAATGAAGAGCAATTCCAGCGTAACCGAGAATGTTGGGAAAAGAGTGACGATGACAATATGTTCGAATATTTTTTCCTAGCATTGTCTTGCCATGGTCAGGAAGCTAGAAATCTAGAGATGGAATTGAAAGCAAAGAATGATGAGTATGAGCGTGTGCTTGAGACTGTGAAACGTGTCCGTGAGCTTACTCTCTGGGCAGACGGAATCTGGCGTAGCGAAAGTTGTAGCGGAACCAAACCTCTGCTTACTTCCTGGGAGGATGGAATCTGGCGTGGCGAAGGTTGTAGCGGAACCAAACCTGTGCCATCTTTCCAAGAGTATTGCATGACCGGTAATGATTCAGATGATAGCTGTCAGCTGGGGTTGTAAGCCCGGATCCTTGTGTGCCTTTAAAAGAGAGAACCATCAAGTTATGTCTTTTCTGTTTCTTTTAGACAGTGGCATTTTATCTAACTTTGGCATGCTCTGTGCCTATGCAATTGAATTTGGGACAAAGTGACTGTTTATTGAAGTGTTGTTGGTGATGTAGCATGCTGGAGTTGACAGGCGCATGGTGGTATGGTTTAGCTCATTGTTTTGAAACTTTTCTGATATGTGAATTGCCGACTCCAAAATCATTTTGAAACATTTTTGTGCAATATTGAGATATTTGCAATATGTCAAGGTCTTGAAATCTGATATATGATGATTGATTCAGGTGGATGGTGATGATGAGTATTAGATACTTAGTATCTAAAAGTACTCAAGAAGTGTGGATCATGCTGGTGTAGATATGTAATAGATGGGCAATTTTTTTTTTCTTTTAGGATTCAACACTTTGAAATGGGTTAAATTCTTAGAGATTGAATAGATTTTAGATTATTCAACTATCATTGTGTGCTCCTAGCTAGGTAATCCCTCATTCGGATTTATATTCAATGTGACGTTGAATTAGGAACATGATTGGGGGCATCTACGTCAAAGATGTGATATAGATTGTGCGTGGATACACTCTAAATCCATCTATATCTTTGAACTCAGTTAGCTCATTGAGTAAATCCAGTAGATTCTATAAGATCGAATGATACAGATGTACTTGAGACATGCCCCCCACGGTCTGTGGTAACTTCTTGTCCTATAGGATGGTCATGATTTACGCATGAAACCTGATCATTTGCCGATCAAACAAGGAATGGAACCAAAGAGAAAGTGACAACACGATATATGACTTCTAGTAGGCATCTAAGATGGTGAATTGGGTAAAAATAAACTGGTTCACCCGTGACACGGAGATGTATTGTTGCGCGATATTGTTGTATGTTATGAACAGGGAGCAAGTGCTTTAATGATGGAGTGTATAACAATCCAATTCTCAAATTGGATGTAAGAGGAATTATGATGTTCATGAGCAAAGACTCCAGTGGATATCACTTGAGTACTTCTTTTGGAGGGCTTAATGCCTGTGGAGGAGGCAGGGTTTTGTTACCTCAGATTGAGTTATGGCGACAACAGTGCAGTCTAAGGCGACCAAACATCATATTTGTCGCCTTATTGCTACCCTACGGCGACAAATTCTTAGTTTACTATATTACGAGAGATCTGAGATATTAGATTCTTCTTTCATTTTAAATTTGGATACTCTCTCTTGAAAGTATCCTTTCTTATGACAGTGGCTTGGTCCTTGATTTGGATTTCGATCTATCATGTCCCATTTCATATTATTTCTCGTTATTTCTAGCTTGAGTAATCAACTCGTTAGCTTAATCTTTACGACCAGATACCCTTTTCTTCCACTCATATGAATTTATAGGTGTCCTAACATTCTCCGGTCGAGATTGTTCCTCTACCATACGACAAGATATCAATCAAGTGCTCATTGAATGGAATGAACATAAAACTATGCTTTAAGCCTCAGTCATGAATTTGGAGATCGCTTCAAATCACGGACAATCTTCTTGAACTCATTTAGGCGATTTTTAACCAGCGCATCCACTATCAACTCATTCTTATCCATTTTCAGAGCTGGAGGCAATTCATCCTCCTTTTCCACAGACCTCGTGTCATTGGCATTCCATGCATCTTGATCCACCCCCACACCAGGTCTCATCCGACTTCTCCAATTCAAATCCTGTCATTTGTTCACGAACTTGACTTTGGTACAAAAAATGATGGACCTAGGAATGGACATTGAGGGCGCGTTTAGTAACCATTCTATTCCCAGGAATAATTTCTAATCAGAAATGATTTTTTTATTTTATTTTGTTCCCAAAAACAATTTTTAAGCAAAAGAATGCGTTTGGTAACTGCACAAAATTTCTAATTCTGGAATAGAAAAAGAACAGAAATGCATTTGGTAACTACATAAAATTTATATTCCAATTATTTTTCAATTACCTTTTTAGATGAATGTAAATTTGATATTAAATTCTCATGGACCACTCACCAATATAATTATCTTCTTATGAGTGAAGAAATTATATTATATTTTATTATATTTTCAATTTCAAAAGAATTCGAATTCAGAATTCTATTCCATTCTAAAATTTTATCAAATCATAGAAATTAACTAATCAATTTTTATTAAATAGTAAATAATAAACTATAGTATAAACTATAAATATAAATACTAAATAAGAAATTAAAAAAAAATTAAATATGTATTCTATACATAGCAAAATTTCAATTCCTACTTCAAATCATTTTTTTTTTTTTTTATATAATTTTTATATATAATTTTTTTTTTTCATTTTTTCCTTTCTTTCTCCCATTCTTCTTCTTCTTCTTCAAGGTGGCCGGTGACCTCACCGGAGTGTCGCCGGCCCTCGGCAAGGCTTGGCCAAGCTCACCTGGCCAGGCGAGACTCATTGGTGGGCGGGGGAGGCCTGGGCGAGGCCGAGCCTTGCCGGTGGCTAGGCGAGCTTGCCGGCGACCGGCGGCGGTGGGCGGCGGATGGCGGCGTTCGGTGGGGGGCGGTGGTGGCAGCAGCACTTGAACAACAAGAGAGAGGGAAGAAGAACAAGAAGAAAGAGGAGGAAAAAGAAAACATAGGTAGACTTGATTCTAGAATTATTCTCGAGAACAAAGAATCAATTTTTTTTTTTATTCATGATTCTACTCCAAATTTGTTCACGAGAACAAAAATTTTACCAAATGCGACTCTGTTCCAAAACTACTCCCGTGAACAAAAGAATAGAAATAAATACTATTTGGCCGGTTACCAACATAGGCCCTAAATACTCGACATTTCATTGGTTTGGTCAATTTTACTGACATTCACAACGAAAGTAGGAAGCCCCAACAAAAATCAGATCCTTTGTGCGGGCAAGATCTCACAAGCCTCTCTCAATGTATTATCGGTGGCTAACGTCATATGATTAAAAGCAATATATATATATATGGAACAAGAAAAACATTCTTTACACAAAAGTTCATTATCACCGCAGTTCTAGATGGGGGAGGCTTTGGTCACTCATTCGAATCCACTCATAACTCTAAAAGAGTCGACCATCTGAGTCTCAAAACTCCAAACATGGATTCAGTTTTGGGGGCACATGTGACTTCGCATCATGGTGAAACCATAGCCTCAATCGGATGGGGGTCCTGTGGCCCCAAACCCCCTACATTGAATTGTCCTTTCTTCAGGCATGTGAAACCGTGTTAGGCTTAAATAACGACTTTTGGATCTAGGTTTAAATTTAACTAGAAAAAGTAATGATGATGTTGTGACTTTTCCTGAAGTGAACAATCAAAGGAAAATCTAATGGATTATTAAGCCAAAGACTTTGCACGGATTTTCCAAACCCTACCAATCACAATTTGGTAATCAATTTAACATGTAATTTTGTTTTTTTGGAGCCGCTACTGATCAGTTAAGGCCATTAAACACCCAATAAAGTATGGGAAAATACTTTATTTCTACGAACCAGAAATTCAGTAGATTTGGATATTTGGTTATGTTAAATTAATCCAACGCTCTTTTAGTAATTTTTCTCTTTATTTTGAAAAATATTTTGCAAACAATTTGGTTGATTTTAAGCCCAAGCCTCTAACATATAAGAATAATCCTGTGGATACGCAATCAATATTTAACACCCCATAAACCAAAGCAATAAATAATTTGCTAGAAAAGGGCAAGAACTTAAATATCTGAAGCAAAGTAGAGCATAAATTCACTTATGCCTCAATATCTGCAAGATTTTTTTTTATTTATTTAAAAAAGCATTCCTAACCAAAACATGGTTTCTAAATAATTAAGCGATTGTAACTAATTCTTTTTTCTTTTCTTTTTTTTGGGTTTTCTTGTTTATGAAAACTAAACTATATGCTTTGCTAATCTAAATTTAACATGCATGAATTACTAGACAAATGACATGTGACATGACCCAATTTTAATAACGAGCAAAAAGAAATGCACTAATCTAACATGAAATGCAATTTAATTCATATAATCCTAAACAAGCAATCACCAAATAACATGAAAAAAAGACGTGGAAATATGGTGACATGGCAACAATGATGACGTGGCAATGACATGGAAACAATGATGACTTAGCAACTAATTCTATATGATGCATGCGCATTATTTTGTGATTTTCTTTTAAAATTAAGGTAAGGAACTCCCTAAATATGTAATTACCTAATTCAAACTAGGAAATAATTTAAATCTCATCCTATTTTAAAATTAAGAAATTTCCTAAATTACCATATCTTTCCTAAACGAGCAATTCTAACTAGGAAACTCATCTATTCTAAGATGCCATGTAATTTTAATATTTTTCTAAATAGGAAAATTTACCAAGTAGGGGAGAGTATATAAAATCGAACCGGAAATTGCCCCAACCAGATCGAATCAATAAGTTTTGGGTGGTTTGAGGGGACCCTGCTCTAGTTCCCATTTCCATAAGTTGGAATCTATGATTTTTGATCTAATTCCTAATTCCAGTGTGGCAACAAAATCGATTGGTTCTTAAAGAAGTAAAATGTAAATCTAAATCCTAGTCTCCTCTCTCGCCTCGCTTATTCCAAATGATGAAGCAAACTTGCTCCTTTTGTCTTTTGCTTTGTTTTTTTTTTTACTTTCTTGTTTTCCTAATTTTACCTCTTTCGCTTACTCGCACTTTCCTTAAATTTGTGAGTCCATCATTTATAGAAAAGAATCCACCGCATCCTCCTTTTTTTTGAGTGTGCCCCTTCCATCACGGTCTCATCATCTCTCAGTATCCTTTGCAAATCTAGGAGGAAATCCTAGTTTCAAATTGCAACATGGATTAGCAATTCAATTAATTCAAAACTTTCGGTTAAGATATGTGAATCCATCAGTTCTATTGGATTGCTCAAGAATTGGTCAGTTTGGTGCGCCCCCGTTCTAGAAATGGGGAACTAGGATCACCCCTAAGTAAAAGACATGAAACATAATAAACGCACAATGAAATATTCATCAAACTCAAAATAGGAAATAACCATTATCGGTCCAATCTTAAACCTTAAAGATCAAAACCATGATATCATGCAAGACTCAAAACACTAAAATGTCTTAATTGGATAATGCCTAAAAATATCAAAAAAATCAAGTTTGAATTGATAAACTCTAATTTTGGTAACGGATTAATTGAATTGAATTCGGTTTCATAATTACGTAAATTGGAAAATTTAGTTCCAAATGGGACAGGGGGCGGTTGGCGAGCAAAGATCGGCAAGGCTAGGGTTCGATGACGAGGGGCACAAGGATGACGGCCAGCAAAGGTCAAAGAATTCGGGGTGGTCGTGCTGACGTCGTGGACTGAGCTGCAGTTTTGCTGATCGTCCCGGTGGGGATGTCGTGGCAGGTGAGCAACGTCGGGGTTTCGCTGGGCTTTCCGTCTGTGCTCCTCGGACTAGACTTGCTATAGATCAGCTGCTGGCTGAGGAGTTTCGCAGCAGACCTGGAAGAAAAAGGCAAGGACAACGACCTGGACAGGGGCGTTGGGCAGGCAGCAGCAGCAGCAGCAGCATCGGGTGGTGCTGAAATTAGCGTTGCTACTAGTGGATTGACTGGGTGCTGCGGTTGCTGGATGTGCAGCAAGCAAAGGCATGAGACTCCAGTGAGCTGCTGCTGGATGGCGATGAAGGAGGAGATCCGCGACTAATCTGGAAAACCTGTGGAAGACGCCTGGGTTGGACCAGTTGCCGGTGCTGCGACAGGAGCAGCAGAAAACCTACAAGATAATTCAAACATGGCTGCAGGTGGGGCGTCTTGAACTAAGACGGTGAGGGGCTGCCACTAAAAAACTGAGACGTGGGGGAGTTTGCCGGTGTGAGAGTTGGTGCTCGTAATATATAGTGAACGTCCTCCCCTCATTGTGATTCAATGCATTATAGGTAAAGTCTAGGGTTTTTATTTCCTAGTCATGACATTCAACTTGGGCAGTTTTCTGATTATTTCCTCTGGTTGAATGTTCATAAAATAATTTGAATTGTCCTCCAAGTACTCTATTTAATAATTCAATTATTTCAACTTGGCTTTAATAATGCAAATTTCTGTCGTATATGTGTTCCATGGGCTTGACCAAATTTAATGCTCTTATAGACTTAGTCTACTTTATTAATATTAAAACTGTTAAAAAAAGTCTACCCTCCACCGATTCAATACACATATAAAGGTTTAATTAAAATGCTCATAATATTTATATGCAACTTAACTAATATTTTTGCTTAAGGGTCATAACCAATCACTAATTTTTCTATGTAATAGATATTTATATGAACTCCTAAAATTTAGATGTTAACAACTATCCTTTTTTGATTGGGAGCTCACAAAAGTTTCATTCAAAGATAAAATGGTACCCATATTTGATTATACAAATCCAGTACAATGAAAATAAATATTTTTTGTTTGGATATATATTTTAATGAGTCCACACCCATTTTAAAAATGCAATGAAAGTGCAAATATTAATGCAAATATAGAATACGTATTACCAGGAAGTCCGGGAAAAAAATTTGGGCACAAGCGAATTTATATGGACTTGACAAACATCTGGATGTTCGACAGAGATATGACAAGTTTAGAAGTGATGGATAGAGTAAGATTCCTATGAAAAATCTTCAAGATCCTGGGCATCCGACATGTTCTGAAAATCTCAAAGAAAAAGTACTTGTATAGACGACAAGCACTTTAAAAATTGTAAAAACTGCCAAAGACAGATATTTGACAAGTTAAATTGGGGAGAGTTTTTTCGAGCATCTGGATATCCGACAGAAAACTCGGAGGATATGATGGGTCCTTGAATGAAGATATCTAGATATCTGGTGCTGAGAGGTGATGTAGGCGTGAATTTGACGGTCCATCTTTGGATTTGAATTCCCGTAGACTCTCCGGAGCGGTACCTCATGGTGTCTCTAAAAAACTGCCTTTTTTTTTTTTTTTTTTTTTTTTTTTTAATGTCAAGTTTGTTTTCCACCATTTTGGAATTATTGCTTGGGTTTCGGTGTGGGGCATGGTCTTGAACTTGATGATGCTAACAATCCGACTCTTAATTCACTTTTCCTTTCGGGTTTGGGTTCGAGCTCAACCTTTCCTTTTTGTTCATGAATTTCCTGCCGGATTATTTGTCGATCTCGCCTTTAGCTTGCTAATCAATATGCTATGCTAATCTAAATGATGTAATTGATGGTTTAGGGGTCTTGGTCAAGTCCTAATTTTTTTTATGCAAATGACTATTGCAATAACTAAAATTTAGATGCCAATAAGTTAAATTATATCTAATAATGACATTTGCCACATATCTAATTATACTATAAAAATATCTACATTTTACTAATGATACCACATGTCAATTTCCATTTGCAGCCTATGTGTTAGCATCAAATGTATGTATTTGATGACAAGCACAACTCATAACTACTTATGTCCATTGCATATTAAAATTGATACTAATTTCTAGTTATGTAGAAAGAAAATTTCATCGCCTATCAATGACGAAAATATTATTTTCATCATAAAATGAATAATGTGTCAATTCAAAAGCGACAAAATTTACTTTTGTCTACTTAAGCACACCCAAAAGTGATGAAACAAATATTTTTTTGTCTCTTCAGGCAAACTAAAGTCGACAAATTCAAGGTTTGTTGTCTTATGGTCGAATTAGAGTCGACCAAAGGTGACCAAAACCTAATTTTGTTGCTTTAGCGTCGACCTCAAGGCAACAATTTTTTTGGTTTATTGCCTTAGGGTCGATCTGAGGGGCCATACCTAAACATTTGTTGATGAAACACTAATTTTGTTGACTTATATCATAAATTTATTTGAAAATATAGATAAACTATTACATGAGATAAAACTATTACAGCTTAAGCCTCATGAATGAATTTAGACATCTATTTCATGAAATCAATAATAATCTTCTTGAACTCATTTAGGTGATTTTTAACATGCATGTCTATCTCATTTCGTGAAATACAACGAGCCATTATCAACTCATTCTTCTCCTTTCCCAGAGTTGCAAGCAATTCATCCCTCTCTTCCACTGCCAGGGCCTTCCACAAACCTCGTGTCCTTAGCATTGCGTACATCTTGATCCGTGTGTCCTTAGCATTGTGTGCATCTTGATCCGCCATACACTACCTCATAATGAACTTCTCCATTTCAAGTTTTGTCATTGTAATTCACGTAGTTGGCTTCGAACCAAAAATAATGGACGTAGGAGTGAACATCCAATACACGGCATTTGCATGGTTTAGTATATTTTACTTACATTCACAACAAGAGTAGAAAGCCCCAACAACAAGGACTCCACGTCTCTTTGTATTATATAAACAACAATTACATTGATAAATTTTTAACCTTCTCAAAATCCTCGAAGAGATCACTTTACTTCATATAGAACATCCAAAAAAAAAAAGGCATGGCCCCGAGTTTTCATCGACAGGTTCACTTAGGTCAAAACTCAAGATTTGAGATCCTTGATTGCGACCTAGCCCATTTTTTGACCCAAAAAAAAAAAAAATCATTTTTGTGTCTTTAGAGTTCCATTTTCATATAGTAACTAAAAGCATTCCATTTTATTAGCAATTGGGTGTCGTTTCTTAATAATTCAAAGGTTGACTTTTTGTTCAAACTTAAAAAGTCAATTCTAGGTCAACATTCAATAATATTTGTGAAAAACACAATTGATGTCTATTTGATCTTAACATGCATTATTAGGCTTAAATATTTCAGATTTTCATAAAAAGGATTGAGGACTGACTTTTTCATCAAAGTGAAAACATTGACCATTCATTTAATTTCATTAATTTGATTCATCTTTTTCATAATATGATAATGTAACCCTCTTCTTAATTTAAATAGGCCAAAACCTTAATCACTCTCTATTGGCAAACCTAATCTTTGAAGTTGAGAGCTTGCTTTGTTTTGCTTTGCTTTCCTTTTCTAGGCTTTGATTTTTTTCTCTCCTGATCTAATAGGGGACTCTTTCGTCGCCTCATTTGGTGCATTCTTTAACTTGTTATTATTACTTATCTTCGCTCGTTGTGGTTACTAAATGTACTTGCAGATGAAAACTTTATGAGAGCATTGTCACCAGTTCAGCTAGTAAGATGCTCGAGATGTGGTTCCATGACTTCTTTGAAATTTGATGGAAGCTCTCTTCTACTAATTTTGGTCTACATCTAAATTTGGGAGCTTTTCTCTTCTAACCTAGATCTAGATTTGAGAGTTTCTTAGACATGTTTGATTTATGGTGCTTCAACATGTTGCTATTTTCTTCATATAGCGATATTGTTGAGGATTTGAAAGCCATTATTTGATCTTGAGGTGCCATACATTCTACTCCTAATCCTAATTATTAAGTGTGCCATGTCATCTATTTCAATCGTGTGACTAAGAAAGAGCCAATCGGATCAACCCTTGCTCATCAAACAAAGGATGGAAGCCATTGTGAGATCTTGAGGTGAGTTATATGGCTAAGATTAGCTCTTAAAATTGATTTTCGCTCCAAAGATTACTATGGCTGAACCCCTCTGAGATTACAATTTAGCTTGAATTTGAGAATTAAGCTCTCTCTCTCTCTCTCTCAAAAAAAAAAAAAAATCGAATTCTTTCTCTTTCCCCTTTTCTCTCTCCCGCAGGAGTGAACTCTATCGCCAGTTCCAAGTACGGTGAATTCTTGAGGCTGTTTAGCCAACCTCTTCATGCAGCCAATATCCTCGATGAGTTCCCTGAGCAAATTAAGCCAAGTGTCGCCCATCCTTGTCACGGGAGGTGCCACAATTTTGTTAGTGTTCTTAGCCGCTTGTCGAGTTCAATTTAAAGGTAGGTTATAGTAATCTTTGAATGCAAATTTCATATAGTTATCCTAGGACCCATTTACGATAGTTAAAAATTGAAATGATATTGCCAATCTACAATTAACACTAAGTGAGGATATGATTAAATTCAATTGAAATTGAGATGGAATTGCCTATAGACTTTGGTATATTTGATGACACTAAATGTCATTCCATTTTTAGGCAACCTTAGAGCCTTCAATTGCATGTGACCAAAACATCCTGTAAGAAAATTGATGAGGATGTTGGATAATTGATTGTTAATTCAAGCTAGATGTTACATGTTTAAGTATAATTAGTTGATAATCCTTAGGAATTCAACCTAGATCAAGCTTAATTGAACTTATTGCATATCAATGCTTATTGTCTTTATGTGCCCGAAATCTTTAGAGTCTAATTTAATTTTTTTCAGTTGAAAAAGTACTTTCATTCATTCATTATAACAAGTACTACAAGAATAATACATACGAGTTTTAGTACACAAAATATTTTATAAAGGTTGAGGGGGGTAAAGTAAATCAATTTAGAAGAATGGTTTTCAAATAGTGGGCCTTAGCAACCCATTATGTTGCTTGGTTAGTTTCCTTGACATGATTGACAATCTTCACTTCTTTCAGCTGTGCCATAAACGTCTTGTACTCATCAATTAGGTCACGAGGGGCCATGGACTCAAATCTTGACCTATGAGGAATTCCACAAGTGATAAGCAATTTGACTTCAACTCCACACTCAAATCATCAACATTACACATATTTTTTTTTTCTTTGGCAAGTATAGCACCAAGCCATTCGTAGTTAGGTTTTAAGCTAGCACAACAAAGAACGTGCAAATTCCTTCCATAAACCTTGCAACTACCAAGCTTTTTGAGTCTCCATAAATTCCCAAGATTAAGCTTTCTAATTAAATGTGTTAGGAATGTGGTGTATTGGTATTGATGTGGGAATGTTTAGGAAAATGGAGATTAAATGTGCTAGGGATGTGGGTTGTTCTTAAAGTATGGAGATCAATGCATGACCAGTTATAAACATCGCAGATTGCTGGCTATTGTGTTCCTAAATGGGTGAATAGAGATTGTGGGTTTATTAAATAGAGAATCGAGATGATTTGAATGGATGGCTAGGGATAAAATATTGAAATCGTGGAAGGGGATTTAGGGTTTTGGTATGACAAAAAATGAGGATTTGAGGATTTATGATTTAGGGATGGATAGGGTTTTAGGGAAACTATTACCATATAGATAGAGAAGAGCTCCCACAAAGGAGAGAAAACAACTCTCACAAAGGAGAGAAAACAGCTCCCACAAAAAAATGAGGATTTGGAGATTTATGATCACTTTTGAATTTGAGTAGTAATTAGCCTTAAATTGATGATTAATGTTCATATGTTTGATTGAGAACAATTTATATTGAATTCGTATTGATTACTTAGGAAGTTATGGTTCAATTGATTCATGATGATGAACAATGGATGTTTAAAGTTGTATGAATGTCCAATTAACTGAGTTGAATGTAGTTTAAACTTAGTTGAATGATGAGGTTCATGTATTAGGTAGTTTGAATGCTTGAAGTTTGCTGGAAAATTTGTATATGTTTCTCACCTCTTTGTATTCATGATTTTTTTTTATATGGAAAAATTGACTTAGGGAAATTGATCTTCTAATGAATCGAAGTTAACATCCATAACTTTAATTTGAAATAAGTTTCATAAAATTTTAAGAACAGTGAGATGGTGAAATTTAGTTTGTAATCACCGATTTTCTTGAGAGTCAGATCTGGAAAATTGAATTGCAAGTTGATTAACTTGTTTTGTAAATCAAAACTAGTTGAAGGACTAATTAGCAAAAGTGAAAAACACATGAATTGAAGGGGAGCTCTTGAAATTTAATTACCCATAATGTCATCAAAACTCACCTAAGATTGGTTGGTCAATTTAATTGAACAATGTCAAAGTCAAAATTGACCTTCAAAATCGGTACAAAGTGAGTCCTTTGAATAGATCGTGTGATTCCATATAATTGGAGGGCTAGTTTTTAAAAATTACAAAAAAATAAAAGTTATTAAGCATGTGATGAGATGTTTAAATATTAAATTTGGTGTCATTTAGTGGTTGTTTGATATTTTTCCCAAATATTTTATTAAAAAAGGGTCATAATAGGGTAAAACTAGGAGTAGTTTGCCTTAAACGGATATTTCTTACCAATTAGACCATAATTAGAAAAAGTGATCTGAATAAAAGTTGTAGAATACATCGTATGTTTAATTGGAATCACTCAATTTGAAATGCAATAAGGCCTTCAATTGAATTAAACACTAAATGGTTAGAAATATAGGTAAAACTGAGAAGTTGACATTTTGGTAAATTAATTGATTTCATGAATGTTAATGTTGATTAGTCTCAAAGTATGTCTAATTAACCTTGTTTGTCATTGAATTGATGTATGATGTAACCAATTTCGATCAGTTATGCATAATACCATTGGCAAGTAGTTAGAAATGAGTGATTAGATCTTAATTAGGTACCGAGCCCGCCACTTGAAGAATTTGCAAGTAGGTTTTAATTGTCATTTGACATTAATTAATTAAATCTCTAGTTGATTATGAGGTGGATGAGTAATCAAATTGCATATCAACATCCAGATCTTGAATCCAACCATTTTTTTTTGGTCATGAATGATTGGATGTACTTTCTAATTGGTGAATTGAGTGATTGTATGCATGAACGGATGGAATATTGATGACTACCAAAGGTCGGCAGTTGAGAATCCTTGGAAGTGGAGGTTCATGGCGGCTTAGGCTTGTAATATTAGTGTAAATTAGAATTAATTAGGATAAGCCTAGTCCTTATCCCAATAACTCTAAAACATAGGGTTAGATTGGCATTTCCTAGGTTTAATTTCATTCACAATAGTTTAGATATCACATGAAAAAGAAAAAAAAATGATAGTTGATAGCTTAGTCTAAACTAGGATCATTTCTAATGAATAAATAGGTGCGGGAAATGACATAATGAAGGAGAATTGGAAATAACTAAAGAGTGCTATTATCCTAAATTGGATTGAGGCATCAGCTAGGATAATGTATGCATCCACATAGAATTCCAAGCCTCTATGTCATTATTGAGCATCCGTATTTCTCAATCTAAGATAAGCTAGTTCTTAAACTCAAGCTTACAGGGTTCATGTCCTGAGGTTTAAAATAAGGTAATGTAATATTCTTTGCCCAACTTAGTATTGGGTCAAGCTCATGAGGAATTGTGTCTCGGAGAATAAAAGACAAAGCCATGCAACATTCTCTACTTGACGAGTGTTGGGTTTTCATTTTTGCACATTTACTTTAAGTCTTCCAAAAGTTAAGTATTTATCGATGGACTTTTTCTTACATGGGTAATTCTTTTCCTTTTTAAAACGGTTAGGACAAACCTTGCGATCATAATAGAACCCCTAAAAACCATTGGATGAACACTTAGCTACTTAAATAACCTTTGGGACTCATAATTGGTAAATGATACTGTGATCACTCAGCTGAACATTTAATCAAGTTAGAGGTACCAAAAGAGCACTAACAAAAACTATTAGTGTAATCAAGTTCCCGGACCTAAGAAAATTCTGGTTATATAGGAAGTGAGCTATCCTCTTATGCCTCACTTGGTTTTTAACCGACCTTAATAAGCTAGTGACTACTCCCAATTCATATAGAATCTTTTAGGATTAATTGGAACTCAAAATAACCCCCAACAAAGTGTGAGGTAAGTGCTTGGGAGGGGCTTAACTAATTGACTGTTGTCGGCCCGCCTTTTGGCATCATATTTAAACTCCTCTCCCTGATTGTGTTGGGAAGGGTCGTGACAAATGTCAGATGGCTAAATACAATTTACATATGGAACAAGGAAAGCATTCTTGCTGTAAAGATTCAATATCATCATGGTTCTAGATGTGGGTCAAGAGGATCTGGTTGCTCCTTCAAACCCATTCATAACTTGGAAAAAGTCGACCGAGTCTGAATACTGCAAAGAAGGATTTAGTTTTGCCTACATATGTGACTTCACATTTGACTGAATCCATATCCTCGATCAGATGAGGTCCTGTATCCCTAAATCCCCTACTTTGAGTTGTCCTTTCTTCGTTCATGTGAAACAGTCTTAAGCTCAATACTACAAACCAAGCCACGGTTACCGTATTTAGTAAAAAAAGGTAAAAGAGAGGGAAATTACACTATAAAAGTGATTGAATGGTAAATATGTATATAAGGAACATCACTAAAATCATTGCGAATCCAGGAGAAAATTCTTAACATATTAATATAATAAATAATTAAATTGTCGTATTCTAAAATACGGAAGTCATTGACTAATTGTCGATAAAAAGCGGAGAAAATCGATAAGTTTTACCTTAAATGGACAATCAAAAAGATATAGTTTAGCTTACATGGATTCAATTACTAAACAAGAGTGGAAGAAGGAGAGAGGGTGGATAAAGCAGGAAAAATATCTAGCTCTTTTTCATCGTAGATCATAAGATTTGAACAACTTCTTGCAAAGGTCAGTCAATTTCTCTCTTTTTCTCTTTTGATTTTATGACTCCTGGATTGTGAATCTTTGTTTACAGAGAAGTTTGTGATTCTGTTAGAACGATTCAAGAGTTCTAGAAGTAACTGCTCGGAAATTTCATGCAATTTTGATTCAATCGTTGCCAATACAATTGACGACGTTAAAGTACATGTGCTCGCGTTTGTGTTTTTCCTTTCGCCTTCTCTTCAAGGGCAATCTAGGTGGGGAAACTTTTTATTTTGCTCGGTTATCGCCATTAGATTCAACGTACTTTTCCCTGATGCTACAGGCCCGTCTTTAGAAAAGCTTTATCTCGTGGGACAATTTTGATATTGGTTGGCGGCTGATGTGAATGACGATTCGTGACCTGGTTGTCATGTCACTGCACAATATTAAATGGATTTATTCCGGCCCTTGAGAAAAATTGACAAATGACGACTGTTGGATCTAGGTTCAAATTTAAGTAAAAAATGTAATGACGATAATACTCTTTCTCTCAATCTTACCCCCGCCCGTCGCCACTATGATTTTAAACGATCTTTCCTTTTGGCATCATCGTGATTTGGAATGTTAGCATCAACAATTTGGTACCAATGGTTGGTGGCGAGGTATTGCCCGAGTGCTATGTATGGTTTGACCTTTTATCTATGTCAATGGTGGTAATTTGTATGGCCGTTTGATTGGATGTGTGGAACGTGGAATCATTATTTGTTCATGTATGAATGAGGTAGCTTATTGTATTTCTTCAATCTTGAATTTATGTGGTATTTCTTCTTTTCATTTTCTTGAAACAATAAATTGTTCATAAGATGATCCATCTCATGTAGGGCAAGAGATGATTTCATGGGGTGTTGAGACTCGAGTACAATTTTATCTCAGCAAATTGGACATGCACTTCATTTCATCTTCAGGCAATTAGTTTATGTCTAAGCATATTGTCACATTGTCAATGAAAGATGTGATACATTATGTGGACTTGTATTTCAGGATGAGAAAGAGAAAGCGGCACGAAATCGCATGGCAGTATTGCACTGTGGTTGACGACAACGTCGGGCGCGTCCGTTGCAATTTCTGTGGACATGCGATGTGGGGAGGCGTGACTCGACTTAAGCAGCATCTGGCATGTATCAAAGGCAACGTGATCCCCTGCAGGTGCTGCCCTCCCGAAGTAACGGCGCAGATTCAGGAATATCTTGGCAACAGCTCGCAGGAGAAAGAAGAAAACATTAACGGCGGTCGGGAGCAAGTGAATGACATGATAGAGGGAGAAAATGAAGAGCAATCACAGCCGGATCAAGAACATTGGCAAAAGTTTGTCGGTGAGAGTAAAGAAAAGCTCCCCCATAGCTTGCAAAATGATGAAGCGAACATGGACGGCGTTAGCGAGCAAATGAATAACATGAGAGGTGAAGGAAATGAAGAGCAATTACAGCCGAAGCAAGAATGTTGGCAAAAGAGCGTCAGTGATGACATGTTTGCATATTTGTGCGAAGCAGCGTTCGACTATGGTTGGGAAGCCAGATATCCAGAGTATGAGATGGACTTTACACCAAAGAATGACGAGTATGATCCTGCAGTCGAGGCTGCGCAACATGAAAGCAAGCTTGCTTTCTGGGGGGACCAAAGCCGGCGAGGCGAAGGTTGTAGCGGAACGAAACCTGTGCCATCTTGCCAGGAGTATCGCATGACCAGCAATGATTCAGATGATGGTAGTGAGCTAGGGTTCTAAGCCCTGATCCATGAGTGCTTTAAGAGAGGGAACCATCAAGTTAGGTCTCTTCTGTTTCTTTCATATAATAACAGCTTAGCCAACTTTGGGATGCTTTGCGCCGATGCAATTCAATTTGGGACAAAGTGAATATGTTTGTTATGATGCTGGTGGTGATGTAGCGTGCTTGCGTTAACATGCACATGGCGGTATGGTTTAGCTCATTGTTTTGACATTTTGCTATGCAATTTACCGGAACGATTTTGAAATACTTATGGGCACTATTCGCATCTGATGTGAATTCACTATGATTAGGCGCTTGTTAGATGACAATCGAGACTTCTAGAGGTTTTTGGTGCAAAGAAAGTACGAAATCTAGGTCCACCCGAATCAATAACCATCAAGTGTCAAGTTAATGAATTTTGGTATATGATGATTGACTTAGGTGGATGGTGATGATGTATTTAAGGAGTATTAAATACTTGTCTAAGTATTTCGAAATACATAAGAAGTGTGGATCATATTGGTGGAGATACGCAATGGATGGGTAATATTTTTTTAATTTTTGTCAGGACTTAAATCCAACTTAGGGATGAATGAATTCCTTGCGGGATTTTTAGATTTTAGATTATTCAACGATCATTTTGTGCTCCTAGGTAGGGACTCCAGTTATTCGGGTTCATGTTCCATGTGATGTTGAATTATGAAGTTGATTGGAGGCGTCTCTGAATCCATCTGTATCTTTGAGTGTAGTCATTTCCACTGAGTAAATCCAGCAGAATCCATAAGATCGGATGATGCAGATGTACTTGAGACATGCCCCCCCACGGTCTGTGATAACTTCATGTCCTATAGAGTGGTCATGATTTACACATGAAAGAAAACATATTATTGTTGGTATTGGGTTTGAATTTTTATTTAGAATAAGAATTGCTAACAAGGCCGAAAAGCATTTGATGCCTCTTCGCGCAGGTTTCCAAGATAAATGGGATTTTTCGTAGGCTCGAGATTTACCTACTTTAAGATATCTTCACAATCATTCTAACCATAGACAAAACCACTTGATTAATGAGGTAATGAAATAGTTGTGTGACCCTCCCATACATTTCATGACGATTATAGGGAGAGTATAAAAGTGTTATGACTATGACAAATGGGGAGAGAGGAGATGATGATAACGAAGGCAAATGGCAAGGCAAGAATTACACAATACTTGTTTTCACACATTGGGAAAAGAACAAATCGAACAACCGTGTTCTTCGGCAAGAACAACAACAATCGGATCCTAATGTCCTGGCATTTCCAAGATCACAGAAACATAAATCACTACATAGATATGGGTATGTATACATGATTAAATATACGAGGCCAGCCAAACTTTCCTTGGCATGGAAAAAACAATGGTGTCAGATGGCTCTCCTATTGTTGCCAAACCTTTGATAAGGGTCTTGCATCTTTTGCACCTCTATTGCACTAAAAATCCCATACGCATCACTTTCATCACCATCCCCTTTTTGGTGGCGATCGTCGTCGTCATCGGTTTGATCTTGTGCTATCAAGTCCTCACCATACTTGACGCTCCCTATCCTCATCTGCATCACTTCGGCCTTGGGCTCCTGGCCCTTCAAGATGCTCACCACCTCCTTCATGGTGGGCCTGCTCTCGCCCTCGCTCTGCACGCACAGGGCCGCCACGTTGATCGCCTGCTTCAACTGGGCCTCGTCGAAAATCCCTCGGAGCTTCGGGTCCGCGAGGTCCCGGAACCTCCCCTTCGCGATGTATGGCTCCGCCCACTCGGTTATCGTCGTCCTGATCCCCCCCGGGAGCTTCTCAATGGGTTTCCTCCCCGTGACGATCTCGAGGAGGAGGATTCCAAAGCTGTACACGTCGCAGCTCTCCGAGACCTTCCCCCACATGGCGTACTCGGGCGCCAGGTACCCCAGAGTGCCCTTGACGCGAGTGGTCATGTGGCTCACGCCCTCCGGGATGAGCTTCGCGAAGCCGAAATCGGCTACAAGCGGTTCGAAGTCCGAGTCTAGAAGTACATTGCTTGCCTTTATGTCCCTGTGGATTATGTGAGGTGTTACCTCATGATGCAAGTACCTGCAAAAGAATATTCAAACTGGGTATAGCAGATATCACAGACCAATTGATGCCCTTAGCTAGGCAAGCAGTTCTGGGGAATGCTTGGGATCTTCTTAATATAAGAGAAGCAAATTGAGCCAATTTGTCCTCCTAACATGAAGCTAGGAAAGGAATAATCGATACGCCAAAAAAATAAAAGTATAGAAATTACTTGTTACTAAGGAGCTAGACAAGTCAATGAAAATGCCTGTAGTCATTTAGAAATGAGAAACTGTTCCGTGAACTCCTATAAAATAAATCAGTGGCATATCAATAAATAATGAGATTCAGAGTCTCAAAAGTCCAAATTTTTATAAATTGTATTGTGATTGATTCCGTCTATCATATCATCCCCAAATGACGTCTTCTCTTTATATCCAATCTAGAAGAGACTTCTTTAAGGAAAAAGGCATTCAACGCCGTCTTATACATATAATTAATTCGAAGTATCGGCAATTGGTCTGAAGAAGTATCTAAAAATATCCAAGTTAGATACTTGTCATGAATACCATTTCTCATGATTATCTTATAAGTTTGATAGGTTCTTCGTTCAACACTGTCTAATAGTTCATTTTCTTTTTGTTTTTCAATCAATTTATTTGTTCTACGATGTCTTATATATAGAATAGAAATCAAACTGAAACTGATAAATTTAAAGAAAAGAAAAAGCCCAAGCGACTGATGCTTACACCAAGCCTTCGGCCGACCCGATTGCAATCTTCATCCTCCTTTCCCAGTCCAAGTGAGCGTCACTCGCAAACTGGCCGTGCAAGTGAGAGAGCAGACTCAGATTCGGCATGTAATCGTACACGATCAGCCGCTGATCCGTCCCGACGCAGTACCCTCGCAGGCCCAACAAGTTTTTGTGCCGGACTCTGCCAAGGACCTCGACCTCCACCGCAAATTCCATCTCGGCCTTCAAGTTCACCGCCTTCAACTTCTTCACAGCTATCTGGAACCAACGGTCGCATCAACATTGCTCAGCTTCCACCATAATGTCAAGAAATGCGATCTATACATAAAACGCGCTAGAGAAACAATTGAAACAGCTGGTTGTTTAACATGGTATCGGAGTTGGTACTATTTTGCTCAAGTTTTCTAAGAACAAATGGTCGTCTAGCATGATTACTTAAATTGAGGGAAGTTTCTGTGTAGTTAATGTTCCAGTACATTTGACCTACTAACTAATCGAAGTTCGATAAAGAGTGAGATCAAATTGAACGAGAAAATACTTGTCTACACTTATTCTACACCAAATTCTGTTTATCGCGTTATAGGCACGAAAAAAGGAGTCTATGAAACAAAATCATTTCTTCTCATTGGGATAATATTCGAATAGGGTTCCAAGTAAAGGGAAATTGATCGATTCACCTGAAGACCATCTGAAGTTTTGCCCCAATAGACACTCCCGAACCCTCCCTCTCCAAGCTTGTTGTCATCACTGAAACCATTCGTGGCCACATGCAGCTCCTTGTATGTGAATATCCTCCATGAATTATTGCCTCCACCTATTCCACTGAACCTAACAATCCGCCAACAAAGAAAAAGAAGAAACAGAACATAAGAGCTATACAGTGGTTGATAAAGTTAGACGAAGGAATCGATCAATGACTTCAATTCGAGCTCACCCTTGGTCGACCTTCTCTGAACCACAGCAACTGAGAGATGATCCCATAGCTTCTTACTATGGGATATACGAAGTTTCAGCTTGTTTATAGCCTTTTCTATTTGTCAATGGAGTTTCTTATTTAAAAATGGGCTGGCGCCCCTTCTGTCGCTTCGCTTTTACGCCTAATGCCAGCCGACCCTGGCCGGCTTTCTTTTAGTTTTTTTTTTTTTTTTTTTGCCTTTTCTTTATATGAGTAAGAGATCATCATGTTTTATATTCATTTCCTTTTTTTTTCCTTGACCGGTCACTACCAGAATTTCTTATGAAACTCCAATGTCAAATTTTGACATTCCACTCTGTGATGAGAACAGTGATGAGCTCGATACAGTCCAAGAAAGAAACTAAGTTAAACATGCATGGAACCATCCGCCAAGTGGGGTTTTCAGACATCTTCCCATAGATTAAATTGTTTTTTTTTTCTATATTTTACACCAGCTGTCGATATTATACACGGTCCGCCAGTGATTTTTGCAATCATCTTGGATGATAGTGGATTGATTAGAGCGTTTATAATAATAATGGCGCTAGAGTGTTATATTGGCATTGTCTGAACTTTTCTCATTTGGGATGGGTGTTAACTTGTGTCTTGTAGGGGTGTGTATGGTTTTAGAATAGAACTTGGAACCTAGAATTTGGAACCGGACTGGTTAGATAGAAAGTTGGATTGGTGGGTTTTCAAACATCTTCCCATAGACCTTGTTGTTTTTTTTTTCCTCTATATTTTAGACCAGCCGTTGATGTTATACATGATCCGCTAGTGATTTTTATGATTGTCTTGGATGATAGTGGATTGATAAGAGCGTTCATAATAAAATTGGCACTAGAGTGTTAGATTGGCATCGTCTAAGCTTTGCTTATTTGGGATGGATGTTAACTTGTGTCTTTTAAGGGTGTGCATGGTTTCATAGTAGAACCTAGAACCTGAAATCGGACAAGTTGAATAGGGAACCAAACTAATGAGAACCTGTCCAGTTCCAAATTCCAAGGTATACAGAGTAAGTTCCAAGTTTAAAAAATTGGGGAACCTATTTTAACAGGTGGATTCTAGATTCTAAGTAGGTGAAACTTGAAAATTTTTCGTGTTTTTCTTGTTTATGTTTTTGTGCGATCCTACAATATTTTATAGCATCCAATGATGAGTATATAATCTAAAATCATTAGTTTAAATTTTTATTTTATGACTGAGACTTTTATTTTATTAATGTTTCATATTTATTGTGTATCTAAATATAAGTTGTGATTAGTTGATTATAGAAGCAAGTGGTAGTAATAAAAGGTGATGCTTAACCACAGTTGTTCTGTTAATAATACAGGGGGAACCTGAGTAGACCCTGAAACTTGTGATAGGGTAGGTTCCAAGTTTTAGGGTATGCAAGATAAGTTCTAAGTTTCAAAAAATGATAAACTTGTTCCAACGGGTAATTTCTAGGTTGCAGATGGAACTTGAAACTACTTATCCCTAATGTCATGTACAGTCCGATCTATTTCTATCCCATCCCCATATTAGAATCCACTAGCGAATTGCATTTTGCTCAATCTCTTTGTCCAAGCAATCACTCTCTCTCCGCTCTCATTAGAAGTTCGTGCTATGATGTCATCTTAAGAAACCTCACTCGTTTCATGGGAGCCAAGATCTTAAAAAATAAAAATAAAATCATGGAGTGATCATATTGGGTGGTGGCTACTTGTGGTAGTTCTTATTATTAATCACTTAGTAGGGGGCATCTCTCCTTTAACGTGGGATTTTAATATAAGCTATTCACATATCATTCCAATACAAGAAAGAAATCTAATAATGAGTGAGGTAAGTCCCAATCCCTTGCAATCTCTTTGACTAAGTTTGGTCATTTGGATTTCTAGTCAGCATAAAATTGAATTGGATAGAATATGTAATCCAAGAATTTTGCTATATCCTATTCAATATTTGGTGAATTACAGTAATAGAACTGGATATTTTCACATCCTATCATATTCATTATTTGTTATGAATGGCACATTAGCATAAATGAACCTAAAAATTGCACAAATGGAGATGGTAAGAGCATTCACAACTCATTTGAATACTTCATTTTTATTTGCGTATTTTTTTTATTATTTTCGCTCTTTTTTATTTCTATTATATTTTTATTTCTTTTTTCCCCTTCTATCACACTCTAATAAAATTTTATTAAATAGAAACTACACTAATATACCTAAAATACGTAAAATATGTAATAAATATAAATACTAAGTATATATTAAATTTATATTATAAGATATAAATAAATTTGAATATTTAAATAAAATTTTGAATACAAAAATTTTGTTATTTTGATTTTTATATTAGAATTAAAATATCATTTTAATTTTATTAAATTTAAGAAGTTTGTTATTCGAGAAAAATAATTTATATATTATGAATATTAGAAATTCTATCTACGTTTATCCCATCTCCCCTAAGTTTATCCCTAAGTTTATCCTGTCTTGGGTAAGAACTAAAATAAGATAAATTTCATCTTTTTATCCAAATCTTTGAATCCCAGAAAATTTCTTCATATATTTTTGGGTGAGGAAAGGTTTGACATTTTTTAAAAAAAGTTTAGGAAAAATAAGATAAATTTTATCTTAGACTTTTGTCTATCTTAATGTCTTGACTACCAGAAAAACAATAAGTAAATAGTCATATAGAAGTCATTTTGTCAGAAAATAAGATAGTTTATACTAGGGGCTAAATTGGTTTGTTTACTTAAATTTTCCAAATTTTATAGAACGGAAAAAAAAAGTTCGTTGAGTGACTATACTGGGCGGTGACTATTTGTAGTGGTTCTTACTTATTAATCACTTAGTAGGGCTTCTCCCCTCTAACGTGGGATTTTAATATATTACATAGCTATTGAAGAATCACTCCAATACAAAAAAGAAAATCTCTCCACTGTCGAACTAATCGATGTTGTTATTGGAATCAGCAAGGTTGCCAATTGGCATAATTATTTATTCTTTATGATATAGGATGTCCAAAATATTTGACTGGTCTAATCTAAATGGCTGCACATAAATCCTCTTGTCCGTGGACGTTCTGTCTATAAGGTGGCTTATGTGGATCCGAAATCACTATGAGCTAGAGGCATCATCATTGGCTATAGAATCTTTAGCATCTTTCGATAACTGCTTGACTGCTCAACCAACTATTAAAGAGTTGCCAGTTGCCAACTATTCCAGTCAACAAGATAGCACTTCAAATTTATGGCACTAAAGTTTCATTGTAAGTTTTGAACCTTTTGTTCATAATATAAACCGTTTATCTTAAATAACTATTTTTAGATCTATTCAAAAGGAGTGAGAGAGTCATTATGTTAATACCAATTAGGCAGTTAGTCAAGTGGTCCAAGATTTGATTTGCAAGGCGAAGGTCACAAGTTCAATTCCCCAATATATCCTTGACCTCAAGAAACCTTAGTCTGCAAAGGATGAAGGTGTATCTCCGATTTGAGTTAGTTCTTCCTCGGGTCTTAAACTGAACATTCCAATAGGGACCGTCCAATATCTTCATATCATGCAAAAATCATTCCGTCATTGCAATAAGAAAATTGCTTCTAAGATAGCTTCATATATTACCATGTACTAGAAAATCAAAGAAGTGATAGTCAAAAGATTTAATTGCATTTTTTAAGAAAAGTTTAGGAATTAACTACTTTAATCGAAAATTTTTACACTCGATTGTGCTTCCTACACAAACACTTAGGAATTTTGTTCTACTTTTTTTTCCAATTTCAAACCTATCTTGCCATAAAAACACAACCACATAAGAACAGAATTGAAGTTAAACTTATTCCTATATCAAGCATTAGCTGATAAGTCAAAATTACAAACATTTAATATATTTCTAACTCCTACTCTTATATATGACATTAATCTTGTCCAATATTCTCTCCGCAAAGCAAAAGAATGGAAGCCATTGAAGAAGTTGACTTCAAAATAAGCAAACAGAAGGGGAAAAAAATGAAAATAAGATAGTTTATATTAGGGCTAACTTGGTTAGTTTACTTAGAATTTCCCTAATTAAATACGACAGGAAAGCAAAGTTTCAACACGAATTGCTCAATTCTTATAGAGCGACGGACGATACCTAGTCAAAATCATGGCCAAGCACATTGCGTTCGAAACTTGAATGATCAAAGGCTTCCTCCAAGTGATGACGATTGACTAGGTGAACAGGGCAGATCAGAGATAGCGCATTAAACTTGTATGAACACACGATACAGAGCCACATGGACGCATTGCAAGGCCATAGGCTTCTTTCGGTCAATACAAGAATATGCAAAAATCGTCCGTTCGTCCAAATGCAAAACGACAACTTCAAATGTCAGATCACAAATCCAGGCTTGTGTGTTTTCAAGATGAAATTTGTCTTTTTTTTAATCTCCAGGATTTTGGAGGGCTTGTAATAAAATAACTAGAAGCTAGAGGTAATAATTGGGCAAGTCTGACTAAGCTTAGGCCCTTAGATTGGACCTTATGAGTTGCCTGAGCTTTCTCACCATAATAAATTCATGCGGAAACTTTCATCCGGGCTGAACCAACCTTAGGTCAAAGAAGGGCGGGCTGGGCTTTCTCATGTAAGAGCATTGCCCAAGCCCGTCCATTTAATTCTCGAGCCTGGGTGGGCTTGGGCGGGCAGGGTAGGTCGCCCACTCTCAGATCACCCAGCAAAAGTAGCCCCAAAAATAATCTTAAGGGTACATTTATTTCGCGAAAAATATCGATCTTGAAAATACTTCTCTAAAAAATAATAGCTTCCATCCATTGTAGATATAAATTAACAAAAAATATGCTCATCATCAATAAAAATAAGTATTTTTCATTGACTAATTTTTCTAAATGATACAAGTAATTGTTTTTTGAAAAGATGTTTAGTTGTGTTCTACATCTTTTAGAAGTAGTTTAGATATATATACTTTATTAGTGATAGCCAATTACTGTACTATATATATATATGATCGATTTTTGGGTATAAATCTATGTAATGCTCTCTATCTGTGACTATTAAAACTTAACTTTTTCCAATCTTGATTATTAGAGAATCCGCAAGTAGGACTTCAAATTTCACATTATCTTCCCTGCACCACTCGTTATTATGCTTCATATAAATATCAAAATGAAAGGGGCAGCTTTGCAAATATTTATCACAAGTTGGGTCACTTTTTGAAGTCATGTTGAATACAACTGATCAACATAAGGATATAAAGAGGGGCGTCGGCCCCCAACACAATAGCCCATCTCTGAAAAAGGCCGGTGACATTGAAGCCTCATTTTCTAATTTCACTGCCAGTCGTGCATCGCCAATATTCTTTCTCTAATCAACTTCAATTTACTATGCATTTCATGCAATATGGTCATCTCCTCGTAAATTATTTAAATGTAAGTTCATCCATCCGATCTTATCTCGTGCAATTTTTTGTGCAGGGATCAAGAGTCAAGTGATTTCGGTAGCTTCTCTATTGATTGAAGTTCCAGTTAACTAGATGATATGTTTCGTGGGGTAAAAGAATATGGTATGGATTATCTTTTTATTAGTTTATTAAGGTATGAAGAATTTCTGCTGAAACTTATAATGTGTTTGTTTGAGGGGAAACAATTTTTCACGAATTAATTTTTTGGACTTTCATGTGTTTGGTTTGTCGAAAATGATTAGTTAATGGGAAATCATTTATGATTAAAAAAATATGCATATTTAAAATTAGATAAATGAATTTTCTAACCTATACAGGGGAAAACATTTTATTGGAAAATGATTTTCGAAAAGTATTTTCCATTATGATGAAATTTGTCTCGAAACACAAACGCTAATTGAAAGGAAGGGGGCAAGTTTACATTATATCTTGGAACCAGTGATGTACATGGATACATCATTACCTTGAACAGATCCTAGAGACTAATGCTAGGAATCATAATGAGATTTAAAGACTATGATTTATTAGAAGAGGTGATGTTATTGGAATGATTTAGGGAAGTCAAGTGACACAAACTTTGACTTAATATAAAATGTCATTGAACTTTTAATTTATTTAATATGGTCCTTAAACTATTTTTAAACATTCAATCTTGTTCTTAAACTTTTGATTTGTCCAATTTACTCCATCAACCATCCATAGAAACGTCAAGAGTCTCATAATTACACTTTTGTCCGATGGCGTAATTTTTCTACTGCATGTACATTCCCATAGTGATGGTGTTTTTCCAAAATCAAACTTTAGAATATTTTTTCAATCGAATTCTTAAATTAACAACAATATGGCTATAGTTTTATTACTCTTTTTTTTTTTAACATTTATGGTCTTTATAGATATTAAAATATTTTTATTTAAGTATACTTTAACCTATGATTTGTATAATAGTAAAAGTAGAACTTCATTTCGAGTAGTATTTGGTTGATATTCATGTTATTTTAATCTCCTACTTTATAGATTTAACTAAATTCAATAAATTAAACACGAACTAGAAAAAAAGAGTTATCTATCTAAAGAAATAGGAACAAGAATTAGCTTAATTTAAGAATGAGAAATCTATAGATAAATTAATATGGTTATTAAATATTCTTATGAAACAGTTTTTTTTTTTTTTAAATAAAAAGAATATAAATCCAATAGAACTCTAAATGATGTTATATTTTAAATATTATACAGATCAGAAGTTAAAATATACTTAAATAGAACTATATTAATATTTATAAAAACTAAAAAAAAATTAATAAAAGATTTTTTTGTTGTGGATTTAGGAAATGGATTGAAATGAAAAGATATTTCCAAAATCTAGGCAATAGGGTAATTATACAAACTTATGAATGGTAGCGAAAGAGTGATTTGACTTTTTATAGGAAGTTAGGATCAAATTGAACAAATTAAGAGTTTAAAGGCCCTATTGAACATTTTGAAATAGTTTAAGGACCATATTAAATGATAAAAAGTTTAATGATAACATTGCATATTAAGTTTGATGTTAGGGACTATTCGTTGGGGTTACACAATAAAAGCTCAACACTTTTATCCCCCGAGATCGGCAAAAGAGAATTCAAGTCCCAATTCGTTAATGCATCTAGTTGGACCCAATTTTACTCAAAAACTTCAACCATTAAGTTATGGGTCAACTTCTCCACAACAAACCAATTTCTTCGATGGGGAAGTTTTTCTAACATAATTCACAAGTGTATTTCAACAAATGTTAGGTCTGCTCTCCCTTAATTCAAGTATCCTTCTGCATCAAGATGTGTGAACCTGAATCTCCAATGTCTACCTTTATCTCTAGTCACTTTCTCCAAACTAAATCGAGAAGGCTGTGCCTGAAAGACATGTAGGTCAAATCTCTTCATTGTGATATTCACAAAACACAAGTACACATTCATTAGGAGTGGGTTGCTGTGATCCACTAATCAACCATGGGCTCTAATACTATTGATTGGGGATGTGCAATGGAAACTCGATATTATTATTTAAGGAGATCGCCAAGAAAGAGCTCAAATTAGAATCCGTCAACATATCTTGGTAGACTCACATTCCTTTAGAAGATTAAGTCAATGCTTCATTTTATATAATGATGTGAAAGGTGGACTTATTTATTACATAACTTTTTACTATTCTATAGAGTGATTATACTCAATTTGTGAATTTTCTCTTCATCGATAATGTGGTCGAGACACCTCATCTTTCCACTCGAAAGTTGGATTCATAGAAGATGATGATACGTAACTCATTGAATATCATCATCTTATCAATTCATATACTTCTCGATAGTTGCCTTGTAGATTTTATTTTGCAACCCTAACATCCATTTGGCACCTGAGAGCTTTTATAATTTTTCATGGAAATATGTTTTGATGATAGAAAACTATTTCCAAGTATAAGTTGGGTAAACAGTCTTAATTTTAAAAATCATAAAAGCAAAGACAATTAATTTTCCTTCACATATTTTCAAGAGAAAATGCAAATATGGGTTTCAACAAATGAAGATTTTGTTCAAAAGCAAAAAGCAGTCTTGAGTGACTTTTAGTTGTTACTTTTTAATTAATCTAAGTCTTGCAGTTTATACATGTTAACTTTTTTAAAATCTGAATTTTTTAAAACTTTCAGAACACTCAAATATTAATATGTAGTTTCAGAGATGGATCTAGAATTTTACTTCGAGGGGCCAAAAAAACATGATAGTGTCACGGGCCGATCGATTGGGATCGTGACTGTGCAGCAACTCAGGCTCTTTTGGATCACCTAAGCCAAGCTTTGCTAGATCGATTGCACACTCACTTGCTTTACCCGGATTGTAGATAGAGAAAATTTCTAGAGAGAGAAGCTCTGGAAAGAAATGAGCTTTGTATTGCTGAAATAGTTGGATGGTTACAAATGAGAGGGGCACCCTTCTTATACTAGAGGCCCTCGAATTACATCCGTTGATCATCTTTTTATCCAGCGGACGAGATCGCATCGCCATATCTACCAACTATCGACACTAATGACAGGAGACTTCTAGAATTTGGCGTAATGACTATATCGCCCGCTCCTCAAACGTTCCGAAAGTCTTCTTGTTGGGAATCCAAGTGAGCACAAGAGGTCCTCCTCGAGAAGGCACGGCCCTTTAGCTCCAGAAACCTCTTGGCCAAAAAAGCTCCACTTTCATTGTGAAATCCAAAATTGATCCAAGATTATTTTCTGCATTCAAATAATATATTTGCATGTGGAGAGATTTTATCTAAAAACAATTCCAATTTCATGGCATTCAATTGCATATATAATAATCTAATAAGAGTACAAAACATTCATAAACAAAAAATTGAATATCCGACTTGAATCTTTTAATCCGAAGTCTAAATTAATAGTTTTGCATGAGAAAAATATATTGATAGAAAATAAGTTTTTCACAATAAGAAATGAACACTAAATATTAGATCAATATTATGGAAAGAAGTATCTTGAATTTTTTAAAGTACAATTAATTGTTACATATAGCTTGGAAAGTGGCTCAAGATACATATGATCAATAAGCATGTCAAAAAATCAGTTGCATCATCTTATCATCCGACAGTTTGATCCATAAAAATATTCCATTTGAGAAAAATCAAATGGGCAATAAATAAAGTTAATAAGGGCATAGTTATCAAGGGTATACAAAATTATGAAAACCAAATATAAAAGAGAGATCAATTGATTAGCGGCTCGTGAGCCCAACCCTTGTATTTAATTGCCATAGTTGAGTTTGAAACCCTGAATTAATTGCTGGTGATAAGCTGGAGGAAGGTGAGGATGAATTTAAGCCATCATGATGCTCATGACCTAGGCAACACACGTGCTATAATGGCCAGGACAAAGAATTGTGATTCCATGAGGGTGAACTAACTTCAAAAACCCATTCAATTTAAATTGCAGGCTATAGCTCATCTGCGTGAAATTAGAATTATTAGTAATTGCCGGTTAGCTATATGAAATTGACTTCTTTCCCGGGCTTTGTACGCTACCCATCACACTGTTGAAGATGACCATACACGAAAACATGGCCTTAACCTCAATGAGGGGGATGGGGATGCTGAAGGCAGGCCTAATAATGGAATGAAGTCATAACAAGATGGTCATACTGGTTATAGAAGCAAGGCTGTGATTAGAAGATTTACTCGCAGTGCACAAATTCATTTTTCCTACAAAACATCCCATATTTGTCTCAAACAACCCATCATTTGAGAGATTTTAGAAACTTAGCCCCTCCAGTCAACCCGTCCCTCCCCCCCCCCCAAAAAAAAAAAAAAAAAAAAACAACCCATCCCTGTGTAGATGCGCATAATTTATTTTCTCATAATTTTCTGAAATTTGATTGAATTTTAAGTTTTGGCCGGAAAGTAAAATTATTTTTTACTTATTTTTACAGGCAAACAAAGAATAAATTGATTCAAACATGTACTTTTTACCAAACATATGTCAAAGTTTGGAAACCTAATTTCTATCTTTATATATGTTAAAATTTACCCCAAACCATTGATTATCATTTTATATGAGATAAAATGAAGAAACTAGACACTGTCTATTTCAAGATTAATATCACGAAAAACCCTAAACTAGTACACATATAAAAAATTTACCAAAAAATAAATTTTGTAATTATAAAAAATAAAAAATTGGTACACTTGTGATAAATTTACCCTAAATTAATTTTTTTATCACTAAAAACCTCAAACAAGTATATTTGCTATAATTTTAGTCTTCGTTAGTTTCCATTAAATTGAATTAATATATTGAAAACCCCAAATTAGTACACTTATGACAAACAAAGAGTAAAACTCAAAATCTTTACCAAAACAAAAAGAGTAAAACTCAAAACTGGTATACTTATCAACTATCACGTGACATCTAACTCAACAATTTGATGGTAAAATTTAACGAAAATTAACGGAGAATAAACTTGTTATTGATATATCGGTTTAATGATTTTCATAATATTAGCCAATTATATTGTTATTAACTAGTAATTGAGAACAACATGTGTGTTAAAAGTTTTTTCAAATTATTTTAATGTATATAATTTAAAACAAATAACATGATTATATATGGTTTAGTTTAGCAAAAAACTAATAATAATACTGTTGTTGATGAGGTAGGAATAGGAAATGCAATAGAAGTCTATATAAATAAAAGGGAAAATTATAAATAAGAGCTTGAAGTGGCTAGGTTAGTATCAAATAGGGCCTGAACTTGTTTTCTAGCCAAATCTTTGCCGGACTGCTTTTTTTGGCAAGGAGGGTGTGGGCAATTTTGTCTAAAAAAATCCAGCTAGGTAAAAATCCTGATTACAATCCTTGAATAGACAAAAATCCCAAATTGAATTCTCATTAGTTCTCCGTGAAATTGTCAAGTCTTCAAGTCCGTTGCCCAACAGCAAATTGATCCTTCCCTTGAAAGTCTCCATTATCAGCTGGAGGAGCAGGAATGTCAATTCCATCTAATGAGTTTAGAGGGGCTTGGGTTCGTGGATTCCAGCTCAAGTTTTTTTATCCACAGCAAATACCTCCTCGCCCCATTGTCACGAACTCTATCCTCATTAGTAAGTGTATCCATTCCATAGCATCAAAGACAAGAAGAAAACATGGTACAGTAGAGAATTGATGGACTTAGTGTCACATCTCGAACCCTGAGTGCGCAAACATCCCATAGCATCGATTAAATTGCGATGTCTCATGATGTGTCACTGACCAATTTTTTTTATCTTTTGATTAAATGCATGCAGAATTACTTAATATAAACACCCAATTAACCAACAAATAACAAGGATAGTAAACACATCAAATATTTCCAAAAACACAATTTTATTTATCGACTTATTAGCCCCAAGAAGTTTACTAATTACAAGCCTTTATACTGGCAATTTTCAACCAACAAACAAAAAATAACATTGGGTTAGGGTTGACCTAAACTTCACTAACGTCAAGCCAATCTCTCATCTCCAAAGGACTTCGAACTGAACATGACGGTTCTTCATATTACAGGCCTAAAAATAATAAGTAACAATGGGGTGAGACATGAATCTCAATAGTTAATAGCCCAAGTCTCGATTAGGACGCTAATTCGTCTTGGAAGCAGCTTAAATATGCACGGTATACAAACTTACTTCGCCTTGGTATATCCCTGCACATTAGTACATCAAATATGACAATATCAATGCAATAAGTATAAATAATAATCAGAACATAATTCATAATAAATAGGCGCATTGTCAAACATACATGTTCCAATTATTACGACTTCTCGAGCCATGGCCAACATATAAGTCAGCGGTCTTTTGACACAACCGGGCATTGTCCCGCCCCATTACATACGGTATTATTTAGAACCCCACTTAGACGGCATTTCATAAAGGAGTATTGGTTTGGCCTCAACCGCGACTTGGTGTCTAGACCCTCGCGGGCATTTGAGAAACACCGAGCATCGTCCCCAAACTCCAGTTTGGTGACAGGTTCTTTTAATTGACCAATCAAGCACATCAACACCCGTTAATTAGCCCAATATAAAAGAATTCGTGTTCTTAACAAACGTTGGCAAATTTTTTATGCTTAAAATTCCGGTGAAATATTCATATGTGGTCATGTACTTAAAATCAACTTGTCAAATTTTGCACGCTTTTATTTCAAAACCTCATTGCCCCATTTAACATATAAAACACAATGTCCAAACCCGACACCTCAAAATTTGCCATTTTTTTGCTCATGAAACCTTATTTGGAAATAGTAAATAAGGCTTATAACTGAACAATCAATAACATGACATTACAAGCTCAAACAATCGGAATTATGCACAAACTCTTCCAGAAAACCGAGCATAAAATTTTACTTAATGACTAATCCGTCATGAATTTACATTAATCGTGATTAATTAAGCTAATTACGATTAACTAGTTAACTAAGATTAATTGAGCTAATTGCGATTAATTAAACCAATCATGTTTAATTAAACTAACTATGATTAATTAAGACCAACCATCACTAATTAATCTAACTATAATTAATTAAACTAATCATTCCAAACTTTAATCTAAACCGTCTTTAATCATAATCAAGGCTAAATAATACTTATTTATCACAAACCACCATTAATATGAACTATACCTACTTCTAAATGCAATTAACTACCTAATTAAGGATTATGAGTTAACTCACGGATTTTCCGATGGCGACACGGATTCACGACAACGGTGGTGCGACAGCCTCAAGGACACAACATTCATGGCTCGATCGAAGCCCAATGGCAGCGACAAAGCCTCTTAAGGCTTTCGGCCACCAAGGGAGGGGGTGGTGCTTGACGGTGGAGATTGAGGTGGCAACTTGGCGATGCAATGGCAACGGCGAACCGTGTGAGGGACACGGGCAGACAGACGATGGTTGAACAGGCGGCAAAACGGGTGGCGAAGTGGCAATGAGGTGAGGTGGTGAAGGATGGCAGTGATGAAAGTGGCGGTGGATGGTGGTGTGGGTGATGGTGAGGAGAGTGGTGGTGGACGGCACAAGGAGGAAGGGCGGTCTTTGAGAGGGAATTGAAGAAGAAGCAGAAGAAGTTTTGAGGGAAAAGAAAAGGGTTGCATGGAAGAGAAGAGAGAGAGAGAAGAAATAGATATTCGAAGATTTTCTTTCAAAACCATAATTTCCCATCACTAACTCTTCTTAAAAATCCTCTTAAAAATCCTCTTGGCCATGCATATTGTCCCCTCATTATCTTTTTATTTTTCTTTTTTCTTTAAAGCCATGATTTTGGCAAAAATCGCAACTTTGCCATTAGGTCTCCGTTCCTTTTTCGACTTCCAATTTTCTTCTAATAATTCATTTTCCAAAAATTTCAATCTTGCCGATAATTCAACGAACAATGACACAACGTTCAATAAATTAGTCTTGAAAACCTCAAAAGTTCGATACCTGAAAGTAAATTAAATTTCATAATTGAAATAGATCAAATACGACTTTAGTATGACCTAAATTAATCGATAACATTCGATTCACGTTTGTGCCTTTTTGAATTGTGGACAATCCTCGGTTGTCATGTAATCACGATGGTTCAATTATATATCAAGAGTATAAGATCAATAGAAAATCGATTTATTATCGTCAAACGTGAATATCGTAATCGTGTGGAACCACCCATGAACCGACTACATACTTTCATTGAATTGATTTATATATGTTCGCTAATTGACTTGCAACAACGTATAATTGACTCTTGTTGATCCTTTGGTCGAGTGGTCGGTCCCTGATTGAATTCTCTGATCTTTCGCGTTTTAATCATTTATGGACCTGCCCAATCGATTAGTTAAAGTAATCAGTTCAGAGTAAATTAACTATCAATGCATTGATGAAATAACTATTTCATATATTTCGAATGGAGCCAAATTTTGGGATATTACACTTAAGAGTTCAAGCATCAAAGACTTGACGATTTTACGAAAAACTAATGAGAGTTCAATTTGGGATTTTTGTTTGTTCAAGGATTTTAAGCATTTTCACCTAGCTGGATCTTTTTGGACAAAATTGCCCACACCCTACTCATCAGAAAAAACTAAATGGCAAAGATGTGGCCGGAAAACAAGTTCAAGCCCTTATTTAATACTAGCCTAGCCACTTCAGCACATTATTTGAAACAAAATCCACTTTGCCTTTTTGAGAAAACAGCTCTACTTTAGGCTCTTATTTGAAATTTTCCACAAATAAAAAAGGATCATCTTAGAAATCATGTTACCCACTTAATTGAATATTTGAAAAATAAATCTATATCTCTATATAAAGTCAAGAGGATCTCGATCTCCTATTTTTCAAAGATGCCATTCCTTGTTTTTTCGTTCTTAAATATCCTCAATTACTATTATTTATCCATAAAAAAAAATACATAAATTAGTAAGTCTCTTTTATCCCCCACACGTTTCAATAGTAACTCTTGATCTAATCTATCCTACAAAAGCATTCAAAAAACAAAAAAACTACAAATCTTGAAACTACAACTCTAATCTATCCCAATAATCTTTGCATTGTCTATTTTATCAACAGTTTCTTCCCATGAAAAATTTCCTATAAGGCGGTTTTGCTTAATTCTCGAAATGTGAATTTTATGCGCACGTGCTATGCAGGTGCACATTTACTGGTTGGATTCTACAAAACCTATATTGACTATTTAAGATTACGAATACATAACAAATACAGGTTAGGATTCACATTTTTTTTTCTTAAATCGCTTTAAGGTTTTCCCATTAATAATCTGAATTGTCCATGTCTAGAGGAGCATATTGGATGTGGAAAAGAAACCAAAGAAATGGGAAAAAAAGCATTCTTGGTAAAATACAAAAATCGATGGGAAATGGCAAAACCATCTTACCTCAGGAACCTTGCCAACAGCAAAATATCCTGGCAAGATAGTCGTTCAGGGGAGTCCTTGGAACAGGTATCAGTTTCCCAACAGTGCCAAGAGGCCAGCTGATTACAAACGAGAACAAGAACAAGTGAAGTAAATGACATGATGACCTCAGTCGCTTGTTCAGGAATCAAACGCACAGAATCAGCTCACCCAAAAGAACAACAAGAACTTTGGAAAAAGCATGATGGTGCGTCCAGCCATGGACGGAATAGAAAGAAAAGTAACCAACTGATCTTTTCACTATATGAGTTGTTGAAGTCTATGTCAACTAACCTGATGAGAGAAATAATTATCGATATCAGCCACTGCTTCCAGTTAAGCTTTACTGATGAAGTAAATGTTCCGAGAAACTCAATTAAAATAACCTGAAGGAATATGGAGAAAAAGTTAGATCATGTGAAGGAACAACGAACACATCAAATAAGACTAGGCATGACTTACCTGAATGACAAGTGTTAGACCCACTATTGCCAAGAAGAGGTAGTTTCTGGTGATTCCTTTGAAAATATTCAATCCATCTGGTCTCCGAGCATTAAATTCGTTGAAAATCTGCAGTGCGAATCAATTTTGATTTGTCAGATGTTCAAGGTAAAACATTTAGCATTAGCCTCTTTTCAAGCAAAGAGAGCAGTTCACATATGTGCCGAAAGGATGTTCATTCAAGAAAAGAGTTATTATGCAACTGCATCCTCAGAAATTGAGAATAAAACAAAATTCCATGAGGAAGCAGAGCGACGCATCTCCCTCTTCTGAGATACCCACAATACACTAATGAAGAAAAGAACAAGAGCATCCATGTTTCAATTTCCAGAAGTTTTGAAATCATACATGACAAAAAACTTCACTATAGATCAACAGATTAATTAGATTATGCATGTTCACAATGATGTAGTAGGGCATGCAATTCACTGTCATGTCTCCCAACTTGGATGCACAACAACAGCACAATTTTGTGCAGGATAAGACTAGCATTTTAAGCTAAGTTTCCATAATTGTCTGCACCAACCACTTCTGACAAAAGTAAAAAAAAAAAAAAAAAAAGTGCTAAAATGGAATAACCACTCATGCACAAATTTCATTCCAATACAAGATTGACTCGAAGAATGACACTTACTTGGCAAAGGACATATGCATTGAAGATTAAAGTGTTCTTCACTTTGTTTGCATAATCACTGCTATCATTCTCTAGATTTAGCAGGCTCCTTCCTCGATAATTGAGAACAAGGAGGACACAAACTTGATACAAAGACTGCAATACAATATTTACACTTGTAACTTTTGACAAACAGTAGATGGAACTTAGCAAAAAGGCATTTAAATTGATCTTTACCTGTATCAGCAAGTTCCGCCACATAATATTGGTTATGAGAGGTTCTCTGGTCATAAAAGATTCAACCAAGTGCATCATACATCTTACCGTGAAATGTACAAATGGGTGAGCCAAGTGCAGCATTCAGATAAGAAAAATGAAGATATTGAGGATATGGGTGGAAAAGTGGAGAATCACTTGAGACAAAAGCTTTATTGTATAAAAAAACAAAAAATATTTGCATGAATCACACACACACACACACAAAGCTCAACTGCTGATATATCTGCTACCACCAATAAATTTTTACCTCCGACCAACAGGTGGCCTATGCATCAGTTCATCTGTAGGGGGCTCTGTGGCCAATGCAAGTGCTCCAAGAGTGTCCTGGATGAGATTGATCCAGAGAAGCTGCCCAAAGAGGAAGCCAGCCAAGCATAAGATTCATACAGAAACAAATAGGTCCAGGAATAAATCAAAGAATCTCAGAGAGAGAGAGAGAGAGAGAGAGACGACCAAACCTGCACTGCATTGAGTGGAACATGGCCAGAGGAAAATGCAGCAATGACATTTATCGCAACGGCCGCAAAAGTTATTGTAAGCTGAAACTGGATGAATTTCTGGATATTTGCATATACAGATCGTCCCCACCTGACAACCTGCATGGTGTCCATGATAGGTTAAATTCAAGGACTTCATCTATAAAAGGAGCTCCATTAAAACTACTTTTGCATCAACAGGGTTGTCGACAAGATAGAACTAAAAAAAAAACGAAAAGAGAAAAGTTAATAGCACTATAAGAGCCATATTATTTTGTTCCTTCCTTCCACCCTATAAATTGCTATATGCAATCCGTGCTGCATTTTGCATCCATGTATTTAAATGCATACTGCCAAAGAAAAAAAAGGACTGAAACAAAAAAGAAAGAAACACAGAAAATAAAGACCAAAAAAGAGCAATCTTACATCTCAGCTCATGCAGATCAGCACATATCTACATCTCATAGGTCATATATTTATTCAATTATAAGAGATTAAGGAATCTCCAAAAGATCAGTATATGGTAGAACGTTAGTTGGTGGAATAAGGATAATGTCATTTCCGTATTTGATGGAAGATCTAGGAACTATTATGCCCCTCATGAATATCACTCTCTTTTGGTGAGATGCGAGATCATAAGTTAATCATGGTGGCAAGTACTAACCTTCACAACTGAGGCAAAATTATCATCCAAAATAATGATATCAGAGCTCTCCTTAGCAACTTCTGTCCCTTGAATACCCATTGCAAGGCCAATATGTGCCTAAACACCATAAAAAGTTTTCGAACCAACAGCAATATTAGAGAGAATATATATCCAATCTGTGAATATTATACCATGAGCAGGAAATGCAAAATATGTGTAATGTACCAATTATAATATACCATAAGACATCAGGACCACATCAAGTTGTACAAACCAATTTGATAACATTTATTGCACCCAAGTTACTTTGACTGTCTACCAGTCAACTAGAGAATTTAGGAGCCTATGGACAAATGAGCAACATAATGCAAATGTGGCCAATAATGCAAAATCATCGAGCTGGGCAGTAATGCAAATGTGCTGCCAGCATAACCACATCATAAATAGATCCGAACCTTACCATAAAAATAAAAGATAAACAACGAAATATTGGAACCTCATTTAGAGCAGGAGCATCATTTGTGCCATCTCCAGTAACAGCAACTACATGTCCTTGTTTCTTCAGAGCTTGCACAAGCAGAAGCTTGTCATTTGGTGAGGATCGTCCCATCACCTAAACATGCAAGGCACGATGAGATTTCATTCTGTACCAGAAGAGGGCAAAACAATGGAACTAATCAGCCAAAACATACAGATATTCTTTCTGCAATTTCTTCCCTTTGAACTTCAGATAAGGCACGAAAGGCTCTTCCTTCAATGAGATTAGGTTCAGTAGCATCTGTATCAGAACTTAATATGCCACATTCCAAAGCAATTGCTTTAGCAGTCTGAAGATTGTCGCCTGTAACCATGCGTACCTATGCATTGAGAGAGAGGATACACTTTACAAACAAGACAAATTGGATGACCTAATTTTTCCATCCATCTTCTGGACTTAGGAGGATGCTTTGTAGATGTATGTGTATTTAATTTGCATAGCTTCTAGCATCAAGATGAATAATAAGTGTCCAGAAGCTTAACAGGGCTGATGAAGTGATCTAATAATAAGGAGAAAGGGAAAATGATTCTCTGATAGCAATGCTCCACCTGTTTCCCCTAATAGAAAGGACAATACAAAGTATTCCCGTGAGTCGCAGGATGAATGAAATTATGAGACTGCAGGATAATGGCCAAATATAGCAGTGGCAAAAACCACGCTTGGTTTTCGGAAAATCAGGTGGGGCATTGACAATCACGTTCACGGCTTGTCACCCATGAAAATGACAAAGCAAACTGCTTTATTAGATCTAGTATGAGCAGCCATTACACTCCATGATATCAGTCAAGCAGACCAAAATAGTTGACGTGATCGACACGGGAACTAACGGCATTTGGACCTGGACACACTTAACTCTGTGATCGAAGAATCCAAAAGATATGTTTTGCACCCCTTATCTGTCTCACAATACAAGGACTCGGGTATCTGCGGCTATCAAGGTGAAAATACCAAGATAATATATTGGAAACCAAAGTAAATGAGAAAATAATATACCGCATTTGGAAGGGAAGAGAGAGGGTGGGAGAGATTTTTCATTTTCACATGTGCAAAGTTGCAGAATCTGAGAGGAAATTTGGGTGCTACATTTTGAAATATATAACAAGTATATTATCATTATTATCTATAACATCAGATCTCAGTCTTCGTAGAAGTCTAGATCTAACAGAACTGAACAAATGCTCATCCCAGAAACTTAAACATGACATAAACTTAAGATTACTAACGGGAAAGGAACCTACTTTAACACCAGCCTCTTGGCATAATCGTACGGCATCCTTTACACCAGGTCGACATGGATCCTGCAATGCAGTGGAAAGTTAAAAGAGTAAAACAGAATTTATCGATCAGTTATAGAGACTGTTAGAAAATAGGAACAAACTCAATCATTTAGATGGAAGGTAGCTTGCATCAGCCTGTTTTATTTGTCGACTGATATAAGAAGAACCCATAATTGGAAAACAGATCAATTTTAACAGCAAAACTAGAATAACTATCACTAGCAATAGTTGAATTACAGCTCTATCAACATTAGGCTTATTATGATTCCTCATTCAGCATCAGATACAATGCCAAGTCACTATCATTTATCAATGAGTGCCCCTGGGAACCAGAATCCCCACCTATTTTATGGACAGAATACTGTAAGCATCTATATAGTCGTGTAACAGCAATATCTTTCAACAGAGGCATTCAAAGCATGGTGAAAGCATTACGTGTTGCAACATGAAATTGAATCTAGGGTGAAAGGACATACTCAAAAATGCAACTGCAACGACAACAACGACAATTATTTGCACACCATAACTGCTATCAAAATTATTTTCCATGATATAAGTTTAGAACAGAGAACATTCTTATGCTTGATAATTTGCACACAATAATTGCTATCGAAATTATTTTCCATGATATATGTACAGAAAAGAGAACATTCTCATAAAAGCATTTCATGCAAAGGTAGAGAAACTCAAGTGAAGGATATGTACCTTCAGGCCAACAATAGCCAGTAAAATAAGCTCATCCTCAGGCAGTGCCCACTTAGTTAAATGTTCTTCATCAGTCGGAATGTCTTTCAAGTCAAAGGTCCTATATGCAATGGCAACACAGCGTAGACTACTAGCAGCCATGTCTTCAATAGCTTTCGTAAAATACATGAACTGCGACCAGGGGTTATGATCAGGAAATGTTATATAATATAAATTACAATTATCAGAAACACGAGATATACTGATCCTCAGGACTTAGTATGACAATCATTAGCATTAATATCAGTGAGAAGAACAATCAAACTTGTGCATGTACAACTGCACGTAACTGATCTTTCATTTCTTCATTGTTTGTGGTATAACAATTTTTACATATCTTGCTTATTTCACAAAGCTTGGGCAACATGCTTTCAACTCAAGCATTCTTCATTTCCACCACTTGTTTAGAAATCATATAGTGGAATGAATTAGGGAGAGACGAGTGCAAAGAGTATCTGGTGAAGCTTGATAGAATGTTTTCCAATCAGTGGGTAAAAATTATCTCGTTAGAGTACATAATTTCGGATACAGAGAAGGTACCCTATTTCCAGACGACTTAACATCCTACCGTCATAATAGTGATGGAAAAGGACAAATAATTACTCGAAACTAGTGCAGCAATCCTCTCATAAATAATTACTTTCATAATCAGATTTGAGCTCAATCACACTTTAACTAGCTCAAAGACATCTGTGCCCTAAAGGCCATACGTCACATACCTTTTCTTCATCCAGTGCAGCCACCTGATCATTTAAATCCATGTATTGGGTACATGAGGACAAGACTATTTCAGCAGCTCCTTTCCAGTGTACATGAACGTCAGACTCTGTCTGTGCACACGATATAATGTACAACTACTTAATTCTACATTAAACTGCACAACTATGTCATATGTAACATTCTGAACCCGCAGTTAAGTATCCTCAGAACAGAAAAGAGAATGGGTTAAAGCGAAATAAGTAGAGAGACTGCAATCATTCATCTAGATATAAGGCATGAGGTGGTCAAAAACAATTCTGAGAACTGTTTCATCATAAGCAAAGCAAAATATGGACCAGAGATGACAGAATTATTGACCAGAAGCAGAATAGAAAAAGTTGTAATGATTAAAAAAGAACTCCGATTTCAATGACTAGTGTTGACCATAGTGAACAAAATCTTTCAGAACACACAAAATGACAGCGACATGATAGGGTAGAGAGAATATTTTGGCACGTTGGAAGCACCAAGTCAGCTTTCATCATTGGGCAGTGCCAAGTGACTTTTATTAGAATATTTTCAACTTACTTTATAACCCTTAAGCTGGCAGAGTCTACAACAAGATCAGAAGGATTGCTTTGGATGCAAAACAAAATATTCTGGGGCAATGACAATAATTCAGAAGGACTACTTTGGATGTAAAAGAAAATATTCTGGGGCAATGACAATAATTCAGAAGGACTACTTTGGATGTAAGACAAAATATTTTGGGGCTATGACAATAATTGTTAGTGGACATCTTCTGGTGATCAACAAATACAAAATATTCTCTTTAATCTCGACATTGTTGCTTGGGTATCTTGTTGAAATGACCATGACAATGAAGTTCCAATTACAAAAATCTATTTCTACTTTTTTGATCAACTTATTTCATTTGGATGGAAGGGAGTGCCTCCCACGCACAAAAATCACGTACATGCAAGTGCATCCAGTATCCACTGACCGTATGATATCATTTGCATCAACTCAATTATAATTATTATACCAAAGTTCATAATGAAAACTAACATTATCTTCATCTGTACAGGGCAAGAAGCCAACAGCAAAATATGGTTCTCACTCTCTAAACTACATTTCAAACAACCTTTGAAACAAGTTCATGCAACTAAGGAAGCCTAAATTTCATTAACGTATATATATCAAGAAAGACAAATTAGCATGCACATCGCTATTGCATATAAAAGATGAATCAACAATTACCAGCTTTAATGCGACACCCCCTCGTTTCTTCTGAGAATTAAACGGAAAAACATGAATTATTGAGGACTGCGATCGAGTCACTTCAAAGTTCATCCCAAGCTACCAAAAAGAAAACAGCATATGAATGGTTTAAACTTCAGAATCTAACCACCAACATATAGCTATTGAAATGAAGCCCGGGACAGGAGGCATTGCAGATAGAGCATATTTAAGTTGAAATTGAAAACCTTAAGTCCCCAACCGAGGATGGCCTTTTCTGTTGGTGAGCCAGAAATCTCGACATCTTCCCCACCCTGCAGATTGTCGGAGAACAGATAATAACCATGCCTTACAAACTCCAATACCAAAAACTGTCTCTGATAACTTAAGACTGTTAGACATACCTCAGGGGTGAAAACACTGCCATTGGTATTCTGTGCAATACTTTCAGTGAGTAAAGTTACCATTGTTGTGGGTTGCTGTGAACTGCTATTAGGAGAGTCCATTTTCTCCCCACCGATATGAGCTTCAACCACTGTCATCTGTCAGATAATGAAGAACCATCATCAAACTAAACCTTCTTCCTGACAACAAATCTCATACTTAATAAATTAATTGTTAAAGATTAAGCTTGCTTTAAAATTTTCAATCTGGAAGATAATGAAAATTTGGAAAAGGGGACGATCCTAATGCAATACGATACTGAAAGGTTAAGGGCACTTCTAGAAGAGCTCTTACTTTTTGCTTTATGCTTAATATAAATTTTGCGAGGGACATAATTTGACTTATTCTTAGCACGAAAGACCTTAAAACATCCAGAATATACATATGTTGACACAAAAATTCACATATAATTTTTTTATAATCTTTTAGTATCTGAATAACATTATGAAGTTTGGCAGGAAAGCAGAGAATTGCTCTTTTCTTTTCAAAAAGAATAAACTAAGTGGCCCTGAGTTTTTAGAAGTTGCACCACAAAGGGGAAAAGTAATCTTCTAGAGATGCTAACCAGATGGTACAACCAACTGAAATCTTAGATTTTAAACTTCCCAATTAAACTGACAATATGAACAGGAATGCACCTGGTTTGAAGTCAAGGTGCCAGTCTTGTCACTACATATGGTTGTGGCAGATCCCATAGTCTCACAAGCCGAAAGTCTTCGCACCTGCAAATTTACTACTTCTAGACCTCATTCCATATTTACATACTTTATTCCAACAAACAAGTTTAATAGCTCAAGAATATGTACCAAAGCCTTGTCCACCATCATTTTCCTCATTGAGTAAGCAAGTCTGCAAAGTGGGGGAAAGGAATATGAAGCGGATGGAGAGACAGAGTAAAGGGCACATCATGATTGTACAAATCTATTAGTTATTGCACAAGAAGATCAGAAGATGCCATCACTCTCACACAAGCAAGCGTACATTGAGATAACTTGTATGATTACAAATATTGAATATGAATTAAACTTTAAAATTCTAGAATCACCGTGTGATTTGCATGTTATGTTGTTCCAAATAAGAGAGGACAGGGCTGACAAGTGATGCAAACTTAACCAGCTCCTAAGTTACAATGTACAAAAATTTTATCTAGCAGGATAGTCGTCGCCAACTACATTGAGTACAATTGTTACGTGAGTGAACTTGAGAAGAAACAAGTCTGGTTGAGAGTGCCTTACATCAGTGTAACGGCTAAAGGCAACCCTTCGGGCACTGCTATAACCACAATTAGGATCTGCCATTGTATTGTACGTCATGAAAAGTAAAGAGGAAAAAAAAAAAAAAAGAAGGGAAAGTTTGGTTGCCCAGAATGCAAAAGATGATTACACCCACCGCGATCGTGAAAATTTTGATGACTCCATCTACAGCGCTACCAATACTTGTCTTTCCTGCCTGAAACTGAGGACTGCCATCTGAATTTTCTGTAAGGCCAGTAAAGTATCTGCACATGTACAAGTTGACAAACCATGCGCACATAAGCACTTGAGAGAGAGAGAGAGAGAGAGAGAGAGAGAGAGAGAGAGGACGTTTCTTCTTTCAAAGGACAATCACCAACTAAATGGTACTTGCCTTGCCAGAAGCACAATCAAAACCACTGCAGCTATAGCCAGCCCAGCATTCCCTATGAACTTGGTGACTCCATTTAAGCGTACCTACTCACGAAATGCAATCTTATTCAATGTCCTGTAAACTAAAGAGATAATAGCACAAATAGTGCATGAATGTTGGTCCAATATGCAATGTCATTCCTGAACTTTCAATATGTGCAAACGGGGTCCCTAAACTTTCGCCAATGTGCAATGTCGTCTCTAGATTTTTAATTTGTTCTAAATGGTCCCTGGAATATTGGTAAATGTTCAATATAGTCCCTAAACTATATGAAAATGTTTAGAAGTTTGTGGACTATATCAAACAAATTAAAAATTTAGGGACAACAATATTCATTGGACCAAATTTCAGGCACCATTTTTGTCATTTTTCCTAAATTACACAAGGATATGCGTGAGCTAAAATGCATATAAGCACATGCATAGACACAGCACAAAAATTATAAGCCAGTCGCAGCAATCTTCTCTTCACTCTTTAACTGGACTGGGATGGATCTCACACTTAGACCCTCTCCTGTTACTTTCTATCCACAAATTCCACACAATGCTGTGACATAGAGTTTTCCAAAGTTTTCCATTTATCTGTCAGATAAAGCCTAATTTCTGCTGTTTCCCTGCCTCCACAATGTACCAGACCAATCTGTGATGACAAATCTCTTTCCATAAATTTCTTTTCCCGGATTGTTGTCCTAATAAAGAAAGCAACTTTAGTTCCAGGGCTTCCTCCAAAATATTTCCATGGAAATTACAGTTAATACTAGCCTTGATCCTGCTACACAGCACCCTAGCGCTAATTAGCAATAGGATCCTCATTATACACCCCACAGATAAAGCATTTGGATAGGGGAGATGATCTTTTTTCTAATTGCAGCAGGAGGAAATGATCTTTGCCGGGGCAGATTATATATTATTAGCTGAAACCTTAGAGATAAACAATTACGGAATCATACCCATCCTCAGCACTTGCCACAGTAGAAAACAATGAAAGATAGAATTACTTGAAAAAAGCTTCTCAAAGCACAGCCCGGCACACTTTGTCTTCACAATCGGATTTTCAAATGTCAAATATGGGAGTTTGGTCTCCATATTCGAAGGCAACTTTTACATCTTAAAGTACGAATGGCATTATGAATGGCATTATGAATGGCATTCTTAGCTAATCTTATCTTTGTCTTCTATAACTGCAATCCATCACATCAAGTATTCACCTCCACATCTAGCCAATCCAGCCTCTGCCTCACTATAGCCAATGCACTTCATTTTCTCCCAGAATCTCGTTCCCCACTAAAACAGATATCTTTCCAGTTTCAAGAATACCAAAGCAATTTTATTGAATCATATTGATATATCCTTCAATATTTAAATGCTTGCCAATACAAAACTTGGAGAAAAAACAGAAAAACTACACCATCAATCAACATGTCTACATAAAGCATAACAGAACAAATAAGTACAACTCAAAGATTTATTAAAGAATGACCTGCAAGGGTGTCTCTTCACCCGTGTCTTCTGAAATACTGGCCATAAGCATCCCCCATTCAGTATTAATTCCGACGCTTGTCACCTAGAAGAACGAAGAGATTGTAGGCAATCTGAACTCTATTTAAGGGAACAACATGTCCATGTGTCCGAGCATGTTAAAAACAGCAATCGTGTTTTCAAGCTTAGTAAGCACTTCATAATCTGGAGTTGTGAAGAATTTCTTTGACACTAGTACGTGCAGCTAGAGCTACATCAAAGAAAGAAGCTGCCCTTGGAAAATAATGAATATTACTTGACCAAAGCTACTACCATGTATGATAAATATCACCCAGAAAGCATATGCAACAGAAAACAGCAGAAAGGACTGCCTAGTACTTGACTTGAATCTTAACTATATTTCCATCTTTATTCCCACTGTGATTGCTTAAAAAAACTACCAAATTCAATTGTCTTGAACTCTTGATACCATATGTCACCATATAGATGCAAAAAATTATGGGAACATCGAAAAACACAATGCACAATTCATCAGTTAACCAATAGGACTTAATTTAGTGTCAATATAACTTGTAAAAAATTACATTAAGGACATGATATACAACTTATACAGCCAACAGCAACCATTAAAATGGATATGTTTGTTGAGCATCTGAAGAATTGGTAGTCAACAATGAGAGAGCACAATGGGGGACTAAGACAGTAACAGATGCAAGTGTCAGGAGCAACTGGACTTATCCCAATCCACTCTACAAAGGTGTATTCATTTTAAAAACTAACATGAGACTCCACAAGATGTCATGGAAATTATGTATTTACGACCAAGAAGAATTTAAAACAAAAGAAACTGCAACAAAATTTAGTTACCAGCATGGAACCGCTACCATCAGCCACTTTGCATCCAGACATTAGAAAAGGACGCCTTGAATCTTTGTGAATCTTTGCAAAATAAAAAATTACAGATAAAGAATTGCATTACATGATATAAGATCAAGAAAAACCAGTAGAAAGCCATACGATTTTGCTCTCTCCAGTCATGCTAGATTCATCGATTGCAAGCGAATGACCAAAAACCAAAACTCCATCAGCAGGTACCTGAGGATGATCAAAGTGGATATAAGGCTGAATTACTTCCAAACGCTGAGTTGAAATCCTAAAGAAGGTGAAGCAGCTTACCTGATCACCAATATTAAGGGGTACGATGTCACCAACCACCATATCATATATTGACACCTGAACTCTAGGACCACCCCTGACAACCTACAAGTATGTTCTGCCGTGTCGAAAGCAAGAGAAAAATATATAAGGTTCATAAACATCAAACTAAGTGTGCATAGCATACCTCCATGTGAATGTTTCTCTTCTCTTCATTTAAGTTCTGAAATTGAAGGGACTGTCTATAGTTGCTTATAGCTGCAAATTATTCATAAATGTACAAATGATCAACCGCTACTTTTTTGCATCAGTCAGGTGCCGCATGCTTTCATTATAAAATCCAAGTGTATAAATGAGAAAAACTTAGTCTAGCCATCATTGACTTTGTCATGGTATCTCAAATATCAAACAATGCTTTCATCTAACAACTGCAAAAAGCACTAGCCTTAAGCGCTCAAGCAAGGTCAGCCACAGGCTCAGCACTTCGCTTGGTCATAGGCAAAGTGTCATCACCTATGTGCTGCTTAGGTCAGCGCTTCAAGGTGAGGCACTTTGTTGCTGAGGCAACACCTCGGCAAAGTTGACTCTTTTCACCTAAATTAATAGTACTAAAAGTACAAAGAAAGCATGGATTGACCAATAAACCAGCTTCTATCTTTTAAAACGTCAATACTAATACAACTCGTCGCATGAAAACTTTTGCCAATTGATAAAACTTTCTTGTCTTTTCAACTTTGCAGCTCTCTTCACTCAGTCATATGGCTAAATTAGCACCTAGCACCTTAGGCATTACAAGGTCCTAACACTTAGAGTGCCTAGCAGTTTTAATAACATTGGTTGACAATGGTTCAACAAAATCTCACATGATATTAGAGTAGAATATTGTGAGTTCAAATCTTTCAGGTCCCTTATTTGCCACCTGGTTATATACTCTCATGCTTCAATCTTAGGTCAAAGTTCAACCCACGTATGAGAGGAAGTGTTATAACATTAAAAAACTAAACCATGCCTTCATCAAACAATATAAGCTTTTGAAAATAGCTGATAATAGTCCCACAAATTTTCACAAAATCATCCCAGAGATTAAATGCACATGAACAATCCTAGACATGAAGCAAACGATTTTATATATTGATAGGTGGCAATGGTCTTACAAAATTTCACACATTCATGAATGAAATTAGGCACGCATCAACGAGTACTAGAAACAAGGGTAGAGAAAGACTGGTTGACATATGAAAAGCATTGGCAAATCGTTACTCTATGGATAATGTCCAAGAAAGCAGGGGAGATGCAGATGAGAAGCAATTTTCTTGCTTTTCTTTCAATCATGCATTAGTTTAATCACGATGTAACCTCCCTAAGACCATGTTTGCTTTAATGGCTTGTACATATGCATCATACTCCAGCATGCAGTAGCTTGGACTCAACCAAATAAACCTGGAGTAGATTTGGGTACAAACTACTGGCCAAGTCAACCTAGATAGATCCAGTTATAAGATCAGACACCTCAAGTTCCGACATCGATCACTGCAAACCATGGCTCAGTGCCACTTCTTTCACCAACTATAGATGTACTCACAATCAACCTGTGCTGTTCAATCTCTGCTAGTAGCAAGTTGTCGAATACTAAGGGATGGATAGGATTACCACGGTCCAGAACACACTCCACAGAGTTTGGGAGGGCCAATCTAGCCGCTGCTTAAAAACAGACCAATGACTATGGCAAACTAGAAAGCTTTAAGCTGGCTGTTCTTTATTTCTGATTTCTTCAGAGTAGTGCATAGGAAAAATTCACAGGGCTACCAGCACAACAAAGGAAAACGAACACGAAAACAATATCAGTCTCACCGATCCTAGTCTAATAAAAAATCTAAGGTATCATAAAGTATGATCATTATTAGAATGCCCATGAACATCTGGATTTCTAGCTCCCAAGATCAAAGTGTATTGTGATATCAAGAAACATTATAAGCAAGTTTTAGCAATTGTGAATTTAATGTGGGGAAAGTACATGTATACACCAAATACAAACACCTACGAAATTCATACCAGTGATAACAATCACGAGGATAACTGCAACTGAAATGCTCACACCGTTGTACCATCCTTGTTTAATACCCTAGATAGGATTAGCAAGCATAAATATATATATAAAAAAAAAATGATGGCACAGAGAGCACATAAAATTGAAAAATAGCAAGCAGCACAAAGATTGAAGATAAAACACACACAATCTGTCCGGACTAACTTTTGCTTTTTACTGTTTGCTTAATCTAAATCTTGCACACCCACTTTGACTTGCTTTTTAATCCAAAACACTCCCAACTTCCACAACTTACAAATACTGACATGTAGATTCACATATAAGTATTTCAGATTCGGGAGGTAGAGCAGACAAGGACTATTTGCTACCCTAATTTTAAAACAAAGGAGCCCTTACTCAGAAGAGTTGGCACTTTTAATGCACCGACTTTTAGGTATTCTACCAATGCTCGATGGATACTCTTTAACATGATTCTTTTTCATAAGATGCAAGGATGTACCTAAAATACCTGAATACACGCACTTCTTGTTTCAGTAATACCAGCATTTTAAACCAAAAGAGGCAATTCAACATCTCTCTTGTTTGAATTAATATGTTCTCTCCAGCTTACCTCAGTCTTTATTCCCAGTGCCAGAGAAGCCACTGCAGCAATGATTAGTATAATCAACGTGAGATCCTGCCAAGCTTCCCAGAGGAATGTCTGAGTATACCCAAAATTGGGGGGACAAAACAATGAAGCAAACCGTCAGCACATATTTTCCATCTTCACCATAGAAGCTTCAGCAACTTTGGATGGTCATTTTTTTTTTAGGAAAATGAATGATTTGGAAAACATTTTCTTAAGAATGATCGCTTATCACTTATAAAATGAATAAACGAAAAACAATTTCATCTACAAATATATTTAGAAAATTTTTGATATTTATTAATTATTAAATTTGTTACAGCGATCATCTTTAGGAAAATGTCTTTCAAATCAATCATTTTTTGTGAAACAAATGGAGCCTTCATGTAAATACATAATACATTCAGATATCTTACATACTCACTTACCCAAAAGCTTTTTCTTTGTTTACGGGGATATGTGTTTGACCCGAACGCGTCCCTCCGTGCTTGTAAATCAGCATCATCACCACAAACACCCTTCTCTAAGTTTGTTTTTAAAGAATTCGACAGCCCCTCGACCTGAATGAAGAAGTAGCAAAGATTGAGAAGACGATACATCATTCTTCATGAATCAAGGGATAATGACATTTTTAAGTATATTTACCCCCCCATATTCCTCAAGTGCAGAATGATCTTGATCCCTCGTCATCAAAACAAGTTGGTCTCGAGAGATCCCAAAATCACCAATTGGGACTAGGGATATCGCAGTTCCTGCCATTAGTACCCATGACTTCAATCATAAAGCAAGCAGCACAACAGTGAGAGTGCAATGAAAAATTTCTGCGTGTCAAGCTATTGACTGAAAAGAAAATTGATCATTTAGTTTCATTTGCTGGACAGTTTGTGACTCAAGCAGAAGTTAACATGAAAAGTACCATCGATATGTTCCCCAGCAGCTTGAAAGGGATGCACAGCCTAATTCCAAGAAATCAACAAACTTTAAGTTACTACTTATATTGCAGAAACGGCACAAAACTATTAAATCATCCATGGAGAAGTTTGTACTCAGATGGCTTGAACATTGGCTTTTTTTTTTTTTTTTTTTTTTCCCAAAGCATTTGCTTTTTCTCTTCTTCCTCCTTCAAGTCCAGGGCGTACCAAAAGTGGAGACAGGCATTCAGAACAAGTTTGTATGATTCAACATGTAGATTAGGACATTACAAGTGTTTTATGCTAAATGAAAATTGAAATAGTTTCAAGATTTGAGAAAAAAAAGGAAAAGTTAAAACTAGGAGACCCTGAGAACATATCCTATACTCCCTCAGCTGCTCAAGGTATCAATCAAATCACTACATCAGCCGGTTATCTTTTCTAAAAGACCTTCGCTGTACGACACTAGTGTCAACCTGGTGGCCATTGACTAGATTTGGCAACCGCTTTCATGCTTGAAGTCGACTTTTTTATGTTTATGTTGGCATTTTCTTCATGACTCCATTGAGCACCGTGGTGGCCACGGTGCTTTGCTGTGCTTGGATGTGCTAGGGGGCTACAGTATGTCTTCCGGAAGTGATTTTAAGGGGTGTAAAATTAATAGCATACAATGTTCATTCATGGCATGCCATCCAAAAACCTTCTCCAGAGCTAAGAAGCTTCCCTAGACAGATCCTATAATTAGGATCAATGAAGTTGAAAGAAACCTTCAGCAACAAAAGTTTGAAAACACCCCTCAGCTGGTAGTTTTCTATCTGCTTCTACTTTTAAAAGTCCACCAAAATCTCAGTAGCAGCTATCCAACTTTCCAAATCAGAAACAGCTGCCCCCAAGCACTGACAAAGAAGTACATAGATCTGCCATGTGAATGCTCCATGATCACACGGCTCTTTGAGTTCATTAGTCAAGTTGCGATGACTCATCAAACTTCAGTCAAATAAGCAGGAATAAGAGCAAAGCACGGTCACTTAAATTCTACAACTCAACCTCATAACACATGAATTTCCGATTGTCTAGATATGAAGGCATTATGCAGAGAGTACTGTACCCACTGGCGCTTGAGGTGATCAACTGGAGCATTCTCCATGCCAGTGATGCCAACTGGATCCGAAGACGAACTGTCATCCAAATCAATGGAGATTCCGCCTCCTGCTTCCACATCGCATTGCCTCCCGTAAAGTGAACCTCGGAACGGATTCGCCATCTGTATCTGTAAAAATCATTGGAGGGAAAATGGCGCCGTCACACACTCGCGGTGTTGTTGTGTGCGCAACCACAACAATACTCCGTCACACACAACTACACAAATCTCCAATACCGTTGAAAATCTCAAACTCATCAAAATTTTTGGGTGACAAAAAATCTCAAATTAATACATACATATTTATCCCGAACTAATCTTTCTCTCATTAAAAATTTCAAACCAATGCGCATGATACATTCACCGAAATTAATTTTCCTTTCACAAAAAAACCCAAATTGATATCTTGATCCCAATCCATATTATGTTACTTACCTTATGGTGGAATCGGCAGGATCAAATCCCTCCACCGGAGCAGCAAGATGCTAACCCCTCTCAGAAATGGAGAGCAGCTGAGCTTAGGGATGACGCCGCTGGGACAGAAGGCAGAGGAATGTGTCGCTGGAGATGGGGACGCAAATGAAAGGTGAAGGCTCCAAGATGAATGGGATGAAGCAGAGGAAGGTTCAAACTCCATTCATGTACCGTTAAAGCGCAGGTGATACCTCAAGAACCGGACAAAAAAAGAAAAACTCATAAGAGCGTCTGGGATAAAAGATGACAGTGAAATGCGTGTTGACTTTGCCAGTGGCATTGTCCTAACAAGTCATTTTTGTTCGATTTCGCAGGTTTCCTAATGGCCTTATTATATATGCTGGCGAAACTTCCAGGAAATCATTGGCGACGCGGAACACCTTCCCCAGACTATTTTTCTTGTTTTGGTCCAACAGGACCAATTAAATGTGCAGCTTCGAAAATAGGCTGTACCAAACTTGTCCTCTCTCTCTCTGCGCTTTTTTACCCCTTCTTTGGTTTTTGGGCTAGGCGAATCCACCTGATGAATTTTGGGTGGCAGCAGAATCAAAGGTACTCCTAAAAAGAGTGTGGGTGGCAGCAGAATCGAAGGTACTCCTAAAAAGAGTGTGGGCCAAGAGGAGCTCATAAGCGAGGAACAGTTTGCGTACCATGTTGTTCTTTTTACTCTAGGTTAATGGCACGACTAGCTTCTGATTTGGTTCTCTATTTAATTTGGGCGCCGCACTTTTTGCATTTCTAAAAGGGATAAGTATAACAGAAGTCCTAAAACTTATCACGAAAATACAATTGAGTCCTAAAATTTGTAAAAATTACAATCAAATCATAAAACTTGTCAAATTATTTCAATCGAGTCCTAAAATTAACGCCGTTAACTTTTTTAACAGAAAATGCTGACGTGGCATTTAAAATTAATTTTTATTTTCTATGTGGTTTTTTAAAAAAAATTATTTAAATTAGATTTAAAAATTAGAAAAGAAAAGTTAAAATTTATTTAAAAAACAAAACAGTTCAAGAAAAAGAAAGAAAAAAAAAGGCCGGCGCTTCCTTCGCCGCCACCCCCATTGCTAGAGGGGCCGGCAATCATTGCCGGCCCCTCCGACGATGGGCGGTGACGAGGAGGAGTTGCCCTTTTTTTTAACAATTTTTAAAAATAAGATTTAGCTTTTCTTTTTTGTTTTTAAATCTATTTTTTTAAAAAAAAATTGAATAAAAAATAATTAAAAAAGCCATGTGGAAAATGAAAAATTATTTAAAATGCCACGTTTGCGCCACGTCAGTATTTTCTGTTAAAAAAAGTTGACGGTGTTAATTTTAGGACTCGATTGAAACAATTTGACAAGTTTTAGGAGTTGATTGCACTTTTTGCAAGTTTTAGAACTCAATTGCATTTTCATGATAAGTTTTAGGACTTCTATTACACTTATCCCTTTCTAAAATTTGCTCGACGTGGGTCGTCACCATTGCGGTTCGATAAAATGCCCTTGAGATGGTTCCATGAGAACAGCCGCTGTTTTTGCCTTACCCGAAGCCCACGTTGCATTTTTTTTATCATCAGTTACCGAGTTTGTCCTGGGCGAGACCTAATCTCGTTAATCGTGGCTGTCATGGTCGTTTCTTTGTTATACTCCTATGCATGTTGCTTCGATAGCGCTTATCCGTTGATGGCTGGTGACAAGTTTTCGGGGGATCAACGACTTCCGCAACTAATCGCAAAAGAATTGAACTACATCGAAGGAGTGGAAAAGAATATGAAATGGAGTCGGCCAAGATTACGAAGGTTATCCATAGCTGTCTTTTTAAATCAACTCAGAGTTCAGCCATTCGTTAACATATTCGCATCTTCTTTGTTTATTTGCTGAATTTCTCTTAGAAGTTACATAACTTGGATGATTACACAAATTGAATAGGAATTGAACTACATCGAGTACAAATGTTGGGTGAGTGAACTCGAGAAGAAACATGTCTGGTTGAGAGTGCCTTACGTCGGTGTAACAGCTAAAGGGAACCCTTCAGGCACTGCCATAACCACGAGTAGGATCTGCCATTGTACCGTCCGCCATGAAATGTAAAGGAAAAAGACAAAAAAGGGAAAGTTCGGTTGCGCAGGATGCAAAAGATGATTGCCCCCACCGCGATCGTGAAAATTTTGATGACTCCATAAACAGCGCTACCAACACTAGTCTTTCCTGCCTTAAACTGAGGACCGCCATCTGAATTTTTTGTAAGGCCAGTTTTTCAAGTTGACAAACCATGGCCATAAGCACTAGAGAGAAAAGACCAAAAGGGAAAGTTCGGTTGCGCAGAATCAAAAGATGATTGCGATCATTTTGTTCACCAGTCTTTCCTGTAAACTGCCATCAAACCATAAAGTATCTGCACATGTTCAAGTTGACAAACCATGCGCACATAAGCACTAGAGAGAGAGAGAGAGAGAGAGAGAGAGAGGACGTTTCCTCTTTCAAAGGACGATCACCAGCTAAATGGTGCTCGCCTTTGCAGAAGCACAATCAAAACCGTTGCAGCTATAGCCAGCCCAGCATTCCCAATGAACGTGGTGACTCCATTTAAGCGAACCTACTCATGAAATGCAATCTCATTCAATGTCCAGTAAATTAAAGAGATAATAGCACAAATAGTGCCTGAACTTTGATCTAATATGCAGTATCGTTACCAAACTTTTAATATGCGCAAATGCGGTCCTTGAACTTTAGACCAATGTGCAATATTGTCTCCATATTTTTTAGATTTGTTCAAAATGGTTTCTGGACTACAAATAAATATTCAATATAGTCCATTGATTATATGAAAATGTTTAGAAGTTTGTGGACTATATAGAACAAATTAAAAGTTCAGGGATGACAATGCATATTGTACTAAATTCAGATACTGTTTGCATCATTTTCCCTATATTACCCAAGGATATGAGTGAGCTAAAGCGCATTTAAGCAAATGCATATAGACAGCACAAAAATCATAAGCTAGTAGCAATCAGTCTTCTCTTCACTCTTTAACTAGACAGGGATGGATCTCACATTTAAACCTCTCCTATTACTTTCTATCCATATATTCCACACAAATTGTTCCAAAGTTTTCTATTTATCCGTCGGATAACGCCTAATTTCTGCTGTTTCCCTGCCTCCACAATGTACCAGACCAATCTGTGATGACAAACCTCTTTCCATATTTCCTTCCCTAGATTGTTATCCTAATGAATAAAGCAACTTTAGTTCCAGCGCTTCCTCCAAAATAATTCCATGGAAATTACATGTAATAACAGGCTTGATCCTGCTACACAGCACCCAAGCATTAGCAATGGCATCCTCATTATATATCCCACAGATAAACCAGTTGGGTAGGGGAGATAATCTTTTTTCTAATTGCAGCAGGGGGAAATGATCTTTGCCGGGGGCAGATTATTTATTATTAGCTGAAACCGTAGAGATAACCAATTAGGGAATCATACCCATCCTCCGCACTTGCCACAGTAGGAAACAATGAAAGAATTATTTGAAAACAACTCCTCAAAGCACAGCCCAGCACATTTTGTCTTCACAACTCCAATTTGTCAAACGTCAAATATGGGAGCTTTGTCTCCATATTCGAAGGCAACTTTTCCATCCTAAACTTTGAATAGCTTTCTTGGCTAATCTGATCTTTGTCTTCTGTAACTGCAATCCATCATGTCAAGTATTCGCCTCCACATCTCTCCAATCCACATGTCCCGTCAGTAATTTGACGATATTAATGATTATAGTTGATGAAAAGATTTGATTCTGTCATTTGAAAATGCTGTGCTCGCTAGAAAAAAACAAAAATTGGAGAGCAGTAGCATAATGACCAAAAACAGCTAGATGATTACCGTTGTAACTGGACCCTTTTATGTCATATGTAGTCAAGGAACCTTCAGCTTCGGCTAAAATCTTAGTATGCACGGAATGATCAATAGAAAGGTAAAGGTTCTGTATAGAACACAGTTATTTTGGCCTTTTCTTGGAAAATAAAAGGACGTCTCTCCAAGAATGAATCAGGGTAAATTTTGTCTTAACCTCATGTACTTTGGACCATTTGTAAAATTACTCTATATAACTCCAGGTACTCAAGAATTTTTAAAGAGAGACTCCGGTCTTCAATTTCCTTGTCATAATCTATCTAGGTTTATCCTAAGATAATAAGGAAGGAAATCAAGCAAAACAACATCATATAAATAATGTCTGTCAATTGTGAGAGGACAAGGCTATCCCACCAAAAAAACAAAAAAATTAATGCAGGAATCACTATCGCATATTAAAATGATTTAAGCATAATTGACCCCTAAGTCAACAATTGTGGAAGATTCTTACTTCCTGTTGTTAAAATGGGTATTCGCTTCATAAAATGTACTCATCAGAAGATTGAATGTCGTATCAAAATCGGAAGTATGCAAAATCGAAATAGAAATTACTTGCCAAGGCCACAAAATTGGTGTAAGATCCATAATGAAATCACAATAATTCCAGATTTACCTTTTCCTTTTTCCATCTAAAAGCACAAAAAAAAAAGAGTACAAAAGAAGAAGATTTAAATTGCATCCACCGGGAAATGTATTTAGCCTAACCCTGTCATCAACCACATACTAGTTCTAAGCAAAAGTGACGTTGAATATGATATAAAAGGCAATCAATTAGGACGCACATGATAATCATTCCATTTCGAAATCAAATGTATTTTTTTTTTTTTTTGTTCTAGAAACAAGTTTGGAATAAAAAATCCATTTAGTAACATAATTTTATTTTTTTATTTCTGAAATACATTTTTAGTCTGGAAATAAATTTGGAATAGAAATGAGAGTTAGAAATTTTCTACTTTTCTATTTCTAAGTAGAAATGAAAAATAAAAATTCATTTCATCGCTTGTCTTCTCTATTAGCCGGTTGCTTACTTGCCATTGCTCGCCACTGTCCGCCACCTTCCACCATCGCTCGGGAGGGAGAAATTTTGTGTCATTATAAAATGATTTTCTATTTTGGGAATAAATATCATTATCAAACGCGTATTTTTACTCTAGAAACTCATTTAGGAATAGAAATTAAAAAAAAAATTATTTATGTTCCAAAAATGAATTTTTTATCAGAATGGTTATCATCCGCACCCTTGGCAATTAAAAAGTTTCATAATGTTTGAACATCATAATTTTGACTTAGACATTTGAAAAATAAAATGCCTGATTTCATCTTGACAATAAATCAACGTAGGATCGATTTTTTTTTTTTTTTTTGGTTATACTTTATCAGTAATTTACATTTACTTCAGAGAAATTAATGAGAAATAACCTACAGAACTTGAAGACGGAGGAGACGAACCAATAAACATACTTTGATTTCCTTGGCGTGTTTTCACATGTGTTTTCTTATATTATCTTTTTAACTTAGATAATGAGCGTGGAACTATATTGTAATTTCTTTTCGCGATTGCTCACTTTACCTAGTGAAGTTTCTATCTTCACTAGAAGAATATAAAACTTCTAGTCCAGAGATCGTTCTTAAAGCTTTTATATGAAAGCACGATTTTAACAATCTCGCTTATCATATCACGGAATCAGCATAATCAAATCCCTCTGCCAGAGCTGCAAGATGCGAACCTGTCTCAGAAATGGAGAGCAGTTAGGCTTAGTGATGACGCTGCTGGTCGGAAAAATAGAGAGAGAGAGAGAGAGAGAGAGAGAGAGAGAAGGCAGGAGAATGTCTCGCGGAAGATGGGAGAGCAAATAAAAGGTGGAGGGCTTCAAGATGAATGGGATGAAGCAGAGGAAAGTTCGGGCGCGTTTGGTAACATTTCAGTTTAGAGGAATAATTTTTTAATAGAAATAATTTTTTTTTTTTTTTTTGTTTCTATTTCAGGGAATAATTTCTGAATATAAGAACGCATTTGGTAACTACAAAAAATTTCTACTCCATGAATAGAAACGTGTTTGGTAAACTTGTATAATTTGTTTATATTTTTATTATATTTTTTTCTCCATTCTTCCTTTTGGCCAGTCGCCGGCCCTTAGCGAGGCCAAGCCTCGCCGGGCCACCGCTAGGTCCGCGTCGCCCAGCGGTGGCTCGGCGAGGCGAGCCTCGCCGGTGGTTGGGCAAACTCGGCCTCGCTAGATCTAGGCAAGCTTGAGCTCGCCTAGCCAAGGTGAGGCCGACCTCGCATCGCCTAGGTGAGGTTGAGCCTCGTCGGTGACCTCACCTAGCCCAAGCGGCGCGAGGTTGGCCTCGCCTTGGCTAGGCGAGCTCGAGCTTGCCCAGCCAAGGTGAGGCCGAGCCTTGCCGAGCACCGGCGACCGCTCCGGCTAGGTTGCCAGCCAAAAGGAAGAAAAAAAAAAAAAAAAAAAAAAGAAAGAAGAAGAAAAATGAGAAGAAAAAAAAGTGCTTCTTAGAAGTGTTCTTAGGAATAATAAACAAGTTTTTTCTACTTCTTGTTTTTGTTCCTAGGAACAAAATGAATAGATTTTTCGTTCCTAGGAACAAAAGTGTAAACAAACGCATCCTTGTTTTTTTTTTTGTTTCTCGGAAATAAGAACAAAAATTTGTGTTCCAGGGAATAAAAACACATTTTGCCAAACACACCATTCAAAGGCAATCCAGATGATACATCAGGAATAAACTCGAAAAAAAAAAAATGATATCTCGTAGGAGTATCTGGGGAAGTGGACATCATGGGACATTATCCTAATAACTTATTTTCTGTCGATTTCATAAAACAGGTTTTCTAAAACATTTGTAAGACTAATTAAATAAAATAAGCTATACTAAATTCTCTCCTCTCTCTGTCTCTCTCTCTACCAAAGACCCACAGGTCAAGGATGGGTGTGAGCAATATTTAAATTGGCTAACAAAAAATGCTCACGTAATTTTTTTTAATATTTTCTCTATCCTACCTAAGAGGAACTATTACTACCCCACCATCATTGGGAAGGGCCAGTGGGGACCACTTGCAATCGGCAAGCCCAGATGATACCTCATGAATCAACTCAAATAAAATAAAATAAAAGAGATCTCATAGGATTATCTGGGGCAAAAGATGAAGTTGATGTCATGGGACATTGCCCTAATAACTCATTTTCTGTCGATTTCACAGGTTTTCTAACGCGTTTGTAAGACTAATAAAATAAAATAAGCTATACTAAATTCTTCTCTCTCTCTCTCTCTCTCTCTCTCTCACGCATATGTACCGTTGAAGCCCAGATGATACCTCAGGAATCAACTCAAAATAAATAATAAAAAAATGATATCTCTTAGGTGTACGGGGCAAAAGAGGAAGTTGACATCATGAGGCATTGCCCTAATAACTCATTTTCTGTCGATTTCACAGGTTTTTTAACGCGTTTATAAGTAAGACTAATTATATAAAATAAGCTATACTAAACTCTCTCTCTCTCTCTCTATATATATATATATATATATAATGCTATACTTTCTCTCCTCTCTCTCTCTGCCTTTTTCGCCCTTGTGGTTTTTGGGCTAAGCAACTCCACACGATGCATCGTGGATGGCAGCAGAATCAAAGGGACTCCTCAAAAGAACCAAGAGGAGCTCAGACAGCGAAGAAAGGTTTGCGTACCATGTGGTTCTTTTTCTTGTGGGTTGATGGCACGACAAACTTTTGATGTTGGCTCGTTATTTAATTTGGTCTTCGGACTTTTTGCATTTCTAAAATTTGCTCGACGTTGGTCATCACCACTGGCATTATTGCCTATGTAGTTCGTGTGTAGCCACAACCATTGCCGATGTCAAGGAGATCAACGTCAGGTGCCTCTCTCCACCATAGAGTGCAACTATCTCAAGAAAGATCTAGCTACCTTTAAGCCCATACTGTAGTTCCCACTAATTACAAGAGGAAGTTTTCCGAACAATGTTGATGAAAAAAGCCACTTTGATAGACATCTAAATTTAAACTACTTGTTAAAATCTGAATGTTAAATCACGCTTCTATCTAACAATTTAAAATTTAAATTGTTAAAATCATGATCCTCATAAAATCTCTCATGATATCTAGGCAAAATGGCCTCTAAGCATTCATCAAACAATTTAAATTTGTATTAGAATCTAAGTATCAAATCACATTTTTATTAAACAATTTTAAACTTTTAAGGGAACTTTCATCTTATTGATTATCTGATAAAAGCAAAAAGAGAGAAAAAAAAATGGAAACTATAAGGGTGCAAATGGTAATATTTTTGTTTTGGGGAATAATTTCTTTTGAAAAATAATTCTTTTCTATTTCTACTCCTTGAAATAATTTCTGAGTAAAATAACGTGTTTGGTAACTATACAAAATTTCTATTCTCGGAATAGGAAAATAATAGAAATGTGTTTGGTACGATTCATAATTTTTTGTATTTTTTTCATTTTTTTCTTCTTGCTTGCCGACTGCTGAACGCCGATCCTCGACCGCCAAACGCCGATCGTTGACCGCCATCAGTCCTGGGCCGCTCACTGCCACTTGACCGTCAACCACTGACCACCGGCTATTGATTGCTGAACCGCTGCCTGCCGCCCACCTCTTGCAGCTGCCCACCTCCCATGTCTCGCAGGCGGCGAGCGGTAACGATCCGGGAGCAACGACAAACGGTGTCTAGTGGTTGGCGGTCGACGACAGTTAGGCGGCAAGTGGCGGCTATTAGTGATCGACAGTCGGTAGTGGCTACGAGCAGCGATGAATCCAAGGGCGACGGCCACGGCAAGAAAGGAAAAAAAAAAGAAAAAATAGAAAAGAAATATTACTTATTTCTAGAAATTATTTTCGGAAACAATAAGTTATTTTTTTATATTTTTTATTTCTTTTTCAAATCCATTCCATGGCTACTATTTTATTCTGGGGATTAAAAAATTAATTGACGTTATCAAATGGATTTCTATTCTTTTTTATTTTATTTTGAAGAACAAAAGAATAAGGAACAAAAATGTTCCCATGCAGCCGCTCCGTAGCCTAAGTGAAATCATTAGGGTGAAAGACGTAAGGCGAAAGCATGATGAACCGTCAAGTGGAAAAAGGGTTTGGGGGGGCAGCGAGTATCGGTGCCCAGCCTTGAATGCTTTGCAAGGTCCACGACAGACTATCTAGGTTGCACCGAGCACGATGATACGCGACACACGACACAATACGACATGACACAACACGACACGCCAACACGTCATTTTCTAAAAAAGTAGAGAATTCCGACACGTTATGACACGTTATATATTAAATAAATATTCTAATATATAAATACATAAATAACTAAATAATAATAATAATAATAATAATAATAATAATAATAATAATAATAATAAATAATAATAATAATAATAGCCTAGAATTAATCTATACTAAAAACATTAATCCTACATTTGTTAATATCATTCATTGTTTTAATTTGACAAATTCAACTATATTTCATTGTAATAATCCATAAAACTTGGAGGAAAAAACAAGTAATCCACGTTTCACTATTCATTTTAGCTTCTTCTTCTTCTTTTTTTCTTATTTTTATATTTAGACCCCAGAAGTATTGAAAATTTGTAAAAATAACCCCGCGCGTGTCGGGGTCACGTGTCGGAATTTTCGACTCGCGTGTTGGAGCATGTCGGAGGCAATTGACCACGTATTGAAGCATGTCGGGACACGTGTCGAAATGTCAAACACGACACGAAAGGTCCGGGAGTAGTGTTCGTGCAGCCTAGCAGACCATGTGGTCCCTCCTTCCCTCGAGGAAAATTTTAGCTGCTCTGCTTATCCAGGGCAAATAAACGACCATGGCTTTCAAACAGCCTTCCCGACTCCCAAGCACAGCAGCCGCCTCGGCTTGACACCAGAGGATGATGCATCCGACCGAGGCACGAGTATCTAGGGCTTAGCCTGGGGCACGTTCGTACCTAGGCTGACCTCTGTGTATCATGATCCTTTTAAGGATGTATTTAACAATACAAGGAGTCAAGGGGCCGAAGAGATTGTTCCCCACAAGAAAGGGAAAAGAAAAAAGAACAAAAAAAAAAAAAAAGACAAGAAGAAGGAGGCTGTGGCCCAATACAACTCTCTGATGAACCATTTGCTAAAAAAAAAAAAAATAAAGAAATAGTTGAGAGAGAGAGAGATCTCAGATGAAGGAATTGCCGAAATCTTTGCTATAATTGCTAAGCTCACTTACCAAGATATGATACAAGTACAAACCATATTTACTCTTTCTCTTGAAATGTTACAAAAGTATACCTTTAAAAAATTATACGTGCTGAGATAAATGTGCGAGTTATATTAGAGAAATCACATATCAGAGAATTAATATGGTGTTAAGTAGTTAATACATCCTAGTTGATCTATAAATAATTGACTTATTTTGAATGAATTTATATCCAACCGAATATATTGTTGGACTTCAACTTAAGCTCCATTTTGGCAATTTTCCTCAGTGAATGTATTTTTTTTTTTTAGGTCGAAAAAAAACGCGGATTCATAAAACTAACGAAGAGTTCCACCGTTTGCCATAAAGTCAGTACAAATAATATCCAAAAGAGGTGGGGGAACAGATGTGGCCCAATTCGGAGGTAGGCTTCGAGAGTCATGGGCTTTGGCAGCCCGGTTGGCGGCCTCATTTGCTTCTCTCCTGCAGTGCACAATACGCAGGTTAGGGAAACCAGGGAGCATCGCCACAGTCTCTGCAATCAGTGCTCGGATCTCCCATGGCGTTGAGCAAGGATGGTTCACAGCGTCTACAAGAATCTTGTAATCCGATTCCAAGATAAGTGTTTAATTAGCTTGCCCTTTCTACAACAGGTTTCGGAGGGTGAGATTAAGGCTTGAGTCTCCGTTTGCATAGCCGAAGAGGCATTAACAGTGCTGGTAAATCCATCGACGATTCGACCGGAGTGATCTCGGGTAATGGAAGCCACTGAGCCTTCGATTGATGCAGAGGTGAAAGCTCCATCAATATTGATCTTCAGAGATCCAGGATCCGGTGGACGCCATACCCGATCTGAGTCTGAGGAGCAAAGCCGAGATCCTGGGCTAACTCCATATAAGTGACGATCTACCAGGGCATTCACTAGGGCAACTTCAACTACCTGTGCTGGATCGGGGGGAAGCCTGCGAAAAACAAATTATTCCTCGCTTTTCAGATCCGCCACAGAAGATGTGCGAGGGTCGCCAGATCAGGTAAGAGAGCTCTATATGTTAATAGATCTATTAACCACGCGTCAATGTGTTGTATATTATATGCCTCCGGTGTGATTTGAACCTGTGGGTGAGACCATACTTTCCGAGTCCATGGACATAGTAAGAATATGTGCTATATTGATTATGGGCTGTGTGCTTGACAAAGATGATACACTGGGTTTGGAATTATGTGTCTGTGATGGAGGTTTTCACTTGTAGAAAGAGCATTGTGGCATAGAGACCACATAAATATGCGAAGCTTCGAGGATGTCTTCATATTCCAAATCTTGCGCCAAAGGTGTCGTGGAGTATGATAGGAGGATGACGCGCAGCTTAGTTCATTTGTGTTTGCTGTAGCTCTGAGGGAGTTGTAACCATTTTTAACTGTGTTTACTCCATTTTGAGTTCTCTTCCAAATGATCTGATCGGCTGTACATTGGGTACGAAGCTAAATAGCTAGGATTTCCTCAACTGTTTGGTCGTCAAAAGAATTGTGCAGCAGAGATTCATTCCATCTGTTATGACTCGGTAAGATGAAGGCCGCGACCTTCTTTGGTTCTCCTTGGGGCGTAGGCCCGCCAATGATACCTCTTGCAAGCCATCTGTCTTCTCGGATTGAGATTTGTTTCCCATCTCCAATTGACCATTGTATATTATTCATTATCGAGTCTCTGTCGGTCAGTATACTCTGCCAGCCCTAGGATGGTCTTGCCCCTTTTTCAACATGCCATAATTCCTTTGAATGATAGTAAAACCCTTAAATAGTTTACTCCATAGGGAAGTGGGGTTTTGTATGAGACGCCACGCCTGTTTTCATAGTAAGGCTTTATTGAAGGTGATGAGATCACGAAAGCCCATTCTGTCGGTGTCCTTTCTAGTTTTAAGAGAATCCCATCACTTCCAATAGATACCTGCCTTGCTGTTATTATTTTGCCATCAGAATTTGGCAATTTTCTGCTCAACATATTTGCAAAGAGATACAGGAATCTTAAAAATAGACATTGCATACTGTGGGATTGCCTGGACAACAATTTTAATTAAAATTTCCTTACCATTGTTAACACCTAAATTTCATCTAAATTAATTAATTTAAAGTAGTGTTAAGGGTTAGGAATTAGTCAAAAAAATTATTATTAAAAAAAATAAAAAAAAAATCGAAAAAAAAGGAGGAAAATAGCCAGGTCGGGTCGAATTCGACAGTAGCCCAACCCACCTTTTTTTTTCTTCTCTCCTCGCGCTGGGCTCGGCCCAGCTCCTTTTCTCCTTTAGCCCGGCCCGCGCCCGGTCTTCTTCCCCTCTGCTAGTCTTCGTTCGAAGACTTGCAGAACCTGCGGAAACACAAAGAGGATGAGCAGCAACAAAGAGCGGGGATCGGTTGCAGGCGAGCGGCGTGATCCGTCGGTTGGGAGGTAGTCCGGTCGGCAAGCTGGCAGCTGCAGAGGCCATGCGCGCTTGCCGGTCGAGCATAAAAGCCAGAGGAGGAGAATCGATAGAGGGTGGGGGCTCCAAAAAAAAAAACACCCAAAAAGAAAACATAGGGAGAAACCAAGGGAAACCGAACGTGACGGAGGGAAACACCAGAGCGAAAGAAACGGGGCAGGCAAGTTCGATAGAGTAGCTAGCCGTGCCAGAAACCCATCCACCCGCCTGTATCCGCCGCATCTCTTCCCCTTGAACGAAAACAACAGAGAGCAAGGGACCCAAGAGAGAGAGAGAGAGAGAGAGAGAGAGAGAGAGAGAGAGAGAGAGAGAGAGATCGAGAGGGAGGGGGAGCAAGTGAGCGACCTAGAGAGAAAGTGCAAGCTCGAGAGAGTGGTTGGTCGTTCTGCCGGAGGTTCATTCGTCAGTTGCCATTCGCCGCAGTCCTCTCGAACCAGGTAAGCTTTTGTCTTGACCGTGTGTACCTGTTTTTTTCGGGAAGCGTCGGGCCGGAGCTCGTGCCGACTAGTTCGCGCGAGTTTCGGTCTGAGCCGGTCCTCCTTGAAAGCTGCTAGCTGTTCTAGTATGTGTCGTAGGGGGATTTAGATTTGTCTCGCGTGGAAAATTCCCCGTGTCAGTAATGCACACCAAATGCTTGTGGAAATGTCTAAATGATATCTAAGTTTTGCAAGTTTGTTGAAGCCCGAAGATACTTATTGTGCCCACATCCGTTCGAGTGTGATTGATATGTCCCTTAGCGGATCTTGAGTGTTGCTCGTGCATGTTGTGTTGATTGTTACCCGAATCCGAGCCTTGAGTGAGTTTGTATGCCCCTTTTAGCTGCTGCACCTCAACTGTTTGACAAAATGCCCCAAAGAGAACCGAGAACAACCCAGGTTTAAACTCAGTCTAATTTGCGCTTGCTCATATATATGTTGGACCGTGCCTGTCTTTTATGTTTCCATTGCGATTCCATACGATTTTCGTGGAATAATCATGTGTGTTTGAGCCGAGGGAATGTCTACATCTGAAAATGGTTTGGCTGCCGGTGTTCGTGGCCAACGGTGGTCGTCGCCGGTCGGAGTGGACAATGGGTAGATAGTGGTGTTTTGGCGGCGGAAAGGATGGCGGTTGCTCTCACTGGTGTTGTGTCGGTGAGGTCTCGGTTGAAGGATGTCCTGGGTGAAGAGTCGGGCATGAAAGCGTAATGAAGAAGGTCAGAAGGGAGGAGGGAAAGAATAAAAAATAAGAACAAAGAAAAGAGGAGAACCAGCAAATAAAAAAAAAAAAGAGCGAAAGAGGAAAACCCAAAAAAGGGAAAGAAAGACAATAGATGGGGATGTTCGGTGAAAAGGCCAGAAGGGAAGAAAGAAAGAATAAAAAAAAAAAAACAAAAACAAGAAAAAAAAAATCAATCAAAAGAAAGAAAAGAAAAGCAAAATAAAAAATAGAAAACTATAAAATGAAAAGTGGGCTTCGGGAACGACTGTTGAACAGGAGGTGCAGGAAAAGGACACAGTACGACACAGTGAGAAAAGACAAAGGAAAGGTTTTTTTTTTTTTTTTTAAATTAAAAAAAATTGAAAATGATATATGTATATATATATATTATCCAAAAGTGTTGGATCTGGGTTTGGGTTGGGTCCGCGGGCCAGATTGGGTTTACTCGGTCCGAGCCCATTTTATTGAAGTATAATAATATTAAATATTAAAAAAAATATTAAAAAAATATTAAAAATTGCCTCCTAGGGTTTTACTCTCAGGTTGCGGTAGGTGCGGGGTTCCTTGGGTCGTGAAAAAAAAAAAAAAAAAAAAAAAAAAAAAAAAATTTTGTTTTTTGAAAAATGATAAAAAATTCAAAAAAAAAATTCAAAAACTCAGAAAACATTAAAAAATTCGACCTTTTATTTAAAAAAATTAATTAAAAAAATTTAAAATTAACATTTAAAAAAAATTTAAAATTAACATTTAAAAAAATTTAAAATTTAAAATTTAAAAAATCGCAAAAATCCTTTTTTTGGAAAGTTCGAAAAGTCTTTTTTTAAAGAATAAAAAAATTAATTTTCCTCGAAAATGTTGAAATTAATCTTTAGAGTAATTTTCTCCTAAAAATGGGAAACATTTCAATTTGGAATTGTGTTTAAGTTTGATTAAGCCTTTAGGCTTTACCTTAAGGTTTCAACTATCTTTGGGAACAAATGCCTTTGAATGCATAATATTGATATGTTGGTTTTGGCTTCTCTATAATTTAGTTAGGATTAGTATTTATCTTTTCTTTGGTGTTGATTTTTTGCTCTTTCATGCAATTTATTTAATCGCTTTCCTTAATTGCTAATTGTTATTTTAATGATTGTGCACCCGTATGATCACTTCACATGTTAGTGGATAGGTATAAAATCAATCCAGACTGCCTGACAAAATGATTTCTTTAAAATGAACAAGATTAAGTACCGAAAAGGGTACTGATTAGTTAATTAGTGTAATCAAGTTCCTGATTCTAGACTCTCTTGATTGCGTAGGAAGTGAGACACGCTCCCATGCTTCACTTGGTTTCTAGCCGACCCCAATAGGCTAGTGGCGATTCCTTTTGTGCAAAATTCCTAAAATTATCCAAGTGTCACGCGGGGTATGAGCTTGGGAGAATCCGTGCCTAATCATGGACTTTAGGTCCGTCATTTAGGCAATACCCCTAAATCTATTCCCTCCCCTTGAGGGTAGGTCACGACAGCTTGGCGACTCCGTTGGGTCTTTTCTAGTTTTAAGAAAATCCCATCACTTCCAATAGATACCTGCCTTGCTGTTATTATTTTGCCACCAGAATTTGGCAATTTTCTGCTCAATAGATTTGCAAAGAGATACAAGAATCTTAAAAATAGACATCGCATACTATGGGATTGCTTAGACAACGATTTTAATTAAAATTTCCTTACCACCTTTTGAAATAAACATCTCTTTCCAGCCTTTTAGTTTTGAATTCACTCGACCTAATATCCAAGCGAACATCTCCTTTTTTGATCTTCCCCAGTTGATGGTATGCCTAGATATTTATCAGTCTTGGTAATCACAGGAACTCAAAGTTCTTGGGCCAAATTTTCTTGTAGACGAGTAGGACACGCCTTGCTAAAGAGAATGCCAGATTTGTTCCGGTTCACAGTTTGACCCATTGCTAAGCAATATTGGTTAAGGATATTAGCTAGGTTCTGATATTCCTGTAGTTTGCCATCTAGGAAGAATATAGCATCATCAGCGAAAAATAAGTGAGAAAGGGTAGAACACCACCTATTTAATTTAATGCCTTTGAGATTTCCCATTCTCATAACTTGATGGATAAGTATGGATAGTACATTCGCCACCAGGATGAACAGGTATGGAGAGAGAAGGTCGCCTTGTCTGAGCCCTCTAGATGGGTGAAAATAAGGTAGGTTGTCTCCATTGAAAAGTAGTTGTAATGCATTGCATCACCCGTTGGACCCATATTGTGTGTAAACCTAATTTGAGCATATAATCCTGTAGAAAATCCCATTTAACCCAGTCATAGGCCTTCTGCATATCTAATTTTAGGATCGCCTGAAAGTGTTTCTTTTTGTTTCTGATCCTGATCTGATGGAGGACCTTTTGCACTACTAATATGTTATCTTGAATCTGTCAACCACTAACAAAAGCAGATTGCTCTATGGAAATCAGCTCTGGCAACCAAGGTAAAAGACGGTTTGCTAATACCGTTGAGATGATCTTGTACACATAGTTGCAAAGGTTGATTGGTCGGTATTGGTCGAGTCGTTCCGGGTTGGTACTTTGGGGATTAAGGATATAGTTGTCTGATTGAGTCCAGGTTGCATAATGCCAGAGTGAAAAAATTCTTATACCAAGCGGAATAGATCGTCCTACAATATCCCAATGATGTTGGTAGAAAAGTCCATTTAGTCCATCTGGCCCTAGCGCTTTTGTGGTTCCCAACTGAAAGGTTGCCTGTCGTATTTCCTCTTGCGTAACGGCTTGTGTGAGATTATTGTTTATTTCCTCTGTCACCATCCATGGGCATTGCATCAATATAGGCCCGTAATCACGATGCCCCATGGAGGTGTACAATGTTGTGAAGTAATTCATGGTCATGTCTTTTAGTTTTTGTTGATCGCGAACCCATGTTTGATCTCCATCCTGTAGCATACTTATCCGATTTTTTTGTTTGCGTTGAATAGTGGAGGTGTGGAAGAATTTGGTGTTCTTGTCTCCATCTCGACCAGTTAATTCGTGATTGCAATGCCCAATATTATTCTTCTTGTTGCCAGAGGTGCTGAATTTCCATTTGCAGGCGAGTTACCTCCTCTTTATCGTGATGGTTATTGGGTTGGTTGATGATATGTTGGAGTTGTTGTTTCAAACAGTTGATTTGATGATATCCATTGGCAAATTTTCTTTGACTCCATGTAGCAAGAGCAACTGAAACAACCTTGAGTTTGTTTGAAATAGTTGGGCTTGACCTTGAAGTGGAATCCCAAGATTTAGCTATAACCTTGCGGCACTCTTGATCTTGAAGCCAGAAAGCCTCAAAGGTAAATCTTCTTCTCCTTTTGATAGGTTTGGCTTCAGTTGTTAGTAATAGTGGGCTGTGATCTAAACCCAGGGCAAGTAAGGCGAAATCCTCGGCTTCTGGAAATGTCAGACGCCAATCCATTGTACAAAGGGCGCGATCCAGTTTTTCTTTAACTAACTCCTCTCCCTCTCTATTATTAACCCAAGTGTATGCGCAACCCTTGCTTTCAACTTCCATAAGTGAACAAGTATCTATAAAATTACGAAAAGACTGCAAATGATAGTGATCCGCTAGGTGCTTACCTATTTTCTCCCAGTGGTAAAGAATTTCGTTGAAGTCTCCGACACACACCCATGGTAAAGTGTTGTGGTTGCTGAGTCGATGCAGCTCATCCCATAGGCATTGTCTTTGATTGTACACCGAAGGCGCGTGAAGACAAGTGAGGTGCATGGGTAATCCATTTTCATTATCCGTGCAGATCATATCCATATAGTTCGTTGTTTGATTGTCAATAGATATAGAGACTCTCTCATTCCAAAACACCACCAGTCCTCCTGCTAGTCCAATAGGATCTTCAATTAGACAGCTAGGAAAATTTAATCTCTTTTGGATTCTTATCAGCACTGCATTTTGATTCTTTGTCTCCATCAAAAACACTACATGGGGCTTTTCTTGGGCCACTAGGGCCCTTAGGGCTCGAACTGTCAGGGGATTGCCCAAATCTGACAATTCCAACTGAGAATCTTCATTTGTCATGGGGTGGCTTATTCGGGCTAGCCACCACAGCCCATCTACTTGGTTCTTCAACCACGAAGATTGGAGTATCCATCAGATGCAAGTCATCAAACTCCTCTGGTCCATGGGATTTCAGCTCATAAGGATTGTACCGTTTAACTTTCTTTGTAGGACTTGCTTTGGGAATTAAATGGTTGCTTTTTATTTTCTTCTGTTTGGAAGTGCCAACAGTTGCAATTGGCTGATCTTCAGGGTGTGTTGATGCAGGGATTTTTGCAAGTAGTGGTAATATACCTTCTGAAGGGCCTGATTGATGTCGCCATTTGAGTGGTTCGGCTAAGGTGAGAAGGGGTTGATATGCTAGAGGCTCGACAGGTACTTTATCCTTTCCCTTGCTATGCTGTTCCACTGTTATTAGTTGGTTGGATGGCTGAGGAGTTTTCGGTATTATATCTTCTGTGTCATCTTGGTTGCTGTTTGTCTCATAAAAGGCTACCCAAAAGGGGCAGTGTTCCTTAACTTCAGCGCGAAGCCATTGGCCAAAATAGAGAGTATCTTTCCTGTCCATTTTTTCTTCGTTGAAAGGAAAGGTTTTGCAATGCATATCATAATGACCAAGTATTCCACTTTAATAGCAAAAATGGGATAGTTTTTCATAACGGAAATCCAGCCATACATTCTTCCCTTCTAATCGAATCAGCTGGCTAGGTTTTAGAGGGTCTTGAAGGTTGATTTCCACTCGAGCTCACCCAGCTCTGTAGGTACCATCTTTGTTTTCTAATTTAACTTCTAGCACATTTCCCACATGTCTCACTGCTCTATTGATTATATTTTCAATGCACCTTTCTAGAGGGAACCCAAATATCTAAATCCAGAATGCACATGTTGTGAAGTCATAACAGTGGAGGGGTGTGTTCGGTAACCAAGGCTTGAGGATTACCAGATGGTGTGAGAAAAGCCAAGGTCCGTTTTCTAAAACTCTCTGTTTGTCGACTTCCTTAGTAAATTTAGCCACATATAGCCCTACTTCAGGTTGGGAGATGTTGACATTTTCCATGCGCCAAGCTCGTTTCGTGGTATTTTGGAAAGCCTGGAAATTAATTGAGGGGTTAGATAGGATTTTACCTTACCAAAATCAGTTTGCATTCTTCTAACTTTTCTGTTGGAGCAGCCTCGTCACAGACTTCAACTTCCTGTTCGGGCCAAAGGCGACCCAATCCATGGCATAGAGCTGCCAGTCGAGCGTCTTCATCCTGGTTGGTGTGCTCCATTGTCAATCCAACAGAACAGGGCAGCTTCAGCAAGGATAAATTGGTCTGGATAGAAAGGCCATAGGTGCTAGATAAAATGAGCAGCGAGGGATTCCTTTACTTGACAGTCAGACCATCGAGCGAGGCATCAATTTGGTCAAGATGGACCGAGGGGATGCTGGAACAGAGGAATTGATGCATGCAGAACAGAATAGTGGGAGACGAAGGAATACCCAGAGGCCAAGCACATATGTCGCACTGGGAAAGACGATTGTGAAAGAGGGAGGGCACTTGTGAGGGGAAGGAAAGAAGGTTGTGGATGAAGTTCGGAAGCAAAATTCAGCTAGGAATGGGAGGCTTGGTGGGTTGAGTGATGCGATTAGGGTTGAAGAATTCAGGAGCTATGGCATTGAAGATGGGATAATGCATTGAGCGCTCGCAAGCCGAGTAACAGGCAAAGGGAGATCGTGAGAGTAAGAACGAAGAAGAAGGTTGGAGATTAGGGTTCGAGGATTAACTACCATGGCGGTAGAGATAGCTTTGCATAACGAGAGAAATCACACTGCAATGACTTAATTTGCTAATGAAAGTTTGTTTAGCGTAAAATGTAACATTTCTCGGTGAAGGTATTTGATTTGCTATAAAATGAACAAGTGTCGTTCAACTTGGCAAAAGCTAGGAATTTCTCCACAACTGTTTTTTTGTGAAAAGTGTCAATGAAATATCTTTTGAAGTATTGCTGGATATGTGAATCGACAAGGTTGTGAATGGTTCTTTGTTGATAAGAAACAAGTGAGAAATTTAAAATGTGAAAATTGGAGGTATTCGCAGCCAGCCATTTAAAGTATTGAAGGATATGTGAATCGACGAGGTTGTGAATGGTCCTTTGTTGATAATGGATAGGAAAGTAAGTGACAAGAAATTTAAAACACGAAAATTGAAGGTATTCACAGTCAGCCATTTAAATTGATGACTTAGCTTTCCCTTTTTTGAAGGTATTAAAATACTTTTATATGTTTTCTTAACTTTTAACCAAACTTTATTGAGCATATAACTTTCCCTTCCCAATATGTTTGATCACCTTGATCACCTGATTTTCGCATCCATAAAAAGCTCGTGATCTGAAATTTTCGAAGATGAGATCCAATCTTGATATAGGTGTGAGGATTGCAGATTTCTAAGAATACAGCTAAATAGATAACCATTATGAAATATTATGATATTTTTTCATTAAAAAATCCGATCAACATGATTCTTGCACCATTGGAAAGTTTGTGAATTGATCTTTAAGATGGAATTAATTGATTGGGTCAAATCACAAAATTCATGACATCTCACAATTAGACATTTAGAATTGAAATTTACGATATCTTGAGAAATCAGCTGGCAGATTTGGGCGAATTAAACATCTTTGAAGGCTCTTGACAAGTATGACCCAATTACATTCTTTGATTAAACTTTTAATTAAGTTTTATTCACAATCAACTTTAGTTGAAACTTAGATAAATGATTAGTCCTATAGTTGCCTATAGGACCCACATGGGATACACATTTTTTTTTTTTTTTTTTGACGAAAACAGAGGACCGTAGTATTGATATCAATCAAAAGTGCCAACATAGGGCATTAGACCCACCATTTTAGTGGTTCACGTACAATTTGATACGTATACTTCTTGACCAAGGGAACAGCGGGACCGCGTTGACGGTTGTTTAGAGCAATAGTTGGTCACGGTATGTAACTTTTACTCTCAGCTAAGGGTTCTACGGTTGGTGGATTTCAATCTCCCATATGAATGATTGGTGAATCTTTCATCGAGTTTGTCGAGGTTTTGTATAAATGTACCTTATGTCTCAAGAATCAAGATTGTTCCACGCAATATTTGTTCTCCATACCGGTCGAAAGTGTAATCATGCACTCAGACTAATACCTTTATTTCCAAAAACCAACATGCCGTTTGATTGAAATTTTCTCAAGAGAATATTTGTGTTTCCTCTCGGTTTCACGCATGCAAGAATGCTTGTCTTTCTTTAGCTAGGTACCTGTATATTGGACGTGTGCTGTTTGATTTTTCTTTTTGTCGTGCACGCCACCAGGAAACTGGGAGGAGTTTTCTTACTTTTTTATTTAACTGTTCCTTCGGACAAAAGTTTTAAAATGAAGTGGGATGGAATGGGTCAAGTCTGTAACAGGCGACTCAGCTCCTTTCAAGAGCCACAAGAGTTGATTAGGAATATGTTTCAATAGCCTTTGTTTCGGTAACAGCCCCTGAAATTTTTTATCACATGATTTTTTTTCCATAAATTGATGCTTAGATTTCACAATTTAAGGAGTTCTTCCGCCTCATTCATTTCAGAAACATTCAATTTGCTCGGTAATCTAAAGAAAAAAAGGAAAAAAAAAATTGCTTGTTAATCCGAAAAGGAAAATAGTATAACTCAATTTTAAATGTTAGGCAGTATGAGTAAGAAAGTTGGTGTATTTTGGGAACGCATGATGACATTGCAAGTACTTGAACTTTTATCTCTTCTACAGTTGAATACCTAACCTTTGTTCTTTAATTCAATTAAGTACCTCAAACTTGGCTCAATGAGGCATTCATTAAAATGGCAGACATAAAATGCCAAACGTATACACTAAAGTTGTTCAATCGCCAATTGAAAATGCACACACTCAATCTATCTAGTAAGTTCTTCAAATTCCACATCATATAGGTATTTGAGAAAGATTGAAAATTGCTACATTAAACAAATTAAAAAGTTTTAACTTACTAATTTATTGATTAGGTCTTGGATTTGATTTAAGAAAACATTAATATATTTGACCAAACCAAACTAAGAAGCAAGTATTTTCCAATAACATTAATAAACTCAATATGTTTTGACAAATTCTACATGCATATCACATATGAAAAAAACAATTAAGAAGGTCTTTAGGAGAAAACTGTTGCTTGATTTTTAGTCGACGTGTCAATAAAGGTGAAATCTCACGTTTAAGGTTTCCAATAGCTAGGGGACCCTTTTCTTAGGCAAAAAGTTCATTTTTAATTTCTTTTTCATTGGCCCTTCATTTGTGGGTAATTTCCTAATTATTTTCATCAAAACTAAAAAAAGTCAAAAATTGACTTTTGAGTTGATTTTTTTTGTTAACCCTTGACCGAAAAATCAACTTTAGGTCAAAATTTGGCTTTTTGCATAAAGAGTTCTCAAATAGTCCTAATTTCATTTTGGCTATAAAATTTTTCAAAAAATCAAAGTTTTGATCATTAAATCAACCTTTCACTGATTAGTCACTAAAGTTTGAAAAAAAAACTGAAAAATATAAAAATCCTCAAATCATCTTATTTTAGCTTCAATTTGACTTAGGCCATAAAAATTTCTCGAAAATTGATTAAGAATCTTTTTTTTTTTTCCGGATTTAGGTTTGAAATTGGCTAAAAATAAAATTACTTCTTTATCTAATCATATTTTAAATTAGTTTCTTTCACGACATTTGATCTAGAGGTAATTTTAAGTCCACTCGTTTGACCAATTTGGTGGTTTGGCATGTCGAGATACAAATTTTAATTTTTAGCCCTAATTAGGGGTCCCAAGTCATACTTCATGATTAGTGAGGTCATGCATTCAATGATTATAATTTCTTAGTGGCTATCCATGACTAGCAATAATTTTGGCAAATACACATGGGAACTTCTCGATTTGATATATAGCATCCATCCAAAGTTATGAAATCGAGTTAGTAAGTTCCGATTGAGCCAATTTGACTTGGCCCATTCTAGACTAACATCCAATTGAAGTAATCAAGCTTCAATTTGGCCAAATAAAACTTAATTACAAATGTTAGTTTAGCTTGCGGTCTCATTTTAATAGAAATTAACTCAATTTGGGCATTTTATGCACAATTAATTGCCATAGGGTAATCCAATTGCATTAAATTTGATCCAATTCACATTGGATAATTTTAATTTCATGTTAATTGGAGAAATTCGTGAAAATAGGATGAAAATAGGCCCTAGAACCGACCGGTTCAACCCTGTCAAAGCCGGGTCAACCCAATTTTGACCGACATTGACCGACTAGTGTCCAAGACCTATTTCCGACCAATTTTCCGGTAGCTGACAGCATTTTTCGACCAGTCTAAGTCCGGCTGGCACCCTTCATCTCCCTTGTTCCATAAAGTTACAAAAATGCCCCTTTTGGGAAAATTACCAAAATGCCATTGATTCAATTTTTGGTTCAAAAAGAGATGTAATGCTAGCCATTTATAAGATATCATTGAGGCCATTGGATGTGCCACCTCATTAACCCATGTGACATTAATTAGCCAATCACCAAATTACTTAGCGCTTAAACTTGTTTGATCTTAACTTAGTAGATCAAATCCTAGCAATTGATTAATTTAATCTTGGCCTAGCTATCTAAGGCTTTTCTCTCCAAATTTCTAGAGGGGGGGCTGCATTTTCAGATCTAGTTTCTTCTCTCTCTCTCTCTCTCTCTCTCTCTCTCTCTCTCTCCCTCCCTCTGTCACATTCGGTCGACCCTCTCTTTGGCGATCCATTGCTCCATTGAAAATCTCTGGCATGCCCCCTTGCTGGTCGTAATCTCTAACGTCGGCGTCCTTAGCTGGAACTCTCTAATCCGGCTCCATTTTTTTACCAGTCCAAAGACCGTGCTCGATGCCGATGATTCCATCTGGCGGTTCTCGAGTTCTGACGGCGATCCTTAGCTCCTAGAGTCTTGCGATCATCATCTCCATCAAGTCCTTAAACCGTGCCTCGCCAGAGTGTGGATGGATCATCACCGGACTTCTCTAGCTCTCTACTTAGCTTGATTTCTCGTTTTGATCATTTCGAGCTTGATGGAAATGATTTCACACGCTATTCATTTGTGGATTGATCTAGATTCAATGAGCTACTTTTGGCCATTTGGAAGTGTTATCCGGTGGCCAGAATAGCTATTGAGCTTGAGGATTGAAGATGACAAAGATAAAGCTCTCTAGATCTTGAATTTGATGAAGCGAGATTAAGCGATCGGGGCTGGAATTCAACCTCTAGGTGGTTATATGTGCTTAGATTGGTGAATTGAATAAGCTGAGATGGTTGATGGATGATCAATTGCTTGATGATTTGTAATCGTGTATTTTGGAAATTAGTAGGCCTATCTAAATTGATTTGCTTCATATATTGGTATGAGTTGGTAAACAATCTTATTTGGCTTTGGTATGCTTTGGAGATTCGTAGTGGGCTCTTTAAGCTTTCGATAGACACATTTTATGCTTGATTTGCACATAGTTTGCCCCGTTATATGCCTGTTGCAATGTCGAGGTCTGATCTGTAATAGCAGTTGTTTTGTTTGGATGTTTTGTTTTCATCGATACTTGCTGTTTGCTGATTTTCTATGATTTTTTGTGTTAGGATTTTTAAGTCGGCGCCTTGATGAAAGTTATTCATTAGATTTAGGTCTACAACATATAAAATTTTCATGAAATTTGAGAGTAATTTGTTAGGTTCGATCTGCTATAAGTCGTCTGTGTTGATTCAGTAAAATCGGTTTTCCTATTTTTTTGGGTCTGAAAACAGAGCATTTCATTCAAGTAGGCAAAACATAACAACCCTTAGCCAGGGCTTCAGAGCATACAAGATCCAAGAGGGGTTGGGGAGGTGTAACAACCCAATTTGGGGGAAGGATTTGACGACCATGGGCTTTAGCGGCCTAGTCAGCAATATAATTGGCCTCTCCTACAATGCTAAATCCGAAGATTGGAGAAATGGGGGATCGGCGCCGCACATTCAGCAAACAAAGCATGACTCTCCCACGGCGTCAAACTGGGGTTGTGCACAGCAGCCATGAGTACCAGACAATCAGATTCTAGGAGTAGGTTTTCATGCTCTTTCCTTTTCTGTAGCATATGTTTGAGAGTGAGGATTAGTGCTTGTACCTCTGCCTGCACCGCTGAAGAAGCTTGGATGCTACTGGTGAAGCCGTCGACCAGTGTTCCGGAATGATCACGGCACACACACGCCATGGTGCCCTCGTTGCTTGCCGTTGGATAAGCCCCATCAATGTTGATTTTCACTACGCTAGGCTCCGGTGGGCACCACACCAGATTAGGGTTTGGAAGCTTCTTCCCTGGATTCGACGCCATCTGAAGATAGCAACGGGCGATCCTTGCATTAGCGAGAGCCACCTCGACGACCTATTCTGGACTTGGGCGCAGCTGCCGAAAGACAAAATGATTGTGCGCCTTCCAGATCTACCACAATATGGATGCAATAGTCTCCAGATCAGGTAAGATGTCTCTATTCTTGATTAGATTTGCAAGCCAGGCATCTATTCTATTTGCTCCATGTGCTGGTATCGTGATTCTGACTTGTGGGTGTGACCAAACGCCTTGCGTCCATGGGCACAAGAGAAAAATATCTTCTGTTGTTTCTAGGAGCTGATCTTGGCATAACTTACATATCGGATCGGGGATGATTCATCTATGGTAGAGGTTTTCCTTTGTAGACAGCGCATTGTGGCATAAGGACCACATGAATATGCGAAGTTTAGGGGCTGTCTTCATGGTCCATATCTTTCTCCACAATTTCCGTGGGGTTTGATAGGATGAGGAGGCTCGGCCGTGAATGTTGCTGTTTTCTATATGTCTGATATAATTGTACCCACTCTTCACTGTATACATTCCAATTTGCGTCCCTTTCCAGATGAGTTGGTTAGCTGTGGAGTGGGTTCGTAACTGGAGGGTAAGAATTTCCTAATTGATATGCATTGTTTCTCTGTTTTTTTATAAAATCGTGTGATAATAATCTAAATTCAATGTTTGGATGACTTTTGTTCTTCATATCATGATCTGTACTGTATAAAATTTTCAGGATGAATGAAGCTCTTAGATAGATGAAAATTACTTCGCATTGAATGATTCTCTATCTTTGAAATTACTGTTCCAAAATGACCTTTGCGTGTTCATTGGTTTTTACAAAATCATGTGCGTTGAATCTAATGATGAGGTCTCATGAGAAATGCTTGTCACATACTGAACTTTATTTTCAAAAGTTTCAGAAAATAAAACATTATTTGTTAATTTTCATGTGTTACAAAGTTGCATGGCATCCTGAAACTCTATTTTTCAAAACTAACCATTGGTCACTTTTGAATTTTTATAAAATCTTGTGATGCAAATTTCAAATTATATTCTCCACGGAAGTTGCAAAGGACATTTCAAACTTCGTTTTGATATTAATTTTATTGAATTCGAGACTCATTAGGGCATCCAAATGACCTAATCAGAGCGTCACTTATTTCGTGCCCAAGTCTTTTTGGGATACCAGAAAATATTTTCCTAATTCCGATGAAGTTTACATTCTTATTTGAAAATCTTCAAATCAAGAAAGTTGTAGAGAAAATTTTTAGCTTTCTTTTGACATCAATTTGTTAAAATTGATGCAGTTTAATTGTTTAAGGAATGCAATCAGTGTGTCGACTTATTCGCACTTGGAATCTGGAATTTATTTCCCAAGAAAATTGAACTTGTTTCAAAATCTCAATAAAATTTGATGTCCTTGTTTGCCATCATTCAAAGTATGAAAATCTTTCTTTAGGGATTCATTTGCATTTATACAAAAGTAATGTCCTTGATCGCAATGATTGATGTGTCTTCTTGACTTGTCTTATGTTGATTAAGTGACCCACCTTGGTTCACTTCATTTGTTTGATTGTATGAGAAACAAGGCTTTTTGGCCTAAATGCATGCAACTTTATTATCTTCGCATGTGGATTTTAGATGTGTGTATTAGGGCCGAAGCATGCTCTAGGGCAAACAAAAGAGACAAAACCTAGACCCTAAACCCGAATTATCCAATCTTGACCACTGTTCATGAATGTAAAGGATGGGCAAGTATTGATAATTGCAAATTAATCAATTAATGGTCTTAAGAAGTGTCACACCCTGATCCTCAAGTGCATGCCCATCCCTCTCCAGTCGATAATATTTTGTGACTTGTCAGGACAAGTTATCGACTCCTTTCATTTTATTGCACATGCGGAAACGAAAATAAATCCCCTGATAGTAATCAACTCGGGATAGAAAAGTAGAACAACATATTCACAAACAAACATGCTTTTATAAACAACAGGTTTAGATACAAAACGAGTCTGGTCAAAAGTTTACAAGAAGGTCAGCTCTCAAAAACAAAGGTATTGTCCTACGACATACTAGTCGGACCCAAACGCCAATCCTTCTGACTTCACCTCCACAGACTCCAGGGCTTTGGTCCTCCACGACCACCTTCTAAGGACCTAAAAATGGTTATACAATAACCAGTGAGACAATATCTCAGCAAGTCTATGCTTTAAACCCCGATTAGGAGGGTAATAGGTCTAGAGGCGTCCTAACCACACAATCACACAATCACACAATCATAGGGACTTACCCCGTCTCAGTTTCACCCTACAGGTTAGTACAATCAAATACTCGACTAAACAATTCGATTCAATTCAATTCAATTCAACCATCAATCAGTCGACTCATTCGACTCCTTGTCATCAACGCCATCTATAAATTCTGTTGATTCAAACACTGCTCGCCTAAGCTGAAATAGATATACTCATATATTATTGTTCCCCAAAGCTAATGTATAAATTTGCTCACCCAAGCTGCTAGATCAATTATTACTCACCGAAGCTACTAAATAATTATAATGCTCGCCGAAGCTGATATCTATAGTGCTCACCAAAGCTGTTAATGTATTATTGCTCATCGAAGCTGCTATAGACCTATATTGGTATTAATGCTCCCCGAAGCTGTTATAGATTTATATTGCTCACCTAAACTGATTTGGTACTTAAAAACCACTTTCGGTGTCAACACTCGACACCCGATATTTTCCAAATAAAATACCAATATTTCACAACCATCACTCAATTTCACAACCATAACAATCAATTGAACAAACTAACCACACTACTACGATCAGTGCGGAATTCTAACAAACGGCTCTCCCGGTATAATTTCTGGAAAATATTAATTAATTAATAATTAAATAAATTCCGAAAATTAATTTAATTTAAATATAAAATAATATAATTAAATAATATTTAATTTAAATAAATAAATAATTAAGTGCAATAATTAATTAAAAGTCTAATTAAGATTACATCAATCTAATTACATAATTAGGATAATTAATCAATCCACTAATCTAATCATGCACATAATCTAATCAACATTTAATTAAACTAATCTAACCACCTAATCCCTAATTAAATTAAACTAAACATCCCTTAAACGTCATTAGCCTACTAAGAAGAGTTTAGTACATAAACTCACTGGTTTATTGCGGAAACCGGTTCACTGCGACGACGGCGCAACGGCGGCCGAAATCCGAACTTTCGGCGGCATCAACGGACACTCGGGCCAGGCTAAGAAACCTTGCAAGCCACAGAAATTTCTGGGCTTAGACTTGGGCTTGAGCCTGCTTCTTGGGCTTCAAATGAGCTGGAATTGGGCTGGACTTCAAGTTGGGCTGCTGAATTCTTGGGCTGGGTTTGACTGAAAATAAAACTTGTTGAGCTTCGCTGAACTGGGCTCCAACATTGAAGAAGCTGGGTCGAACAGCTGCTGTAGAGATGGGCTTCACTGGACTCGACGAGCTGAAGACAGCCCCAGCTGTTGGGCCGAATCACGTTGAAGACGCGTGGGTTGAAGACTGCAGGAATTCGGTGAAATCGTGGGCTGAAGAATTCGAGCAGCTTCGGTGGGTAGTGAATGGGCAGACGGTGGACACGGACGGGGCAGCAAATGGAGCGGATACAGGGAAATGGAGGCTTCGGTTTCGCTGGCAGCTGGATGAAGAAATCGTGGCTTCGGTGGGCTTGGTTCGTGGAGATGGCAGGGGTCAACGGTGGGCTTGCTGGATCTTTGCTGCTGGAGGGAGGGTTGACCGAACAAGCAGCAAGTGGTGGACGGCGTGGCAGCTTGGGCTTCGGCGGATGGGAAACAAAAGATGGTGGGCGTGCGTAGCTGGTGCTGGAGGAAATTTGGTGGATGATGGAGCTCAGTGGGGTTGCAAAGGAATGTAAGGAAAATGAAAAAGATGAAAAGAAGAGTAGAGGCGTGAGGAAATGGGACGCTCGAAGGAAATGGGCAGCAAGGGGAATCGGTGGAAGACAACGTGCAAAGAAAGATTAAGGGGAAAATGGATGAGGATGAAGTGCCCAAAAGTCCACAAACCTTAGCCACTCCATTAAACACTTGTCCCCTAATACTTTCTAGTCTAAATTCCACCAAAATAGTCCAAATTGAAGCCAAAAATTGAAGCCCCTTCCATAGTTCCGAATTTCACTCAATTAGGTCCAATTTCCTCACTCGATTCCCCACATTGACGTCTGAATTTTCCCAATCGAGGTCAAATTTTGATGAAGAAAAATCCCGTACAATTTTCTGCAAGTCCCCAACACTCAAAAGCTTGGCTTGAAAGTCCAAATTTCCATCGACTTAGCCCATCTGAATTTCTGTTAATTTTCCACGATGTCCAAATCGATTTTCCAAAAAAATCTTGGAATCTCCGAAAATTCTTCGGAGGATGAGTCGACGTTCCTAAAATAGATCGTGACATGATAGAACTTTCAATTTCTGAAATCAGGTTCAAATTCGCGGTTAATTTCAATCTGATGCGATTTTAGCGTGACCTAGTCTACCGGGTAATTTTTAGGAATTTTTAGTACAATTGACCCGTGATCGATTTATCTTGAGTCACAATATACATCTCCGACACATTGGCAATTCTCTGTTGTCGTGAAAATCTTGAGATTTCAAATACGGACACCGGGTATAGAAATGACAGAAAAATCGGTCTAGTGCCGTTCGACGAGAATTTTACAATTAGGTGGAATCACCCATGCACTAATCACATATCTCCATCAAGTCAACCCATCTCCAGTCTCTAGTCGATTTTGACAGTGCCGTAATGACCCTTGCAGACCAACACGGTTGAGCAGTCGATTCCTGATCGAATTCTCAAGTCCACTGCATTTAGATTCCTTAATTGTTTCCCTAGATAGTCTAGTTATCTCGTGAGTGATCATCTCAGAGAATAACACTATCGGCGCGTCGATGAAAGACCCGATTTATTTAATCGAAAACAAAGTCTAAAAATTCAGGCTGTCACAAAAAGGCTCAATATGGATGAACCTCAAAAGCTGACCCCAAGGCCAGTGCTTCATGATCATGAATTGTTTTAAATGGCTTGCACTTGTTTGAACTTTTGTAGATGCATTAGATTATCAAAACGACCAGAGACAGGTGTGGCCAAAAAGGCTTGAAGACCGCTGTATGGTTGATGTCTAATCCGACCTTTGTTCATTTGTACTATTCATTCCCCGATATATGTCTCAAGTTTCCAATTTATGTTGTATAAACACCCGATGAGTTGCGAGTTTTATCTTCCTTTCTTGTAATTAGTCTAGTTCATCTTTATTTCGCTTTGGTATTTACTTTTCCGCATCACAATTTTATTACTTGTGTGATTTCTTTTATGCTTTTGTTAGTCAGTTTAGAATTGTAGAAAATAACCATCCATGTATGGTCACATTTGCCTTCCAAACAAATTGCACAAAAAATGTAAAAAGATTGTTTGACCATTTTAGATAAACAACCATACTCATAAGTACTAATAGAAATCTTTAGCGTAACTCAAGTCCTCAAACCCACGAATCTTTGTTCCATGGAAATCAAGGGAGGTCTCTTGACCATTGATTGGGTTTCTAGCCGGCCTCCAACATAGAAACTAGTGGCTTCTCCTAAATAATGTTTTTAGATTGGCTAAAAACTTAAAATGAACCCTGTCACGCGAAGCATGAATTTGAGAGGACTCAAGTTTATAATTAACAATTCGTTTGTGATGTTAGCTTATGGAATCTCATTTAAAACTACCGTTTGTATCATCATTCGAGTTATACATTCGTTTGCGGGGTTGAATGGTGCTTTATTTGAGATTTCCATTTGCATGAACCATTCGGATTGACTTGTAAACAAATGCTTCTAAATCCATTCCTTCTTGTATAAATGAGTGCCGAGAGCGGATCACGACAAAAATATGTAACTTTCCAAAAATTTCCAGTATGAGTTTAAAGATCTGATCCCATCAGCGTGCAACTTTTCCCTATAGAGCGGTAGTTATAGATCTTTGATGCATTGGTGTGACATCCTAAATTTTCAATTCTATTTTCAATTAAGTAAATCGGGCTTTTCATCGACGCGCTTATAGTATTATTCTTCGAGCTGATCACTCTAGGGATAACTAGACTATATGGGGAAGTCATTAAAGAATTTTAATACAATAGAATTGAAAATTCTACCAAGAATTGACTACTCGACCATGCTCATTTGCAGAGATCATTATGACACAGGAAAGATCGATTAGAAATCGGAGATAAGTCGGTTCAACTGAGATGTGTGGTTAAACATAGGTGATTCCACCAAATTGAGAAATTCTCGTCGATCGGCACTAGACTGATTTTTCTATTATTTTGGTACCCTGTGTCCGTATTTGAATTCTCGAGATTTTCATGACAACCAAAAGTCACCAATGTGTCGAAGAGGTTCATTATGGCTCGAAGAAAATCGATTACGGGTCATTTGCATTAAAAATTTCTGAAAGCTACCAAATAGACTAGGTCACGCTAAAATTGTGCTAGATTGAAATTAATCACGAATTTGAATCCAATTTCAGAAATTGAAAGTTTTGTCATGTTATGAGTTATTTTAGGAACGTCGACTCAGTTTCCAAAATTTTTTCTATAAACCGAGATTTTGGTGGAAAAAGTCGTCACAAGGCCGTTTTTGACTAGAAAATACAGAGGACCGCTTTTGATCGCGAAATTGGGAAGCAAGTAAGTTCTATTGGCGAGGAAAAATGCCAATTTAATCGATGATATGATGGTTAAATTTATAGGGGCCGATTTGAGTTGAATCAAGTGAGAATTTAATCCAAATTGAGCCAAATGTTGTGCAAATTCGTCTGTCCCCCTTGCCCACAATAATTGGACCACTTCAAAGCTTCTAGAAGGGAGATGGCTGCTAGAAAATGTGCTGAGGAAGCCAACTGCTTGGTGGGCCAAGGTGGAGGGAACAAAGAGATGAGTGTGTGACCAAAGGTGGCCCCCTCTAAGCCAAATGGTCTCCTTCCCCTTCCTTTCCTCCATACCATCGACCAGCCCCCATCTTCAGCCTTTGAAGACTTCAAAAATTTCCAGAGAACCGAGCATCCCTCCTCCCCTTGCCATCGACGCCCGCCGGAGCCTGGAAACACCACTGCCATTCGCCTGCTCGTGCCGAGCGTCCCCTGCGCACGCCCCCGCGCAAGCTACACCCTTTTTTCTGCCGTCCCAGCAGTGTCGTTTAGTCCTGCTCGCTGTCCGGTAAGCTACCTGAGCCGTATGGAGGTTGCCGGAGCCCCCGTGAAGCGCCGCCACAGCCCACCTAGACCCGCGCCTGCCTCCTCTGCCCGTCCCTGCCCATTTCGGTCCCAACCAGCCACTGGAGCAACTTCGGCAGCCACCGAATAGAATTGGACCGAGTGGGTCTCCAAGCCGCTGTTTGGCCCATTTTCAAGGCTTTCCGAACCTCGCTTGGTGGTACCGCTTTGAAGTTTGTCAAGCCCCTCCGCGTCCCTGTCATTTTGATCCAAGCGGATCGCTTAACAAGTGAGTTTAACTCACTAATCCTTACTTAGTAAGTTAATGATGTTTAAGGGTTGATTAGTTTAGACTAAGTATGGATTAGGTGGATAGTTATAATATATTAGCAATTTAATTAATTGTTATTGCATGTTAGGTAGTTAGAGTAGTGTAATTAGAGCCTAGACAAGCTCTAGTATTTATCTATAGTGGTTCGGGAATTTTCCAGGCTCGTCTCGGCTTTTAATTAGGTTTTATGGGCCTAAGTGTGCATTTTTGGTATTTAATAATTAATTTCCGTAATTATTTAATTATTTATTTATTTTTCGGAAATTAGACCGGGATAGTCGGTGATCGGAATTTTATGTTGATTACAATGGTGTGATCGAATTATTTATTTGACTGCTAATTTGTGTTGATTGAGTGTGATTTGCAATTTTGGGTATTTATCCCAAAATTTATTAATTTCAATAATTAATTAGAAAATCACCGGACGTTGGTTTACAACGCCAAAAATGTTTTCATCAACTATATAAATGGTGGGAGTTTTGAAAGTAAAGATATTATATTTTTGGCTGAAGTCAACCATGTACCCATACACGATTATTTTTATCGAGTATCCTTAACTCGAAAAAAATGGGCCAAGATATGATTTAAATTGGGGAATTGAAGTGTGAGGCACAATGTCATTGGCTGTGGGTAAATAATCGTGTGATGGCTTATAGTCGTACTAATATGACTATTGAATGGTAAAGTGACGTGTGTTGTGCATGATGATATGGGTTGGGTTAAGGAAACCGCCGAAGCAGGCTATGCCTATAAGGCCGTAATCAACTGTGGAACCAGGCTGTGCCTACAGGGCCGTAATTAACTGCCAAAGTATAACTGTACCTACTGGGTCACAATTTATCGCCGAACTTGGATCAGTCTGTGCCCGTTGGGCTATAATTCACCGCTGAATATTTAGTAGGCTATGCCCATTGGGCCGTAATTCACCATTGAACATTTAGTAGGCCATGCCTGTTGGGCTGCAATTAATAGTTGGAGTGAGTAATTGAAATGACCCTGAGATGGTCTTGATGACATGAAATCGACTATGTCGATTGATCGATGAGTCGATCTGATGTGATGATTTTACTTGCTGATGTGATTCGATGAAATGTACTAACTTGCAGAAAGGAACCAAGACAAAGGTAAATCCTCTGATTCGTGCTTGTACTTAGGCAGCTCTTGAGGCGTATTTTCTTCCTAGTCAGGGCTTAGGGGTTGAACTTGCTGAGACGTCGTCCCACCCCGTTATGGGATAACAATTTCAGGTCCCTAGATGATGGTTGTGGAGGACCTGAAGCCCCGGAGTCTAGGAATGTGGAGACTGAAGAATCGGCGGACGTGTTTGACTAGTGGGTCATAGGATAGTTCCCTTTTTTATGAGGCGATATTTTTGTAAACAATCTGGTTTTGTATATGAACCCGTGTGTTTATATAAGGCTTGTTTTTGTTTTGAATTGTGGCTTACTTTTCTATCACATCTTATTGTTGTCTGGGGATTATTTATCTGCTTCCGCATACGTATAAAAATGAATGGGTCGGCGATGCGTCCTAGGACGTCGCTATTTAATTGACCGCAGAGGGATGGGCACGTGCTTGGAGGATCGGGGCGTCACAATTGGTTCGTGATAATGGTCACTATTTTTAAGGTATTATTTGACCTCACTATTATTGTTACATGGTTTAAAATAAATATACCTTCAGGATAAACACAAAATTTGCAGAGGAATGAGTTAAACAATTGTTCAATTTCTTTCTTGGAATTTTATCTTGAATGTATTATCAAAGTTATGTGTATGAAAAGAGTAAAAGAGAGTTACAAAGAATGAAATGTTGTTTTTTGAAGAGTTGTCATGAATAACATATAATTTTGTGTTATTTATAAACAACCAATCAACACATCTCTTGGGAATAGGTACCTTATCATAACCATCACCACCTTTCTTGATGAACCATTACCACTTTTCATATCAACAATTATTTCTTTTCATAACCAAGGGTCACTTCTCTTTATCACCAAGGGTCGCATCTTTTTATGATAATAAATTATTTCATCATTACTGCACTTAGTTTGTTATATGTACTAATTTACAAAATTCATACATGCAATAAAGTATTTGTTAAGATTTGAACTTTCAATCAGTTTAAATAATTCTATTAACAATATTAGTGATAGATAAAACTTTGAACCATGATTTCATTCATTAATTGAATTATCACACATATGAATTTACACACATTCAGCTAGAAATTTCCTATACCTTAACACTATTATGGCTTGAGGCTCCATTCTACATTCATGAACATTTACAAAAGTTCATCTAATTTTTTTTTTTTTTTTTTTTTCCTGAAAACAGTACCAATTCTTATGTTCGTGTAGGTGAATTTCTAACTTACTACATTAGCATCGCCTTGCTAAACCCTTGAACTTCATTAAGAGTGTTTCTTATACATTCTCTTAACTTTTTATAAGTACTAACCTTGTGCCCTAGTACTTAATTACCATCAAGATACAATAGTTTGTTGTTACCCATTGAACTTTAATAGTCTCGTTAGAAATTATAAAGTTGGGTTTGCTTACACTAACACCTAAATTTTGGTGACCTAATTAGTTGTTTATTACAATAAAATTAGAGATTGATTTTAACCACTAAACAAAAATATTAAAATTAAATTGCATAGCATATAATTTTAAGAGCATTTATCATTGCATTTGCGTTAGATCGGTAACAGATGAGTTTGAATTGATAGTTCTAAGCTTTAATTTGATGAGTTAGACTAAACCCATCAAGAGAGGAACTAGCCCAAGCCCATTATTCTTTGATGATCGAAAATCAACTTATGAGGAAGACAAGCTGGAAGATTAGTATATTCTGAAAAGATTCATATTATTCTCCCAATAGTTGGTGAATCTTTCATATATTCATGCAATAAATATAAAGGGGTATATTTCTTGGCAGAAGGGAAGGTTTCAGATGAGAAATATTGAAAAAATAGAAAGGAATATTGCACGTAGAGGTGTATATTTGGGGGTAATATATACGTGTGGCTATAGGTATAAAAACAACCGTATGATATATTCTCCTTCCCTGAGAAATGCTAACTCATCCCCACCTATAAAAGGATCACCTATGGACAAGAAAATGGAGGTTGGCAAATTCTTTCTCAGAGCACACAAGATAGAGACACCACATTGAGAAGAAAGAAAGTAGAGAGAGAAAGAGACGAGGCGGCCACCATTGCGAAAGAGGTAAAGCGAAGAGTTTCTTTGTCTTTTTTGGCAAGTCCTAAGAACACACCCAGATCAGCAAAGTCAGCATATCCATGGGTACTTGTCGCTGTGCCAGACCACTCCTTGACTAACCGACGTTCAGCTATTTTGACGAGCTTTGCTCCTGGTCAAACATTTGACCGAGACAACAACTGTGTTGGAGAAAACATCTTCAAGTGACTTTGATGATCAAACTATCCTTATTATATTACTTGATGTTTGGACCAAAAGGCTATGCAACATTCATAGTGTGATTTATTGGAAAGAAGTTCACAAATGTCTTGTTATGACAAATAGTACCAGTCAACCTAAAAGATTTTTTGTTGATGATGTTTATGTCAAAGCTATAAAGATCAGGCCAATGATGATGTAACAACCAAGTACATCTGATCATTTTTATTGGGTCAGCCAAGTAGTCAAAGATCCAAATTCGCATAGCAGTAGAATCTAGATAAAACATGTAACAAAGTAGCTAGGTTGTCTGATTGGTCAGTCACAAATTGTAGTGAGAAGACAGCAACAATTGCCATTTTTGGCTAGCCTATAGAGGTTCAAGGAAAGAAATTGTATGGGCAATAACTTTCTTGGATAGCAGCTCAACAAAAACTCTCCAACGATCATTTGATTCTCTAATTTATCTTCAATGGATAGATTGAGGAAGAATACCACGGAGAACCGTGGAAGAGTGCAATACACAATATCAAGAAGCTTACCTCCTATTGTTCTTAGCTATAAGCTCTTTGTCGTACTATTTTGATATGCATGCTATTTGGCAATTGTGCAAATGATTAAATGTACAAGTGTAAAAGCAGCAGTTGAGTTCAGATAGCGTTATCTATCGTGCAAAGGATTAGTGCTAGCCATTTGTAACTTTCCAAGCTGATTGTTAGTGTAATCTAGCCTGTCTTGAGGTTGTTAGTATGAAGAGTGGATGTATGCTTTTGGATAAAGCCGAACCACTATAACTCTCTATGTCTCATTGTTTACATTCCATTTATGTACATCGACATACAACTAGTTGATGTTTTCTTAAACATTTGGTTGAGCTGATCTTTATTTAGCGATTAGTTAATTTCCGTTAAAGATCATCAAAGTTTAAAAACAACCTATTCACCCATCTTCTAGGTTGTATTGTTAGCCACCAACAAACCGTGTACTCTTATTTTGCTCAAGATCTCGAAACCATCCCCATCTAGATGTGAAGCCACTGCTCTCGTCAGCCCGACGCCAAACCATATCCTCTTGGTGGCCGTAGAAGTCCTGTCCGTGCCGCTTGCCGCCTTGGCTTGCCCCAGCGACGAAGTTCCAATAAACCCCAAGCTCCTACAGTTTCCAAACACGAAGCCTCTATTCTTCAGTCAAATTTCAGAGAAGTCCATCGTGATTGTACAGGGAAATCAGCTAGCGATTATATCGCAATTGAATAATGATGGAGATATTAGTCAAGATTCCACCACCGCTTGGACTCTAAAAAGCTTTTTGATCTCCACCACTTTTACAAAAGAGGAAGGAAGACTTGTGGGCTGGTCTTTCTTCTTTGCAAGAAGCACAAAAGGGGCGTACTAAATCTTTCCCCATGACCAAAACTCATAAAAACTTCTCCAGACTCTTGTTCTTCAGAGAAAATACATGCATGATATACAACATATTGGTCCAAGTAGAGTAGAACCCACTAAAGAAAGAGTTGTCCACGAAGAACACAATTGCTCAAGATTTCTTCTTTGTAGGTTTTTGAGTCGACCCAAGCGTCATGGAGCCATGCTTCATGCCAACCTACATCGCAATGCTAACACGTGAGCTGCTGTCACCATGCACACCACTCACCGCCATGTACCGTTGCCAATCGCCGTCCAATCCTCTATCCATTGATTCAAATTTGGCAAAATTATCCGCAAATTAGACAACTATTTTATCTGAATTTGATTAGGATATTTTAGTGCCTATTATATGCTTACGTGCATATTTGAGTGATAGGTGTATCCCCAAATTATGATATATTTCCAAATTCACAACCGTATATAATCTTTGATTCCATTTATAAGGTTTTAGATGGAATCATTGATTCCGCAAGAATCTTTAAAATTGATGTTTTGATATTTAAAGCTTAAGATCAATTTATTGATTTTATTCGCAACATTCAAGTTGATTACATATTATTTCACTATTTGAATTGGTTGGATGATATATTTAATGATTTTGAATGATTTGGGGATTATCTTTGATTGCTTTATTTATCCTGAAAATACAATATATATATTTGAATATCATGTAGATTAGAATTGACTTTATAGATAGAATTGCATGATATAATAGTTAGATAATTTTCTAAATAAATTAAAATGCATGTTTAGATAATAACTTTGAGTTGACTTGCTAGTTGAGATAAGTTTCAAATTTAAGATAGGATTTAGGTTAGTCTATTTCCTAACTTAAAGTAGAAAATATGTCACCTTAGGTAGAGTTTTTTAGTAATTTTTAATTATGAATTTATAATATATATATATATATATATATATATATATATCATGTGCATGTCATAGATAATTAGTTTCATAAAAATACACATAATTTAGCAATTGTTGCTAGGCCCATTTAATTAGAAATTGCCGGTCATTAGAATTAGGTCATTTAATTAATGTCATGTGATATATAGTTTTCATGTTAAGTTGCATGCCGCATATCATTTTAGTTAAACACTTTTATGTGTCTTTGCATTGCATTGCATGTAGTTTCTAGGTTTCATTTAAATAAGTGAAAATTCCCAAAAACATTGAGTGACTGCGTGTTAATTATATTTCATATCTAGAATTATTGATGTGAATTCTAAGCTAACATTGTAGATGCTTTTGTTACTATAAGGTAAGTTCTAATATTTATTTACTACCATAGGTGTTAAATTGGTGGATTGTGTACTTACATGATCACTTCACATGTTAGGGAGTAAATTAAAATTAATCCAAGTTGCCTGATGTCGCGACCTAATCTTGCCGCCGATCCTCCATCACAAGGAGAGGAAGAGGAAAGGTTGGGTTTAGGGGTGCTCGATCACTAGAGCTCCCTCATGGCTTGCATCCCAGAAAACGTCATTACCTCACTTTTTAGGTTAAGCCTCTCGTGAGTTTCCTCCACGAGATCACGAGCTCTTCCAAACTCATACCCCGTGTGACAGTAAAGTGTCACGATCCATACCTACACGGGTGACACACCTCAGGAGAAAAGGTTGGGTGTGGATATTGGATTTAAGGGTACCTTTATCATGGTAGCATTTTCAATAGTACACTTCACCCATAAGGATGACATCACTTCATCCTTTGGGGTACTCTAACATCGAGTATGCTAAACCATGGTAAATTTCATCAAAACACATACCCCGCGTGACGGGTTTATTTATATGGTCTAGTTATTTATGACAATCTAAAAATAAGACATGAGTTGCCATTAGCCTTATTTTTGGGGGTCGGCTAGAAACCCAATCGAGGGCCGAGAGTGCTTCCTAGATTCCTACACAACAAAATATCTAAATTTGGAGACTTGGGTTACGCTAATATTTCTATTAGCGCCATTTCGATACCTAAACAATATGTTGTGTTTACCTAACGTGTCCATGCATTTCTTATTACATTTTTAAGATCATTAATCATAAACTAAGTGATCATACGTGGTTAGTCATTTTCATGCTATTCTATTTCTAAAGAAAATGAAAAGGAAGCACCCAATTGAATTAAAAATTTCGAAGCAGTAAGTAAACAATCAAGAAAAGCTGTAAATCTATCATGCAATCCTAGAAAATATAAAATAGAAACAGAGTTGAAAAATATAAGAGGAAGAGAGAACCCGCAACTCGTTGGGCTTTATACAACAAAAAGAACCCGAGACATATGTTAGTGAAATGAATAGTACATGATTATAGTCGGAATGGACATCGACCTTCATCGTCTTCATGTCTTCTTTATCTTCAAGATCCTTATCTAAACCTAGTCTAAGAACTATATAACTAGGTACATATAATGGAAAGAAATAAGCATGCACATTAAAATAATAAAAAACACGATATCATGTCAAGATCAATCACTTAAAGAAAGTTCAATGCAAAAATCAAATTTTGGGGTCTTGAGGTCGGTCTTTGTCTTTCATGCATAGGTCTTTCTAAGACACCTACTTGATTCATTTTTGTGACTTATAGCCATTATCGACCAATTGTGTTCTCACATGGCCAGTAACACTTATAAGTCTCCTAACCAAACGATTTATGTGATTCCAGGGTTTTCCTTTGATATCATTCATCAACCCTATCATACATCTAAAAGTCACATGCATTGTAGAAATTAAACATGCATGCAGGTCTTTTAAACATTATTTCCCAACCAATCAAGCAAGAAAGTAAACCATTAATGGGTCACTTATTACCAATGGTATGCGTCAATCATAAACAAAAACACTTTTAAATGTATGATGTAATTATATACGTTGGGGGGTACATGTGATGTTTCAAAGATATCTTTGAAAATCATCCACAAAAATTTTGGGACAAAGTGATGACTTGGCTATGAAAGGCATTCAATTATCAAGGCTAGCCCGAGGCTCGCATAAATATACTCATAAGTATTGCAGGCATTTTGAATACAATTCAAACTATGACTTTTCACATTGTCAAATAAAATTTTAAAGAGGTTTGAAAATATTTGGGATTAAGGAATATCTAAGCTATGAAACACATTCAATTGCCAAGGCTAGCTCAGGGCTCGCATAAATGTACTCACAAGCGTTGCAGGCATATTGAATATGGTCCAAACCATGACTCTTCCTTAAACCAAATCAAGCTTTGGAGAAGAATTTCTTAGTAAATGGTTTTCAGAAACATCACATGTACCAAAGCATTTTTAAATTTGATTTGAAAAGAAAACTCATTAAAAATCATTTAAAAATGAATATTGAGGCGTTTAAAGCAACTTTCATGAAGATTGAATGACCTAGGTTCATGCAAAAACTAACCTAAGAAGTTTACCAAAACAATCATAATCAAGTTCATGTTGGAGAATTTCAGAACAAGTATGTAAAGACATAAAAATTGGGTAATATCTAATGATATTTTGGCAATGAAACAATTCCCTAACACGTAAGACATGATAACAAACAACTCTCGCGAAGAACGTTTTCCTAAACAAGCTACACATGATTTTACAAAAATCAGACAACAAGTAATAACATGTCAAAAAATTGTCAAAATAGTAGAACATTCAATCAATATCGCAAGGATTTGTCATATCAAAACAAATCCAAAAATCATTAAATTTACACAGATCATAGCTAACATGTTGCCAAATAAGTTTTGTTAAAAGACCAAGTGCAGAATCCTTATAGAAAAAATATAATAAAAATGTCAAAGGTTTGTCCAAAGAAGAGTTAGACAAGGGGTCCAAATTTGATTACATGTCCAAATTCTGATTGAGTTTTTAAAAAATAGAAAGTGGTCCAAACGATAAGCGATCTGCATGAAATTAGCGACACTGGAAACCTCTAAGTGTACTTTACAACTTCCTAAAAAAGGCTCGAGTCCAAATCAGATCAATTAGGTACTCTAAGATTGAAATCTCTAAGAGTGTGCGTGTTGATAACTAGGAAAAAAAGAACACAAGCATGCGTTAGAAAATTTCAAGTCATTCAAATAATGCACGAGCAGCATGAAAAGATTACATGTGACTTAGAATTGAATACGACAAACAATTTGAATAATCATCTAGCCTTAAGTCAGCATGAGAAGATGTCATACAATTCGATGACAATACGAAATGACTCAAAATTCATGATGAAATACTTGAGGGTTTCTAGGTGAACATATGCTCTTGCGGTACAAATTTAACATGCAAAATGACACTCAAATGTAATGACGTGAATATATACTCAAACCTTGTAACATGTAGTTTAAGTGTCAAGAAGGCATTATTGCAAAATTTAGCCTCTAAAAGACCCAAACAAGCATGTCAAGATGCATATATGGCAAGATTTCATTTCAACATTAACTTCATAAAACGGGCATGACTTCAGCCATCATCAAGACATGCAAAAATCCTACGAAAAATCTCACATATAGAACATGCAATGATGAACATTTCTCATTGAGAGTTCAAAACCTAAATGTGATTGCATGAATCGTAGCAAAAATGACAATACACAGATGCATATTTAAACTATGTACTACCACAGCACATTTTCACCTTAACTCATGCAATTGACTCACTTGCCAATGTCAAGACTTTGCAAAGTATGTATCGATTGAATATATACATCATGTATTTCAAATTTCATGAAAGACTTGAGACCAAATAAGCGCATTTGTAGACTCAATTCATCAAAATAGAATTCGGACTAATGTAGGGTAGACTATCCTATGTTCGGATATAAGTGATTTTGATCTAATTAGATACATCCAAAAATTCTAAAAAAATTACAAGATGTTCTCCACATAATTATAAGAAAATTTTATGAGGAAAGTCTCTCCAGAACTCAATATAAAAATCAGTACAAAAAAAAAACAAAATTAGAGATCAATACGTAATAGACTGACCAAGGCTTGGATTTGAGTAGATTTAACCTAGTTAATCACATCCAAAAATCACGAAAAAATTACTGAACATGCACAATATGATTTGGAACAAATCTTGTGAGGCAAGATTGTCCAAAAATCATCATGGGAGGTTAAAAAAAAAATAGTAAAATCTCATTTTGGAACTAGAATAGAACCGAAAATCCACTTAAACTACTGCAGAATCGCTCATTTTCAAAGGTATTTTTCAAGGGTCAAAAGACACTCGATTGGGGCGTGCCACCTATCGATTCGAAGCTTGTGACATGTATGATCTAAAACTAATAGGACTTGAGTTCAAACGAGGTGATTTTGAACCTTTTTTTGGCCAAATCATTAGATTAGTCCTGTAGCTACGAAATTGTAGATTCAACCTAAATCAATCACAATCATTCAAGTTCATCATCCAAGAATACTCAATTGCAGAAAATCATCATCTAAATTCATCATCTAGCATCTAATCATCATGTATTTAATTAAAATTGAACCCTAACCCCGGTTGGCTAATCCAGCCTCGCTTCATGCGGTTTGAGACCGAGATCGTTACATTTGTTGCGTTTTTTTCAATTTTTATTGAAATCGATCGAAGTTTTTGTTGGAACGTCGCTCAAACCTCTATAAAGCACTAAGGACTAGATCTGGGCATTGAGGAACAGCTTCGAAAGGTGGCTAAATCGCCTGTAGCAAAGGAAAATAGAACCGGTCCTTTGGACGCCGCCGGAAGAGATCGAGCTGATTATAAGCCGATCGATGGTTGATCGACTAGTTCCTCATCGCAGCTAGGTCAAAGGCCTTTAGCATGAGTGATCGCTAGTGATTGGAGGTGCTGGTGAGCTCTGGTGGTTGTTACTTTGGTCAGAAATAGAACCGGTCTCTCCTAGATTGGTTTTGAGGTTTTCGAGGGAAATCAACAACCGCTTGCTACTAGAATTTCTGCTGGAAGAAAGGAAGGATGATGCTCATCGCAGGGGCTGGCGGTGGCTAGTGAGCTGTCGATTCAAGGCCTGCGAGCAGCGGCCGAAGAGAAGGCTGGTTTGAACAGGTTGAAGAGAGATAGAGGAGATGAAAGAGGAATGGGTGGGAAATAATAGAGAGAGAGAGAGAGAGAGAGAGAGAGAGAGACTGATGAGAGAGAAAGATTCCGTGCCAAAATGAAACCTCGCCAAAAATGGAGGGAAAATGGACTTATATATTACCTAAGTTAAGTGATTTCGGTCATTAGTTCGATTCAATGGTTGAAATTTCGATCCAACGGTCAAAAATCGATTTCGAAGACTCTATCATGATATCGAGGTGTTGAGTAATTGATCTAGTGGATTTGATTTGCATAAACCTAAGCCAAAATCGAGAATTGTGTCGAAATGTCCAATTATAGGTTAATTTGCAATTTGATAAAATTCGAGAATCAATCTGTAAAATTTTGGGAAATTGAAGGTGCATAAGTGAAATTGACATTGAAAGGATCCCGAAACCGGTCGCCGGAGGTCAGGAATCGGTCGGAAGGGGCTGAACTGGCCATCCCCGCCGACGGTTAATTAGACCGGTTTGGTTCGATTCTTGCCATTTCACCCACTTGGGACCCACGTGGTTCCAAAATTTATGCAATTTGTTCCCTAAAAGACCAAATGGAAAAAGGAATTTTACCCTATTTAAGAAGAAATTGGCCAATTGAGATACAATTAAACTAATCAAATCTTATGAACATGATCCAAAGGTCTTTTATTGACTTAATTGAATGCTTCTCATGAAAGACAATGGGTCAAAATCATGAGTGCCATGGATTGGGCCTAAATGGCTAAAATTGTTAAGTTTGCAATTTAATGAGCAAAATTGCAAATTAACTAAAATTGAACTTAGTTAGTATCACCATTGCCCTATCTAATGAACTATCCATATGTAAGATCACTCATTACCTTCAAATTGACCTTAAATTGAAGCACTCAAGCTTATGTTAAAAATGAATCTAGGCTTAATATCCAAATTGGACCTAGATTCATGAAATTAAATCATAACCATGAATTGGTCAATTTGAATTTTGTCGATTGAAACTTAATTGCTTGATTTTCTTATACTTAGGAGGATAAAATTCTTCAAATTGATAAGTTCTTGTATGAATTTGTCAAAATCGATTTCGAATTTGGACTTATCTTAAGGAAATAAGTGAGAAACAATCGTTCGTTCACAAGTTATGAATGATAGATTTTGGTCCCCTAATTAGGGCTCAAAATGACAATTCGCATTTTGACTAAGTAAATTGCAAAATTGAATGCACAAATAGATTTCAAATAGTCCCTAAACCAAATGTTAAAGAAAGAACTATATCTAATTATGACTAAAATAAATTTATTTTTGGTCGATTTAGAACCTAAAACTGAAAAATTCATAAATCAATGTTCTTAATTAGATTTTGTGAAATTTTTGACACAAAAGTCAAATTGACATTAACAGAAATGTTTTTGTGAATTTTTTATTATTTTTATTTTTTTAAATGTTTGACCAAAAGTCAACTATTTAGTTGATATTTTCTAAAATGTTAATTTTTTTGGTCAATTCTTTGAATTTTTGAGAAATTGATTTGACAAAAGTGAAATTGAGGTTAAATGGCATCTTTTTGGGTAAAACTTCAATTTTTGAACTAGGGTTGACTTTTGGTCAAAGAGTTGACAAAAAAGTCAATCAAAAAGTCAACCATTTGACTTTTTGAGTTTTCTTGAAAATAAACTAGAAACTGTTTAAAAACAATAGTACAAAAGAAAGAAATGAAAAACAACACTTTTCAGCTGAGAAATGGGGTTCTGTCACGATTAGAAACCCAAACCTTGATTTTTTATTTTATTTTTTAATGACGCGTTGACTAAAAATCAGGTGTCAACACTTGACAAAGTATTTTTGAAAATAAAAGAGAAAAGGTACCGAAAGGTTGTTAAAGTAGTCTAGTATAATCAAGTCTCCGAACTTATTTAATCTCTGGTTTATAAAAGTAAAATATTTCTCCTGATACTTTATTTGGATATTTATCGGTCAATTTTAAACTGATTAGTGATGACTTCTAAATAAAAATGATTTACATGCTAAAAACTTAAACCCTAGGTCGCGAATTGGTATGGCTTAGGGAGCTTGAATTAAGTCTAGGCTTGATAAGTGGTTTACCCAAGGTAAGGTCGTGATAGCTTAACTATTATTAATTGGTTTGAGACCCATTCTTTTCACAATATTGCTAACTAAACTTCTCAGGAGTGCCTTAGTGAATGGATTAGCTAAATTATTAATAGCCGAACATTTATTACCTAAACAATTCTACTAGTAATTAATTGTCAAATATAATCATGTTATAAGCCAATGTATAGACTTTTCATTGTATATTTAATTATGTGCCTTAGACATTGTTGCCTCACTATTACAATGTAAAGATATGGCTGTAATTAGTTGTGGCCATAACTTTTTATCCTATAGCAAATTCTGCAGCCATTCGGCCTCTTTATTAGCCCTAATATGCCATAAATTCCGATTACATCATTAAACGAGCAATACATATTTGCTCCTTTGATGCCCATGAGATTAGATCATTTACAAGCTTTAAAAAACCCATCAAGATGTCAATTTGTTATCAATTGTGCTAGTTATACAATTAGCATTTGAATATCCTTTCATTACTCCTAGTTGTCTTGCATAAGATAAACCATAATCTGTATTGTACTAGGATTACTACTAAACAATAAAAGCTATACCTAGTCTATAGCAATACATAACACACATTAGACTCTTTTAATTACTAATACAATTGTGATAAAGGTTGTCCATGAATTTCCATAAATTTCAAAACACATAAAATCGTATATTTGACTTTTTTATGCCCAAATACTAATATTTTTCAATATTTTTCTCCTCATAGTGGCCTTGACTTAAAACATAATAATCCCCACTATATTTGATCATTTTGATACCTAAAATTGTATCCACTTATCTCAAATCTTTCATTTTAAATTGAGAAGATGAATACATTTTAGTGTCATTTATGCCAAACATATTTGTACCTATAATTGACATATAATCAGCATAAAATGATATTATCACTCCATGCTCTTTGGTAAATTTTGAATAAATGCACTCATTAGCATTGTTATATTTAATTCATATGTAACACCATCTAATCAGATTTTCTCCTACCATTGTTTTAGTTTTTTAGTTTTTTAGTTTTAGTCTTTGCTCATGTTGTCATTCTCAACAAAATGTACCTTATTTACAACTTCTTTCACATAATTAGCCTCATGATCCCAAGAACCTTCCTCAATTTGAATGTGTTTTTATCAAATTATCCACAATTAGGTTCTCAATTTTGTGGAGAAGTTTTTTTAGATAATCATTACAAGTTGAAGGCAATTTTGAAATAGTTGCAACAACTTGAAGAGGTTAAAAAACTTAAATAATAAAGTCTTTGAGATTGTCAACATATATTTGAAGTTTCTTGACTTACTTAGAGACAGATCCATTAAGTATGATAGATTCATAATATTTCAAAAACAGTAAATCTATCCATACCTTGTTTTCTAATGTCGTATTTGGTCTCGATAGCATTCCAAATACCTCTACGAATTGTGTAAGATCAAAAAATTTCGTATAGACGATCTAAGAAAGCAATGAGAATTCTTCCTCAACATCTTCTTCCATCATCTTTTTCTTATTAAGATTATCACATGATATTATATCACTTTTTCAAAGTACTATAGCCGACATGAAAAAATCTATTATGCCATAATGAAGATGACTCTAGCATATAAGCAGAAACAAAAGTTTCAATAATATTTATTTGTCAAGATTCCCAACACTTGATGTAGCCATTGTCCCATCTTCATGAAACTAATGCCTGAATATTGTTAGGGAAATTTGGTTTCTAATGAAGATAGAATAACAGTTATAGATCTTTGATGCATTTGTATGTGATGATAATCAATATCCTTAACGTATTATTTGCCTTCACTATTGTAGCTCTCGGGTTATGAACAAAAATAGTTCCAAGATACAAACTAAAGCCATAGAGAAATGAGTTTAACAATTTCTCAATTTCTCTAATGGAATTTCACCATGAATGTGTTATCAAAATTATTTGTATGAAAAGAGAATAAGAGAATTACAAAAACAAGTTGTGTATTGAATAGTTGTTAGGAACAATGTATGATTTGATGCTATTTATAGAAAACCAGTCGACACATCTCTCAGGATTAGGTACCTTATCCCAACCATCATCAATTTTCGTCTCACCAATAACTTCTTTTCATAATCAAAAGTCGCATTTTTCATGACCAAGAATCACTTATTTTCACGATAACAAACTATTTCAGCACTTAATTATAAACTTCACCACGTTAATTGCCTTGCCTACATTTGGAGGAGTTCCAATTGTACACAAGATAAGCGCAACTGATGCAAAGACTCCTAAGAAAGACTCCTCAAAAACAAATGAGAAGCAGGTACTGACTTAAACAAATTAGAAGCTCAATATAGAGTCTTGAGGGCTGACGAGGTTGCCATCACGGTCTCTTGACCCTAAGCAAGGTGACACCAAGCTCATGTGACTCTAGGTGACAGCCCACCAAGATTGCATGACAGTGACACCGAGGTTGTGTGACATCAGGCAAGGGCTGATTGGGTCACGCAAACCAGGCGGGGCGACGTTGGTGTCAAATTTGAGCTCGACGTTGGTTAAATCTGAGCTCGTCACTGAAATTATGCTATGCCAATCAGATCTACATTAGAATGTGAGGGTGAGAGTAACATTTGAATTTAAATAGTTTAGTAAGGGTAAAGTTGAAAGAAAAAATTACTTTAGGATTAAAGTAGTATTCTGAAAATACTCAAAGCCAAAGTCAGGGGAGAGTTGCATCGGGCTTTTAGCATAAGCTTAGCACCAAGGATATTCAAGATTGTGTTACCAAGATTCAAGAGCCTTTGAGGCCGAAAAGCTTTTTGTAAAAGTTGAACCAAACGCATCTATAGAGCATCACGGCTACACTGGAGCCAACTCTACCAAACGGGCACTAAGTCTACTTGTATTTCTTTCTTCAAATACAATTGATCTTTTTTTCATTATATTGATCATAGTCATCTAGACAATATACTAGTATTCGACGGATTAATCCTGACGTATCCCCCTAGTGGACCACCTAAATGGACAACTCATGACCCACGATATCAATCCATAACTTTCAGCCACACCTCCTGCAAAAAGTATAAGCAATGGGAATGTTCTGAATTTGACATGAATTGACCAATTTTGGGTAGTCGACAATCAATTGGAATCGCATCGACTCTGCATCCACAAGGACACTCGTTCGGGTCACCTCAGTCTCGTCATCCACCACACGAATGAACCCAGAATTTGGTGCCAAGAGAGAGCCACGATTTCGCATTCGTAGCATCGCTTTATATCCCCAATACGCGGTGTTAATCATGTCCAAGTCTCTGTCATCTTTTCAGCGTGTTTGATCGTTTTTAGTAGGCCATCGCTGAAGAGGAGAGACGTTTTTCAGCTCCCCGAATCATGAAGAATGTCTGATGCTGACGACCCGACTTTATGCTCCTGGAAAGGAACAACTCACGCTTGCTTGCTGCAAGTTGTGGCCATATATGCAAGCCTAAGCTTCACATCAAGGTACTGTTGCATAAAATTAGGGCCACATCTTCGTATTCTAGCTATTCTTGATGGAGTCGGAGCATTCATGAGTAGGTTGACTGGTAATGAGATGATCTCATGAGCTAAATTTGACCGAAAAAGGGATTGGGTTCATGTGTAATTGAGTGGGGACAAAGGGGATGCACAATGAGTCCGTTCGCGCACGCTTGGAGCCGACTCATGTACTGGTCAAGCTCAAATACGTTGCACTCGAGTTCGCGTTGGACTCGAGTAGCTCGAGACGTGACTCGGGCGGTCGTCTGCTACTTTTCCTCCGAGACGTTGGCTATTGGAGCTCTACGCCCCGCGTATGGCCATCCCATCAGATCAGTACTGGTACTCTATCCACAACAGGAAGCCTCTGGGCGGCCTCAGGCCAAGAGAAATTCCTCCTTATGAAATTGAACCCGCGATGATTCTTCATATGAACCAAATTGGTATTGGGAGTGAACCAAATGGACAATGCCTTCTTGTCTTCAATGTACCTATGTACTTATCCTGTTGTACATGTATGTACTTAGTACATGCGTCGTTCAATGGACCTTTGAGTTCTAGTTTAAATCAAATTCAACCCAATTTACACTTTTTAATAAACGAATCGAGCCAATTAGAGTTAACTTTGAGTTTAATTGCTCTCTTATTTAAGTTTGAGAAAATCAATTTGATTGAATTCGAGTTCATTATCATTGGATGGTACTCCCATCAGCTAAAATATGTACAAAATATACTTTGAGACATGAAAAGGGGTAAATGACATAACATGTGTCATAATTTTCGTACAAAACTCACTTGAATGCCATAATTTTTTTTTTTGGCCATTTTGAGCGTCATAATTTGTGTATAACACTCAATTATATGCCATAGTGTCACATAGATTTTTAATTGATCGCTTGAATGTCATAATTTTTTTAAAAAAGTTAACTACAAGTGCCATACCACGTCAAATTTCTGGCACATGGATGAATATTTTTAAAAAGTTATAATACTCAAGTGATCGATGGCACTCAAATCCACATTTTCTAAAAGTCACGACACTCAAGTGGTTGGAAAAAAAAAAGTTACGATACTCAAGTGAGCGTTGTACCAAAATTGTCGCACTTGTGATGTTCTTATCCTCGATTTTCAAGAAGAGAACAATGCATATGTTTTTTGTTGACTCATAAATATTCTGACACTCGACTGAACAATTTTTTTTTTTTTAAGTTATGACATTCGAGTGTTAAAAAAAAAAAAAGAAAAATAAATGTGACGCAACTTATGATATCCTTGCGTGCCCCGGTGTTTACCAAATTAATATGTTAGAACATGCAGGTGCACACTTAACTTTAAGAAAGTATTAGGGCTAAGGTCTCGCGTCCAATTCCTTTTATAGTCATGCCCACCGATTGACTCGTGAGATCATCTTAAGCATGCCTATCGATTTGGTAAGCAAAAGAAGTTAACCGGGATCAGTCAGGGGATAAGCTTAATTTAAGGGGTAAAATCCCACACAAGTATTGGATCAAACTCCCATGCTTAGTAGCTAGGAAGTATCGACACTCTTCAAAAGTCTTCGTGTCGTGTCGATCACTCCGACACGTGTCCGACACTCTTCCTCTTCGACACTCTTGAACACTCTTGGACACTCAGTTAACATGTGTCAGAAAATCTGATACCTGATTAATTTTCCCAACATTCTTTGATACTCGAATCGGAATTCCGATATACAAGTTTTCGATATGTGATTCCGATACACGAGGTCAATTTTAAAAGTTTTCAATAAATGAGAGTTCAAAATATATATATTAAAAAAAAAAGGTTTAATATCCTAAAAAACACCAAACTGATACACTTGTGACAAATTTACCCCAAACTATTTTTTTGACCACAAAAAACCCTAAACTGGTATACCTTTGACAAATTTATCACAAATTGGTACACTTGTGACAAATTTACCATCTGTTAGTTTTCGTTAAATTTTATTCTCAAATTATTAAGTTAAATAACACGTAACAGTTGACCGGTATACCAATTTAGGATTTTACGCTCCGTTTGTCACAGTTTACAATTTTTGTGATTTTTTGTAATATTAATCCAATTTAACAAAGGGTATATTTGTCACAAATTTATCAATTTGAGGTTTTTTGTAGTTGAATAAATTAGTTTGGGGTAAATTTATCATAAATGTACCAGTTTAGGGTTTTTTATAATCGTCGGGGGTAAATTTGTCATAAGTATACTAGTTTGGGGTTTTTCATGATCAAAAAAATCGTCTGGGGTAAATTTGTCACAAGTGTACCGGTTTGGGGTTTTTCAGGATATTAACCCTAAAAATAATAAATGAGAAAAGAAGAAAAACTTAGTTTTTCTCTTCTAACTCTCACTTTTCGTGATACATAATTCATCCCCAAGTTTTTTTTCTTCTCTTCGACACATCTAACACATAAGTCCATAATGTGAATTGCTTTTTTTTTTTCTCCAAAATTTATGAATTATTATAATAGAGTTGAATTTGTCAAATTGAAATAACGAATGATATTAATAAATTGTGAATTAATATTTTTAATGTAAATTCATTCTAGATTTTATTATTATTTATTTATTTGTGAATTTGAATCAAATTAATTTGACTGAAATAATCATAAAATTAATAATTTATTATGTAGATATATAAATATGCATTTAATATATAATTTATTTCAACGTGTCAAAATTCTTTATTTTTTGAAAAATAACATATCGGCGTATTGTGTCATGTTGTGTCGCGTTTCGGTATCGATCCTAATTAGCTTAGTAACCAGAAATAGTGCATTTGCGAAGTAGACTGGACCCCATCTCCTGCATCTTTTCTATTTAGGCCTGCAGATATTCCCCCAAGAAAAGAAACCTAAGGAAAAACGAAAGGTGCATAAAACCCTAATCATTTTTGGGTCAGTGCGGTTGCTTACTTCATGGAGCATTAAGTGAAAGATATCAAATGATTATGATTGTGCCCTACGAATGGTACGCTCGCCTCATAAAATATCTAATGATTGACGCCCTGCAAATATTTTCCTTGTGAACCACCAATAACATCAACGAATAGTGCTGCTGTAGGATCTCGCTGGATGTGGATAACTACAAACATTATGAACTTTTGAGCATCTGTACTATCAAGACCTAGGAATTCAATTATTTGCCAATTGAGTTTTGAATATTTAGAATAACACCCACATAAATTGTAAGTTGGAAATCTAATGTGACATTTTTGACATATTAGATCGTCGAAAATGAATGTTTTGGGATTCAATTTTGCGATGTGTAAAAGTAAACTCCTTCATACTTATCTTGACAAGATAGTGCCAAATAGTGGGGCAGTATTGAAGAAAAATGCATATGTTGATTTGGGAAATCATTTGTAATCGAAATACTAAAATTACTCAACTAAGTTTCACCCTCTCATTAACCAACTCGATCAGCATTTAAAAGATGATTCCACAAGTCAATCAATTTAAAGTAACTTTTGATTTTTAAAGTTTTTTTTTACACAATTTGACTTTTACTTGATGCAAGATACGTGAAATTTTGACTTGCAGATCAACATATAACATTTGCATAATTGCTCAGAGTTCAAATGATATTTTAAATACTTTACAAAAACTTAATAAGTGAATAAGATAAGCGAAGAATTCAAATAAAGATATAAAGTGGATGAGTTTCCTGAGGACCTAAATTCAACATTATCTCAAAAACTGTCTGAGCTAGCTAGCCGATCAAATCTTCCCAGGCTAGCCAGCTAGCAAGCAAATGCTTATTCTGGCAACACAAATAGGGGTATAATTGTCCAAAGATATTTTTGGTATGCTTTCACTTTCTTCTCTTCTTCCTCCACCAACGTACTCTCTAGATTCAAGCGCCTTCTTGGTTGGCTCTTCAGATCTGACCGTCCATGGCCACCAATGCTAAACGACCCGTCGTCGCTCGTGGCCATGGCTTGAGCCAATCTTCGTTTGTCACGAACTCCTCCATGAGCAGGTAGTCCTTGATCTGCTCCCACTTCGATAGCCGAAGCTTGCACCTGGTCAGCGGTGACAGTCGGGCCTCGCAGTGGCCTTCGTCCCCTTTTGCTTTTGCTGCTTTCGACAACTGTCGACTCAAACTTCTTCTTCTTCTTCTTCTTCTTCTTCTTGGAGCGGTGCCGCTTGCAATCACTGTGCCGTTTGTGGTCATCGGTATTGAAGTTGAGGGTTTTCTTGTCAAGCTGTCCCATGGCGCTTTAGGGTTTTTTTTTGGGGGGGCGGGGGTGAATCAAAGGTATAGAGAAAGAGATTGGAGGTGATTTTATCACAAGCTGGCTATGGCAGCAAGTTAAATATATGCTTTTAAGTGTCGAGAGACAGAGATGGATAGATAGATAAATAGGTAGAGAGAGAAGTCATTTGGAAGGCAAGATTTGAAAGATTTGAAGAGCTGGCCAAGGCGACACTTGAACGCGGTGCAAATGGCCATGGAAGACAGCCATATCTTGAGGTGATCTTGAGACCTGCAACTTTCCTCAAATCATGAAGAAGATGAATAGTGAAAAGATAGGAAAAGAAAAAGAAAAAAAGAAAAAAATAAAGAAATGTCTCTGGACAAAAATGACCTTGGTCATGCTATCGGAATAAGCACTTGTCATTTGGTGGGCCTAAACCTTTATTCAAGACCAAATGGTCCTTTTAGACTTTTATTTGAAATTACATGATTACTTTATACTTTTATTTGAGACAAAATCTACTCTAAATCTGTTTTTTGAAAAAAAAAAGTATTCACATTGGTCCCTTAGATCAATGAGCTGCCAAGTTGTCCTTAACCCTATTCCCTTGGTATAGTAACGTAGGAAGTTTGGTTTTATTCTGTGAATGAGGACACAATCCATCGTCATTGTGCATTCACCGTTGCTCCTTGTTTATTAAGAGTTCTTTGCCGTGAACACCCGACAAGATTCGGACCTCACCCATCATGCCGAGATAGTATTTCACCAGTCTCGCTCACCACGAGCATCGTTTCGTTTGATAGAACACTTCGGAGAAGTAGATTTACGTGATCAATCATCCAATGAAATCGACATTGTTCTTTCAAGAAAAGAGAGAATCGTACTTGAATCCTCTGTCTATCATATTTACAGTTCCCGGACCAAAACAGGGGCATAAAAAGATGGGAAATTAGAAAATGACCAAAAAGAAAAAGAAAAAGAAAAATTCTCGAAGCTAGGTCATGCCCATACCCACGAACTCATCACTCTAGAAGAAAAGGAAACGAATTCCCCAATTAAGAGCTCTGACCAGAGCCATCCTGGTTCTCCAAGTCCCCACTGTGATCCAACCGATCAGACTCATCATGCTTGCTCGCCATCTCCGCCTCTCCAGCCGCCAACTTCTCTCTCTTATCACCGACACTACCGCACTCACTCTCCTCAAAACAAGACAGCCTCGTACTACAGTTACTGCTACTGCTAGTACTGCAGTTACTGCTAGCAGGGGACAAGATGGGCGTGGCCAAGAACATGGTGTTTGCTCGACCGGCCACGATCACCACTATCTTCTCCTCGAAAACCTTCTCTTTCTTCTGGTCCTCGCGATCCTCTGCCTCCTTCTCCGCACCGGCCTCGAGGTCCTGCTGGTTCTCTGAGGAGTCGGTGTCGTTCCTTGTGTCGAAATGGCCGGACAGCCTCCAGTAAGAGCAGGCGAGAATCAGGAGCGCGAAGGCGACCAGGCCAAGCATTGCAGCGAGCCCGCCGAAAAGGTATGGCACGGGGGAGTGCCACGATGATTGTTGGTGGGATTCGGGGAGCGTTCTTGCTGTTAAGTTGAAGTGGCCTCTCGCCGCTGCCATCTTCTTATTTTTGTGAAGATCTAGGGTTCTCTTTCGATTGTTTGCTTCGTGGCTTGAATTGGGAAGATTTGGAGCTGCTTGCGTTGGACCGCAAGGCAAGAGGGAAAGTGCAGAGGAAGAAAAAGGCAAGGAATCAGCTTTGGATGGGGATGGTGGGTGACAGGCGGAGAGAGGTTAATATATAGCAGAGGGAGTGGGTTTTTCGGAATTTCCTCAAGTGGATCTTGTGATCTGCTTTTCTTTTTTCTCCTGCTGATGATTTATTTCGTCATTTAGCCACATTCGAAAGTGGAATACATCACCAAATTGTTTTGTCCCAAAATTCGCCAAATTGATACTGCCCCACTATAGGAAGATTCCTTCAATATAGAGTAGGCTAAGAATTTGCAAATATGAAAAGCATATGGTTCTTGTATTCTTGTATTCTTGATTGGATGATTATAGTTTAGAAAGGCGTATGACCTACACTGAAGGATGACTCAGAGCTGAATTTAGACAGCACAAGCGCCCATCAAACTCACAAGAGCGAGAATTTGGTACAATAAAATAAAGCAACAGAAGGACGGAGAGCAAAATCTTGAGATTTGGCTTGGTGCACGTGTCCTTCGTGGTTAACACGTTCTTTTTGCATCTATGAGCCTTTAGGATCCTGTTCATTTTCAAAGATCTACGCCCCAATGTCAAATTTTAATTCCGACATTGGTGAAAGGTAATCTTGCACATGGCAATCCCTCTATTGGCCATTTTTTAGGCGCCGGCATGAACAAACTCGTTATACACATGCTATTGAATAAATTGTCGTGATATAAAACAAATATTTCTTTTATGACAAACTTCATCTTAGATAGGTGAATTCCAAACTCATGAAATATCTCACCAGCCTTGTTATTTATGTAGGATGCAAGCTATGATCCGATTTGATGGTCCAAATATAGATTTGTTTAAAGGGATAAGGGAACGAACTTGCACCACGACCCTAAATTTTATAAACAAAATATGATCAAGCCCTCAACTTTATGATTGTCTAAACAAAAATAAAAGATAAGCACTAAACTTTTCAATTTGTTCAGTTTAGTCCTAAATGTTTACTAAAATCTGCAATTAAGTCCTAAACTTAGTTGAAAAGTAATTTTTGAGGATGGCGCCTAGGCAATAAGTGGCACCAGGGCAGTGTTAGGCATTTTTCATTGAGCGAACTTGATTGCATTTTAAGAAAAGGTTTAAGACTTAATTGAACCAATTGAAAGGTTTAGAACTTGATTGCTTCCTAAAAGAAGATTTAAGGATTTTCAATGCACAATCCACATATTTATGGAATAAACCAATGGGATTAATAAAGATATTTTTATTAAAAGATTTTCTTGTTCATAATCAGATGCATGTGATATATTTTTCTAGACTGAACATCTTTAGAAGAGAGTCAAGTGATTCTTTTGTGTTGTATTCCTTGTTGCGTATAATCGAGCTTGTTGTGACATTTGAGTCAAAAGATGATGGCTAAGTGAATCCAGCTTGGGAAAAAGTTCAGATATCAGAGCTAGTTTGGCACAAAAGCTAGAAGAGATGCTCGATTAACTAGTAAATTGAGTACAACGAAAATTCCTCGAGATGGGTCTTGATGCGGGCCCCATGAAATATTATGTTGTTGGGGTTCGGGCATATCGATAGCACTAAGCGATGCGATTGTTGTAATCTTTAGAAATCTTTTCGATTGGGGATGAGTGACCTTTCCGGATTCCAAGGAATGGATTCCTGGGATCGATGAAGGAAGAATATGTACGAAAAACGAGTAAAACAAGTCATCAGAATATACGTTGGTATTATAAAATGTGAAAGAAAAGAAAGAAGAAAAAAGTCTAGCAAGATAAGGTTAGAGATATGGCCGTCAAATTCCCACTATCTCGACTAAACGCCAACGAAAAAGGTTCGAGAAGAAAGAAATGTGACAAGGTAGTCTGGTTCATACGGGGTCTGAGATGTTATCACTCGAACTCCACATGGATTTACAACGTGACTTCTCATAGCAAAGATAGATCTAAAAATCATAGAGAGGAAGGAAAATCAGAGGGTAAGAAAGGGAGAAGGAAGCGTAGAAAGTTATAGGAGAAAGAGAGGAAGCGCCAATTTAGGTGGAAGAGATGAAGTGCTAAATAGGGTATTTTCAGTAACCAAATTATCAAATTTATGAAATGCCAATTTCAAAAACTTCACGCCGTAATCGTAGAGGATTTGAATGGCAGACTGGCAGGTGAAGTGAGGACCCTTGATAGGTATGATTGGATGGAAAGATGCATCCATAAGTCGTGCTTATAAACAAGTCTTGTAACTCAAATTTAGTAGATTAGGTGATATACAAGTCCCCAGAGCTTTCATCTAATGTTGAAATTACTAGAATATCTTAACATTAATTCATGTCTTCATCTAATGTTTAAGTTTTAGAATAGTTGGCAATGGCTTCACAAAATCTCACAGAGTATTAGAGTATGAGGTTTTAAGTTCTAATCCTTGCAGGCCCTGTTCACTTCTCCAATTCCATATTTTCACTCATTAGTTAAGGCCAAAATCCAGCCTACACGTGAAAGAAAAGGGTTTAGAGGAGTAAAGTCCAATTCCAACTAAGTAGGAGCTTTATTAGGCAAAATATTCCAATTTTCAACCTATTTTAATTAGGAGAAATGAGAAGATTACTTTCAGTCTCACAAGAATGATAGAGCCATATCTTTTCTTTTAGTCAAAAAAGGGAAATACATAAAATGAGAAAGAAAATAAGATCGCTTGAAGAATTGTCACATATGGACGGATAAAGTTCGCTAAAAAGAGTCGGGCTTAATGTATATCATCTTAGTTTTATGATAACTGGATTTTCCATTGGAAGTGCAGTGGATAGTATGTCATTTTGTGTTTTTCGAGAGAAACTTTTAGGCAAAGGCTCGGACTGGCCTAGACCAAACCCCTTTAATTTGGTTTGAGCCAATTCCCCCGTGATAGGGCTCGGCCAAAAATGGCTTGAGGCTAGACCTGTGCTCCTGCCTATCGAAAAGAGTGTTACTAAAAAACTATTGTACAAATGAGTTGCCATTTAACTCACCAATCCATGCCGGACACCTTTTCGTCAGTACGCATTAAATCTTTTCAGAAAAGAAAATCCATCACTTCTATAATTTCTCGAACTAATTAAAGTAGCTAGCAAGTATCACTAAAAGGGATGAATAAGTGACTATAAAATCTAAAGCGGAATAAAAGAAGTCAAGATTAAAGTCTGAACAAAGAATGGATTCTAGAATGAAGTTTAGAATTAGTTGTGTGGTAGAACATACTTTAGAAGCACCTTGCGAGTGTGCAATAGACTATAGTAATAAACGTCGAGAGTTTAGAGATAAGAGAAATTGGATATAAGGTTTATAATGGTTTGACTTATATTAATCCTACATCGACTCTCTCATGTTAACAACCTATTGGCTAGATTTCATTAGATGATCGACAAAAGATTATAATATTGAGCATTAATACTTAGTGAATTTACCCATTGGACAAATTTTTATCAAAAATATTGAGTGGCCATTGAATGATGGAAGCCAAATCTCCATTTGATTCCAGTTGCCCATACAACAAGGGTTGTGGTTTTCATAAGTAGAACTTCTTCATTTAGAAAGAACTTGATTAGCTAGTCAAATAAGATTAAGCAATCAAATCTTTCTTGGTGTGAAATCTAAACTAGATCATTAGGTGTTATACATTCTAAATTGGTCACATTTAGACTTGCTTTTTTCGGAACTTATGTTTTCTGAACTTACTACGTTATGAACTTATGTCAACATGGGAATGAGAGCAATTATTTCGGTCTTTATCTTCAGTATGAAATCTGAACTTAAGTCTAAGTATGTTCCATATGAAGTAACTTTACAAACTATACTTGAATTTGAGTTAGATCAAGATGACTTCATTCCAAGATTATTTTCCCGGATCAACATACTTCAAGACAATTATTAGACTTACTAAAATCTTACGGACAATTTTGTCAACTTCAAATTCTCTAGGATTTTTTCAACGCTAATTTAGTATGACAATATAAGAATTGTAATATAAGAGTGGATAAAATTCGCTAAACATTGAGCTGGACTGAAAGTCATGCTTAATGTATATCATGTTACTTATTTGATAACTAGATTTTTATTGGAAGTACAACAAGCAATATGTCATTTTGTGTTTTTTGAGAGAAACTTTCAAGCGTAGGCTCGAACCGACCTAGATCGGACCTATTTAATTCAGTTTGAGCCAATTCCTCTAGGATAGGATCTGGCCAAAAAATTCCTAGAGGCTTGACCTACGTGCTCATACCTATTGAAAATAGTGTTACAAGATAGGGGTAATCGGTGTCAAGGTGGTCAGGTTCCCACCCCAGAACTAGGAACTGAATTGGAGGGACCAAATCCCCATTCCCGGAACCAAGGACTGAACCGAAGGAGCCTGGAACTGGATAGGACTAGATCGATCCATTCGATTCGATTCCCTAATAGTCTAATGGAACCAATCACATGTGCCTGAAACACATGTTCACACATGCAAAAAAATCAAACTACTTCAGCATTTTTGTAAGCATCAATCACACTTTACAAGTATCACGCTTGAACTTAGCCAAAAGGCCGAAAAAGCATGCTTAAAGGAATTGACTGACTTGACTTTTATTCACAATCTCTCTAAGACTCTCTGTGTGCTTGTTTGATGTGAGACTCTTGGAGTGGCTTGTCTCTGTTAGCTTTTATTCACTACCATCATTTTACAACAGGACAAATATAGTAATTTGCCTTGGATCAATTGCAAGTGAGGGGGAGCGAGGGAGAGACTGAGTAAGCATGTGACAGGTATAGAGAGCTTAGTCCCACATTCGCTAGTAGAAAAAGCTAACAAGCAGGTTGCCAGCTTAAGTAGCGAGGAACGAGGCAAAGTGTTGTTGGTCTCTTGGCAATGATCAAGTGTGATGTTGCACGATAACATCGAGAAAGGCCTTGAATCGAGGCACTTTATTCTATAAAAATTTAAGTTTAATTGATTTCTTCATAGATTTTTAAGAAGTAAAATTAAAAATTTAAAAATAAATAGTCGATTTGGTCCGAATGGTCAGTTCTATATTTGAAATCGGGAATCAGACCGAAAATCAACGGTTTCCAATTTTATGGAATTGGAAACTTGACCAGCATCTTTGGGGACCAAACCAAACCCATCAGTCAAGTTCGGGTGGTTTCAGTTCAATCGAGACTACTGATGAGTCACCATTCAAGTCTCTGATATGTGCTTGCCACCTTTTCATCTGGTCCCATTACATCTTTTCTTAAAAGAAAATCCATCACTTCCAAACTTTCTTAAACTAATTTAATATGACGGTACAAGATCATTCAAATGACATATGCATTATTTTTTTTTAAATTGCTACTTTAAAGTGAAATGGGCACTCGATGCCGTTTAATCCACCTCATTCGTAGGGAAAAGTTTTTCCATTGTTATTTGACATGTTAGTTCTAAAATCGTCACACAAGAAGTTTCTCGTTTTCCTCGTGATCGAATCTCAACCTATCTTTAGTAAAGCATTAATTAGATCGAGGAATGAATGTAATCAACTTTATTCATTTTTAACACTTGGAAGTTTGGAAAGAAAAAAGGTGTCATCTCAATCTCCTTTTGCAAAAAAAGTAAGTAAATAATATTCATGTTAAATATGAAATAATATCTTGATAGCAAAAAAAAAGAAAAAAAGAATTGCAAATTATTAGATTGAGGAATGAATCTAATGACCTTATGTAATCACCTTTATTCATTCATAACATTTAAGAAATGGGTGCCATCTTAATAACCTTTGTGGAAAAAGACTGGTGGGTACCACTCTCTATCTCTCTCTCTCTCCAGCGAACCCTGAAGGGACAACGAAATGTTCCATACATTTGATACGTCAATACATGATAGTGGAGAATAAGATTAATCAATCCTTTAATCCTCCACTAAGTCTATAGATTATCCTAGCTATATGATATTTATCTGTCTCAGCAGAATACAAATGTGACAAACTAGAATGTCACTAGTGGAGAACAAGATTAATTAATCCATTAATCCTCCACTAAGTCTATAGATTATCCAAGCAATATGATATTTATCTGTCTTAGCAGAATACAAATATGACAAATTAGCATGTCACAATCGGATCCCTCTTCTTGATTACGTAATGACTACAGGTGGATCGAAATTGCTCTGTCGGAGGCTATAAGCTGCGTCGATCAGAAGAAGTCCTATAAGAAATTCAAACCCAAATAATTGAGTTATCAAGTGGAGGGATACAGAAACTTTTTTGTAAATGCAAGAAAGGAGTGGCTATACTTAAAGTGAAGGCATTTGTCTAGGTGAGAGACAAAAAGTGTACGAGGGATTCCTTGAAAACACCGAGAGGAATGATATATAGTTTCGGAAGAAGATCTAATATGGTGCGCGTGTAAAGTGTGAGAACAACCATTGGATGTCCAACAATTAGTTTATAGCAGAATTGTTCTTGAAGAAAGTTGGATTCTGTGTAGCAGTAGATTCTTTTGGCATAACTAAGGGAACTCGGTCTCTTTGGACTTCTAGATCTAGAAAAGAGGAGTGGGCACACCCAAATCAATCCTCTATAAAATTTGTTTGCAATTTCTCTGTCTCTAAACACATTAATTTCCACTGTTTATATCGTTAGTTCACTTTGCACGTCGAAATAATTTTTTTATTGGGGTTGATTTTACAAAATTAATCTTTGTTCTTTTTTTTTTTTGTAAAACCAATTCACCTCGTCTTGATTACTTATTTGGGCCGAGCAGAATAGACCTACATAGTCTCCGCTGTCACGGAGAAGACAAGATCCCTTCCCGGCCAAGTTGAGGCACGACGACAGCCACAAAGACAGGTGTGTCCTATGAATTGGTGGGGAACATCTTCTAATTTACAAAATGGATGAACTACATTTAGGAAGTGCCGATCCTTATTTTAGGTGAGGGGCCTATATAAAGAGAGGTATGTCTAGGCCGCCTAATTTTTCATGTCAATTATCGAAGGGTATATACAAAATACTTCACTTGTACGACGACTATGAGGGCAGACATACTTCACTTGTACGACGACTATGAGGGCAGACATACTGTAGAATCAAGTGAACTATGTGACGTAAGGCGGCTGTATTACTGATATCGTGACAACGGTCCCTCGGATGATCTGATTCTAGATAAGGGTTTATCAACGTGCAGGGAAACAACTCCTCCGACTGATTATACGCACTCACGATATAATAAGAACAATGGAATAAATGGTTCTATTATATTATTCCCACTATTGATATGCATGAATCTCCCTTGAGAAAGAGGATATGTAGGGCCGATATATTAATGTTATATTCCCCACTACTCAGGTAAATGAATTCCTGTCGAGTGAGACAATTGATTGTTGCTTAGCTTGAATGCCGTGGGTTACCACGACACTCATTGCTTAGAGGCTGCTCTCTAATTTGATGTGCAATTGGACTTTGCTCTTTAACGAATTTATTAATATACCTTAGTCATGACACTTTCTCATAAAATGACACCAGTAACTCAATCATTCATGAGCCAAGTCATCCACTTCAGTTTGGTTTGAACTTTTTTACACGTTTTTCTTTTAAAAAAGGACATATCAAGTGCCATAACTTTTACATAACACTCAATTTTATGTTATAATTTTTCCATTGATCACTAAGTGGAGGAAAATCCAACATGACATCAAAATCCATGGCACTTGTGGTGTCACGTCCCGATCCTCAGGCCCGCACTCATCCCTCACCTTGGTCGACTAATAGCGACGTGCTAGGACACATCACTGACCCTTTCATTTTAATACGCATGTGGAAGCAGATAAAAATCACCAGACAATAAAACAATGGGATAAGAAAGTATGACTAAGTTCCAAACTTTCAAAAACAACCACACCTATATACATTGCCAATCAAAGTGTAAATATATATATGGCGGACTACTATGCCAAATTCAACTTGAACAAGTTCAGAATCAAGGTCTACAAGCAGGGGTGGGGGTTCCACAAACTACTTGTCCTCCTCTTCATCATCCTCCACACTCCAACTGAGCCTTCAACAGACTACATTAGGCTTTCGAGATCTTCAAAATCCAGGTCTGCTGCATCTAGGGACCTGAAATGTTGTCCTACAACCGGAATGAGACTATGTTTCAGCAAGTTCTACCCCCTAAAACCCAATTAGGAAATCAATACATCTTAGGCTATCTAAGCACAACACGAGTCAGAGGACTTACCTTGGCCTCAGTTCCTTCCTATAAGTCGGCATATATATCAAACATACATGATCACACCACATCACCCAATCAGATCGAATCATCAATCAATCACCTAGTCGATTACATGTCATCACGACCATTTCTTGGTCGGCCCCTTCCATATTATCTATAAGTCTAATTAACATCCAATACTACTCACCTTAGGTGATACATAGATAGTACATTATCATATCTTCAGATAACATATAGAGTCATCGAGCTATCAAATCATACCTTATTGTCTCAAGATGATATGTAGAATTATCGAGCTGGTATATCATACCATACTATCTCAAGATAACCTGTAGAGTCACCAAGCCGATAGATCATACTATACTATCTCAAGATGACATATAGAGTCATCGAGCCGGTATACACACAATTTATCATACCATACTGTCTCAAGATGATCTATAGAATTATCGAGCTGGTAGATCATACCGTATTGTCTCAAGATAACCTGTAGAATCACTGAGCCAATAGATCATACCGTTCTATCTCAAGATGCTCTGTAGAGTCATTGAGCCAGTATATATGTCATTTCAAGCAAACAATCAAATAACCAATTTTTATCCTTTCCGATAAAATGTCGTGTGTGGGTACACGGTCGGCCTTTAGCCAAAACACAAGATTTTCACTTTTAAATCTCCACTATTTTCAGTAGTTCTAAAATAGATTTTTGGCGCTATAGACCGGCGCCCAGTAATTTTTCAATTAATTATCGAAATTAATTTAATTTAGGAATAAATCCTACAATCACCAATAAATCAATTCAACACAAATTAATGCTCAAATAAATAAACGAATTGCACCACGGTAATCATCATAAAATTCCGATCACCGGTCATCCCGGTTGAATTTCCGGAAAATAAATAAATAATTAAATAATTACAAAAATTATTAAATAAATGCAATAAATCCAATTTAGGCCCGTAATGCCTAATTGAAAGTCGAGACGAGCCCGGAAAATTACCGAGACTCGTTCAATAAATAATAGAACTTATCTACTTGCTCAGTTCACTAACCATTTGCCTAACATGCATAGGTAAATCTCTAATTTAATTATTTTAATATAATCTATCAACCTAATTGCACTTAATTAAATCTAATCAACCCCTAAGTATCATTAGCAAACTAATAAGGGATTAGTGAACAAAACTCACCCGTTTAACAATCCATTCGGATCGAAACATCAGGAATGTTGTGGGGGAAGTTTTTCTCCGAAGTGGGCCTAGGTTTCGAGGTCCGGAAACACCTCAAAACGAGCCTACAAGGCGGCTGGAAACCCACTTTTCTACTTGCTGGTTGGGGCTGCAAAACAGAAGAAATGAAGTCGGTTTGATGCGGGAATGGCGACGGTGGACCGGTGGACGGTCAAACGGGGGTCTACGGTAGCCAAATGGCCTCCGGCTTGGCTGAGATGGCTGCTGTGACGTAGGAACAACTTGCTAGAACCGAGTGAAGGTGAGATAGAGTGGTGGTGCGCGTGGCATGCAAGTGGGGGCAAAACCGGAGATGGTGGCGATGTGAGCAATGTGTAGCTTGCTTTGGCGCTTCCTTGGTTGTTGCTGGTGGTTGCACTGGCTGAGAGGAGGGGAGAGGATGGCTTGGATGGTGGATGATTGAGAGAGGAGAGAGATAGGAGTGTGGGGCAAGTTTTGCCTTGGTGAGGTCTCTTGGCCAATTTTTCCACAAAATTGCCTCCCCTCAAGCTTGTCCATCAAGCCAACATCCAATGGCTGTCAATGAGCCACACACACACTCCTCACAACTCATGAAATGGTCCATTTGGCTAAGGGGAAGGGGGAGCTACGAATTTGGCACCATCTTGGCTTTAATTGGACTCAATTCTTGCTCAATTAAATCTCAATTGGCTTTAATAATTTCAATTGACACCTCAATACTTTAATTGATATTTTTCATCACCCATATATCCATCATGCTTCCCAAATTTGCGATAAAAACAATCCTTGGCATTATCTTAATAAAAACGGTCCTATGTCGACTTTTTCCCAAACAGTCTTGGGTTGCAGAAAAATCTTCTGAGACTGAGTTGACGTTTCTAGAATTTATTGTGACATGACAAGATCTTCAATTTCTGAAATCGGACTTGAATTCGCGGTTAATTTCCATTCGAGGCTTTTTTAGCGTGACCTAAGCTACCGGGTAGTTTTCAAAACATTTTAGTGCAAATAACCCGTGGTCTATTTTCTTTGAGCCATAATGAATCCACTCGACTCAATGGCGCCTCTCGATTATCTTGAAAATCCCGAGGATTCAAATATGGACACGAGATACCAAAACGACAGAAGAATCAGTTTAGGACCGGTCGACGAGAATTTTCTAATTTAGTGGTGTCACCCACGATTAGCCACACATCTCAGTTGAGTCGACTTATCTCTGATCTCAAATCGATTTTATATTGTGCCGTAATGACCTTTAAGGATGAGCACGGTCGAGAAATCGATTCCTAGTCAAATTCTCAAGTCTATTGCATTAAAATTCCTTAATGGCTTTCCATGAATAGTCTAATTATTTCAAGAGTGATCAGCTCTGAGAACAGCCCTATAATCGCGTCAATGAAATGCCCGATTTATTCAGTAGAAAATAGAACTGAAAATTTGGGATGTTACATGTGGTAAATGTTTTCCAAAAATTTATGATATCTAGGTGATCAATTGAAATGCTATGGCATCAATGTGTATGGCATAGGGTAAATACTTTTTAAAAGTTATGACACTCAAGTGATATGTTGAAATATCCCATGTCACTTTATTGTGGAGTTCACATGCTCTTTTTATGTACATGGTTTCCCTCCATCTATAAGCTTAAAGTTTTTGGTTGGATTGTCTTAACATGAACAACTGAAAAATTATGGCACCAATGCAAAGGTCGTTGCAAAAGTCATGGCAATTGTGATGTTTTTTCCCCAATTTGCCATACTGCCATCCATCATAAGTCAATATTAATATATGTTGAACCTTTATAGCCGCCCAACCATGTCAATTTAGCTAAATGATCACGTATTTCAAATATGCTTATCGAGCATGGTCCTATAAATTGTTATACACGGTCACTTAGGCAAACTAAAATGACCCTACAACGAATGGAAGCTCGCATAAAAAATAGTTTGTAGGCGTTCGTCTCATGCCCCACCCATGGTTTAACCAGAAGATGAAAGGAGTCTGCTTTAGTCAACATACTCGGTAATATCGTTTTTCCGAAGGGTGTTAAGACAAGAAATTTCATAAATTTGTACTCTATTGGATGGAAAGAAACGGACTACATTATTGAAAAACAAAAATACTAGAAAGCAATAAAATACAATGAAACAAATCTTAGAAAGCAATCGAAATATGAGAAAGATAGCAGGGAAGGCTCCTATATAGAGTAGTATGCGATAATTGAAAATGCACCTATTCTAGGCGATTCGAACTCATCCTATCATCTTGTTTCTCATCAATGCCAAAGACGGTATCATTGATTGCTTTAATAGTTTTATCATCAGACAGGTCATCCAATCCAGTGGGCACACGATAACAGTATTTGGCAAATCTTTTTTTATAAAGGGCTTTTGAATTTCATTTTTTTATTAAAAATATAGAACTTTTTATCGACTCTAATGAAGGTAACGATAGTTTTGGAACAATGAGAGGTAAAACCGAAAAACTAAAAAATTTATGATATTAGTTTTGAGAAAAAAAATGGTACTTTCAGCATTTGGCCAAATGTTGAAAGCTCAAAGCTAGTTCCTATTATCATTGGGTTTTCTGCTTTCCCAAGACCAGTATTTGACTAAAAACTTTTTGGACAGGCTTGCCAAACATCCTAGCATTTCCCCACTGAAAGCCTCTTGGAAAAGCTGAACTAAACGCACCCAATGTCCTTGATACCAATATTAGCACTTGGTAATTTGGAGTTTGGGGACACAGCTGTCATTTTTGCTACTCGACTGCCCAACACACCATCTTCTCAATCACCTTCTTCATACCTCTTCTTAAGCAAGGCCTTTAACTTCTTGGAAGAACTAGCGATCGTTACAGTTTTGCTTTTTGGATTGACATTAGTAGGCTTTACTTTGCTCATTGCATCCGACTCCAGAAGAGGAGGTGGAGTCCCAATGAACTTGTCCAGGCGATCTAACAGGCATAGCAGTGTAATGGGCAACTCATCCACTAGACATTGGTGCTATGCCATCCCGCCATTCTTTTCTTTTAGCACCAACTTCTTGATCATTTCTTCTGTAAGTGTCATTTCCCCCAATAATACGAAGATGAGAATGAGTACGATGTTAAAATAAAAGCAAATTGGGGACTTCAATGATACCGTCTCAAGGAATGAAAACAAAGCAACCAATTTATCTTCAGATCAAACAATGATGCGATCTTTTGCTAGGATTTCATTACAAGAGAAAGTACCACTTGAAGGGTATTCCATGTCAATTAAATAAATGCCCCTTGGTTAGAGAATGTTTGTACTTGATCATGGAAGGCATATAATTGATCAAGACCGAGTTTAAAAACATGATTTAATAAATAAAAAGCAAAAAGAGTATAGAACACTTATAATGACAATGGAGGCTAGCAAAAAACAAAGATGTGCATGTACATGTGAGGTTTGACGCCTATAGGTGGAATATACTAAAAGGCGTGAAAGTAAGGACTAAGGGTCCTTTTGTTTCGCGAAAAATATCATGTTTCCGGAAAACATTTTCCTGGAAGTCATTTTCTAGGAAATGACTCTATTTTCCGGTGTTTCGCCAAAACCTAAAATTTGAGTGGAAAATATTTTCCACCGTTCGTTAGCTCATCTAATTGTTTGGGAAAAATTATCAAAAATTGAATTTTAATATTTTTAATTGACCAAAAATTAATTTTATATTTTAATATTTTTTTAAAAAATGAATTTTTAATTATTTATATTTTTAAAAAATCAAAATTTTAATTATTTATTATTTTTCCTTTCTTTTTCTTTTTTTCTTTTCTTTTCCTTCCTCCTTCCTCCTCCTTCTTCCTCCTTCTTCCATCGCCGGTGCCTCCTTCCTCTACCAAAGTGCCTCCTTCCTACTTGACGATGGCCGGGTGTCCGGCGGCCGACCAAGACCCAAGTGGCCGATCCGGCGAGCTCGAGGCTCGGCCGATCTTGTCCGAGCTCGCCGCGAGCTTCGCCGGGCTCTAGCGAGTCGCGAGCTCGCCGGATCTAGCAGCGGAGCTCGGGCTCCTTGGATCGCGAGCTCGAGCTCCACCGCCAGATTCGGCGAGCTCGTGACTCGCGAGCCCGGCGAAGCTCGCAACGAGCTCGGGCGAGGCACGAGCCTCGCCCAGCTCGCCGGATCGGCAAGCCGCGAGCTCCGCCCAAGCCGGCGAGAGCTCCGCCTAGGCCGGTGAGAGCTCTGCCTCGCTCGATCGGGTGAGGCCAAGCAAGTCGCCGGCCGCCGGCCGTGGTCGGTCGCCAGACGCCACCGTGGCCAGTCGCCGGCACCGCCAAAGAAGAAGATGAAAAGGAAAAAAAGAAAAGAAAATAAAGTAAAAACTCGATTTAAAAAAAAAAGAAAAAAGAAAAAGAAAGCATGAAAATAAAACGAAATTGTATTAATAAAAAGAAGTAAGAGGGAAGAAGTCATGGAAAACGTTTTTCTCACTTTAAAGGTCGTTTTTTTTCAATGATAGAAAACATTTTCCTTGACTAGTTCATTTTCCGTGAAACGAACATCGGAAAATCTGGAAAACATTTTCCCGGAAGTCATTTTCTGCGAAACGAACGGACCCTAAGAGAATATATTGACTAGCCTGACAGGCTCGCAGCTAAATCGAGGCCTCTTGAAATCGGCTCAGTCAAAAGGTCATCCCAATAGTCTCACGCACTTGTGGACATTGACGAAAACTCCTGACACCTAGAAAAGAGCGGGGTTGAAAAGGATGGCTGTTGGTCTTGGGAGTTCATGGACGTGGTCGGATCCTGTCAACACCATTCTAATTGTCTTCCTAGCATGTGATCCGAGTTCGACCATGGGACGTGTGTGTTTTGATGTAGTGCTAAAGCAGGTAAGCAAGCACAACAATCTAAATGATGCAAATACTAGTTCAATGAAAAGTTAGAGCATACATTACCCACACCTCTCTACAAAACAAAGGGTTAGCAAACACTCCATCTCTTATAACTCCCCTCCACAAAACCATTTAACACCTAATGTCAATGACATACCTTGTCTCCACGCTAATCAAACAAAAATATTTTCAAAAAGAGAAGTTCAAGCTTAAGTTCGTTATGAGTTTTAACTCAAGTCCCCAATAAAGTCGCCAAGGTGTAGTGACATTCCATGAGATGAACCACCATGGGGAAGTTAACGGCCTATTAAACAAGCATGATAGTGCCTCTTACGAGGCAATCCTTCACATTTAGTGTAGTCTCTACAAAGCCCTACCAATTGTTATTTGATATTCAATTTAACATGCAATTTTCTAATCTTTTGGAGTTGCCACTAATCATGTGACATTCTGATTTTCAAATCTGATTTCAATTGAATAAATCGAGCCTTTCATTGACGCGTCTATAGTGCTATTATTTTCGAGCCGATCACTCATGAGATAACTAGGCTATCTGGGAAAGTCATTAAGGGATTTTAACGCAAAAGACTTGAGAATTCGATTAGGAATCGACCCATATTAATTTGCAAGGGTTATTACGGCACAATTAAAAATCGATTAGAGATCAAAGATAGGTCGATTCGACTGAGATATGTGATCAAAATGTGGGTGATTCCACCTAATTGCAAAAATTCTCATCGATCGGCACTAAATTGATTTTCTATCGTTTTGGGTACCCTATTTCCATATTTGAAATCTTGAGATTTTCACGACAACCGAGAGTCGCCAATGTGTTGAAGATATACATTGTGACTCGAGATAATTCGATCACGGGTCAATTGCACTAAAAATTTCTAAAAGTTACCCAGTAGACTAGGTCACGCTAAAAGCGCGCCAAAGTGAAATTAACCGAGAACTTGAACCCGATTTCAGAAATTGAAAGTTCTGTGGTATCACAATTTATTTTAGGAACATCGACTCATCCTCCGAAAAATTTTAAGAGATTCTGGGATTTTTGCGGAAAATCGATATGGACGTTGTGGAAAATTAGCGAAAATTCAGATGGGCTAAATTGATGGAAATTGGGACTTCTAAACTTAGCTTGTGAGTGTCGGGATTTATAGAAAATTGCACATAATTTTTCTTCACCAAAATCGGACATTAATTGGGAATTTGTTGAAGAATCTGAAGACCAAAGAGTGAAATTCGGAGCTTGGACTATGGCTGCATTTTTTGGCATCAAAATGGTTAATTTTGGGTTTAATTTGTTGGAAAGTAATGGGGGGACATGTGTTTAATTAAGAGGATAAGATTTGCTGACTTTGAGCCCCTCTTCGAGCTTCTTCAGCATGTCTTCTTCGATCCTTACCCTCCGCAGCTCCTTTTTCATTTTTCCTTTCCTTCTGTTTCGGTTTTATCTTCTCATTTCCTTCGAACACCCCATTCCCTCACGCATCAACTCTCCTCCATCATCATCAGTTCTTGCTCTGCTTTTTATTTTTTATTTTTCCTTTGTCCTTCTCACCAAGCCATCAACACCTTCAGCCCATGTTTGCTGTCCACCATTGGCCGAATCCCCAAGCCTAGTCAACAAAGAGTCCAACAAACCAGTTTTGTTGACTCCTCTTCGTGTGCCTCTTCACGCGTCCTCCACCTTGGCGTTACCTCCGAAACTCCACCCTTGCCGCTTCCACGAACTGCATCCACACGGCCTCTTGTTCAACGTCACCGAGTCAAGCCCAGCAAGGAGCCACGAACGTTGACGTGCAGCTCCATTCCTCACGATTTCAGCCGAACGTTCCACTGCCATTGTCCGCATGCCAGCAGCTGCCTCCGTCTGCTTCCTCTCCAACTCGACGCTACAGCCCCACTCACTGAGATCTCCATCCATCGAGCAGCTTTCCACCGAATTGAAGCCGCGGATTCATTTTGAAGCCCACGAGCCGCACGCCCACTTGAAGCCCAACCCGTGAGCAAGTAGCCCACAATTTGGCCTAAGCTTCAGCCCAACAGTTTCTTCAAAGCAAGATCAACCTAGTAATTTGAAGCCCATTTTCAGTCAAGCCTAGTCTCGTAAGCCCAGGGAATCCAGCCCACAAAGCAGCCCAACTTGGGTCCAACCCAAATCAAAAACAAATCTCAGATTGGGCTGAGATTTGTTGGGCCAAGTTTAGGCCCGTTAAAAGTTTCTTCGACGCCGCCGCAATTTAAGTTTCGGCCACCGTCGCGCCGCCGTTACGGTAAACCAGTCTTCGTTTTGCACCCGTGAGTTTATACTCTAAACTCTGCTTAATAGGCTAATGACGTTTAAGGGATGTTTAGATTTATTTTATTAGGAATTAGGTGGTTAGTTAGATTAAATTAGAAATGTAATTATTTAATTGAGCATGTTAGGTGGTTAGTATAGTTTAGTTAAGGCCTAAATAAATTGTACTATTTATCTAGAAGGGTTCGGGAATATTCCAAGTCCGTATCGGTTATTAATTTAATGATTTTGGCCTAGGTTAGTATTTTTAGAATTTAAATTGATTTATTTAATTAATTTCAATAATTATTTATTTATTAATTATTTTTCCGAAAATTAGGCCGGGATAGCCAGTGATTGGAATTTCGTGCTAATTGCTATGGTGTGATTAATTTTTGCAATTGAGTGTTAAATTATGCAAATTGAGTGTTGATTGGATTTTTGGTATTTAATTCCAAAAATTGTGATTTTCCAATATTTATTCAGAAAATCCCGGGTGTCGGGTTTTGACACTAAAAATGATTTTTAGTACTATATGAAATAGTGGGATTTCAAAAAGGAAGAATATCAATTTTTCTGAATCAAGTTGACTGTGTATTCACACACGAGTAATTTCATGTGAATTTCTAATATGAAGAAAAAGGCCAGGTTCACCATTTTAATTGAAGCATTTGAGTGCAATGCACGGTGCCCTGGGCCATATTTGAGTGATCGTGTGTTGGTTAAGAGAAATTGTTCCGGGCTGTTACGTTGGACGTTATCCCTATTCGGGAGGGACAACGGGAAGCCGGTCACAGTAGATTCTGGACCCTATGCTCCTTCGGGAAAGCTGTCTGATAAAGAGACGTGTCGTGCTCAATGGGGTGAGACGATGCCTGGCAATACCAAAAGACCGCCGAACAGAGAGTAGGCCGTGCTATATGCCGAGATCAAAATTAGGAACGCATGATTAATTGAGTGTGGCGTTTAAGTTATTGGAGCTTATTTGTTGCTCATGCTCTCATGTTGTTTGTGATATAAATTATACTGACTTACAGGGTGGATCTGAGATGAGATAAGTCTCATTGATTTTGTGATTGTGTGATTAGGACACTTTTGGGTGTATTTCTCTCCTAATTGGGGTTTAGAGCTTAGACTCCCTGATATTATATCTCACCTCGTTGTAGGACAACATTTTCAAGGTCGTCGAGTGGAGGACCTGGAGCTGAGAGGAGGTGATCGGAAGCGTAGGTCAGTTAGGACTGCTTCTTTTTTGGAAAGCCAGTTTTTTTGTAGTCTTTTGGCCATAGACCTTTGTACATGACTCAGTGTATATAAAAACATGTTTGTTTGTGAATCTATTGTCTTGCTTTTCTATCCCGAGATGATTATTGTCAGGGGATTTATAATCCGCTTCCGCATGTGCAATAAAACAAAAAGAGTCGGCGACTAGTCATGGGAAGTTGCAAAATTATTATCAACCAAAGAGGGATAGGCACGCGCTCGGGGTTCGGGGTGTGACAAATCAGGTAGGGTCAATTAGATACCATGTAAAATGTTTAGAACATTTTACTTCCACGAACCTAAGATTCAATGGATTTGGGATTTAGTTATGTTAGATTAGTCTAATGTCATTTAGGTACCATTTTTCTTTATTTAAAAAAATGTACCAATCGCAGCTTTTTTCGAATATTATTAGTGGATTCCGACCTCATTGTGGTTGTTATTATTGAGAGTGGACATAGGCTTGGTATAAAGCCGAAACACTATATATTATCTTGTAATAACTTCCATCTCCGTATTAGATTTATATATTCATTATTATCACCATTTGTTTATTAGCAACATGCACGCTTGATTTCTATAATTTATTTCTGCCTGTTGCTTGAAGATAAACTTGTTATATTTTGCAAAAGTTTATCTTAGTTCCCATACAATCTATTCACCCCATCTAGACTATATTGTTATCCCAAACAGAGATGAGACATATTTTACCAAAATAGAAAATTAAGCCCAATTGGTTAAACTAACTTCTACACCTAAACCAGTACTTTGCAAAAATTATTAGATTTATATAGCTAGACAACTCTCTAATTTCTTTAGAACTTTATAATTTATCACTTTCTCATATTCAGCCCACAAATTTATGAGACTTTCAATTTAGCCCAAGGTGTCACCTCAGGCCTTGAACAGGCCCAATTTGAAAAATGGTAAATGCAACCCCTAGATTGCAATTCATGATGGTTCCAAATTGCAAGCCCAATCCAAATTTAACGATTTACTCATCCAATCGGAGCTAAGTAAGTCATCTACAACTTTGTAGTTCGTGATGTTTCCAAGTTGCAACTCTAAGGATCTTAAAACCCTAAAAAACTTTACTCATTTCAGTTGAGAGTTTTCCAAAGGACCGGACCGGTAAGGATGCCCTAGATTTCAAAGCATTTCTACCTGGACAAATGAGCTCCATTCAAGGCATGCAACCTAATGAAACAAAGCTCTTTCCATTCTCTACAAATGTCTAATTGACAACCTTTAAAGGTTTCAGCCTAAAATTAATGAAAATTTTAATTTCCCTAAAGTTGTTGCTTCAGGTGTTTTCAGAATCTGTTCAAGGCATGCAAGCTATTGAAACAAAGCTTTTTTCCATTCTCTACGAATGTATAATTGACAACCTTTAAAGATTTCGGCCCAAAATTAATGAAAATTTTAGTTTCCTCAAAGTTGTTGCTTCAGGAGTTTTCAGAATAGCAAGTAAAGATGATTTCTAACCAACCAAACCATTGAGAGCGTGCAAGAGGGAGCTTACTTTTTAGGCTTACTCCCCCTTAATTTAAGTATCCTTCTTTGTCAACATATGACAACTTGAATCTTCAACATCCACCTTCATCCATAGTCTCTTTCTCTAGACCAAACCACGGAGGCTGTCATTGGGACCGCATTGCTACAGCACAATGCCTACGCACGGAAATCATGTTGGTCACTAGATTCTTCTTTGAGAATTGACCAAACATCGATACACATTAGAAATAGCCACCAATCAATCAACAATTATGATACCATTTATTGGGAGTGCATAAGAAAAGTTCAGAATCTTTTTCGGGAGATCCCCAAGAGAGAGTCCACATCTAAACCTATTTATACATCTAGTTGAACCCATATTGACTCAAAAGTTCAAGTTAATGAGTTATGGAGCAAATATAATATATTAACTACTTAACATCACATGAATTCTTTGATGTGAGACTTTTTTAGCACAGCTCATACATGTAACTTAACACAAACAAATAAAATCAACACTCAAACTTCATTCAACAAATGCAAGGCCTCAGTACACATGTTGGCCATCAACATACATCAAGACAAACGACATAGGCAAAGTGAGACTCAAATGAATCAAAAGATGTGATAAAACACCTAAAAGAAAATCGACTTTAGACAAAAGTAATACCGACTTTTCTTTAGCTTGCTGACATGGTTTTCTTTTCTAAGAACCTAAAAACCTTTTGCTTGTACTATGTAAATGTCCTCTTCTAAGTCACCATGGAGGAATGCCTTTTTTACATTTAATTGCTTTATTCATAAATTTTTCAACATCAATAATACTTAACACTAGTCTAATAGTAGTCAATTTCATAATTAGAAAGAAAATTTCTATGTAGTCAATTCCTTTCTTTTACTGAAAACATTTCACTACTAACCTTGATTTGTACTTCTTGCTATCATTAAGTTGTTCTTTGACCTAGTACACCCATTTGTTCTGCAATGCCTTCTTCTCATATGTTAGTTAAGTTTATAGCCAAGTTTCCTCTTCTCGAGTGAATCCAACTCATTCTATATTGCCAGCTCCTACTTAGTAGAAACTTCAATCTACGTTGCTTCTGAAAAATTGGTTCGCCAACATCACTCAAAAGAAAATAATGCAATGATGGAGAATATCTTGGCTTCAAAGTTCTACTAGATCTTCTCAAATCGGCTTTGAGTGTAGGGGGTTTTAGTTTGGTTCTTGATGAAAGTCTACCCAAACAATTTTGGAATTCCTAATTAGCGTACTTTTAGAAATCCCTCCAATTCAAAATCTCTATTTTCCCCGTTTGTTTCCCACACTATATTTTGCCACAAATTTCTCTTTGTACAAATTATTTTCATTGAAAGTAACATCATTTGTTCTTAATATTTTTTATTTTATTTTATTCATCACAGAACCCATAGCTAAAATAATTAGAACTATATAATGAAAATATTTTCAAGCTTTTGCATCAAGCTTTATGGGTTCTATATTGACACACAAAACACAACAAAAAACATCAAATGCAAGAGATTTACCTTCTTTCTAGTCTAATATTTTTTAGTAGCTTGAAACCAAGTGCTATGTTAATTATATCTGCCCAAAACGTCTTGGGTAAATCATGCATATATCCTCATATTTCTTGCACGCTGATTTAGAGTTCTGTTCATCATTTCAGCAACTCCATTTCACTATGGTTTGTTGGGAACTATTCTTGTTATACTTATTTCATTCTTTGTCCTTGTTTTCATACTCACTACCATTATTAGATCTTATACATTTAATCTTTAGGTTAGTCTTATTCTCTCAGCTTTCCATCTTTTAAAAATAGCGAACATATTGAATTTATTTTTTATAAAATAAACACAAACCTTCCTGGTAGAGTTGTCAATGAACATGAGGAAGTAAGCGTTCGATGGAATGAACATGGGCTGGCCTCTACACATTTCTATGTGCCAACTCTAACTTTTCTCTCTTAAATTCCCTTCCAATTTTCTAAAAAATGATGTATTTATGCTTAATGCAACCTCACTTAGACCAATACGTTTTGCACTTCAAATTAAGTAGTTTTCCCTTCATTTCCTTTTCTCTTAAGTGTCCAAGGTTGTAGTTTTAAGTCAACAATTTCTACCATTTCCCTACTCCTTTCAATCAAGTACAATGTTCCCAACTTTGCCTCCCATGATAAATTATAAAATCTTCAACAATCTTTCATGAGTAATCCCCAAAATATTCGGTATTGTCTAATTGACCTATAGAGATTAAACTTCTTTTAAGACTAAGAATAAAACTGACTTCTTGCAATTTCTATTGATACCCATTAATAGTATTTACATGAACATCACCCTTTTCCATAATAAGATTCTTCATCAGCAAGATAAATCTTTTTAAACTTTCTAGCAACAATATTGTGTGTTAGTTATTTGTAAAAAGTATAGGGAAACAATGCACATGAATTTAGAATCCAAGACTCAATGTCAATGCTAAAAATTTAAGGCATTATGGATAGACATCTCTTCAAGGGTTGTATTCATAGATATCGCCTCCTCTTGATTTCAATCTCGCTATTGATTTTTTTTTTTTTTTTTTTTTTGGGTTGTACAATCTTGTCTTATATGGCCTTTCTTTTCATAATTCCAGCAAATTATTTCACCACAAGGTCTCGATTTGCTTCTTTCTTTGGACTTTGATCAACCTTTAATATTGGTGCTAACCTCATTAATTACTTATCCCTCTGCCTTTGGTACTCAAGGCAATAGCCGAAAATTTGCCCAACTCTCTTTTGTGAGTATCCTCACTAATAATCTAAACTAGAATCTCCAAAAGCTTCAACTTTTTCTAACCAAATGAAATACTCACCATAATTATAGTCGTTACATCAACTTTCAGATAGAGAAGATAACAAATTAAAGCTTTTACCTCAAAATTTCTTTTCACAAAATTCAATTGAGTAGTGATCATGATGAATTCGTTGATACCATCTCTCATAAAAGCATATTCATCCATCTTTAGATTGAAAAGGCAACACATTAGATATACCTTGTTTCACATAGTTGGCTTCTCACATATATTGGACAAGGCCCTCATCAAATCCGTTGTCTTCTCATTGGTGATGTGGAAGGCAACATTCCACATCAACATGAGATAATTCTCACCTAGGGTTAGCTAATCTAATAATTCTCATCTTCTTGCTTAATCAAATATGGTTTCTCTACTGACAGAGATTGATGTAGGCTCTTTTACTATAACTAATTCTCGATCTGTATCTTCTAGAAACCAAAGTCTTTGCTATCGAATTGATCGATCTTCATCTTCCCTTCATCCATCTTCGTTACTCTCACTATTCTGCTAAATCAAGCTTTGATTCCAATTGTTAGGAACATGAAACATTGAAGAAAAATGTAGAGAGGAAGGCAAACAAATTTTCACATGAAAAACCTTTTAAAAATTAGAAAGGGAAAAACCACAGTTCGTACTAGGCAATCTTTTTGTTAATAATATTAATATCAGTTTCAGAATTATAAGTTACAACTACAAAAGAAATTGTCTTACTATAGCACAAAGTTTGGCATACAAAGTTATAGCAGAAATTACATGTAGGCCATTAACAATAAAAGAAATCTCTTTGCTTTAATATTAGTTTTCTTTATTAGACTCCACAAGTCCATGAAGGAAAAAGGTATTTGAGAGAATACGAGTTATCAAAAAAGAGGGAATAAAAAATGTTGAGAGGGAAAGGTGGAGGAATATTGCCGAGATAAAAATGGTAACGTTGTGGGTTTTTTCTTTTTTTTTTATTTTTTATTTTTGGGGGTAGGGTGGGGGTTTTTTTTTGGGGGAGGAAATCATTCAGTGAATGAGGGGGGGGAGAGAGAGAGAGAGAGAGAGAGAGAAAATCAAAATAAATGAGAGGAGAGAGGGAGAGGGAGTTGGCGCCGGTCAACAAGGAGGAGATTTGGTCTCCCACTCTTCCATCATCAAATATCCTTTGTGCCCCCTTTGCACATTTTGTCCTTTGCCCTCCATGTGCCCCATTTGCACATTTTTTCTTTTTTCTTTTTTTGCTTTAAAATAGTTTTCATTGTTCGTGTGTCTCCCAATAGTGTCCAAAACGTGTACAATGAATGTTGAAGGGTTTGTGGAAGAGAAGGGGGGTGGGGGGGCTGAGACAAGATGGGCCTCTGGGCCAACCTTGGCTCTTAATCGACCTCCTTGTGGGTCGGCCCACTAATCAGTGCAAGCTCCCTTCGGCTTTTCATTAATCTTAGTTGGCCCTAGGTTGTGTTTGCTAGAGAAATTCATGTGTCAACACTCGATCATAATAGATACATAGCAAACAAAATATTTTACGCGTGAAATTTATCAACCCAACTTAACCCCTTATTCCAAAAGCAAAAAAAAAAAAAAAATAATAAAGACTAATATATGCATATACATAGCTAGATGTGCTGAATCTTTCTCATGCTCGATAAGCCTCTCCTAAAATACGAACTTCACTATTCAATCATGTATAATGAGTACTGGCCTCTCTCCTTCATTCTGGTGTCCTCGCTATCAGTTCAACATCATGATTAGGAGAAGCTTCCCTCCTTGGAAATTGAGAGGCTGGAACTTTCATAGGTCTATTTCTCTCCAGACAACCACATAATCTGTGCTCACGAAAGAAGTAGTCTGTAGTTTCCAGAAACTTGGACCAAAGGGAGCGATCAACAGCACGATCTGCATCGAAGAAGGCCAATGAGAATAGAAGAACGAAACCACATATATCAACACCGATGATAGCGAGACGAGGCTGGTGATGATGAAGAGCCCTCCAAAGCTGTACACGTTCAGGCTAAGATTGTCTGAAAAGATGGCAGCATCTTGATCTTGGCACGAGCTTTGACTGCGGAAGTATTTTCCTTCGATCGCGTCCATTTTTGCTTTATCTTGAGTAACATTCAAGATTGCCCTTGAAATGTAGGAGACCAAAGGGGACCTCAATGGGAAGGCCTGATGAATAATTCAGTCACGTTAGTTCGTGGCGTTACCTAAAATAACCTTCCATGCATGGTCTTGTCCGTGCACAAGCGTGTCAGATGTGAACCGGGTGCATGCATACGTGTTACAACACGAGAACAAGCTTGCGTGCGTTTTCTTGCTCATATATATGCGTATGTAAAGTAGAGGTTCAGCTCCACTCCCCATGTCGACACGTAGCTCGCCCGTTGCGTGCGGAGCGTCTTCGATCTTCATCCCCTCTCTCGACATGTTTTGACCTTCATTTTCATGATGTGTATCAGCGTGGGCATGTGCTTTTTAACGTGCATTGCCTTTTAGTGATCCCTACTTTATTATCTGATAGGTTTTGCCCTCGAATATCTTATATATGTCCATAGACGGACTAAAATAAACAAAAAAAGGTGGATCGTCATACAAGTTGCAGATGTACTAAATCTCTTGTATTCATCTATATGACTCATGAGCGCACCATTACAAGCAAATTTGCCCTTTATTGTCTAGAACATCCATATTTTATGCATGAGTATTCTTGATATCTATCATGGCCAAAAAAATTAAAAAATGATTATATTGAATACAGTTTATTCTTACGCATGTTGTCATTCAAAATGTAGGTCCATTGGATCACCCGAACTCCTCTATTTAACACATGAGTCCAATATTAGAAAAATCACATTAATGTGCAATATTTCCGTGATGTTTGAAAATTCAAAAAATGTAAAGGCGCTTATTCCTAAGATCTGTTGCAAAAAATAAATAATGAGAAAATTGAAAAAAAGAAGAAGAAAACCTTACAATGACTACTATTTATTTTTGGCAAGTTAAAAATGAATAAAATCCATCGTCATGTAAGGTAAAGGTCACTTATGATTATTTGTATAACACGTGAGCCCTCCGTTAATTTGGATAAGTCGCATTAAAGTCAATATTTTACCCCTGATAATTATGAGACATAAATAGTTTAAAAAATGAAATAAAAAAGCTCATATTGCATACAATTTATTTGTGATAAATTGAAAATAAATAATAACGGATCTATTTTCGTGTAAGGTATAAATATATTAGAGCGGTGCATGCAAAGGTTAGCCCACTAGTATTTATGTGAGCAAGCGCAAGTGCGAGATAGAGAGAGAGAGACACTTACAAAGGCAAAACCATCGGTTTTATAGGTTGGTCCTACCATTTTATACTTGTTGCAGTATCGGGCAAGGAAGAGTTTTATGTACGGCAATTCATCAAAGATCGCCGATACTCCTCCGTTTTCGCTTCCCTTCGATAGTGCCTCGTGGTATTCCTCCGGCGAACCATAAGGAATCAATCTGGACTCGTCGAAATTGAATTGTCTCACAAGAAATTCTCTCACGCACGATCCTTCCTGATATCCGACGTAATGGCGATTCCTTATCAAGTCTTGCACGTCCACAAACTTTGGTGCGAAACGTTGCACGGTTAAAAGTGAAGCTAAATTTGCAGTATAGCTCTGAGTCAGGATAAGCACCACGAACACCCATACGATGAGCACGAGCCTTGTCAAGTTGTTTGCAATCTTCTCTCCTACATCAATAAAAATCGTAGTAAAGTGCTGACGAAAAACCGAGCTAAAACAACAGAAACAGAGTAAAACATGGAAGGAAAACCAGATTATTAAACCGATTTGTTGGCTACGAAGAAAATCATAATGCTAAACAAGGCACGAATCAGTTTTGAAAGAACTTACTATGAGCAAACACCAATGTGGAGAAGGAAAACCAGATTATTAAACCGATTTGTTGGCTACGAAGACCTCTGAATTCTTCATTTGTGCGATGTTCGAGGAGCCAAACGAAGAACCCAGTTAGAATGAAGGCCAAACCACTTGTTACCCAAAGAGTCCAACTCAATGGTTTTAAGAAGATCCACATGTTCCTCCGCTCATCATCCTTGATGGCAACTACCATTGCTACACCAGATTCTGAGTAGGGAAGTGTAAAATCGATGTAGGACGAGCGGTTTGCAATGATAGTTGTGTCTCCTACAACGGCATCGAATCTCTGCATCATCATGTCCTCATAAACTTCAATATATATGGGTAATTCGCTTCTATTTGAATAAGAATGTATAAATAGAAGCAAGGTATACTAATGACAGTATGCAAATGTGCGCTGCGAACTACTTCTCTGTGAGGAAATTTTGACATGTATAGCATAAAAGCTCAAACAAGATTCAGAAATGATGCACTTAATAGCGAAGAAATCCTTTTCCTCTCCTCGTCATTTATCAAGGAATAGCAGGGTAAAATTCTAAGAGAAAGCATCGACTGACCTGAAGTTTAATTTGGTACAACATATCATCATAGGTTCCTGCGATTTGCCTGCTCTCGTTCACGTAAGGAATGTACCGGTGAGGAATAGCGAACGGTAATGCATCCAATACTGCAAGAAACATGTCGTGGGAGAATCCTGAGTAGCTGGGCACCCCTGTATGTGGATCCCATTCGATTTTGAAGAATTCCCCGAAGCCGTCTTTCGTCGGAACTCCGATTCTTAGTTTCTTTCCTAACATGGGCACCACCCAACCTTTCGGTGGCTTTCGTGTACCTCCTGGCCAAACAGGTGGCTTCAAATCGTTGGCTGTAGCTGTATAAACTGCCTTTGTTGATGGGTTCAATTCAGGGGAAAGTCCTCTTGCTGAAGTCCAATATCCAATGATTTCCTCTCTCTGTCCTACAACATTAAAAATTTCGAATGCAATGGGCTGAAGTTCACCATTGGGCAAGTGAAATTCACCGCTACGGCCTTGAAATTTGATGCTCAGAATTTTCTCGAGCAATTTCGGGCCCATCTCAGAAATCCCGATAGATGAAAAGTTGAGATTGTTTCTGCTCGTATTCAGCTTTAAGTATCTAGACTTTGCAGGCTCCCATGCCATCTCTCCTGTAAATGCTAATGCTGTGACGGTGTCGTATGCCCATAAGCCAAAGAGACTAAGATCAGCAATTTCTTCGTGGGGATTTCTCTCAGCGTAAAGTTTCTTCCATCTCTCCCCGAACTCTGTACGGGACTCCGATCGTGGTACATGTGGCCTAACGCCAAGTACACCTTGCATCGAGTCCAAAGCCTTAGAGCTGACAGGATCTAGCAAAGACGATAAACCATCGGTAACAATCCACGCAATCTCCTCGCTCATCATTCCGGCCTCACTCGCTAGAACAAAGAACCTAGACCCGATCAGAGCAGTCATATGAACAAGAAACACTCTTGTCTGTGTCATCAGCAACTTATTGAGCTCTTTAATGATGTCGATATCTTCCGGAAATGCAGGGATAACGCTTCTATAAGAGATCCGAGCATCGACCTCTTGGAACGCATCGACAAGGTATGGAACCAAGCCGTTGCCATAGTCAGTGTCTTCATAAACAAGAGTTATTTCCCTCCAACCATAAGCTTGAACAACAGCCGCTAAAGCACCAACCTGTGAACTGTCGTCGTAGGCTGTCCGAACGAAATAACGTCTTTGTGTGGGAGAAAGGGAAGGGCTTGTGGCTGAGAATGATATGATTGGGACTTGAGCTTTTACTCCTAAGTCGATTACAAATTCAGTTTGTGAGGACCATTCTGGACCGAGGATTGCATGGACTTCTTCATTCTCCATCAAGTCCAGAACTGTAGACACAATGTATTTCATGAAGCAAATAATCTACCAAGTCGAGCTTCTCCTCCAGACCTGGAGGCTTGATCTCCATTACTGACAAGCCTCTAGGTCTTGAAGCGACTGCTCCTCCATGGGGGAAAGCATTGAAACGAGACCCAGATCTCAACAACAATAGAGAAGCCCCCATGACCGATGGCGAGAGAAGAGGGGAAAAGGCGAAGAAGGGAGAAAGAGAGGAAGATAGACAACAGTGGGGAGAAATAGAAAGAGAAGAGACTATGCGGTGTGTTGATGAATTACATCCCGAGTGTTTGAGCGAATAAATCTTGTGGTAAGATTTGTAAGTTCTGTTGTAAGTTTGAGAGATTATTTGGGAGGAATTATGAGTATAAAATAGTGTGTGAGTTATTGAATATAATTGGAGGCTATAAAACACTAAGTATTTGAGTGACTCGAATGTGGATGTAATCTTTATTACATGTTGCTCTTTCCTATGGAGTACGTTCCACCGTTTGATTTCCTTGTTTTGCTTATTATTGTGTTTGATTACTTACTTTTTAGGCATAAGTGTACTAAAAGTTTTAAAACTTATCATAAAATTGCAATTGAAACCTAAATCCTTCAAAAACTGCAATCAAATAATAAAACTTGTCATGAAGTCTAATCGAGTTCTAAAACTTTAAAAAAATGCAATTAAGAGAACGACTTGATTATACACTAATTTGATAAGTTTTAGGACTTAATTCTACTTTTTGAAAATTTTAGGACTCAATTACACTTTTGTGACAAGTGTTATGAATTAATTAGATTGGAATTAATTGTACTTTTTAAAAGTTTTAGGACTTCCAATTTATATCAATTTTGTACAAGAAGTCTCCCTATCATCATATATGTATTAACATCGCGGATCAGACTAATTTGAATAGAGAGTTTTATTGTGCTACTTCTCGAAAGCACATGAGGTCCTAATTTCGATAACGTGAGGGTTTTGGTGTAGTTCCTCATAAAAGAATAGGGTAGAGAACCGATGAGAATACAGATACCAAATAAATTGATGACAAGTATTTGAAGTCCTGAAGAATCAAGATTCATTGGCGATAAGTGTTTAAAATCGTGAATAATCTAATTATGAGGACGAGACCAATATGTCGCACACAAGTGAAATTATTCAGGAATACAATTTCCAATATATCCTGCACAAATGCATATATTTACCTGCTAAAGCCGCATCAACGACATCGTCCTCTGGATCTCTAATGTGAAGCGATAATCGGGTATGGTAATGAGTGTGCACGTCATAGAAATCAAAGAGCGCCATGGATATACAACTCATCACCACCTTCCCGTGGGTCGAGTTCATGTTGTGCACTAGCCCGACTTGAATCATTTTCTTTGCAGGGTTCTCTTTGGGTACACTAGAGGTTTCCAAAGTAGAGGCCAGGCCAAGAAAAGATATTAGTGCAAGAATCGAATAGCTTGTTTGGGCGCCCATATTCAGCGTCTCTTGGTTATTTTCATCTATTGCTTCACTCGTTGATTCCCGACTATTTATACACTATTTCCACCTCTAACCATTGGAAAAATTTGGAATGAAGTTTCCTAGAATTTGACAGTGCGATGTGGACACATTAGCTAACTCCTCACTAATGTCTTAGTCCTACGTTAAAATAAAACCCGTAGATTTAGTGGAAAAACTGTGGAGCACCATTGTCTTTTTTTAATTGCAAATATTTAATATTTTTTCCCCTTTATTGGCAATAAGCCAATCAAAAAGGTCAATTTGTGAGGGTCTACATGATCGTCACACATGCTTTTGCTAGGACTGGAAGCTTTCACCAGAGTTTCGCCTTCATCTTCTGGTGGCATCAAAATAAACCGCCGTATGGGAAACGAAAAGGAGAAAAACTACAGTGGGAGAAACGAAAAGGAGATAAGATGATAGGTCTATCACTCTCATCAATGAAAAGCAGAACTTAATTGAATAGATGTATCTAGAGAAAATTCATTAACCCAGGAAAGAAACCGGACTAGGCAGGGTTGGTTCCCTTTTTGTGAAACCAGAAATCAGCCCACCCGATCTTGAACCGGACCGGACCGGTGATTCCAAGGTCAGTCCAGGAATCGTTAATTCATTTTTTTTGTTATGTTTTTCTTTTTGATTTCTTCTATTCCCTGCATTTTCTTTTTGATTTCTTCTATTCCCTGCATTTTGAACTCCAAACGTTTGGTGTTGTCTTTTGCTTGCATTTAGAGATGTTGCTTCCGCATTCTTCTAGAGCAATTATACCTACATTATGTTCCAATGAATTTCAATGGTTTCACCTTCCATTTTGTTCTTTTCTACATAATTTTTTTGTTTGTCCCTTCCATATACATCTTCTTGGTTAAAGAGCTACAAGAAGGAACTTCCCAATATTAAAAAAAAAAAAAAAAAAAAGAAGGCGAAAGCACTGGTGCCTATGTAAAGGCAATTTGCTACTTGTCCGCCTCGACAAGAAAGATCACCATCTCCCGTGGACCTACCGACCTCTATTGCTATTTCACAGATCCAAGCTGATGTCCAGGATTTGAAAGCCTCCATCACCTCCATTGGACAATATCTTGTGAAAATTGACCGAACAATCCTCAGTCTAAACAGTTACAATCCTACTCGATCAACCCCAAAACCCTCAGTTCTTGATGTCCCCACACAGCAACGCAAGCACCCCTATCTACCTTAGATGTTTTAACTATCTTCTACGCTGGTTTGCTTTTTGTTTTTTGGATTGTTGCTATTAGCTCTTGTATGCTCCTGCTTTTGCTTAATAGATTTATTCTTTTGCATAGTTGCTGATGACAAAAAGAGAGAGAGTGACTGGATGTAATAATTGGATTGACTGCAAGTACTTGTGATAATTGTGATGATAGTATCAAGATAAGGGGAGCAACTGGCAATGTGTCTTTTCAATAGCTAATTCTGATTGCTAACATAATGTCTCTCAAAGCTTGTCTTTTGTTAAATTTCATGACTATTTAATTTCACTTATTATCTTTCATCATGAAATAATCTAAACTCTAGAAGTTTGACATTTATTGATCATATTATTCAAACTCTTCTGAAATTATATCTCTATGCTTATTGAAAATCATCTGGAGAACCTAAAATATGCTTAATTATGCTTAATTCATAATCATCGCTTATGCAGATATTTACTTCATTGCAACTCCTATACAACATCTTATCACCTCTGCGAGATAGGTTTGTCATCATGAAAAAATGGGGAGATTTTGGAGAAACATCTCTAGAGATATTGATGATTTCCAAACTATCCTTGGTATAATTTCTACTATGATAAGTGTTGATGATCATAATAATTATTGAAGATTACATGATATCCATGATACATTCATTAAAAGAAAATCACGAGATGTCATTGTATGAGTTGTTCGTAAATAGCATCAACTAACTATGATGATCAACTAATGATGATTTCGATGTCACTTGTGAGGAAATCATATCATGGATGATGTTGGGATAATGATCATCTAAAGATGTTCATTGATATATTTATAATAGCCGTTGGCTACTTGAATTGCACAACAGAAGAACCACAAATCATTAGGGAAATGGAAAAACTTTTGCTAGAACTGTCAAAGCAAACTGCGATGTGAGAGCAGTGGTAGAACCTATTTCAAGAAAGCTTGCTCATGTTCACGGGAAATGACTGTTTGGACAGTTTAGCTTTAGAACAACAACTAGCAATGAATCCTAACCGCTATGTGCTTCTTAGGATGATCTCCAATGGGAAGATTGAAGATGTCTATATAAGAGAAGACTATTAAAGCTAAAAGGTGGACAAAAGCTTTAGAAGAAGCTGAAACAAATAGTGTTTCATTCTTGTGAGATTTCCAGAGTAGTATTCTTGCTACCTTGTAATTATGAGAAGATTAAGTATACAAGCTTGATAGCGGCATCTAAGTCATGATAGTGTGATTTATCATTTGATAGGCAGTGCTTACTGGTTGTAACTTATCTTGGTGATTACTTGTGCAATCCGATCAAACTTGTGGCTATTAGTTTGGAAAGTGGATGTAGGCTTTGTTAATAAGCCGACCACTATATATTGATATGTGCCTTTTTACTTTCCTTCTTCTTTGATACTTGCACACAAGCATCACTTGATATGTTTAATATCTGCTTGTCACGCCACGATCCTCGAGTGCACACCCATCTCTCACTGGTCGATTAAATAGTGACGTCCCAGGATGCATTGTCGATCCTTTCATTTTAATACGCATGCAAAAGAATATAAAATAATCCCCAGACAATAAAATAATGGTATAGAAAAGTAGGGCTATATTTTTGAACCTAAAAAACCACAACCACACTTTTATACAAAGCAAACCTTATAGTATATATTACAATACTATTAACAAAGTCAGACCTATCACACAAGGGGTCACGACTTAGGGTTTGCAAAATAGGGTGGGGGTCTCAATCTTCGTTGGGGTCATACTGTGGATCCTCCTCTGGATTCTCATTCGACTCATTTTCAGGTTATTCTTTAGGGTCCTCTTTAGGTTCCTTTTCCAAGTTCTTCTCTGGGTACTCCTCCTCCTCAACAATCTCTCCTTCTTCCATACTCCAGCTGTAGTCCACTGCTGATTGCTCTGGAGAGTCAGGATCATCCCCCAGCTTGGGATCCTTTGCATCAATCACTGATCCACCTTTAGGATCTATTGTCCCCTTCCTGTATACTACCTCTAAAGCATACATAGGCATATCAGATTCCAGTATAGAGCTCTCCCTTCGGCCATCATTGTAATGGCGATACCACGATCGGTATACATGAGGCACCAGGTGGGGTCCACCCACATCATTCCAGACAAGGATTTCACCATTGCATATTCTAAGCCTTTAGGGTGGTGGTGTATCATAACGTGATAACCTATCTCAGTGACTTCCTTAGGTATACCAAAATGTACGGGAGGAGGTGGAGGTGTTGCCATCTAAGGACTTGAAATGTTGTCCCACAATGCGGTGAGACTACGTCTAAGCAAGTTCTATCCCCTAAGACCCGATTAGGAAGCCAATAAGCCCTAAGGGCTGCCTAAGTACAACACGGATCAGAAGACTTACCTTGGCCTCAGTTCCATCCTGCAAATCAATATCATTTACAGATGCCTCAAATCACATCAATAAATCAATTCATAATATCAGATCAAATCATTGATCAATCGACCTAGTTGATTACATGTCATCACGACCTTCCCCTAGTCGGCTCATCTCATACTATCTATAAAGTCCACTCATATAAGGACTGCTCTTTACTAAGCTGATAGATATATAGTATAGCTTGCTTCTGAGATGATTGGGTATACTGCTTTCTGCTAAGCTGCCATATCGCCCGTAGGTTGATATAGTATACCGACATTGTTCAATCTAAGTTGATAAGGTATATTGTTCTCTACTAAGCTGCCATATCGCCCGTAGGCTGATATAATATACCGGTATATTGCTTTCTACTAAGCTGACATATCACCCGTAGGCTGATATAGTATACATTCCCAATCATACAATCAATTCCATCTTTTTATCATTCTCGATAAAATAGTCATGTGTGGGTACATGGTCAGCCTTAGCCAAAATATAATAATTTAACTTTCATTCTCCCACTTCTTTCAACAGTCCAAAAGTAGATTTTTTGGCTCTGTCGACCGACGCCCGGTAATTTTCCCATTAATTACCAAAATTAATTAATTTAGGAATAAAATTCTAAAATCACATTTAATTCAATTCAACACAAATTAGAGCTCAAATAAATAAATAAATTGCACCACAATAACCAGCATAAAATTCCGATTACCGGCTATCCCGGTTTAATTTCTGGAAAATAATTAATTAATTAAATAATTACGGAAAATATTAAATAAATGCCAATAAATCCAATTTAGGCCCGTAATGCATAATTGGATGCCGAAATGGATTTGGAAAAATTCCAAGGTTCATTCAATAAATAATAGAACATGTCTACTCGCTAAATACACTAACTAACCACATAACATGCATCGACAGATAATTAAATTAACTAATCTAATCTAATCTATCCACCTAAACCATACTTAATTAATATAATCAACCCCTAAGCATAATTAACCGACTAAGTGATGATTAGTGAGTTCAATTCACTTGTTTGGCGAGCCGGTTGGTTCAAAACGACGGGAACGCAACGAGGCTCGATACTCTCCAAAGCGGGCCTAGCTTTCAGAGCCCAAAACCATCTCAAAACGAGACACAAAGCTGCTGGAAACCTACTGCACTTTGCCTCTATTTTAAGCTGTAAAAGAGAGAAACCAAAGCTGAAAGGGGCGGCAAGGATCGATGAAGGTTGCACGGGTACTCGGCGAGCTGAACGGCGGCTCCAGTGGCTCCCAAGGCCACTCATAGTGGCTGGACAGCCTCTTGAACGGCAAGACAACCTCCAGGAATGGTGAGCTGGGCGGAGCAATGCCGTTGGACATGGCTGAGGCGCGGCAAGTTGGAATAGGTGAGTGGTGGCGGAAACGGCGAACGGCTGAGGGCGGTGGCTTGCTGGCTTACTTTGACGGTCCCTCAGGCTGCTGGTGGTGTTCAAACTCAACAAGGAGAAGGAGAAAGGAGCGGTCGACGGTCACATGAGGGAGGGGGAAGACCGGCTGCAGCTGGAGGGGGCCACTTGGCTCTTGTTTTCTCCCACTTTGTCCCCTTGACTCACTCTCCACCAAGGCTGTCTCCCTTGGCCCAAGTTCAGCCAACAAGGCCCTTTGCCCAATGCCATTTTGGGTACAACTCAGATTGACAGGTGGCTTTGAGGATTCACACGTGATCGACTTGTGCCAAACCACGTTCAAGACATCTTGACTCATGGAAGTCCTTGACTACGTGAAATTGCGGATGATAAATTCTTATTTCAAAGTACACAATTACTGAGGATTGACATAGGGTCGTTCGCGGGCTCAATAACAGTAAACATAATCACTCGTCATTCCATTATGTTCTTGTCACGCCTCGAACCCTGAGCGCGTACCCAACCCTCTCTGGTCGATAATATTTTGTGACTTTCCAAGACGAGTCACCGACCCTTTTCGTTTTATTGCACATGCGGAAGCAAAAATAAATCCCTTGACAGTAATCATCTCGGGATAGAAAAGCAGGACATCACATTCACAAACAAACCACACTTTTATAAACATATTGAGTCATTTACCAATGTCTATACCCAAAAGATTTGTTCTAAAAAAGAGGCTATCCTATCAGACCTACACTTTAGGTCACTTCAGCTCAGCTCCAAGTTCTCCCTCTACGGCCCTGAAAATTTTAAGCCCATGACGAGGTGAGATATAAATCTCAATGAGTTCACGGTCTAAGCCCCGGTTAGGAGGAAAATACACACAGAAGTGTCCTAACCACATAACCACTCAGTTGGCATAGAGGACTTACCTCGCCTTAGTTTCCTTCTTACACGTCAGTACAATTCATATTGCAATGCATATAATAAGTGCACATAACAACCGGAACACCTCATCAACTCGACAATCATGCATTCCAATTGTTAATTACACCCCTTAAGGGTACGGCCAACTCTAATATTGGCAGTCTTCTGGCATTGCTAGGCGTCATCTCACCTCCTTTGAGCATGGTGAAGTCTTTTACTCAGACGGCTTCCCCGAAGGGGCGTATGTCCAGAATTTACTACGACCCGAGTCCCAATGAATGGGTAACGTCCGGGTTAACAGCCTAGGATGATTTCTCTTAACCAACACGCGACCAATCAATCTCGGCCCAGGACACTGTGCATTGCACTCAAATGTCTTAATTAAAATAATGAACTTGGCTTATTTTCTTCATATTAAAAATACACGGTAAAATAGTTGTGTGTGGGTACATGGTCAATTCACACTAGAAAAATTGATATCCTCTAATTTAAAATCCCACTGGTTTATATAGTGTATAAAACTATTTTTGGTGTTAAAATCCAACACATGAGATTTTCTGAATAAATAATGAATTTCACAAATTTTGGAATTAAATACTCAAAATTCCAATCAGCACTCAATTTGCATAAATTAACACTCAATTGCATAAACTGAACACACCATTGTAATTAGCACAAAATTCCGGTCATCGGCTATCCCGGTCTAATTTCCGGAAAAATAATTAATAATTAAATAAATTACCGAAAATTAAATAAATTACAAAATAAATAAATTTAAAGCATTTAATTGAATTAACCTAAACTAACTAAACTAAATAATCTAACTAACAATTAAATCTAACCATCCTATATAATTTAATCTAAGTACACTAACTAAATAAACTAACTAGTTCCTAACTAATCCATCTAACTAAACTAAATAAACTAACTAACTACTAACTATTTACTTAATCTAACTAAGCCATCCTAAGCCTAATTAACATAATTAATCCATCAATTAGCTAACTAACACATCTCTAAGTGTCATTAGCCCACTAATAAAGGATTAGAACGTAATTCATTGGTTAGCACAAAAATCGGCTCACGGCGACGGTGGCGCGACGGCGGCCAAGACTTGAGCTCACGGCGAGGCCGAGGGGAGCTTGGACCGGCCAAAACAGGTCCAAAACAGCTCAGCAAAGCTGAGCTCGATCTTGAATTACGAAAGCTGGACGAGCGGGCCGCGGCAACAAAGCTCGGCTTCGAGGAGACCCCACGGGCGAGCTGGCGGTCAACAATCAAAGCAAGTTGTCTTCATGGCCATATGAAGAGAAGACCCGGTGATGCTTCGGTGGAAGGGAACGGCGAGATGTGGGGGTTTCGTGGTCAACAAAACAGAGAGGCTTCGCGAAGATGAAAGCTGGGCCGCGGGCGTGAAGGCAGCAGATGCAGAAATCAATGGCGTGGCTTCTGCTCGGCTTCGACCAAAGGAAGTGGATGCTTGGACGAGTGGGCCGCTTGCAAGAGAGTCAACAATGGGGGAAAGGAGTTCTTTAGTTGACCGAAGTTGATGCGTGGCTTGCAAAGGGAAATCAGTGAGTAGAGGTGGGCGTGTGTGAGTGGAGAAGGGGATGAGTGGCTTCGATCTTCACAACAGCTTGAAGCTCATGGTGTGAGGGGAAATTTTAATGGAGTAGTACGTGGAAGAGAGGGTGAAATGAAGGTAAAGAATGAAGATAAGCAGGAGTTGATGATGTCAGCTTCGAAGGGGCAGCGCATGAAGGAGACCGAAGCAGCGGTCTTTGGCGACGTGGAGGAAGCTGCACCGAAAGAAATGGAAAAGAAGCAGCGTCCGTGGAGCGCAGCTAGCTTGGGGGGAAAATAAGTCAACATGCTTATCTCCTCAATTGAATCCTTGTCCCCCTTAATACTTTCCAACGAACATAATCCAAGAATTAATCAATTTGATGCCAAAATTCAGCCCTCAAACCATAGCTCCGAATTTCACTGATTTTAGAATTCAATTTCATCCTCAAATTCTCAATTTCGAAGTCCAATTTCGTCGAAGAAAAATCCCACACCTTTCCAAAATTTCCTACCATCCAGTAGCTCGGCTTAGAAGTCGAAATTCCCTTCAAATGAGCTAAACCGAATTTTCGTTCATTTTCCGAATCGATTTTCCGTAAAAATCTCGAAATCTCTGAAAATTTTTCGGAGGATGAGCCGACGTTCCTAAAATGAATCATGACATGACAGAACTTTCAATTTCTGAAATCGAGTTTAATTTCGCGGTTAATTTCACTTTGACGTGATTTTAGCGCGTCCCAATCTAGTAGGTAGCTTTTAGGAATTTTTAATGCAATTGACCCGTGATCGATTTATCTCGAGTGACAATGTACACCTTTGACACATTGGCGACTCTCCATTGTTGTGAAAATCTTGAGATTTCAAATACGGACACCAGGTACAAAAATGATAGAAAAATCGGTCTAGTGCCGTTGACAGAAATTTTGCAATTAGGTGGAATCACCCACGCACTAATCACATATCTTTATCGAATCAACCTATCTCCAGTCTTTGATCAATTTTGACGGTGTCATAATGACTCTTGCAAATTAGCATGGTCGAGCAGTTGATTCCTGGTCGAATTCTCATGTTTATTGCGTTTAGATTCCTTAACGGCTTCACCTAATAGGCTAGTTAACTCATGAGTGGCCAACTCAAAGAAAAAGGCTATAGATGTCGATGAAAAGCCCAACTCGTCTCATTGAAGTCAGACTCGAAAATCAGGATGTCACAGTTCTGTTTGCGAATTGACTTTTAGTCACCCTTGAAATTGGCCTGCCTATTTATAGGATCGTCTTCATGCAAATCTCACGGTCAAGTTGTTTTCCCAAGTCAAGTTCTTTAGTCGTACGAGTTCTGTCCTCTTTAGCCTTTCCTCTCGAGGTTAGTATCTCAGGAGTGATCAATTTTGAGTGAGATCAACCAATAATGAATTGACGAAATTCACATTCATTCATCCTTTAGAAGACTCGAATTTCAGGATGTCACAATCCTTCCACGAACCGTCTGTAATACCCTGCCTAACCCAAGAAACTTCTGATCTCTGTCATTGTCGTCGATCTTGGCTAGTTGATAACTGCTTCGATCTTGATCGAGTCCATGGAGATTCCTTCGCCTGAAATCACGTGACCTAGGAAAGCCACACGAATCAACCAAAACTCGTACTTACTAAACTTAGCGTACAGTTCATGACTCCGCAAAGTCTAAAGCACTATCCTCAACTTTCTTTCATGCTCCTTTGGAATTCTCGAGTACACTAGGATGTCGTCGATGAAAACTATCACAAACTGATCCAGAACTCCTTGAACACTCGGTTCATCAGATCCATAAACACAACGGGGCGTTCGTCAAACCAAACGACATTACATAGAACTCATAATGACCGTATCGCGTACGAAATGCCATCTTCGGTATATCTTCCTTTCTGATCCTCTGCTGATGGTATCCTGTCCTCAGGTCGATCTTGGAAAATATCGACGCTCCCTGCAACTGGTCAAACAAGTCGTTGATCCTCGGCAGTGGGTACTTGTTCTTGATTGTCACTTGATTGAGTTGACGATAGTCGATGCACAAGCGCAACGAACCATCTTTCTTCTTCACGAACAGAATTGGTGCTCCCCAAGGTGATGCACTGGGACGTATGAATCCTTTATCCAACAACTCCTGCATCTGCACCTTCAATTCTTTCAACTCTGACAATGCCATCCGATAAGAAGCCTTAGAGATTGGCTCCGTCCCGGGGGCCAACTCAACTACGAATTCGATCTCCCTCTCTGGTGGCAACCCAGGCAATTCCTTCGGAACACATCTGGAAACTCTTGAACTACTGTAATGTCTTCTATCTTCAGCTCCTTAACTGTTGTATCCACAACAGTCGCCAAGTAACCTTGGCAACCCCCATCTAACAAATGGGTTGCCTCAAGCGACGAGATTAAGGTAATCGAGGGTCTCCTCGACACCCAACAAACTAGAAACTTTCACCCGCTAACTGATTAAACTGAATCACTTTACGATAGTAGTCTACTGTAGATCATTGCTTGGTGAGCTAGTCCATACCAATTATTACATTGAAATCATACATGGCTAGGACTATCAAATCTATCTTTCCCTCTTGCTCACTAATAACCAACTCGCAACTAAGACAGCCTACTGTAGATAACACCTTATTCTTTAATGGTGTAGATATACTAATCACTGACTCCAACAATTCAGAACTCAACCCTACCAACTTAACAAACTACTCAACTATAAATGAATGAGTAGCGCCAGGATCAAATAAAGCATAGGCAGCATGATCGTTTAGCGAGACCGTACCTGTGACCACATCAGGTGAGTCCTCTGCCTATCATCTCATGACAACGTACACCCTTCCTTGAGCTGAAGGCCTGTTCATTCCACCCTACGATGTGTTTTGCGGCGCGTATCCCCTGTTTAGACCCATCGGTGGCAGCGGCGGCAACTACTGCGGTTCCATCGGCCTTCTGGGATAGTTTCTAGCCAGGTGACCGCTAGCCACACTCAAAACAAGAACCCGGCCGGGAATGGCACGGGGCTGATCCATGTCGCCTTCCGCAGAAGCGACGTACGCCAATTTGGCTCAGCGTTGACTTTCCTACCTCACCCTTCCTATTAGATGGAATGGGATACCTTCTTCTAATCATCGGTTTCTTCCCAAACCGATTTCTATCTCTATTCGAACTGAACCTTGATCCAGACATGGCGGTTTGCTCACTCAGATTCCTCTCTATCGGCTGGGCTTGCTCATACAAATCGTGATAATCCTTTAGGTTGAATGGTACCAGTGGATTCTTCAACTCTGGTCTGAGGCCATTCTTGAACCTCTTAGCTCTGTTTGTCAGATCCTCTATTAGTCTGGGGGCGTCTTACGACAGCTCTGCAAATTTGGCCTAGTACTGATCCACTGACATCATTCCTTGATGAAGGCGCTGGAATTCCTCCATCTTTTGCTCTTTGGCGCAGTCGGAGAAGTACTAGCCATTAAAAGCTTCGAGGAAGGCGTTCCACACCATAACCACACCTTCTGGGATCATTCTCCTTTTGGTGGCTCTCCACCGAATACTAGCATTGCCCTGCAACTAATATACTGCAAAGACAACCTTCTCTTCCTTTGTGCACCTTAGCAGTGCAAATGCTTTCTCCAAGTCCTGGATCTAGAGGGCTGTAGCCTCGGGATCACCTGCTCCTATGAACCTCGGCGGGTTCAACTTCAGGAACTGTTCCGCCAACTTGTGCATCGGCCTTTCAGCAATCACGTTCTTAGGTGGAACCTCAACAGGTGTAGCAACAGCAGCGGTGGCATCAGCAATGGCATAGGCGGTGGCGGTAGCGGCGGCTGTAGCGGTGGCAGTGGCAGCTTGATTCTGGGCCTGCTGCCTTACCACATTCCTCAGCGTCTCTAGTGCCTGCACGATCCCCTCAATCCAGGGATCACTAGGTGCTGCTACTCTAGCACTGACCTACGGGGGTGCTATTTGCTTGCGTTGGCCTGAGCCAGCGTTCTCCCTCGGCACCAACCCTAGTTGGCATCCTACCCCAAGTGACAGATCCAATCGATCTCTTCCTAGGAGTCCTCTGCTCCTGATCACTCATACTACGTGATCCTTATAGAATCTGCTTTCCAATTCCATATAGAATTAAAACTGAGGGATCACACAAAACAATCTACCAATCAACTATCAATCACATGCATTAGCATAAGAAAAAGGCCTTTCCTACTAACTATCCCAAGACCCATCGCACCTTATCACTCCAATCGCTAACCAGCTTTGATACCACTTCGGGCAAGGATGTCACGCCCCAATCCTTGAGCATGCACACATCCCTCGGTGATCGACTAAATTGCAACGTTCTTAGGATGCATCATCGACCCAATCGATTCATGCACAAGCGGAAGTGAAATAAACAATTCGTAGACAAGAACTAACTTGGGATAGAAAAGCAGGACAATCAGGTCAACCAAACATACTTTTATAAACAAGCTAGTTTATACATAGAGGCCCAAAAAAAATAAAAATAAAAGAGTAGCCAGGCTAACCCTACCCGGACCCTAACTACTTGGGATCTGGATCTATCATGACACCGTTAGGGATGTCAAGGTCTAGAGGGTCAGCTACCTCCTCTGTAGGCTCCTCAACCTCGGGAAACTTGTCCAGCCCGATATCGGTTATGAAATTGGCGTCATGCACGGGGTTAAGCTGAAAATACTTGTCATTGACGGCAGGTCTGTCAAAGCCATCCAAGGGGCCCTCCCGGATACCTTTGGGCTCGCGACAAAACCACGCCTTGAATCGATGAGGTACCAACTGAGGTAGGCTCTCATTGACCCAGATAGTAGTAACCATGAGCTCACGGGTCCAGTCAGGGTTCCGTGGACTAAGAAGATGGTACGTTGCGTCTCCGCCTCCTATGGCCACCCAAAATGGACATGGCGTGCCTCCATCTAAGGACCTGAAAAGTTAAACCTAGAATGGGGTGAGCTAATGTCTCAGCGAGTTCATGCCCTAAACCCCGATTAGGAAGGTAATATGCTTGAAGACAGTCTAATCACACATCACAGAAGACTCACCTCACCTCAGCACCTTCCCGCACGTTATTATAGTTCATAGAGCAGATATATGCAGTAATCACACTTAACAATTGGAACGCCTTAACTTATATCTCAGAAAATCATAGGGGTTCTGATTATAAGGCCAAATCGTTATGACACGTCCCATTCTGTGCCACACAATTTGGTCCCATAATCAAGCGTGGTTAAATCACTCATTCATGCGTTCCGATTGATTACGGCCCCACGGGCATGACCTACTTGACATTCAGCAATCTTCTGGCATAGCCAGGCATCATCTCTCCCCATCGAGCATGGCAACGTCTACATCTAGATGGCAATCCCGAAGGAGCATCGGTCCAGCCTTTACTACGACCGGCATCCGTTGTCAAGGGCATTCCATATAGGAGCATCGCCCAGCATAAACGCTCACGACGGGTTCCCATAACCATCACATGACCATCCAATCCCGGCCAGGGATATCGTGCATTGCACTCAACTGCCTCCATTAAAATAAAGAACTTAGCCTATTTTCTTCGTATTAAAAACACCCGGTAAAATAATCGCGTGTAGGTACACGGTCAGATTGAACCATAAAAAGTGATATCATTCCTTTTTAAAATATCATTATTTGATATTGTACTTAAAAACATTTTTTTGTGTCAAAAACCAACACTCGGTAATTTCCAATTAAATACCAAAATTTCATGATTTTGAAAGAACACATGAAAATCAACAATCATCACTCAATTGCACAATCTAATAATCAATTGCACAAACTAATTACACTACGACAATCGGCATGAAATTCTGATGATCAGCTATCCCGGTATGATTTCCGTAAAATATTAAATAATTAAATAAATTGCAACATTAACTAAATAAATGCAAAATAATTCAATAAATCACTAATTAAGCTTTAAACACTAATCTAACCACCTAATTGGACCTAAATAAATAATGCATTAAGCTAGATAAATCATATAATCTAATTAACCCTAACTAAACTAATCTAACCACCTAATTGGCCTAATTAACCATCTAAATCACTAATTACACTAATCTAACCACCTAAACCAATCTTAAGCTAATCTAATCCTCCACTACGCATAAGCATCCGCCTAAGAAATGTTTAGCAAGTAAACTCACTAGATTTGCGAGCCAATGAGTTTAAGGTGATGGCGACGAGAGGTGAGCGAAACACGGGCCTATGGTGACACCCGAGGAGGTCCGGAACGGGTCGGAAACGGGCCACGAAGTCTCAGCACCTAGTTGGAACTTCAATTTTGGACAAGAGCTAAAGCAGCTAGTCAAGCGGCCCTATTGGCATGGGAATGGCAAGGTGGGACTAGGTAGGGCTGCTTGTGGCTCGGGTGGCGATGGTGGCTTCTAGGCAGAGCTGCGACGGTGGCCAAGCGAACGGTGAGCAGGCGTGGGGACAACACGTGGGCTGGAGTCACGCGGCTCGGGCACGACGGCGAGAGGGGCTAGCGGGCGGTGCTCGGGCGGCGGTGGCTTCAACGGTCGATGGCAGGGGCTTGCTCGGTGTTGGCTTGATCTCTGCTGGTCTTCTGCTTCTACTTTCAGCAACAATAGTGACCAAGGAAGGCAAGAAGGAAGAAGAAGAGCTGCTAAAGTTGAGAGGGAACAAAGGAGCCATAAAGTCTTCACAAATATGTTATTTCATCATCACTTGGTTCCCCAAAGTCCATAGATATGCTCAACTGCCTTATCCCCTCCAAATCTTCCTCAAGAAGCCAAGGTGGTGATGAAATGTTGCAACCCCCCCTCATAGCTATGAATTTCATACAATTCCCCTCAAATTTAACTCAATTATACTCCAATTCAATCCAATTCATTAGCCAAAATGCCATGGAGGATGCCCACACTCAATTCTACAATTTTCCACACCAATTGCTCCAACTTGACAACAAAAAATTTACATGAAAACGGCCCTCTTAAATTCCCGATGCCCAATCACCCAAATTTGAATTTTTGCCAAAAATCTGGAGTTGTCGAAAATTCTTCGAAGGATGATTTGATTCTCCTAAAATAAATTGTGATATGATAGAACTTTCAATTTTTGAAATCGAGTTCAATTTCGTGGTTAATTTCAACCGGACGCGATTTTAGCGTGATCTAACCTACCTGGTAGCTTTTAGGAATTTTTAACGCATTTGACCTGTGTTCAATTATTTTTGATCCACATTGTGTATCTTCAACTCATTGGAGACTCTCGGTTGTCGTGAAAATCTCGAGGTTTCAAATACAGACACGGGGTACAGAATCGATAGAAAAATTGGTTTAGTGCCACTCGACAAGAATTTTGCAATCATGTGGAATCATTCACACTTTAATCACATGTCTTTGTCGAACCGACCTATCTCCGATCTCTAGTTGATTTTAACGGTGCCATATTGACTCTTGCAGATTAGCACGGTCGAGTAGTCGATTTCTGATCGAATTCTCAAGTCGGTCGCATTTAGATTCCTAAACAGCTTCACCTCATGGATTAGTTATCATGTGAGTGATCAACTTAGAGAAAAAGACTATAGGTGCATCGATAAAAAGCCCATTTCATTTAGTTGAAAGTAGGGTTGAAAATCAGGATGTCATAGTGCGTATGGATAATCCTTCATGGTTATGGCATTTGAGGTTCGACCATCTCGATTTTGATGGACTCAATTTGCTTTCGCGCAAGAAGATGGTTTATGGCTGACCACATGTTGATCATCCCAATCAATTATGTGAAAGGTGTGTTATTAGTAAGCATTCCAGAACTAGCTTTCCGAAGAAAGTGACTTATCGAGCAAAGCGGCTGCTTGAGTTGACTCATTTGGAAGTGTGTGACCCAATCATCTTTACTCATATGGTAATCATCGATACTTTGTTACTTTTATTGATGATTTTACTAGAAAAAATTTGGGTGTATTTTTTAAAAGAAAATACAAAACTATTTGGTACTTTCAAACAATTCAAAACCTAGCTGAAAATGAGAATAACTATTTTATCAAAGTTCTGAGAACCGATCGTGGCAGAGAATTCACATCAGCCATATTCAACAAATTCTGTGAGGATCATGGGATTTAGTGTTTCTTGACAGCTCTATATTCTCATCAACAAAATGGCGTAGTTGAACAAAAATATAGAACCATTCTTGACATGGTTCAAAGCATGTTGAAGAGTAAAAATTTGCCCAATGAACTTTAGACTGAAATTGTTTCGTGTGCAGTCTACCTTTGAAATAATTGTCTCACATACGGACTTGAAGGCATAACTCCACAAGAAGCATGAATTAGGAGAACACCAAGTGTTTCACACTTGAGGATTTTTGGGAGCATTGCCCATGCTTATGTCCCAAACTAGAAAAGATCGAAGTTGGAAAACAAGAGCAAAAAGCTCATTTTTATCAATTCTAACTCATCATCCAAAACTTATTGATTATTTGACCCTAATACTTTTAAAGTGTGTATAAGCAAAGATGTCAAGTTTGATAAAGATGGCGTGTGGGAAGACAATTAAAAAGGAGAAGCAAATGCTTTTGGTGATTTCGATCGAATGGGATCAAAGGTTCATTCAGCACCATCTTCTCCAATATCTTCTTGAAGTTCATCATCATCGACCTTTTCAAATGGTGTTGATGAATTGGTGGTGCCAAGGTCGAGGAGATTATTTGATATTTGTGAAGCTACTGATGAGCTTCATTTTGTATCTCTTCTTGCAAATTGTGAACCACTTGTCTATAAGGATGCTGTTAAAGAAGAAAAATGGAGGAAAGTCATGAATGAAGAAATTAAGGCCATTGAGAAGAATCAAACATGGGAGCTTGCTAATCTTCCATGGGACAAGAAAGTGATTGGTGTCAAATGGGCGTAAAAGGCCAAGAAGAATGAGAAAGATGAAGTGACAAGGTATAAAGCTAGATTAGTTGCGAAGGGGCACAAGTAAAATGCCAAAATTGATTATGATGAAGTTTTTGCCCGTCATCCACATGGAAACAATAGATTGATCATTTCCATTACTGCTCCAAATGATTGGCGAATTTATCAAATGGATGTCAAATCAGCATTTTTTAATGGCATCCTTGAAGAAGAGATTTATGTTGAACAACTTGAGGGGTTTGTTGTGAAAGATCATGAAGGCAAAAGTGTTGAAGTTGAAGAAAACTTTATATGGGCTTAAACAAGCATTGAGAGCATGGAATTCAAGAATTGATGCTTATTTTAAGTGGATTCTTTCCGGCCCAACCTTTTTTTCTTCTTCCTCTCTCTTTCCCTCATGCTCTCTGCAGAAAGAAGGAAAAGCAAAGTACGAGACAAAGGAGACGGGGATGGCAAGGGAGCAGAGGAGGCAGTGGATCGCACAACATGATCCTAGGGTCGGAGTCAAGTTGGCAAGGTAGTTGGCGGTGGCAGGAGCCATGCGCGCTTGCTGGCCGAGCATAAAAGCTAGAGGGGGAGGGAGATCGAGAGAGATCCAAGCGAGAGAGATGTTCAAAAGAGAGAGAGGGAGGGGGAGACTGAGAGAGATCCGAGTGAGAGAGATTTTCAAGAGAGAGAGAGGGAGCGTTGGCCACGTGTGAACTCCATCCGACAATCTCCTTCGGACGACGTCCTCAAGCTGAACCGATAAGTCCCTTTTATTTCCCCTTTTCGGACCCTATTTTTGGCACATCGGGTTGGGTCTCGTGATTGTTCGACTCATGCGAGCTCAGACCCCGTTCGATTCCCCATTGAGTTGTTGTGTGTTCTAGTTCGCTTGTCAAGAGTCCCGGCCTAGATTTGAGTCTTAGTTGAGTCGGAATCTCTCGTTACTCTAGTGTATCACACTTGTTCGATAGAATGCCACAATGAGATCTAGTTTCCATGGCTTCGTCTTTGGTTGAAATCGAGTTGTCTGGGTGCGTCGCGCTCTATTGTGATGTTTCGGTGGTGTTGGGTGACCTTGTGTGTCGGCCGTGTGGTCATTCGCTACGTTCCCATCCTCACTGTTGTTTGTTCGGTGTTTGGCCGAGGAGGGTATGCTCAGCCGACGATGGTGATGATCTTTCGCCAACTAGTGGCCAGCGAAGGTTCGGTGGTGGAAGGGTTGTCGGTTGTTCTAGGTTGTGTCGTTGTTTGGCTGAGTTTCGATGAGGCCATGTTTTGGAGAAGAGAAGACTTCGGGCATGCATAGGGGATGCACGAGGGAGAAGAAGACCAAAGGGGAGGAAGAATAATAGAAAAAAGAAAAAGAAAAACAAAAGAAAAAGCAAGAAAAAAAGTGCAGCAAATAGTTTAAAAAAAAAAAGAAATAGGAAAGAGACTAAAAGTTGGCTTCGAGAATGAGGAGGGCCGAAGATGGAGTAGCAGAAAAGACAAAATAGGGATGAGACAAAAAAAAAAAAAAAATAAAGGAAAACTATATATATTTTAAAAAAGCTAAACTGAAAAAAAAAAGAATCTTTTTTATCCAACGTGGGTTGGACCTGGGCTCGGATCAGATCCGCAGGCCGAATTGGGTTTACCTAGTCCGAACTCGTTTTTCTGAATATAATAATATTAAATATTAAAAATATAAAAAAATTCAAAAAATTTCAAATAAAAATAAAAAATTTCGAAAAATAATAAAAATTCATAAACTTTTCCGAAAATTCAACAACTTTCAGAGAACATTAAAAAATTCAAAAAAAATTTAAGAAAATATTAAAAATTCGAGAGGAAAGACCCACCAACATTGTGGTTTAAAGATGACCCACAAACCGTGTGATTTAAGAAAAGCCACAAACCCTATGGTTTAAGGATAGACCCACCAACCTTGTGATTTAAGGATGACCTACGAACCCCGTGGTTTAAGGATAAAACCACCAACCTTGTGGTTTAAGGATGACCCACGAACCGTGTGGTTTAAGGATAGACCCACCAACCTTTGGAGAGGCATGGTTTAAGGCTGACCATGAAACTTTAGAGATGACATGGTTTAAGGCTGATCATGAACCTTTGGTTTTTAGGGAAGCACCCGTTAATCCCTTGAAAACTGCATGGCTTTACTGATGAATTCTGTCAAACTCAACTTGAGCAAATGTCATTAGAGACGTCATCAAGAGACGTATTGGCAATATTGCAGCATTAATTGAACAAGCTAATCAAGCTAAGTCCGACTACTTTAGAAGAACATTCGCTATCAATCAGCATCATGTGACACAAAACTGTCATCTTGCTCGGGGATATATCTTTAATCATCAAATTTTTCGAGAGTCAAGTTCTTATCAAAATGGCTATGACTCGTGAAAAAGGCTTATTAAGCATGCCAAACTAGAGCTTCTTAGTCAGAAAATGGTTTCTCACACACTCTTGATAAAATGACTGCTTGATCCCATCTGTTCGCGTGGGAAGTAACTGATTGCTGAGGGTATCTCACATAACCCACGTCAAAGGCTTTCAGAAACATTTGCAATGAGCAAAATCTGATCGATCAAAAAGGTTTTTGAAAGGACCGCAATATAGGTTCGGTTAGGGCTTACATTGTGGCACCCCTCGACAACCCCCAATCCATTAGGGTCGCTACATATCATGTCCTTTCTCTTTACCTAAAAGTCTAGTACTCTGATACCATAACATTTCACTAAGTCCATAAGTTCTGGGGGTTTATATCTTTTCCATTGGTCCCTACGCAAAACATGGTGGAAGCGTATCCAACAACTCCCTTCCCTATATTCAGAAAACGATGCACACCAACTAAACATTTTTATAGGTAAAAGCAGAACACTTTTATTTACATAAACTAGATGGATATAATTCGTCGGTACACCAAAATGCTGTAGTTTTCTATACCCGGCTACATTCTAAAAGGTACCCAACATTTCTAACAGTCGTATATGTAAGGTCCATCGTTTAGTGTCAGCGTCCAAAAATCCTTCCTCTGCTGACTCTAACTCATGGTCACACCCATTTGTCCGGTCCGTCTACTGGCGGCGGTGGCAACGGCCTCAGTGTGCGTCCATCTCGACGGACAAAAACAGCAATATACTCGTGTAGTACGGGGCCGGCGGGAGGACCAATGTAAATCACTATCAACACCCACACTCGTATAAAAGACAGCCCTCGCACCACGGGATGGTGATGCTCTGACCTTTCCAATTGTAGGTCGACTGGAACTCCATAAAATGTGCCGGGAGATACAGGCACCAAAGGCATCTTGTCTAGTCTGAAATGTTAGACCCCAAAAAGGGGTGAGTACAACCACCTAGCAGTGAAAGATCCACTAAACTATATCATGCAGAACCATCACTATCAAATTTCATGGGAGATAGACAAAACATATAATCAAAAGAATGAGTATGCATCAAATCAATAGAACTTTTCAAAGTAATAGCAAGTGCATCTTCAAAACCAAAATGCATCATTTCAGTCACACGGGTCCCGATTATAGAGCCAAACTGTTATGACATGTTCCATTCCATATCACACAATTTCGTCTCATAATCAGGCACAATTATTAGCAGAGTCATCAGTTTTAATATTCAAAAGATTTTTCCTCCCGGAGGACTAGTGTTTGCATCCCTCTGGGCATTCGCACCCAACTTGGTGTCGCGAAAGCCTCCAGTTTTCAATCACCGGGCATCCAGAGCATGTTACGTTACACCTCTTCAGCATCTCGCACCCCACACCTGGCATCACGATAAATCTCCGGGGCTCGCCATGAAAATGGTTACCCCTACCTTCGGAATTACATACCAACATACAACCGGGCATCCCGACACTCCCGGGGAAACCTCTGAGGCTCTGCGGACCCTAGGCATTCAAAGGCATCGACCCCGAAGATCCTATGGGCCTCCCGACTCTCAGAGCATCGTTGACCCAAGGGTCCAACGGCAACAATAACATCTTACATTATTTCAATATCAAAACATTTTCAATGCAATGGCATCGGAAGTCCCATGAGTTTTCATCGAAATTTCAATGCCGAATAGTTTGCTGAATGCCAAGACCATCATACTAAATAATAAACCAAGATGCCTTCACCTTTGGAATAAACTTGAGCAAATTCGGAATAAAGGCAACCAAAAATCAGAATGCACAGTTTTAGTAATAATTTTGGAAGAACCCATAATCAAACTCAGAAAATTCTAAATTTTTAGTATGTTATAAATAAGATCCAAAGGAAAGAATTTCATGAAGAACACTAAGCCAAAATAGTCATGTATAGAGAGCAGTAAATCACACAACTCAGCCCCAGATTTCTTCCATCAACAGAATTTATACTCCAGCAGAAAAGCATCGCACATTACAAGAAATTTATGCCACTATATTGATTTCGAAAAAATCTGACAAAAACATATGTCCTAGTTTAAACAATTCCTCATAACTTTCATGAAGAAATCGGGACCAAATTCGTACCAGAATTCTCCCTAGAAAATCTACAAAGTTGCTGAGTTGCACACGACTTATTTTGGGCAGTGCAGATTCAGTAGGATCCCACGCCTACACCGCAATTGTCTCACTTCCAAAAGTCCACCAAAAATTGGTCTTTCGATCATAGTTCAACAGAATTAAAAATGCATAGAGAAAACCAAAGCATTTCCTCAACTCTTTAGTTCCAATCTACTTCAATCATCCAATAATTCAGCATTCAGCATCCAACTCAAACATTTCTCAAGTCCACTGCACTACATCAGACAATAACAGCATTGCATTACATAGGCTAATAGACTTTCATTTGCCTTAAATCCGACGGTGTCGACAGCTAGAAATCGAGAAGCTTGCGGTCACGGACACGGCTCGGCAACAGCAATTGCGAGCGGCATCGGCATCGGCAGCGCGCGTGCACGGCAGGGGGCGATCTCCTTCCTTTCCTCTCGCCGTTCACTCTCTCGCTCGCTGCTCTCTTTCTCTCACTCGCTGGTTTCGCACGGTTCTTTCTCTCTCTTGCTCTCATCTACGAGCATTTTGTTCCCTCGTTGATTGACCTTATGGGTCAACAAAAGAGCCATCCTCGGTGGCTGCAGAAAGAACGGACAGCCCATCTACTCATGTCCATGCGTGAGAGCCCCACTTGACTTGCTGCCACCTTGCTTCTCCATGCAAGATACGTGTCCGGCTCCTTGCTCCTGCGCTCGGTACATGACTCTTCTTTTCGGTCAACTTCTCCATTTAGTTGACCCAGATGCTGCTACCTCACGCCACCTTGCATGCTACATGCGAACGTGGCCTTTGCTAGCCGCTCGAAGCAACTCATGGTTGCTTCCTTCGGTCAACAATTCTCTCAATTGTTGACCGTCCAAGGCGTGGACGTGGCTGCGGTGCGGTGCTTCTCAGTCAACATTTCTTTTCTTCTGTTGACTACAAAAGAGATGTGGGCATGGGCTGCATGGTGGCCAATCTCTTCTATTATTATATGGCAAGAATTTGTTGCCGTTGATGGAATTGTTCGCATGGCCATTCAAAGAGAATTTTCTTTTTCTCCGACAGTAAATGTTTTGGGACGTCGAGTGGCGATGAAATGATAGCCTAATGCTATACCGACTATGACGAAATCCGATAACAATTTTGTCAGTCCGCAACGTATCGTTATTTTTCCGAGGTCGGCAAAAATTTACGGATGCCACATACACAAATGAATTATTGCTTTGAGGCCAATAAAGGAACATTTGTCGCTATCTTCATTGGGTTTACAAGTCAAGAACTTGGAAGGTAAGACAAGATAGAATTATCTCCACTCCTTTAAGTAGTAGCTTCTTTGTGGCATTCTCATTTTCACTTAAACCATCCTAATCAGAAGAGACTTTGGAAGAGGGTTGTAATGTTGGCTTGGGAGAGGCTCAAAAGGTTTAAAATTTTCGAGAGGGTTTTTAAGAGTCGATGATCATCATGGCATCGTGACCAGGTCACTCGATCTTTCGAAATCATTTGGCTTTTGAAACACAACGCATCTGGAAAGTCCATTGACAAATCATTTCTACATGGAAGCTTTGCTCCACTCTCTAATTTCCTTTGCACTTGTGATGAGTTTTTTACGCACACACTTGGACTTCGATAATTTTTCTTTCATATAAGATGCAGCCTTTTGGCTCTTTTTCTTGGCGGGCATTGGCCTTGCTTTTACCAAGCACAATGCTTTTTCATGCCCCTTAGTTTGTCGAACTTTTTGCTCTTTGAACTTTTGGAGCTCTTGTGGCTTTCGAGATGCTTTTTACGTTTTCTCGTAACTGTCAATTGTATTTGGTCAATTCTTATGCTTTGCCCTAGTGAAGGGAGATGATCACCGCTCGGGGTTCAGAAATGAATAATCATGCCCAAATTGGTTAAAGTAATGGGTATCGGTGTTTGGGTAGAGAAGGAAATGCTCTTCTTTACCTTGGGTTGAGTCAAGCTCTAATGATAATTCCTCTGAAGTTATCACCAGAAGATTGATACAAGTGAAAGTAATAGGATCTTTCTCAATCCTTCGTTCTACAACATGATCATAACCTCCTATGTTGTCCCAATGTAGGGTCATTCTCGACAGGGGTACTTTGAATAATCATCTTTATTCGGCCCAAATGGGTAGCAAGAGATTAGTGCAATGCTTGGGAGTGATGAAGGAAACACCTTTATCATTTCAATATTTGCGCTCAATGCGAATGAGTCCTTCGTCCAAAGAGAATGTCATTTTTTCACACTCTCAAAAGTGTTTGAAGGATGTGTTTGGAAATGGCTTACCTTTCTTCATCCTAAGCACTTCTTGTTTGGCATGGTTAACGTTTCACCTTTTTGCCCAAATAAAAACATTTTTGCGAACCCGTTTTCTTGAGGGTCACCAACATGAAGCATGCATAGTGACACTGGAAATAGGTCATGCGAATGATGTCATGCAGTTGTATTTTTGGTTTTTTGTTTTTATTTTGTTTTTTTAGGGGATGATTTTCACGAAATTGAATTCCATCATAAAAAAAAAGTGAGACGCATGATTTACAAAAGCATCAATTGGATTCACAATCAAAACCCAAAATGGAAAACAAGATTCTTAACAAGAATAAAAACAATGATAAAATACAAGAAACTCTTGTATAGATAAGAGTAAAAATAAACTCTCGTCCTAGCTCTACAATTCACTTCTCTATGTGATCGAACACGAGAATGTCAAGGAGCATCACGCATAACCTGCCAAAAGATGACAATGGCAATATGTGAATTAGAAAATGATCTTTAAATGAGGTCACATGTTACAACAAAATCGAGGCAACGGTACATGCCCCATAGTTCTTATTACAAGGTTTTATTATTTCACCAAGATTAGTCGTCAGAGAAGTGACATCATTAAAAGATCGATCGACAGCTATCAATCGAATGTCCACTCTATTCCAAAAGTTTCATATGCAAAAGTGACATTGTTTTTTGAAAGAAGTGAGTTCTATTTTGAGGAATTGTACACCAAATGTGATTTGCATTTTAGTTCCAAAATGTGAGAATGAGAGAATTTGATTAAAAATGCAATTTCAATTTTTGTGCCCCAATATATAATTGCAACTTGAAAGCTTATTATTATTATTTTTTTTTCAAATGTGACTTTGAGCCCATAACTAGAAATTTAAACAAAACTATGTGGTCAACAAGGCCAAATCAAAGTGTTTAAAACTTATAGTCAATGTTCACTTATCAAGAGTGATTGCCAATTTTCAATTATAAGCCTACACCACTGAGGGCATTTGATTGATTCCCGCGAATTTCAAGACGAAAATTCAATTAAAAAAATGAATAAAAAGAAGAATGATACTTACAGTGGGAGACAACTTTTCTCTCTCTCTCTTTGTTTTTATTTATTTATTATAATTACATAGACATGCACATGAGATGTGGTTCGATTTCTACTCTATATGGCTCAAAATGGAGACATGGGATTACCGGACTGAACCGACGAGGTCGCGATTAGGTTTTGATTCCCACGACTCCAGCTTTGTCTAAGAGTCGACCCGTGTCACGTGATTGTTGACCAGGGTGGTAACTCTTGACATTAAGAAAGAAATTTCGGGGTTGAGATGGATGACTCATACTATATGATCATAGTCGGAGTGGTATCCATCTCGACACCATCCTAAGAAATCCTATGTGACCCAAGTCCGGCGGTAGGTTGTATGTGCTAGATTGTAATGCAATGCAAAGGATACATGCACAACAATTTATAGGCAAATAACACTCCGTACATAAAAAAAATAAACCATACATTCCTATAATTCCTTGCAAGAAAAGGTGAGCAAACACTTCCCTTTATACCTCCCATTCTGTAAAAACATATAACACCTTTAATGTTAGGGGCGTATCTGGAATCCTCGCTGCCAAACAAAAATATTTTTGAACAAGATTAATTTTGGCCTAAGTCCTCTAAGGTTTAAAACCAAGTCCCCAGCAGAGTCGCCAAGCTGTCACGACCTACCCCTCGGGTGATGGAATAGGTTTAAGGGTATTGCCTAAAGGATGGGCCTAAGGCCCATGATTAGGCGTGGGCTCTCCCAAGCCCATACCTCGTGTGACGTTGGGGTATTTTTAAGAGCTTCGCAAAAAGGAGTTGCCACTAGCCTATTGGGGTCGGCTAGAAATCAAGTGAGGCACGGGAGTATGCCACACTTCCTACGCAACCAGAGAATCTAGGGTCGGGGACTTGATTACACTAATTGACCAATTAGTGCACTTTCGGTACTTAATCTTGTTCATTTTAGAAGAAATGATTTTTGTCATGTAGTTTGAATTGATTTTACACCTATGCACTAACATATGATGTGATCACATGAGTGTACAATCATTAAAATAGCAATTAGTAGCCAAGAAAAACATTTAAATAAATCGCATGGGAGAGCAAAGATTTTACATCAAAGAAAAGATAAATACTAATCCTAACTAGACTAAAGGGAAGCCAAAATTAATATACCAAAATTGCACATTAAAGAGCATTCATCTTTAAGGACAACTAAAACCCTTGAGCATAATTCTAAATTGAAATTTTTAGGAGAAAATAAACCAAGAGATTGATTTTAACATTTTTAAAGATTTTTTAATTTTTTAAGAACTTTTTTTTGGATTTTTTGATTTTTTTATATAAAAAATGAATTTTCGAATTTCACCAAAAAAACTAGATTTCACAAAATTTTTTTGAATATTTTTAAAACGATTTTCAATTTTTTTTAAATTTTGAATTTTTAAAATTTTGAATTTTTTTAATATTATAATATTCGATGGAGTGGGTTCGGACCGGATGAACCCGATTCGACCTGCTGGCTTGGCCCAAACCTGGATTCGACCCAGTCGGATAAAAGACTTTTTTTTTACTATTTTTTTTTAAATTTTCAAATTTAATATTTTTTTTTTTTTTTCTTTTTGTCTTTTTCCCACTTTTTTCTTTTTCGGCTGCTTCAATCTTCTCCTCACGCCTTCTGCACCTCTTTTTCTCTTTTTTGTTTTTTGCTTTTTTTTTTTTTATATTTTTCTTTTGCTGCACGTTTTCTCTTACTTTTCCTTTTGTTTTTCTCCCCCCTTTGGTCTACCCCTCTACACGTTCTCTTCTTTGGGCATCGTCTTCTTCCCCGACGCCTTCTTTACATGTAACTTCATCTTATTCTTTTTTTTTTTTTTTTTTCGTTTTTTTTAAACCCACATAACCAGACACTAAACCATCCTTTACGGACACAGCACCACTACACCATCGTTCCAGCCAATAGCACCCAACTCCGGCCAACAGAACCCAACATCGGCAACCACAACAACCAAAGGAAATAACCATGCCGAAACTAACATTTTCGATCCCAGGTTTTCACCAAACAAATAGGGTACACTAAAATGGGAAGAAGTGCTGATTATGACCGCCTTAAATCATAGGACCCGCCAGAGAGGGAAGGTAGTTCCGGAGGAGGTCCTTCCCGCGATAGCTCAAAATGATGGTAGACATTCCACGGAATCACAAGAAAATATACCAAAAAAAGTGACAGCAGACATAGTTCAAAAATACAAAGGCAAACAATCATCAAACAGGGTTTTTGAACATCAAGGACTTCGGCCATTCACTCAGGCATTTTATCGAACACCTAGTAGGCACTACTGAAACAACACATTTTGACTCGATCAAGACTCAAACACATAGCAAAGCATAACCCTAACACACAATAGAGTTAAAGGAGGATCAACGGGACTGAAACTTGTGTGAACTGGTCACCGTGACCTCCAGCCCAACAACTCTCAAAATGGACTTACTAGTTCGAACAACGAGTCACTAGTGGACCTCAAGTGACAGCGACACTCTCTCAATTTCACTCTCTCTAGCTCCCTCCCTCTATGCTTGTATTCTGTTCTCCTCGCTCTTCCCTTTTAGAGCAACCGGTAGGTGCGCATGGCCTCTATAGCTGCCAGCTTGCCGGCCGAACTGCCCTCGACCCGCGGATCATGCCGCTTGCCTGCCACACTGATCCCCTTGCTCCCCTGTCACTATTTCTCTTTCTATTCTGTTCCGTAGGTCTTTGTGTGAGACAGACAGGAGAAGGAAGGATGGGTGCGGGCCGGGCCGAAGGAGAAAGGAGTTGGGTTGGGTCGGGCCGTGTGCGCGTGAGAGAAGAAGAAAAGGAAGGGGGTGGGCTGGGCCAAGGTCGGATCCGCCCAACTCGACCCCTAAGGTTTTTTTTTTTTAAATAATAAATTTTTAATTAGTTTTTTTAATAATTTTTAAAAATTTTTTTTTAGTGACTAATCCATAAGTTTTAATGCTATTAAGTCTTAAGTAAACTGGTGAAATTTAGGTGTCAACACCAACCTCTCTGTGCGGTTCTAGATGAAGGAGCTTGGAGAATTGAAACACTTTTTGAGGCTCGAGATTGATAGGAGAAAGGAAGGATTATTCCTATGTTAATAAACGTATGCACGAGATCTCTTGAAAAAATTCGGAATGCTTGATTGCAAACCTATATCTACTCAGTTGGATGGGAACACAAAGCTATGTGCTGAAGAAGGTCAAGAGCTAGAAGATTTGACTATGTATAGGCAACTGGTAGGTAGTCTAATTTATCTTACCATAACTCGGCCTGACATTACTTTTGTAGTGGGAGTGGTGAGTTGATTCATGGAGAAGCCAAGAAAGGCTCACTTGGATGCAACCAAGCATATCTTGAGGTATGTAAAGAAGACTTTTGATTTTGGCCATTTGTATAAAAAGGAATCATCGAGTGAGTTGGTCGGTCATTGTGATGCTGACTATGCTGGAGATCAACACACACAGTGATCAACTACTGGATACTCATTTAATCTTGGATCAACAGTAGTATCCTGGTGAAGTAAAAGACAACCGACTGTGTCTTTGTCTACAACAGAAGCTGAATACAAAGCAGCAACAATGGTAGCTCAGGAGAGCACGTGGCTAGTGCAATTATAGGATGATCTTCATTAGTCAATAGATTATTCGACAATATCATATTGTGATAATCTATCTGCTATAAGCTTGGTAGAGAATTTAGTTTTCCATGGTAGGATTAAGCATGTGGAAGTCCACTATCACTTTCTGCGAGAGAAAGTGTTGGAGGCGAGATCAAGATGAAGTACATCAAGACAGGTGATCAAGTTGCTGATATCTTCACTTAGGGATGAGCGGTTCCCGGTTCCTTACAGGTTCCACCTGAAACCTGGAACCTACCCTCGGGTACAGGTTCCTAATTTTTTGGAACTTAGAACCTACCAGTCAAAATCAAGAACTTGGAACCTACCTTGTCACAGGTTCCGAGGTCGGTTCCAAGTTCCAATAGGTTCTTTTTTCTCTTTTTTTTTGTTTCATTTTTAGTTTAAAAAAATGATAATGAACATGGTACACATTTACATAAATGATTGGCAAAATTAGGATCCCTTGGTTAGGAAAATTGTCTAAATAATATACAAAATTGACTAGGTGAAGCATACTATGTAGCAGCAAGGAGGAGTTGCCTCCGGTTATATAGTCATATATAAGGAGCTTCTCATGTTTTGAGTAGTAATATGCATGAAGTGGAATGACATTCGGATGCTGTCCTACCCTCTGCACGTTCTCCATCTGCTGCTCAAACTCTCGTTTCTCTGCCACCACTTCCTTCGGCCTTTTTACCACTGACAGCTGATAGTGAGGGCTGCACTTGAAAAGCTCCCAACATACTTGCGTATTTGGCAAGGCATTCTCATCGAAGAAGATGGCAAGATAACAGAGGTTAATATCGGGAATCTCGGGTTGACAAGAGGAGCAACTTGTTGGAGACGTTGCTGAAGATAGCTGAGGAAGACAATGATAAGTTCCTGTTGAAGCTTAAGCAAAAGGATTGAGATGGCTAGGAATTTGAATACCCCAATCAACTGATGCACGAAAAATGGAAAAATATTTTAACCCACTTCTAATCCAACTTTGCACCTACAGAGAAGTTCAAATAAATGAGGTTTAGTGGATTAACATTAAAGGAAAAAGTAGTAGCTAATTGTAAAACTATCAAAAAACAATTGTTCTTTTTATTGGCACTCAAAAGGAGATACTTTTGAGTTCCTAGAATGGTTATAGTTGATGTTGATGGACTCTTGGCCCTGAAAAAAAACGCTCAATTATGTTTTCACCTTTATTAGTAGAAAAAGAAGGCTCTACAGATAATATGAACTGAACCACCTTATTCATGTCAATTGAACAAGCAAGCTGCTCAACTTCATTCTATCCTAAGTGAGGCGGCATGAAAACATGCCTTACCAAACCTCCTCCACTGATTGCGATACATATGAAAGCCAACAACATCACCAAATAATAGATACTGCAACTCATCATCGAACGGCCACTTCAATTGATTTGAGTTATGCTGTAGCAAAACCTTCAGCTTTTATGATTGATTTCATCGTAAGACCCTAAGTTTGCTCATTATCTCCTCTCATAAATAGTAACTTGAGAATTCTAAAAGCAGGAGTAGTAACCCCTTGTGTTTGAAAAGTTTCAAAACATGGTCCAATACAGATTATGGCACCGTCTAGTAAGATAATCTTTGTTTTAAAGCCTTTTTCATGTCAATGAAAATATTCTCCTAATTATTCAACACACTCCTCAAATAGCAATAATCTCTTATGGAAGAAACAAAATAGCAATCACCCACGGTTAAGGAGGAGGCCAAATGTGCTTCATTTCCTTTCTTTTCCACAAAACTTTACTCTTTCCAGTCAACTGAAAAACTCAACATATCAAGCTTGCCTACAAATTTGTATAAACAGAAAATCACAAAAGGAAGACATTGGTTTGAAGATGCTACCATAGTTATCCAACTTTTATTAAAGTGTTGCTCACTATTCTAAAAGTGATGCCCAACTCACATCGAGTGCATATAAAAAGATTAATTCAGCTGAAAGAAGACAACAATGGAACATTGCCTTTCTTAAATAGAGAGGTTAGACATTGTCTCAGCTCATTTAAACCAAATGGTGGCTTTATGAATTCTGGTAAAGGGAGGATGATGTTGGTGCATGTTTCAGAGAAAAGAAGAGAGATGATGAACTTGTCTATGATGGTGAATGTGAAAAACAATTTTCGGGATTTTTTGAAGTCATTTTCCTCATTTCTGGGTACGGCTTTTCCTCTTGAAGAAAATTTTTCACTTAGACCAACTAACTTTCCAGCATCAAACACCATAATAAGATGAACACGCTTTTTTAACAATCATTTTCAAAGAAACAAGCAAAGCCAACAAAAAAACAAGAAAATTTTTCACGTTGCGCTAATAGATAGCCGCCAATGTGATCAATATCAAACAGTATGAAGAAACTACACTATCCCACGCAGTACAGTCGAATCCTCATTCAAAAGTCCCCCCAAATATCGGCACAAAAGATTCTCTCCATAGCCCAACATCAGCCACAATAGAGAGAAGGTGCCCAACAATTCGTCAACAGTTGCGCAACACTTCCCATAATTCAACCACAGCTCTCACTAAGCAGCACGAACAATATCAATCTCCATGCAACATAACCAATCTAGACCCTAAAGCGGATTCCACATAAATAACAATCCCCAAGGAGAAGCTGGAAGAACATAAAACTCACCTGTCTTGTGAACATTAACCTTTCGCTTATTGGGCTGAGGCTGAGCAGGCGCATCCTTCGCTTCGCTAGCCGCTCTCTTCGCTAAGTTGGTCTGATGCCTCTTCCCTTGCGTGTGAGCCAAGTAGTTCCCCTCGTTGTTGTGCAGCGTCAAGCAAAGCTTACACTCGTAACTACAACCACCGAAACAAGCCAGTGCTGCTATCAGCCCTGTAAAAACATCAAATTGACGCGAAAGCCCAGTTCTGGGGGATCAATTACTGAGGGGGGAAAGGAAGGGGGAAGTTTGAACCTGCGAGGTGGTTGCACATGAAGTAGGGGTCCTTGGCGAGATCAATGGTCTCGAGGGCGAGGTGGCGGAGGCGCTCGTGGCGGTCGATGGCTTCATTCTAGGTAAAGGCGGCGCCCCCGTTCCCGGGCTTTGAACCCCACTCCCGATCCATTCTCTCACCGTCATCGAGCCTGAGTCAGGGTCGAGGGAGTCGAGATGCTAGAGTGGACAGGGAGAAGAGAGTGAACGAACTCTGAAACTGAAACTGAGGGAAGTTGTGAGAAGAGAGAGGGGGAAGAACAGAAGTGAAAACCAATTAGGGTTTTTGGTTCCGGTTTTGATTCCGATTCTTGTTCCAGGAACTGAAACCGGAACCTCCCTCCTTGGAACCTGGAACCGAACCGGACCTTGCGGTTCAATTCTCCGGTTCCCGGTTCTACTCGGGAACCATGCTCACCCCTATCTTCACCAAAGGTCTTAGAGCTGCAAAGTTTGAAGAGTTCCAAGCTCAGCTTGGTATGGTCTCAAGGACTATCCTTAGAGAGAGTAGTCGGTGAGAGGGAGTATTGAAGATATCACCGCCTATCTCTCGTGACTCTTCGTGTTTTTGGTTGAAAGGTTGTTCAGTTTCCGATGGAAGTCTTTTCAACACACATATTAAAGTGTCTTTATTGCTATGTATCTAGACATGTATTTTCATGTATCTAGACATGTATTTTCATGTATCTAAGGTATGTCAAGAGTCGCGTTTTAAGCCTACATATAAGCGAGTCTTGTAATTGTTTCAAATTGTGTGGAGAGTGAAAATAAATTTTACCGAGTAAATTAGTGTATTCATCTCATTCCTTAAGAACTTCTCTTGTGAGAGTGTTATAAGAGTTGTGCGACTCTGATATTCAATACAAGGAAGGATTATACTGGGAAATCCCAGATTTTCAGTCTTGTTTTCTATTGAATAAATCGAGCATTTCATCGACGCGCCTATAGGGCTGTTCTTAGAGCTGATCATTCTCGAGATAACTAGACTATCCAGGAAGCCATTAAGGAATTTTAATGCAATAAACTTGAGAATTTGACCAGGAATCGGTTATTCGACCATGCTTATCTTTAGAGGCCATTACGACACAGTTAAAAATCGATTTGAGATTAGAGATAGGTCTGTTCGACTAAGATGTGTGGCTAATCGTGGGTGACACCACTAAATTGGAAAATTCTTGTCGGTCGGCACTAGACTAATTTATCTATCGTTTTGGTACCCTGTGTTCATAATTGAATCCTCGAGATTTTAACGACAATCGAGAGTCGCCAATGTGTCGAGTGGGTTCATTGTGGCTCGAAGAAAATCGACAATGGGTCATTTGCATCAAAAGTTTCTGAAAATTATTCGGTAGCATAGGTCACGCTAAAAAAACACGCCGAATGGAAATTAACTGCGAATTCGAGTCCGATTTCAGAAATTGAAGATTCTGTCATGTCACAATAAATTCTAGGAACATCGACTCAGTCTTAGAAGATTTTTCTGAACCCGAGACTTTTTGGGAAAAAGTCGGCATAGGACCATTTTTGTTCAGAAAAAGCCGATGATCGTTTTTTATCGCAAATTTTCGATGCAAGATTGTTCAAGGGGTGAGGAAAAAAATACTAAATTGAGTATTGACTCAACCACGGGATTTGTTGAGGCCGAATTGGATTGAATTAAGCACGAATGGGTATCCAATTGAAGCCTTTTGCTTGGAATTTCGTATGCCCCCACCACCCTCAACATTTGGACCACCATAAGCTTCTAGATGGAGGCCTTGTTGGCTGAAGGAGGGCCAAGGGACTATACTTGGCCATGGATGGTTCAAGGGGACAATGGCATGGAAGAAATCGGCCATGGTGGCCCACCCCCTTATCCCTTCCCTTCCTCTCCCCCTAGTTGTCGTCCACCCCACTCCACTCTCCCTCCTTGCTTGTTTGAAAACCCTCAAGCGATCAAGAAGCCAGCGGAAGGAGTAGCAACCGCCTAGAGCCGTCGCACGCAGCCACCACCGCCGTTCGCACCACCGCGCGCCATCCACCCCCTTGCGTGTTCCAGCTTGTTCCGCCACCGTCGTCGCCTCCAGCAAGCTGCCGTGGTTGTCCAAGCCATCGCTAAAGCCCACTGAAGCTCCTACGGCCGCTGGTTACCTCGCCAAGCCATCCACCGGTCCAGTGTCGCCTTTCCTCGTCAAACCAGTTTTATTTTCTCTGGTTTGCAGCTCAAAACAAAGAGGGAATGAGTGGGTTTCAGAGGTGCTGCTAGGCCCGTTTTGGAGGTGTTCCGAGCCTTGAAACCTAGGCTCTCTTTGAGAACAATTGTCCCCGCGACGTTCCCGTCGGTTTGATCCGACCCGCTCGTTAAACAAGTGAGTTAATCTCACTAATCCCTACTTAGTATGCTAATGATGCTTAGAGGTTGTTTAGATTTAATTAAGTGTGATTAGGTGGATAGATTATAGTAGAGTAATTAAATTAGTGTTTTATCAATGCATGTTAGGCAAATGGTTAGTTCTATTAGCTAGTGAATAGTCTCTAGTATTTATTGAACAAATCTCGGAAATTTTCTGGGTCCGTTTCGGTGTCCAATTAGGCATTACAAGTCTAAATTGGATTTATTTAATATTTTTGTAATTATTTAATTATTTAATTATTTTTCGAAAATTAGGCTGGGATAGTGGACAACCGGAATTTCGTGCTGATCGCAGTGGTGATCTCTGTTTATTTAATTGAGTACCCGATTGTGCAAATTGAGTGAAATTGTGTGAATGGTATTTTATTTCGAAAATGGATAATTTTGGTAATTAAATGGGAAATTGATTATGTAATATGTCACGCTAGCTTGATGACTAAAAATGTCATCTCGAAGAAAGGCGTTATAATATGTCAGCTTGATGACTAAGGGTGTTGTCTTAGAGAAAGACACTATGTTATACTAGCTTGATGACTCAATATGTCACATTGGAGAATGCACGTGGGCTCGGTGACTAGGAATAGCACCTTGGAGAATGTAGGTGGGCTTAGTGACTAGATATATCACATTAGAGAATACACGTGGACTTGATGATTAAGTATGTCATCTTGGAGAATGCACGTGGGCTTGGTGATTAGATATATCAGTTTGAGAATGGATAGTAATGGCTACAATAATCGAGAAATGATCTGATTGACATGTAAACGACTAAGTCGATTGATCGATGTTTCGATCCGTGGTGATTGATTAGGTGCCTATTGAACTGTATTGAATTGTAGGTGGAATCTGAGGCTAAGGTAAGTCCTCTGACTCGTGTTATGTTTAGGCAGCCTCTAGAGTGTATTGGCTTCCTAATTGAGTGTTAATAGGGTAAAACTTGTTGAGACATAGTCTCACCCCATTGTGACACAACATTTCAGGTCGTTAGATGGCAGTACCTCCACTTCCCTGTCCTCCCATGCATTTTGGTATACCTTAAGAGAACACCAAGATAGGGTACCACTTTCCGATACACCCCCACCCAGAAAACTAGAGTACATCTTGGTAAAGTCCAGTGTTTGGGTTGACGTGGGTAAAGACACCTTGGTGCCCCATGAGTATCGATCATGGTATCGTCACTACCATGATGGGCGAAGACAAGGACCCATACCGGAAGGTGATATACCTTTGTTCATGCTGGAAGCAGCGTTCGGTAAGGGAATTGTAGACCTCAAAGATGGAGCGGTGGTCGACACTAAAGACCCTAAGCTCGCGGGTGATGCTGATACTCCTATGGACTCAGTTGAGGGCACTAATTGGAGCGAAGAGGAAGGGGAGATCGTCGAACAGGATGAGCCAAGGGAAGAAGAGCCAGAGGAGAAGGAACCAGAGGAGGATTAGGAGTTGGAAGACCCTAATGATGAGCCAGATGAAGAAGAAAAAGAAGAGGAAGAACCTGAAGAAGATTCTGAATAAAAAGATGATCCAGAGAAGGATCCAAAGTACGACTCGGATGAGGACTGAGATCCCATCATGTTTGCAAACCCTGGGTTGGGAACTGATGTGTGATAGATCAGACTTTGGTGAATAGTATTGTAATATATACTATGTGGTTTTTATTGTATAAAAGTGTGGTTATGATTTTTCACGTTCGAAAAATATGGCCCTACTTTTCTATCTCATTGTCTTTGTTAGGGAAATCCCTCATAATGTTTTGAAGATGACAAAATAAATCAAAGGTGTCGCGACCTTCCCGAGGGTGAATTATCTAAAGAATGGTAATGGATTACTAAGTCCGAAGACTTGGCACGGACCCTCCCAAGTTCTACCAATTGCGACTTGATGTTAAGAAATTAATCTATTTAAACATGCAATTATATTCAATTTGGAGCCGCCACTAACCAATTAGGGTTGGTTAGAAACCCAAGTAAAGTATGGGAGAATACTTTACTTTTGCGAACCAGAGATTCAATAGGTCCGGGGACATGATTACGCTAGATTAGTCTAACGCCCTTTCGGTACCTTTTATTTTAATTTCAAAAATATTTTGTAGGCAATGTTGATTAATTTTAACTTAAGCTATTAACATGCAAATGGTGGTCATGCGGGTGCACAATCAATAAAATAACATTCAATAAAAATGCTAATAAAAATGCATGCCCTAAACATGATTTCTAAATGACAGGACACCTAATTTTTTTTTCTTTTTAAAAAAAGTTAATTATATGCAATCTTAATCTAAATTTAATATGCATGGATTTTACTTTAATGACATATGAGATGCAATTCATGTGGCATAATTCAAATCATTACAATATGTGTGCAATCTAATTTACATAACCCTAAATATGCATATGTTGTATGATATGAGATGTATGACATGGTAATTCTATATGCATGTTCTTTTTATGATTTTTCTTAATGATTTTTTATTACACATGCAACCTACACTAACAATGATGTCATGAAATGTGATTGATTATGAACTAACCTATTAACTAACCAAATAAATGACTTTTGTGTTTTTTTTTTTTAATATGACTTAATAATTCTTATTTAAAAAATAACATAATGATGGAATACTAATCTTTGGGTTTTTTTATTAAAAAAAAAACCACGTGATGGGAATATTAAAACATTAATCTATGACTCACTAACTAGAGTGCAACATGTGGTGTGATTTATATGACCTAAATAACATTTTTTATTCTCTTTTTTTTTGGGTTTTATTAAAGGAAAATCATCCTAATTCTATATGAATCTTAAAAATGCAAAGCTTTAAATATGAAATGCACATGGACCTAAGTACTTAAATTCTAGATATGCATAATGTGTGAGGAGCAAAATAATGATAACGCACCAAAATATAATCCATCAATATATATCAATGACATATTTTAACACGAGTCAATAATGCAAAGCAAACCATAAATTTGTCATAAAAAGTTAAAATACTAAAAAATCTAAGCCGTTGTCTCGCGGTTCAATATTTTTTATTATCATGGCTTAATATGACAAATTTCCTAATCAGATAATAAAAATAAATCAAAATAAATCAAGTTAGAATAAAAACAAAACATGAAATCAAATATAAAAATTCACCTAGTCTAACTCACGGTTGACTTGAGGAGTGGAGAGGAGCAGCTGGTGGTTCAGCAAAGGGTTGGAGGACGCGACCGTTGGGCGCGAAAGAGTCGGGATGGTCGATCGGTGATGGCGCGGTGGAGGACTCCAAGTGCGGGCAGCAGTGGCGTCGATGCTCGGACAGAGGGCAAGAGTGGCGACAACCGGCTTGCGGTTGAGAGCTGCTGCAGAGTTGTCATCGCGAGTTGCTACAGGGGCGAGGAGGCTTAGCGACCGGCACAGGCTGGCGTCGTGGCTAGGTCGCAGCAGAGTAGAGCAATTGCAGTAGTAATGAGTGTCGGGGTCGTCTCGGAACGGGTGGAACACAGCGGGTGCGATCGTCGGGGGTGCGGAGGCACGGATATGGTGCGGCGGCACAGGTGCTACTATGGGTGCTGCGACGAGCAGTGGAGGTGAGTTGATGGCGCGCCGGCAACGACGAATGGAAATGGCGGAGTGGTACGATGATGCGGCGAGGAGGCTACTGTGAGTTGCAATAGCAACGGTTTTAGGAGCTCCGGCGACCGCGAAACAGTAACTACGGTGACGGAGTTGCAGGTGTCGCTCGAAGCTTCGAGTTGCAAGGTGCGGGCGAGCGGAGGCGGCGCTTGGAGGAGGGCTGGTGCGGAAGACAGCAGCAATGGACGCCGGCAGGGCGAATCCGCGAAGAAGAAGATCAACAGTTGCTTTTTCTTTTCTTTTTTTCTTTCTGGCCGCACGTCCCTTCTCACGTCTTCTCCCTCTGCTCTCTTTTCCTTCTGCTCTCTTTTTCCCTCTGCAGCAAATCAGCAAAAAGGAAAAAGAAACCTGCTCCTTTTCTGACTTTCTATTCCCAAAGAACCGAAACCCTTCTTCCTTCTTCTCTCTTTTCACTTTTTGACTTTTTTCTCTTCCTCTTTAGTTTGCTATTTTTTTTAGATGAACAATTAAGAGAAAAACCCCCCCTAATTTTGAAACCTCGCATTCCTTTTTATAGAAGAATCACTCGACTTTGTTTTTGCAGGTGAAGATTTGCACATATTTGCTCAATCGCTCAACAAAATAGTGGCTCCAAAATCCGACTATTGAATTCTTTTGAATTCAAATTTTTTTTTCAAAATTTCCTTCTTAATCAAAGATTATCTTCTAATTCTATTTTCTAAAATTAAATGAGGTGTCAACAAAAGGATACTAACGTGTTTAATTGTTAAGTAAGAGTTTAATTGTTAAAGATTTGTCAAAGTTTGAAGACTGCTAGAAGACTGAACATAACATATGTCCAAACTATATTCTGAAGATTTCCAGACTTCTGTGTCAAAGTCTGAAGACTGCCAGACTTTAGTGTCAAAGTCTGATCTACATTAAAAGTCTGCCAACTCTGATAAATTCCAGACTGAACATGAATGAAGAACCAGAAGACAGACTCTATGCTGGAGCTGAACTTATTCAGACCGTATCCAAACCTTAAAGCTAAATTTGTTCAAAAGAAAAATATGTTCAGACTCAGATTGTAAAGTATATCGCACTCAGACTCAGATTGTAAAGTCTATTGCTCTCAGACTTTACATCCGGAACGAGACAGATCGTAACACAAGCTCTAAATGTATAAGGACTAGTGATCTAGCTTGGATTCTACATCAAGATTGATTTGATTGACTTAATCTAATTGATTGACAATTGAATATTGAAGACAAGAACTTTCTATACGAAGAAGCTCTACTTATGGAAACCAAGATTCTGTTTGTATGGGCGATCGGAATCAATTTAGGATTCTACCTCTATCACTCAACGGCTACCAAATCTTCTAGATACAGATCTGTCCAATTGGTAGATTGGAAGACGATCCTTAAGTTACTGTCCAATGGCTAGTTTGGAAGTACCGATGAGCAAGTAAGAGACGGAGCGTAGAATTTATAATTCCAAAGTCTGAGCGACCTTCGATCATACACTTGTCTCTTGTGAGCTTAAATGTTTGTGATCATGAGAGAAATATCAAAAGAGTGACTTAGTGAGATAGTGTGATCCACTACTAAGTGTTTGCACTCAAAATTGTAATCTCTTGTTGATTACATAGTGGAATCCAGCTAGAAGGCTATTAGCGTGGGAAAGTGGACGTAGGCTTGATTTAAGCCAAACCACTATAAATCTTGTGTTCTTATTATTTTCCCTGAACTCCTTTATTTTGTTCGTAGTTCTATTTAACTGCTAAAGTTTGATCTCGCTCAAAGTCTACTGCTCTTTAGACTCAGTTTCAAAAGTCTGTTGTTATTCAGACTTAGGTTAAAAGTAAAGGTTTTCACTGTATTTTGCAGAATCTGTTTTTACACCTATTCACCCCCCATCTAGGTGTTTTTACTAGCCTTATCAGTCTTATTGTCTGGGGATAATTTATATGCTTCCGCATGCGTATTAAAATGAAAAGGTCAGTGATGCGTTCTAGGACGTCGCTCTGAAATCGACCAGGTGATGGATGGGCACGTACTTGAGGATTAGGGCATGACATTCTATTTAAGTGGTATCAGGGCGAAGTTCAAGATTGGAGTGATAAGGAGAGATGGGTCATAGGATAGTAGTTGGAAAGACTTTTAAATTCATGCTGGTGCATGTCAGTGGTAGCTAAATGATAGACTTGCTTGTGTTTGGATCGCTCTGTTTCTAATTCAGTGTGGAATTGGAAATAGGTGTCATTAGATAAAGCTGAGCTATGAGCAATCGGGAGCAAAAAACTCCTACAAAGAGGACCGTTCGTGCCGTGACTCGGGGTAGAACATCGACTAGGGTCGGTACCCGAGGAGGTCGAGGTCAAGCACCAGCTTAGGCTAACGCGAAGTAGAGTGGCTCCGCCTCCAGTGGGTGTCGGGGTAGCAGCCCCTGGTGATCCCAGAATAGGAGGGATTATGTAGACGCTAGAGGCCATGAGAGATGTCATAGCATAGTAGGCTTTGAAAAAAGCCGCCACTATTGCTACACTTATTGCCGCACCTGCCAAAGTTCAACCTTAAAACATTATGACAAAGAGAGAAAGGCCGATCCACAAGCTGGTGGAGCAATTCCTGAAGCTGAGTCCACCAAGATTCATGGGTACTGGAGACCCTGAGGCCGCTTCACTATGGATTCAGGATTTGGAGAAAACCTTTGCACTCTGATATGCAATGAAGCTGAGAAGGTAACCCTGGCCATCTACCAGCTGCAAGGGAATGCCAATATTTGGTGGAGAGCCGCCAAGGACACAATATTTCCTGAAGGCGTGATCTCGGTGTGGGACACCTTCCTCAGAGCTTTTAATGATCAATATTTTTTGTTATGAACCGAGAACAAAAGATGGAGGAGTTCCAACGCCTTTGTTAAGGATTGATGTTTGTTGACCAGTATGGGGTCAAATTTACTGAGCTTTCACAGTATGCTCCAAGATTGGTTGAGGACCCAGAAGAGAAAGCTCGAAGATTCCGAAATGGTCTTCGTTTTGAACTGAAACAACCTTTGTTGCCATTGGATTTAACAAGTTACCGAGAAGTCTATCATCGAGCTCAAATGATAGAGAGAGGTTTAAACGAGCAAGCTGCCTCATGTGGATCAAGGTTTAGCTCTCACAGAGACAGTATCCGCCAGGGAAAGAGACCCATGCCTGAAGGTAGATTCCAAGTCCCACTTAATAGGAAAGGTGGAGTTGGCAAGCCAATGCCAAATAGAAATGAAGCATGTCATTTTTGTGGAAGACGACATGGGTCAGCCCCATGCCAAGGTAGGCTGGGAGCGTGTTTTGAATGCGCCAACAGGGCCATATAGCTAGAAACTGTCTAAAGAGACCAAGAGGACAACCTTAGTTATTGCCGCTGCTGCCTATGGGACAGATTATAGGGTATACCCCTCAGAACGTGCCATAGGGAGGACAGCCGAGACCTCCAGTTCAAGGTACAGTGTATGCCATTACATAGGGTCGGGCAGAAGTTACGCCTGACGTGATCACAGGTATGGTTTCGTCGAACGACCATCCTACTTACACTTTATTTTACTCAGGAGCAACTCATTCCTTTATTGCCAAGCAAAATGTTAAGTTGTTAGGATTTAGTCATATATTGTTGAAGTCGGTAGTTTGCATATCTACACCATTGAAGGATAAAGTGATTGCTGCTTTAGGTTGTTCTGGTTGCAAGTTAGCGATTGGTGAGCGAGCGAAGAAAATAAACTTATTAGTTCTAGCCATGTATGATTTTAATTTGATAATTGACATGGACTGGCTCACTAAGCAACAAGCTAAAATGGATTGTTATCGCAAGGCGATTCAGTTTGAACCATTAGAACGTAAGAGCTTCGAGTTTGTCGGGAATCAAAGAGGATCCTTGGTTGTCCTAATCTCGTCACCAGAGGCAACTCGTCTATTAGATGAGGGTTGCCAAGGTTACCTGGCAACTGTCGTGGATATGACAGTTGTGGAGTTGAAAATGGAAGACATTGCTGTGATACAAGAATTTCCAGATGTCTTTCCAAAGAAATTACTAGGTCTACCGCTAGAAAGAGAGATAGAATTTATGATTGAGCTAGCACCCGGGATAGAGCCAATCTCTTAGGCTCTATACCGAATGGCGTTATCTGAGTTGAAGGAACTGAAGGTGCAGATGCAAGAGTTATTGGATAAGGGATTCATTTGTCCCCGTGCATTACCTTAGGGAGCACCAGTTCTGTTTGTAAAGAAGAAAGATGGTTTGTTGCGCTTATGCATCGACTATCGGTAACTCAATCAGGTAACGATCAAGAACAAGTATCCATTGCCGAGGATCGATGACTTGTTTGATTAGCTTCAAGGAGCGTTGATATTTTCGAAAATCGGCTTAAGGACGTGATATCATCAACTGAGGATCAAGAAGGAAGATGTTCCTAAGTCAGCATTTCATACTCGGTATGGTCACTATGAGTTCACAATGATGCCATTCGGGTTGACAAATGCTCCTGTTGCCTTCATGGATTTGATCAGACCCGCTCGTTAAACAAGTGAGTTAATCTTACTAATCCCTACTTAGTATGCTAATGATGCTTAGGGATTGTTTAGATTTAATTAAGTGTGATTAGGTTTTTAGATTAGAGTAGAGTAATTAAATTAGTGCCTTATCAATGCATGTTAAGTAAATGGTTAGTGCTATTAGCTAGTGAATAGTCTCTAGTATTTATTGAACGAATCTCAGAAATTCTCTAGGTCCGTTTTGGTGTCCAATTAGGCATTACGGGCCTAAATTGGATTTATTGCTATTTATTTAATATTTTTGTATTTATTTATTTATTTATTTATTTTCCGGAAATTAGGCTGGGATAGTCGACGACCGGAATTTCGTGCTGATCACAATGGTGATCTCTCTTTATTTAATTGAGTATCCAATTGTGCAAATTGAGTGAAATTGTGTGAATGGGTATTTTATTTTGAAAATGGATAATTTTGGTAATTAAATGGGAAATTGATTATGCAATATATCACGTTGGCTCGATGACTAAAGATGTCATCTCAAAGAAAGGCGTTATAATATGTCGGCTTGATGACTAAGGGTGTCGTCTCAAAGAAAGACACTACGTTATACTGGCTTGATGACTCAATATGTCGCATTGGAGAATGCAAGTGGCTCGGTGACTAGGAATAGCACCTTGGAGAATGCAGGTGGGCTCGGTGACTAGATATATCACCTTAGTGAATGCACGTGGACTCGATGACTAAATATGTCATCTTGGAGAATGCAAGTGGGCTCGATGATTAGATATATCAGTTTGAGAATGGATAGTAATGGCTACAATGATCATGGAATGATCTAATTGACATGTAATCAACTAAGTTGATTGATCAATGTTTCGATCCGTGGTGATTGATTAGGTGCCTATTGAACTGTATTGAATTGCAGGTGGAATTTGAGGCTAAGGTAAGTTCTCTGACTCGTGTTGTGCTTAGGAAGCCTCTAAAGTGTATTGACTTCCTAATCGGATTTTAGTTGGGTAGAATTTGCTGAGACGTAGTCTCACCCCATTGTGGGACAACATTTCAAGTCCTTAGATGGCAGTACCTCCACTTGCTCATCCTCCCATGCATTTTGGTATACTCGAAAAGATCACCGAGATAGGGTACCACTTTCCGATACACCCTTACCCGGAAAGACTAGAGTATGTCTTGGTAAAGTCCAGCATCTAGGTTGACGTGGATAAAGACGCCTTGGTGCCCCACAAGTATCGATCATGGTATCGTCACTACCATGATGGGTGAAGACAGGGACCCATACCGGAAGCTGATATACCTTTGTTCATGCTGGAACCACCGTTCGGTAAGGGAATTGTAGACCCCAAGATGGAGCGGTGGTCGACACTAAAGACCCTACGCTCACGAGTGATGCTAATAGTCCTGTGTACTCAGCTGAAGGCACTAATTGGAGCGAAGAGGAAGGGGAGATCGTCGAAGGGGATGAGCCATGGGAAGAAGAGCCAAGAGGAGGAACCTGAGGAGGAACCTGAGGAGGATCAAGAGTTGGAAGACCCTGGACGGCAAAGGGCTGTCGACGGGCGAAATAACAAACGATTCATGCATATGCGGAAGCGAAATAACAATCTCCAAACAACAATCAACGTGTGTTAGAAAAGCAGGACAACAAATTTCCACAAACACCATTTTATAAACAAACTAGGTTTATATACAAAGCTAGTCTATAAACAAGGGACTAACTCAAAAAAACAGAGCTACTGAGCCATCTATGTGGCATCCTAAAATTTCATGACGAACCCTAGATACACCACGACCCATGAATAGGTGATGGAAGCGCCATCAGACTATATTATGGTCATTAGACTAATGGATTATAATTAAACAGGGCTGAGCATTTAATGGATTATTGTTTTTCTGGAAAATCTATCCTATGTCCATGTGTGATCAAGGATTGTGCTAAAGGATAAATTGGTAAGGAAATTTTGTTCTTGGCCATGAACTTTATAAGTTGGATTTTTATTGATCTATGTTACAAAGTTTTATGGCCATATGAATTTGTAATTAGGTATTTATATAAGTGGGGATTAAGGTGGATTATTAAAAGAAGGAGTGGGCTGATTTCTTAAGGCCCAAAACCAGCCCACAGCCCCCCACCATTTGGTCGACCAAGGCTTGGCCCAAGCCTGGCCCATTAAGGCCACTTCCTTGCATGAAAATCTACAAGTGGCAAGAGAGATCAGCCAAGTGTCTCCTGCATGCAAAACCTCATGATTACTAGCTAATCATGAGGGTGAAAGGAAGAAAAAGGGAGAATGAAGGGGCGGAGTGAGCGAGGAGTGACCGAGAGAGAGAGAGAGAGAGTATTCGCGAGAGAGAGGGAGATCGAGTAGGCGAGCGAGAGAGAATCCGAAAGAAGGGGCGGAGTGAGCGAGGAGTGATCGAGAGAGAGAGAGAGAGAGAGAGAGAGAGAGAGTTACGCGAGAGAGAGGGAGACCGAGCGGGCGAGCGAGAGAGAATCCGAGAGAAGGGGCGGAGTGAGCGAGGAGTGACCGAGAGAGAGAGAGAGTATTCACGACAGAGAGGGAGACCGAGCGGGCGAGCGAGAGAGAATCCGAGAGAAAGGGAGAGTTCGTGAGGGTGCTTCAACAAGGGAGGAAGCATACCAGCCCCACCATGGGTGCACCAGCAGCCACCGTCGACGCCGCCTAGCCCCGCCGTCGATCGAGCCGCGCCTAAAGTCCCCGAGTCGCCGTTTGCTTGCTGTGTTTTCGTGAACTTGAGGCAAGTAAAGTCCGTTAGCCTACATTTTTCTTGCTGTGGTTGTGTGTGAAGTGTAATGGGTGTTGGAGATGCTTGAGTTGTGATATTGGATGCTGAAATTCGAGTGAATGGTGGTAGTCTTCCTAGAACAAGTAAGCTGTTGCATGTAAGAACAGTCCGACCCCTTGCAATTCCATGAATTGTATGCAATTATCCAATTGAAATTTGACTTCATGTCCTTGATGAAAGTTGTAGAGGATATATTAAGGAGTGACATATTAAAATTTTAGAATAAATGGACAAGTATTGGTCGGTGAAACGATTTTCTTTGAAAGTGTTAAATCTGGAAATCGTTACTGAGGGTTAGGGAGAGTTATAGTGATTATAGCTCATGCTCTATAACGAATTTGACTTCGAGTTCTGACGAAAATTTTACGTCTAGGTTTTTTCTATAACATATCAAAATTTCAGAATTTTCTGAGCTTATTTTGGGTTTATACCGAATTTGTGAATGAAACTGTGCAATGGTGATGTTCTGAAATTTTAAGGCCGTGATGCATGGACTGTAGCGAATTATATGAAGCTCTTTTGACATGGTGTCCTTCATGAAATATTTTTCTCTAGATCTCGTTTATAACATGTTAAATTTTCATAATTTATTAAGATCGTTTACTAATTTTTCCAGAATTTTAATTAACGGAGTGCATTCTGTTTTATCCGAAAATTGCTTTATTTTCAAGAACCAATGAATTGCTCTATGAGATGTGATATCTTGGGTTGTTACTTGTATTGCATATGTGGTGACATTAAGCATATCACATGACATCAAACAGCTGGTTTAAACCTTTGACATTATTGCATCAAATGCTATTGTGAAAGTGAAACATATATGTGAATATGCTTTGTGACGATAATGATACCGTCGGACCCTTGAGTTGATGATGCCTCGGGAGTATCAGGATGCCCGGAGTGTGTGTGCTAGATGCCCGGAGGTGTGTGCCGGATGTCCTCGGGAGTTTCGAGATGCTCGAAGGTGTGTGCCGGATGCCCGGAGGTGTGTGCCGGAAGCCTTGTGACGCCAGTTGGGGTACGAGATGCCCAGAGGTGTGTGCCGGAGGTTCCTCGCAATGCCAAGTTGGGTGCGAGCAATATGAGGGATGCAAACACTGGTCCCTGGAAGAAAAAGGAGATCTTTTTTAAAATCTAAATTGGGAATTGAATCATGCGCATGTGTGTGTGCATATGGATTGATGCATGAATTGCCTATGAAATTGAATTGATACTATTTGACATTGAGAATGCGATCATGATTGAGTTGAATGGATCTCATGGGGATATATACATGATTGTATGGATGATATGTGCATTTCACATGATATTGTGGTTGTCTTGCCTGTAGCATTGTGTAGTTTGATGGATCTTTTATTGCGATGAGTGGTTGTACTCACCCCTTTCAGGGACTAACATTTCAGATTGAGAGATGCCTCTATTACCGGTCACGCGTGGCACTTTCTATGGCTTATCGTCTGATGTCGAGGTTGAGTGCTTGGAGCACTCCTGTAGTGGTGTTCATGGATTAGTATTCATCCGTGTTTGAGTTTTAGTTATGTATGATGTGGGTCTACCTGATGGCCCTGTAGTCCAGGAGTTCCTGTCCGTGCATGTCCGCCGCAACGGGGTTATGACGGGGATGCTACCGCCGCCACAAGCCGATGCACCGGGCTGGGTGTAATTGCGCGTGTGACTGGTAGAGGATGACACTTTTTGGATAGCCGACACTGGATGATGGATCGATGTACATGACTAATGTGGAGTCGGGTACATTTGGTTATAGCCGAGCTTAGTAAAGCCTTGGCCTTTTGATGTACCAACTCGTGATGTCCATGAAAGTTATATAAATAAAAGTGGTTCGGCTCTAAGTTATATATGAAACATGTGTGGTTGGTGTGCATTGCATTGTATTAGTTAGTTTGAGTATGGGTTAGGGAGATGTTGGATATGCTTCCGTTATATGAACTGCGCTGGGACCGATTAAGATAACATAAACCCCTAGGATTTATGGAGCCACTATAATTAAGTGCTATCAGAGTGAAATATTATCAGGTCAAGAGAAAGGTGAACGAACTGTGGCAACCCTAATGGATCGGGGGCCGTGTTTGAGGGGTGCCACAGCCCGATTTTGGTATCAGAGCAATGGTTATATGTGGAGTCATAAGGAGCCTCATTTGGAAATTGAGGAATATGATGACAATGCACACTATAGGATACTAACTAGGATGGTTGACTAACTTTGAACAACGGGTGATGGGTATTCACTCGTAGATCCCTAGTAATGAATTATGAGTTGCTTTTAGGTGCCAGTAACATGTTTATGTTACGTATATATAGTTGTAGTTGCTTTTTAATGGAAACATTGAGTCACAGATTATTCCTGAGGCAAATGCTTGGAAACTGCAGGAAAGTCATGGTGCGAGCTGGAAGTTCTCATCCATCGAGGGCCGAAGCCTCTGCTGCAAGGGCTGAACCCCGAATGGAAGATATCCTGCAAGCATTGGCCAATATAGGAAATATGATGGAAAGACAAGCGCTGCAACAACCCGGAGTGGAACGTCGCCCTCAAGGACTAGTGGAACAATTTTTGAAGCTGAAGCCACCTAAGTTTAGTGGAATGGGAAGTCTTGAGGAGGCGGAACATTGGGTTGATGGAATAAAACAGATTTTCTGGTTGTTGGACTGTAGTGATGCTGAGAAAATAATTTTTGCAGAGTACCAGTTGGAGGGAAATGCAAAGTTTTGGTGGAGAGCTTAAAGAGATACGATCTTTCCACCAGGTACTGATATAAATTGGGATGAGTTCGTTACAGCTTTCAACAGGAAGCATTTCTCTGACTGCACTAGGGATAAGAAGATCATTGAATTTGTTCAGTTGGAATAAATGGAGCTGACGGTAGACCAGTATGAGGAAAAATTTTCTGAATTGTCTAGGTATGCTCCCAGATTGATTGATGTTTGAGAGGAAAAAGCTAAGAGATTCCTAAAAGGGTTGAGGACTGATATCAAGAAACAACTAGTGCCTTTGAATATAAGGGATTATAATGAGATTTATGAAAGGGCATAGTTAGTGGAATAGGAATTGGTGAGAGAGTAATTAGAGTCTAGAGAGGTTGACCTTTAGTGATATCAGACGGGGTAAGAGACCCTATCTTGGTAAAGGTCAGACTTGGGATTCTAAGAAAAAGAGTAGTTTTGGAAACTTTGGAAAAGCTAGGGATGGCCTGAATATAGGAAAGCACCCTATCAGCATGATGCTTGTTGAAGATGTGATGGGCAACATGGCCTAGGACCTTGCAATGGACGGCTGAAATGTTATGCTTGTGGACAAGTGGGTCACATCAGGAAATATTGTCCACAAGAGAGGTCACAGTTGAATGTTAACCCGATGCAACGAGTGCAACAACATACTGGTGGACCATATCCACAAAGGAATCCACAAAGGCCACCAGCACAAGGAATGGTGTATGCGGTCACCTAAGAGGAAGCGGAAGCTTCCGAAAACGTTATCTCGGGTATGATCTTTATAAATGGCAAGAAGTCATATGCATTGTTTGACACGGGTGCTATGCATTCATTTATATCTGAAAGATATAGGCAATTGAGTAAAATAGAAGCTACACCTCTTGAGACGCCTCTTTGTGTTTCCACGCCTTTAAAGAATATGGTATTATCTACAATGGTGTGTGCAAAATGTAAGATAACTATAGGAGGATGAGATATGGAAATAGATCTAGTTGTGACGGTTATGTATGACTTTGATGTTATCATAGGAATGGACTGACTCCATAAGTATCGGGCTAAGGTGGATTGCTATGGGAAAGTGATCCGGTTCATGTTACCTGATCAGTCTAGTTTTGAATTTTTGGAGGTCAGACAAACCCCGCCATAGCCATTATTTCGATGGTAGAAGCTCATGAACTACTTGACGAAGGATGTCAAGGATACCTAGCAGTATTAAGAGATCTTACTAAGAAAGAGGCTAAAATTGGTGAGATTCAAATAGTCATGGAATTTCAGGATGTGTTTCCTGAGGAGTTGTCTCGATTACCACCGGAACGAGAGATTGAATTTGAAATTGAACTAATGCTTGGAACAGGACCAATATCGAAAGCTCCATATAGAATGGCCTTGGTAGAACTGAAGGAATTAAAGGTGCAACTACAAGAATTGCTTGATATGGATTTATTAGGCCAAGGGTTTCACCTTGGGGTGCACCAGTTCTATTTGTGAAAAAGAAAGACGGGTCGATGCGTTTATGTATTGACTATAGATAGCTGAACCAAGTGACTATAAAGAATAAGTATCCCTTGCCTAGAATTGATGATTTATTTGATCAGTTGCAAGGAAGTTCAGTCTTTTCTAAAATTGACTTAAGGTCAGGATACCATCAGTTAAGGATAAAGAAAGAAGACATTCCTAGACTGCATTTAGGACTTGTTATGGACATTATGAGTTCTTAGTTATTCCTTTTGGATTAACGAATGCACTAGCCGTATTCATGGATTTAATGAACAAGATATTTAAGCCTTATCTGGATTAGTTTTTAATTGTCTTCATTGATGATATCCTGATATATTCTAAAGGACCTGAAGAGCATGAGCGACACCTGAGGATAGCATTGCAAATGCTAAGAGATCATAAGTTATACGCCAAATTCAGTAAGTGTGAATTCTGGCTAGACTAGATAATATTTCTAGGGCACGTGGTGTCAGGAAATGGAATTGCAGTAGACCCTGCAAAGGTCGAGATGGTAGTGAATTGGCCGAGACGATGATGCCAACTGAGATACGGAGTTTCTTGGGATTGGCTAGCTATTATAGGAGGTTTATCGAAGGATTTTCACACCTGGCAGGCCCTTTAACGAAATTGACCCAAAAGAATGTAAGATTTGAATGGAATGGAGAATGTGAAAGGAGCTTTCAGGAACTTAAAAGGAAGTTGACTACAGCTCCAATTCTGACTATACCATCTAGGTCTGATGGATTCACGGTGTATAGTGATGCTTCTCATAAAGGACTGGGATGTGTTTTGATGCAGCATGGCAAGGTCATAGCTTATGCATCAAGGTAGTTGAAACCTCATGAATTAAATTACCCAACCCATGATTTGGAATTGACAGCTATAGTATTTGCTTTGAAAATATGGAGACATTATCTGTATGGAGAGAAGTTTGAAATCTATACAGATCATAAGAGTTTGAAGTATCTGTTTTCGCAAAAAGAGTTGAACATGAGACAAAGAAGGTGGATGGAATTATTAAAAGATTATGGTTGTGAAATACAATACCATCCAGGAAAGACAAATAAGGTGGCAAATGCCCTTAGTCGAAAGTCGGCTATGGACATGGCTAGTCTAAGAATAACATAGTGGAATTTGTTAAAATCAATTGTGGATTCAGACTTCAAGTTGGAAATAGACACCTTACTGGTATGCTCACTGCATTAAGGATTAAGCCCGAAGTTATTCAGAAAGTTAAGATTCTACAGAAATCTGACCCGGAGTTTGTGAAGATACGAGACGCTGTGTCTTTAGGGAAAAGACGAGAGTTTCAAGTCTCTGAGGATGGAGTAGGAAGATGCCAAGGACGACTTTGTGTTCCTAACAATGAAGAAGTGAGAAGGGAAACCTATCGGAAGCACATAGGAGTAACTATAGTATTCATCCGGGGAGTACAAAAATGTATAGAAATTTATGCCAGCAGTTTTGGTGGAATGGCATGAAGAAGGATATAGCTAAGCATGTTTCCCAATGTTTAACATGCCAGCAAGTAAAGGCGGAATACCACAAGCCCGCGGGACTATTGACACCATTGGACGTACCAGAATGGAAATGGGAGCATGTGACGATGGACTTTGTGCAAGGACTGCCAAGGACATCAAGTGGTCACAACTCTATTTGGGTGATAATAGATCGCTTGACTAAGTCTGCTCATTTCCTAGCGATCCGCGTAGACTACTCAATGAATAAACTTGCTGAGATATATGTAAGCCAAGTGATACGCTTACATGGTATTCCGGTAACGATCACATCTGATCGAGACTCAAGGTTTACTTCAAATTTTTGGCGAAGTCTCCAAAATGCTTTAGGTACAAAGATTCAATTTAGTACCGCTTTTCATCCTCAAACAGATGGACAAACGAAAAGAGTGATCCAAACTTTGGAAGATATGCTGAGAGCTTGTATTATTGATTTTAAGGGAAGTTGGGAAGAAAAGTTGCACTTGATAGAGTTTGCCTATAATAATAAGTTTTATAAAAGTATAGGCATGGCTCCGTATGAAGCATTATATGGAAGAAGGTGCATGACCCCTATTTGTTGGAATGAAGTAGGTGAAAAGAAATTGACAGGACCTGAATTGGTACAAATTACAACCGAGGCTGTTGAAATTATCAGGAAAAGACTTAAGACAACCTAGAGTAGGCAGAAAGACTAAGTAGATAAGCGTAGAAGACCTTTAGAGTTTAATGTGGGAGATCATGTATTCCTTAAAGTATCCCCTATGAAAGGAATATCTCGATTTGGGATGAAGGGTAAGTTGAGCCCTAGATTTGTTGGACCTTTTGAGATACTTGAAAGAATAAAAGACGTAGCTTATCGTTTGGCGCTGCCTCCTAAATTGGGAAATTTACATGATGTATTCCACGTATTGATGCTGAGGAAGTATCAGCCGAATCCTAATCACATACTCGATCATGAAGCCATCAAAGTGGATGAGAAAGTGAGGTACATAGAAGAGCCAGTGCAAGTGCTGGATCGAAAAGAGCAGATTCTTAGGACCAAGAAAATTCCATTGGTTAAGATATTATGGCGACATCATGATGTGGGGGAAGCCACGTGGGAAAGTGAAAATGAGATGAGGGAAAGGTACCCTCACTTGTTTAAAGAGACATAGGCAATGTCTAATTTCGAGGATGAAATTCTCTAAGGATGGGAGAATTGTGGCATCCTAAAATTTCATGACGAACCCTAGATACACCATGACCCATGAATAGGTGATGGAAGCGCCATCGGACTATATTATGGTCATTAGACTAATGGATTACAATTAAACAAGGCCGAGCATTTAATGGATTATTGTTTTGCTGGGAAATCTATCCTATGTCCATGTGTGATCAAGGATTGTGCTAAAGGATAAATTGATAAGGAAATTTTGTTCTTGGCCATGAACTTTATAAGTTGGATTTTTATTGATCTATGTTACAAAGTTTTATGGCCATATGAATTTGTAATTAGGTATTTATATAAGTGGGGATTAAGGTGGATTATTAAAAGAAGGAGTGGGCTGATTTCTTAAGGCCCAAAACCAGCCCACAGCCCCCCACCATTTGGTCGACCAAGGCTTGGCCCAAGCCCGGCCCATTAAGGCCACCTCCTTGCATGAAAATCTACAAGTGGCAAGAGAGATCAGCCAAGTGTCTTCTGTATGCAAAACCTCTTGATTACTAGCTAATCATGAGGGTGAAAGGAAGAAAAAGGGTGAGAGAAGGGGCGGAGTGAGCGAGGAGTGACCGAGAGAGAGAGAGAGAGAGAGAGTATTCGCAAGAGAGAGGGAGACCGAGCGGGCGAGCGGGCGAGCGAGAGAGAATCTGAGAGAAAGGGAGAGTTCGTGAGGGTGCTTCGGCGAGGGAGGAAGGAGACCAACCCCACCGTGCATGCACCCGCAGCCACCGTCGACGCTGCCTAGCCCCGCTGTCGATCGAGCTGCGCCCAAAGTCCCCGAGTCGCCGTTTGCTTGCTGTGTTTTCGTGAACTTGAGGCAAGTAAAGTCCGTTAGCCTACATTTTACTTGCTGTGGTTGTGTGTGAAGTGTAATGGGTTTTGGAGATGCTTGAGTTGTGATATTGGATGCTGAAATTCGAGTGAATGGTGGTAGTCTTCCCAGAACAAGTAAGCTGTTGCATGTAAGAACAGTCCGACCCCTTGCGATTCCGTGAATTGTATACAATTATCCAGTTGACATTTGACTTTGAGTCCTTGATGAAAGTTGTAGATGACATCTTAAGGAGTAACACATTAAAATTTTAGAATAAATGGACAAGTATTGGTCGGTGAAACAATTTTCTTTGAAAGTATTAAATCTGGAAATCGTTATTGAGGGTTAGGAAGAGTTATAGTGATTATAGCTCATGATATATAACGAATCTGACTTCAAGTTCTTCATGAAACTTTTACCTCTAGGTTTTTTATATAACATATCAAAATATCAGAGTTTTCGGAGCTGAGTTTGGGTTTATATCGAATTTGTGAATGAAACTGTGCAATGGTGATGTTCTGAAATTTTAAGGCCGTGATGCATGGACTGTATCGAATTATATGAAGCTCTTTTGACATGGTGTCCTTCATGAAATATTTTTCTCTAGATCTCATTTATAACATGTTAAATTTTCAGAATTTATTAAGATCGTTTACTAATTTTTCCAGAAGTTTAATTAAGGGAGTGCATTCTGTTTTATCCGAAAATTGCTTTATTTTCAAGAACCAATGAATTGCTCTATGAGATGTGATATCTTGGGTTGTTACTTGTACTACATTTGTGGTGACATTTAGCATATCACATGACATCAAAGAGCTAGTTTAAACCTTTGACATTATTGCATCAAATGCTATTGTGAAAGTGAAACATATATGTGAATATGCTTTGTGACGATAATGATACCGTCGGACCCTTGAGTCGACGATGCCTCGGGAGTGTCGGGATGCCCAAAGGTGTGTGCCGGATTTCGTTGGGAGTTTCGAGAGGCTCGGAGGTGTGTGCCGGATGCCCGGAGGTGTGTGCCGGAAGCCTTGTGACGCTAGTTGGGGTACGAGATGCCCGGAGGTGTGTGCCGGATGAGCGGAGGTGTGTGCCGGAGGTTCCTAGCAATGCCAAATTGGGTACGAGTGATATGAGGGATGCAAACACTAGTCCCTGGAAGAAAAATGAGATCCTTTTTAAAATCTAAATTGGGAATTGAATCGTGCGCATGTGTGTGCATATGGATTGATGCATGAATTGCCTATGAAATTGAATTGATACTATTTGACATTGTGAATGCGATCATGAACACGTTGAATGGATCTCATGGGGATATATACATGATTGTATGGATGATATGTGAATTTCACATGATATTGTGGTTGTCTTGCCTGTAGCATTGTGTAGTTTGATGGATCTTTTACTGCTGAGTGGTTGTACTCACCTCTTTTGGGGACTAACATTTCAGATTGTGAGATGTTTCTGTTACCGGTCACACGTGGCACTTTCTATGGCTTACCGTCTGACGTCGAGGTTGAGTGCTCGGAGCACTCCTGTAATGGTGTTCATGGATTGGTATTCATCCGTGTTCGAGTTTTAGTTATGTATGATGTGGGTCTACCTAATGGCCCTATAGTCCAGGAGTTCCTGTCCATGCATGTCCGCCGCGACAGGATTATGACGGGGATGCTACCGCCGACGCCAGCCGATGCACCGAGTTGGGTGTGATTGCGCGTGTGACTGGTAGAGGATGACACTTTTTGGATAGCCGACACTGGATGATGGATCGATGTACATGATTGATGTGGAGTCGGGTACTTTTGGTTATAGCCGAGCTTAGTAAAGCCTTGGCCTTTTGATGTACCGACTCGTGATGTCCATCAAAGTTATGTAAATAAAAGTGATTCGTCTCTAACTTATATATGAAAAATGTGTGGTTGGTGTGCATTGCATTGTATTATTTAGTTTGAGTATGGGTTAGGGATATGTTGGATATGCTTCCGTTATATGAACTTCGCTAGGATCGATTAATATAACATAAACCCCCAAAATTTATGGACCCACTATAATTAAATGGTATCAAAGTGAAATATTATTAGGTCAAGAGAAAGGTGAACGAACTGTGGCGACCCTAACGGATCGGGGGCCGTGTTCGAGGGGTGCCACAATCTAGGCACGAGACTCCTTATCTATAGGCTCCAGGTCCACCACGACACCATCAGGAGTGTCAAGATCCATGGGATACGCTGCTTCTCACTCCCCGGTTTCCACGGTAGGCCTATCAAAACCTTGAAGGGGACCCTCCTAACCCCCTTGAGAAAAGCCGATGTACCAAGCTATGAATCTATGAGGTACCAACTGAGGTAAGCCCTCTTTGACTTAAACCATGTTCTCAATCAACTCTCGGCTCAGGGTGGTCCGGGAATAGGGAAGTAGGTAAACTCAAACTCCATCGTTTGCAAGACCCCATATCGCACGTGACATGCCTCCATCTAAGGACGTGAAAATTGTTAAACCACGATAGGGTGAGATAATGTCGCAGCGAATTCTTGCCCTAAACCCCGGTTAGGAAGATAATACACCTAAAGGCAGCCTAAACACCATCAAATGAGACTTAGCTCACCTTAGCACCTCCCTGCACATCAGTATAGTTCATATAACATAAGCATACAGTCAATGTATTCGATAATTGAAACGTTTCACTTTACACATATCAATTAATCACATGGGTCCCGATTATAAGGCCAAATCGTTATGACACGTCCCATTCCGTATCACACAATTTTGTCCCATAATCAGGCGTGGTCAAATCTCTTAATCAAGTGTTCCAATTAGTTATGACCCAACGGCCACGGCCAACTCAACAGTCAGTGGTCATCCGGCATAGTCGGGCGTTGTTTCGCCTCATCGAGCACGACAATGTCTACCTCTAGACGGCATTCCCGAAGGAGCATCGACCTAGCCTCCACTGCAACCGGCATCCGTTGACATAGGGCATTCCAAAGGAGGATCATCCGGCATAAAAGCTCGTGAAGGGTTTTCATAACAATCACACACACATCCAATCCCGGCCAAGGACAGCGTACTTTGCACTCAAATGCCTCAATTTGAATAATCTGCTTGGCCTATTTTCTTCATATTAAAAACACCTGATAAAATAGGTGTGTGTAGACACACGGTCAAATCGAACCATAAAGCGCAATGTCATTTCTTTTCAAAATCCCATGATTTTATATAGTACCTAAAATCAATTTTTGCGTCAAAAACCGACACCCAGTATTTTTCTAATTAAATACCAAAATTCCATAATTTTGAAGTAATAAATCAAAATTTATCAATCAGCATCCAATTGCACAAATTAACTGTACCATGGCGATCAGCACAAAATTTTGACAACTAGCTATCCCAAAGTATAATCTACGGAAAATAATAAATAATTAAAAAAATTACATTTAATTAAATAAATTACAAAATAATTAAATTAAAGCACTAATTAATCTACTTACACTAAACTAAACACTTAATTGGACTTAATTAACTAATTTCCTAAGTTAACTAATCTAATCTAACCACCTAATAACTAATTAGACTAACTAACCAATCCTACTAACTTAGGCATAATACTAATTACCACTAATCTATAATTTGACTAACTAACTCCCTAATCTCTAATTAAGCTACTAATCCACCTTTTAAGCATAATTAGCACCCTAATTAGAGTTTAGGACATCAACTTACTGGATTAGCAAATTAGTGAGTTCACGATGACGGCGACACAAAGGTGAGTGAGATTCGGGCCTACGGCGACGCCACGGGAGGTCTGGAAGGGCCCGAAAACGGCCCACAAAGCTCACAGCCCAAGCTGTGAGTTCAGTTCTATTTTGGGCTGGACCGAAAGTAGTCAAGGGGCTAGAACGGTTAGGCTTGGGCTGGCTAGTCTGGCGGAGGGAGTTGGACACGATGGACGGTGGCCTAAGGAATCGAATGGCAGAGCAGTGGGTAAAGGTGGCTGTGACGGGCAGCCCTGGCCACAGTTGGACAGGACACGAGCAGTTCGGAAGCGGGCTCGTGGGGACGGCAGGCTCGAGCATAGGGGAGCTCGGACGCAGCGATCGACCAGGACGATGGATAGCTTGGATGGACGGCAAAGGGCTGTTGACGGGCTAGAGGCTTTGGTTCAGAGGCTTGGTTGGTTGCTGCTTTGGAAATGGAAGTTTAAGCTAGAGAAAATGAAGAAGAAGTTGAGGAAGAAGAAGAAGAAACCGCTTCGGGGGCAGGAGGGGACAATAGCCTCCAAAGTCAAGTCAAAATATCCCATTTCATCATTCCTTGGCCCCTAAAGTCCAAGCTCTATCACCATTAGCCAATTTCCCACTCAATCTTCTCCAACAAGCCATACTTGAGGTCCAAAATGTTGCAACCCCCATGGCCTACGAATTTCAAGTGTTCCAACTTCAATTTTCACACCAATCCACTTCAATTAACCTCAATTCAATGGCCAATAATGCCAAGGTAGGAGCCCACACCAAATTCTTGCATTTCCATCACCATTTGATCCAACTTGGAGGCCAAAATTTCACACAAAAACGGCCCTCCGAATTTCCTGATTTTAAATCGCCCAATTTTGATTTTTCGCCAAAAGTCTGGGCTCGCTGAAAAATTCTTCAAAAGATGAGTTGATGATTCTAAAATAAATCGTGACACGCTGGAACTTTCGATTCCTGAAACCGGGTTCAATTTCATGGTTAATTTCAACAGAACGCAATTTTAGCGTGACCTAACCTACCGGGTAGCTTTTATTAATTTTTAATGCATTTGACCCGTGGTCGATTATTTTCGATCAACATTGTGCATCTTCGACTCATAGGCGACTATCGGTTGTCGTAAAAATCTAAAGGTTTCAATTACGAGCATAGGGTACAGAATTTATAGAAAAATCAGTTTAGTGCCGTGCGACATGAATTTTGCAATTAGGTGGAATCACCCATGCTTTAATTACGTGCCTCTATCAAATTGACCTATCTATGGTCTCTAATCGATTTTAATGATGCCGTATTGACCATTGCAGATTAGCACGGTCGAGCAGTTGATTTATGATCAAATTCTCAAGTCAGTCGTGTTTATATTCCTTAACGGCTTCACCTGATAGATTAGTTATCTCGTGAGTGATCAGCTTAGAGAAAAAGACTATAGGCACGTCAATGAAAAACCCGTTTCATATAATCGAAGACAGGGTTGAAAATCAAGATGTCACAAATACACAAGCCACCAAAATGTTGGGTGATGCTAATATCAAGAAAGAAACTAAAGATTGGGGTTCCAAAGAAAGACAACCTTAACGAGTTCTTCAGAATCGAATAGGATCCTCATACCGGCCTGCCCAGCTACTCAGGATTCACCGACGAAATGTTTCTTTCGGTACTAGAAGCATTGCCTTTAGCTATTCCTCACTGGTATGTTCCTTACGTGAATGAGAGCAAGCTAAGTGCAGGAACTTATGACGATATGCTATCCAGAATTAAACTTCAGGTTAGTCAATGCTTTAGTTTCAAACTTTACTTCGCTATTCCTTGATAAATGATTGGATGGAAAAAGGAATACATGATTGTCCTCATTATTCAATGCATTCTATCTGAATCTTATTTGAGCTTTTATACTATACATGTTAAAATTTCCTTACAGAAGTAGTCCACACAACATAAATATGCACACTGCACCATTGATATACCTAGCTTGTGTTTATGCAAGATTTCTTTTGATAGACGTTGTGTCCACATATATCACTGACATGTTAATTCTGATAAAAGTGAATTACCCAGAAGGCAATATGGCACTTTGGGTTCAAGCAAAAAAGCATTACCATACACTGTGATGGCCTAGGTGTAATATATTTAGTTTTGAATCTGATTTATTATGAGCAACAAAGCACGTTGACATCAAGCACCATTTCATTTGTGATGTAGTGGCAAGGGCCAGTGTTTTGTGAAGAAGGTTGTAACAACAGAAAACCGACAAACACAATGACGAAGTTCGTTCCTTTGGCAATTGAGGTTTGTAGAGAATGAGCACCCATCAGGGTGTTTAGAGAGCTGACATGACTGATGAGGACTAGGACGTTGCTATGTGTTAAGTCTGATGAGAGCACACAACAAAAGCCTAATACCTTCATTGGGGGATTGCCAAGAGGGAGCCCAAGCTCAAGCTTGTCAACTTATCCAGTTGACCTCATCTTCACTTAAAAGCTTAAGCCTATAAGTTATGGGTTAGCTAAATTATATTAATTATTCAACACCAGACCAATTTTTTGATAAGGGCTTTCTAACACAACCCATATGTGCAATCTCTCATCACGTTTGAGTTCAGTATTAGGTTTGCTCCTCCTTAATTTAGGTTTCCTTGAGACCAAACCAAGAAGGCTGCCATCATGACCGCATTGCTAGACCACAACGCCCACCTGCCTGAAAAATGCGTTGGTCACCAAATTCATTCTTTGAGATATTCACCAAACACTAGAACAAATTGAGGGCCTACCAATCTACCATCGGCTTTGATTCCATTTGTTTGGATTGCAAAGCAAAAACTCGATACCTTCACCTGTGCAAATCGCCTGAAGGAAGCTCAAGTCAAAGTTCGTCAATATATCTAGTTGAACTCACATTCACTAAAAAGTTTAAGCTAATTGGTTATGACCAACTAGGATATATTAGCTGCACAATATGTCAATTCTTTCTCTTTTTTTTGGGTAAAGCGCAATATGTTAATTCTTTAATGTGAGACTTTCCAACAAACTCACATGTGCAACTCAAATTTGATGTGGCCTTAAAAAAAGCAAAATTTCTAATCCTGGATTTCTTTTCTTTTCCAATATATTCGGTTTAGCAAACCAATCTACATCTTCTAATGGGATCAGGACTCGAACACAGGCTTAAACTTAAGACATAATTTAATAGAGCCAATGTGGAGAAGTGTAATATGATGTCTCAAGTTTGAGCCTGGGAAAAAAAATTAACTGGATTGAAGGATATAGACCGGTCTTGTATTACAGGTACAATCAGGTATTCAAGGAAAAATCTAGGTAGACTTTGATTTTCTATTCAAATCGGCGTGTCCTTCTTCCCAATCCTAAATTGGGATTTGTTCTGTCGGTGGCATTTGTATATACACACAAATGCGAGGGAGCTTCTGTGTCTGAAGGACGCCTCTGTTTTTCAGCTGCACAATAAAGGAGTTCGTATATCTGTTATTGCTGGTCAGAGAACATAACCGTGGGTTTCTCTTTTGAACCTTTCACAGTGGAGCTCCTTTCTTCGGCCGCATAACCGGGGCTCTCAAGAAACATGGTGATTCGTGCTGAATGATTTTGCATTCAATTGTGGTGTTTTCTTCGTAGAGACGCGTGTGTTTTAAGTCTAAGATAATTCTTTGCAATTTATTTTATCGAGCAATTGCGTTAGACTAAACACTATGAGTTTGGATGTAGTCTACAGCTAGGAAACAATTGAGTGTGTGGCAATTGTAACTCTGTGATTGTCTGATTGGTTAATGGATTTGCAACTAGCTCTCCCTATGAAGTAAATACCGACACTTGGACTGAACTGCATAAATTACTCATGCTAATTATTATTCTTTGTTGATTTCTCTGGTGGTTTCAGCTCTCGCGTCGATTTAATTGCAAGATACATTAGCTTCCGTATTATTTTACAGCGATATAAAAGCAAATAAAAGTTTGTACATGTGACATCGATAAACCCAGAAATCCACCACCTATTCCGAAAAGAACAAATAAAACAAGTTGCTAATGACTCAAACGTGCATAAGTAGCGGCCTCTCTCTTTCATTTGGCCTTCTCGCAATCACTCCAACATCAATATTCACGGAAGCTTCCATACTTCGGAATTGTGAAGTCAGAGCTATCTTAGATCCATTTTTCCACGGACAACCAAGTAGCCGGTGCTCTCGAAAGAAGTTGTTTGCAGTTTCCGAAAACTTGGACCGAAGGGAGCAATCACCGGGACGGATGGCGCTCGAAGAAGGCCAATTGGAATGGAAGAACAAAACCACATATATCAATACCGAAGATACCGAGACAACGCCGGTGATGATGAAGAGCCCTCCGAAGCTGTACACACTCAGGCTAAGATTGTCTGAAAAGATCGTTGCATCTTGTTCTGGGCACAAGTTTTGACGGCGAAAGTATCTCCCTTCTATCCCATCCATTTTGGCTTTATCTTGAATAACGTTCAAGATTGCCCTTGAAATGTAGGAGACCAAAGGGGACCTCAATGGAAAGGCCTGATGAATAATTGTCCACGTTAGTTCATGGCTTTATCTAAAAATACCTTTCATGCATGATTGTGTCCATGCACGAACATGTCACATGTGCATCCCTATCTGGGTGCATGCACGCGAGTTACTACGGAAGTACGGGGTCATGTGCATTTTCTTGCTCATGTACGTGTGTGTGTGTGTGTGTGGAGGTTTAGCTCCAACTTCTCCCAAGTCCACACATGGTGCTCCCGTTGCACGCCGAGTGTCTTCGGTCTTCGTCCGCTCTTTCGTCGCATTTTGACCTTCATTTTCGTTACGTATCCCCATATACCCATGTATTTTTACATGTACTACAATTTTGTGATCTGCACTTTATTATCTACTACGTGTTGCCCTTATGTAAAGTGTAAATATATAGGTTTATGTGTGTGCATTGCCCCGTAAACATGCCTAGAGAGAGAGAGAGAGAGAGAAAAAAACTTACAAAGGCGAAACCGTCGGTTTTATAGGTTGGTCCCACCGTTTTGTACTTGTTGCAGTATTTAGCAAGGAAGGGTTTTATGCAGGGCAGTTCATCAAAGATTGCCGCAACTCCTCCGTTTTCGCTTCCCTTCGATAGTGCCTCGTGGTATTCCTCGGGCGAACCATAAGGAATCAATCTGGACTCATCAAAATTGAGCTGTCCCGCGAGAAGTCCTCTCACGAAAGATCCTTTCTGATATCCGACGAAATGGCGATTCCTTATCAAGTCTTGCACATCTACGAACTCCGGCGTCATACGTTGCACGGTTAAAAGTGAAGCTAAATTTGCAGTATAACTCTGAGTGAGGATAAGCACCACAAATAACCATACGATGAGCACAAGCCTTGTCAAATTGTTTCCAATCTTCTCTCCTATATTAAACAAAATCATAGTAAATTGCTAGCAAAGGACCGAGCAAAAACCGAAAAAGCAGAGTAAAGTATGGAAGCCATTACTGTCGAGAAGACCTCAACGAAAATTCAAAATAACAAAAAAGGCATGATAGTTTTGAAAGGACTTACTATGCGCAAACACCAGTGTGGAGAAGGAAAACCAGAATATCACACTGACTTGTTGACGACGACGACCCCTAAATTCTTCATTTGTACGATGTTCGAGGAGCCAAACGACGAACCCAGTAGAAATGAAGGCCACACAGGTCGTTAGCCAGAGATTCCAGCTCAATGGTTTTAAGAAGATCCACATGTTCCTCCGCTCGTCATCCTTAATGGCAACTACCATTGCTACACCGGATTCTAAGTATGGAAGTGTAAAATCGACGTAGGACGAGCGATTGGCAGTGATAGTCGTGTCTCCTATGACTGCATCGACTTTCTGCATCATCATGTCCTCATAAACTTCAATATATATGGGTAATTCACTTTCATCATAATAAACATGTTAATGATATTTGTGGACACAACATCTACCAAAAGTATTAATATTATGTCTCAAGTTTGAATCCATATACGAGACCCAGCCCGAGTGGAGAATGTAGATAGGTTTGTTAAACCGAATTTGTCGACATGTTGAGGTTTGTTTTCTGTTGAAGATAATATCCTAGTCCAAGTTTGACCAAGATTTGTGAAGAGCACTGTCGTCCTTCACAAACTCCTTAAATGCTTTTCTTCATAGATATAGTTCATCAAGTATTTCAAGACTTTAGGTCCTGACACTCGATAAATTCTGAACTAAAGTGAAGGATGAAGACTTTTTAAGGGATTATCTTTCTTTCTTTAAGGGATAGTTTGGAAATCACATCTACGAGATTTGATATCTTCATTAGAATCAATTTGGATACATCAAATCTTTTTGAATGGCAAATATTTTTTGGAAAGAATCTACTTATGGAAACCAAGATCCTGATTGTATGGGCGAACATGATTGACGGGCTTTCATCACAATCTTAAAACGACTCGAGATCTCCTTGATTGATTCTGTCCAATAGATTGATTGGAAGAATACATTTGGAAAGTGCCAATGGTTGAGAAGGCATGAAGGAGTATTTAAGGAGGACTCTCCAATTGCTCGAGAGTGTGTGAAAGAGAAATTCCAAAGTCTAAAGCTTCCTAATATCTTGTTACTTCTTACTCTGAGCTCCAAATTGTACTCAAAAGAGAGAAACTTTTAGTTTGACTTCGTGAGAGAGCAGTAGATACTCTTCACTGTGAAGTTAAGATTGCAAGATTGTAAATTCTCTTTTGATTCATAGTGGAATCCAGCCAAAAGGCTGTCAGCATGGGAGAGTAGATGTAGGCTTGATCTAAGCTGAACCACTATAAATTATGTGTTCATATTCTCTTCCCTGAACTTTTTTATTTTGTTCGTAGTTTTATTTAACTGCTAAAGTCTGAACTCGCTCAAAGTTTGTTGCTCTTTAGACTCAGTTTCAAAAGTAAAATATTTTCACCGTTCTTTGTGAAAAATCGTTTTCACATCTATTCACCCCCCCACTAGGTGTTCATACTAGCACTAACAGTTTTGGTATGGAGGACAAGAAAATTGGCTTCAGACTTGGGTCTCCACCTAAGGTATAGTAAAGCTTCATCATTTCTTTGAAATGTCGGTCAAGATCTCTCCTTTCATTGGAACAGCATTTTCTTTTAAAGAACTCAGTTTTCTTTTGTTCTAAGAGATCTCCTGGGCTACCAATGATGTATAGATGAGAATCCGAATGACTTGGGTAAAGTCTTGAGCCAAAAAGGTGTCTTGGTCGGCTAGTGGAATGTTCATCCACCAGTCTAACAGCTTCCTATGAACATGCTAACAAATTCTAGGAGTATGTCAAAGTGGCTGACATCTGTGTTTAAGGACCTAGTGTTCATCCAGGCATAGAATTCTTGCAACCTTTCATACCACTTACGGTACAGAAGATCATCAAGAGTGATAGTCGTGTCTCCTATGACTGCATCGACTTTCTGCATCATCATGTCCTCATAAACTTCAACATATATGGGTAATTCACTTTCTTCATAATAAACATGTTAATGATATTTGTGGACACAATATCTACCGAAAGTGTTAATATTGTGTCTCAAGTTCAAATCCATATACAAGACCCAGCCCAAGTGGAGAATGTAGATAGGTTTGTTAAACCGAATTTGTCGACATGTTGAGGTTTGTTTTCTGTTGAAGATAATATCCTAGTCCAAGTTTGACCAAGATTTACAAACACAATTCCTGCATTCAGTGTCAAGAGCCCTGTCGTCCTTCACAAACTCCTTAAATGCTTTTCTTCGTAGATATAGTTCATCAAGGGTAGCATGAACAATGAAGACAATAGTCATTCCTTTTCTTTCAACTAGTCATTTATCAAGGAACAACGGGGTAAAATCTTGAAGATAAAAGCACCAACTAACCTGAAGTTTAATTTCGAACAGCATATCGTCGTAGGTTCCTGCGCTTTGCCTGCTCTCATTCACATAAGGAATGTACTTGTAAGGAATAGCAAAAGGCAATGCATCCAGTACTGCCATGAACGTGTCGTGGGCAAATCCTGAGTAGCTGGGCACTCCAGTATGCGGATCCCATTCGATTTTGAAGAACTCGTCAAAGCCGTCCTTCTTCGGAACCCCAATTCTTAGTTTCTTTCCTGATATCGGCATCACCCAACCTCTCGGTGGCTTTAATGTTTCTCCTGGCCAAGTAGGCGGCTTCAAATCATTGGCTAAAGCTGTATAAACTACCTTTGTTGATAGGTTCAATTCGGGTGAAAGTCCTCGTGCTGAAGTCCAATATCCAATGGTTTCCTCATTCTGTCCCACAACATTAAAGATTTCGAATGCAATGGGATGAAGTGCACCGCTGGACAATTTAAATTCTCCAGTAAGGCCTTGAGATTTGATGCTTTGGATTTTGTCGAGCAATTTCGGGCCCATCTCAGAAATCCCGATAGACGAGAAGTCGAGTTTGTTTCTGATCATATTCGGCTTTAAGTATCTAGACTTTGCAGGATCCCATGCCATCTCTCCTGCTAACGCTAATGCTGTGACGGTGTCGTATGCCCATAAGCCAAATAGACTGATATCAGCAATCTCGTCGTGTGGATTTCTCTCGGCGTAAAGCTTCCTCCATCTCTCTTCAAAATTTCTACGAGACTCCGATAGTGGTACATGTGGCCTTACGCCTAGAACACCTTTCATCGAGTCCAGAGCCTTGGAGATGACCGGGTCCAGCAAAGACGACAAACCATCGGTGACAATCCACGCAAACTCCTCGCTCATCATCCCCGCATCACGTGCTAAAGCAAAGAACCTAGACCCAATCCCAGCAGTCATATGAACCAGAAATACTCGTGTCTGCCTCGTCAACAACTTATTGAACTCTTTTACGATGTCGATATCTTCCGTAAATGGAGGAATAACGCTTCTATAAGAGATCCGAGCATCAACCTCCTGGAACGCGTCAACGAGGTACGGGACCAAGCCGTTACCATATTCAGTGTCTTCATAAACAAGAGTTATTTCCCTCCAACCATAAGCTTGAACAACAGCCGCTAGAGCACCAACTTGTGAACTATCGTCATAGGCTGTCCGAACGAAATAATGGCTTTGTGGGGGAGAAAGGGATGGGCTA